>OZ022492.1:6968570-8168570 GCA_963989405.1 Trypoxylon attenuatum | reverse complement strand
GGAGTCACCTCCGGATGTGTTTACACTTTGATCTCAGCCATCAAGAGGACATGGATGGCTTCTCGGGGTCACCTAGGAATGTGTATACACATTGTCATCTTAGCCATCAGGCCGAGATGGGTGACTTCTTGGAGTCGTTTCGGAATGTGTATACGCATTGTCACCTCAGCCATCAGGCCGAGATAGACGACTTCGCGGAGTTACCTCGGAATATGGACAGACATCCTGATCTTAGCCATCAGGCCGAGATGTATAACTTCTCGGAGTCACCTCCGGATGTGTATACACTTTGATCTCAGCCATCAAGCCGACATGGATGCATTCTCGGAGTTACTTCGGAATGTGTATACACATCCTCATCTCAGCCATCAGGCCGAGATGAACGACTTCTCGGAGTCGCCCAGGAATGTGTATACACATTGTCATCTCAGCTATCAGGCCGAGATGGACGACTTCTCGGAGTCACCTCCGGATGTGTATACACTTTGATCTCAGCCATCAAGCCGACATGGATGACTTCTCGGAGTTACCCCGGAATGTGTATACACATTGTCATCTCAGCCATCAGGCCGAGATGGACGACTTCTCGGAGGTACCTCGGAATATGGACACACATCCTGATCTTGGCCATCAGGCTGAGACGGATAACTTCTCGGAGTCACCTCCGGATGTGTATACACTTTGATCTCAGCCATCAAGCCGACATGGATGACTTCTCGGAGTTACCCCGGAATGTGTATACACATTGTCATCTCAGCCATCAGGCCGAGATGGACGACTTCTCGGAGGTACCTCGGAATATGGACACACATCCTGATCTTGGCCATCAGGCTGAGACGGATAACTTCTCGGAGTCACCTCCGGATGTGTATACACTTTGATCTCAGCCATCAAGCCGACATGGATGCATTCTCGGAGTTACTTCGGAATGTGTATACACATCCTCATCTTGGTCATTAGGCCGGGATGGGTGACTTCCTGGAGTCGCCTCCGAATGTGTATACACATTGTCATCTTAGCCATCAGACCGAGATGCGTGACTTCTTGGAGTCCCCTCGGAATGTGTATACGCATAGTCATCTCAGCCATCAGGCCGAGATGAACGACTTCTCGGAGTCGCCCAGGAATGTGTATACACATTGTCATCTCAGCTATCAGGCCGAGATGGATGACTTCTCGGAGTTACCCCGGAATGTGTATACACATTGTCATCTCAGCCATCAGGCCGAGATGGACGACTTCTCGGAGGTACCTCGGAATATGGACACACATCCTGATCTTGGCCATCAGGCTGAGACGGATAACTTCTCGGAGTCACCTCCGGATGTGTATACACTTTGATCTCAGCCATCAAGAGGACATGGATGGCTTCTCGGGGTCACCTAGGAATGTGTATACACATTGTCATCTTAGCCATCAGGCCGAGATGGGTGACTTCTTGGAGTCGTTTCGGAATGTGTATACGCATTGTCACCTCAGCCATCAGGCCGAGATAGACGACTTCGCGGACTTACCTCGGAATATGGACACACATCCTGATCTTAGCCATCAGGCCGAGATGTATAACTTCTCGGAGTCACTTCCGGATGTGTATACACTTTGATCTCAGCCATCAAGCCGACATGGATGAATTCTCGGAGTTACTTCAGAATATGGACACACATCCTTAGCTTAGCCATCAGGCCGAGATGTATAACTTCTTATAGTCACCTTCGGATGTGTATACATCCTCATCTTGGGCTTTATGCCGAGATGAATGACTTCTCAGCGTTACCCCGGAATGTGTATACACATTCTCATCTCAGCCATCAGGCCGACAACGATGACCTTTCGGAGTCGCCCTGGAATTTGTATACACATTCTCATCTCAGCCATCAGGCCGACAATGATGACTTTTCGGAGTCGCCCCGGAATGTGTATACACTTCGATCTCACGAATCAGGCCGAGATGGATGACTTCTCAGAGTTACCTCGGAATATGTATACACATCCTGATCTTAGCCATCAGGCCGAGATGCATGACTTCTATGAGTCATCTCCGGATGTGTATACACTTCGATCTTAGTCGTCGGGCTGAGATGGATAGGTTCTCGGAGTCACCCCGCGACGTGTATACACATTCTCATATCAGCCACCAGGCCGTGATGGATGACTTCTCAGAGTTACCCCGGAATGTCTAGTCACATTGTCATCTTAGCCATCGGGCCGAGATGGGTGACTTCTTGGAGTCGCCTCCGGATGTGTATACACTTTGATCTCAGCCATCAAGCCGACATGGATGACTTCTCGGAGTTACCCCGGAATGTGTATACACACTGTAATCTTAGCCATCGGGCCGAGATGGGTGACTTCTTGGAGTCGCCTCGGAATGTGTATACGCATTGTCATCTCAGCAATCAGGCCGAGATGGACGACTTCTCGGAGTCACCTCCGGATGTGTATACACTTTGATCTCAGCCATCAAGCCGACATGGATGACTTCTCGGAGTTACCCCGGAATGTGTATACACATTGTCATCTTAGCCATCGGGCCGAGATGGGTGACTTCTTGGAGTCGCCTCGGAATGTGTATACGCATTGTCATCTCAGCCATCAGGCCGAGATGGACGACTTCTCGGAGTCACCTCCGGATGTGTATACACTTTGATCTCAGCCATCAAGCCGACATGGATGACTTCTCGGAGTTACCCCGGAATGTGTATACACATTCTCATCTCAGCCATCAGGCCGAGAACGGTGACTTTTCGGAGTCGCCCCGGAATCTGTATACTCATTCTCACGTCAGCCATCAGGCCAAGATCGATGACTTTTCGGAGTCACCTCGGAACGTGTATACACTTCGATCTCAAGAATCAGGCCGAGATGGATGGCTTCTCAGAGTTACCTCGGAATATGTATACACATCCTGGTCTCAGCCATCAGGCCGAGATGGATGACTTCTATGAGTCATCTCCGGATGTGTATACACTTCGATCTTAGTCGTCGGGCTAAGATGGATAAGTTCTCGGAGTCACCCCGCGACGTGTATACACATTCTCATATCAGCCACCAGGCCGTGATGGATGACTTCTCAGAGTTACCCCGGAATGTCTAGTCACATTGTCATCTTAGCCATCGGGCCGAGATGGGTGACTTCTTGGAGTCGCCTCCGGATGTGTATACACTTTGATCTCAGCCATCAAGCCGACATGGATGACTTCTCGGAGTTACCCCGGAATGTGTATACACACTGTAATCTTAGGCATCGGGCCGAGATGGGTGACTTCTTGGAGTCGCCTCGGAATGTGTATACGCATTGTCATCTCAGCCATCAGGCCGAGATGGACGACTTCTCGGAGTCACCTCCGGATGTGTATACACTTTGATCTCAGCCATCAAGCCGACATGGATGACTTCTCGGAGTTACCCCGGAATGTGTATACACATTGTCATCTTAGCCATCGGGCCGAGATGGGTGACTTCTTGGAGTCGCCTCGGAATGTGTATACGCATTGTCATCTCAGCCATCAGGCCGAGATGGACGACTTCTCGGAGGTACCTCGGAATATGGACACACATCCTGATCTTAGCCATCAGGCTGAGACGGATAACTTCTCGGAGTCACCTCCGGATGTGTTTACACTTTGATCTCAGCCATCAAGAGGACATGGATGGCTTCTCGGGGTCACCTAGGAATGTGTATACACATTGTCATCTTAGCCATCAGGCCGAGATGGGTGACTTCTTGGAGTCGTTTCGGAATGTGTATACGCATTGTCACCTCAGCCATCAGGCAAAGATAGACGACTTCGCGGAGTTACCTCGGAATATGGACAGACATCCTGATCTTAGCCATCAGGCCGAGATGTATAACTTCTCGGAGTCACCTCCGGATGTGTATACACTTTGATCTCAGCCATCAAGCCGACATGGATGCATTCTCGGAGTTACTTCGGAATGTGTATACACATCCTCATCTTGGTCATTAGGCCGGGATGGGTGACTTCCTGGAGTCGCCTCCGAATGTGTATACACATTGTCATCTTAGCCATCAGACCGAGATGCGTGACTTCTTGGAGTCCCCTCGGAATGTGTATACGCATAGTCATCTCAGCCATCAGGCCGAGATGAACGACTTCTCGGAGTCGCCCAGGAATGTGTATACACATTGTCATCTCAGCTATCAGGCCGAGATGGACGACTTCTCGGAGTCACCTCCGGATGTGTATACACTTTGATCTCAGCCATCAAGCCGACATGGATGACTTCTCGGAGTTACCCCGGAATGTGTATACACATTGTCATCTCAGCCATCAGGCCGAGATGGACGACTTCTCGGAGGTACCTCGGAATATGGACACACATCCTGATCTTGGCCATCAGGCTGAGACGGATAACTTCTCGGAGTCACCTCCGGATGTGTATACACTTTGATCTCAGCCATCAAGAGGACATGGATGGCTTCTCGGGGTCACCTAGGAATGTGTATACACATTGTCATCTTAGCCATCAGGCCGAGATGGGTGACTTCTTGGAGTCGTTTCGGAATGTGTATACGCATTGTCACCTCAGCCATCAGGCCGAGATAGACGACTTCGCGGAGTTACCTCGGAATATGGACAGACATCCTGATCTTAGCCATCAGGCCGAGATGTATAACTTCTCGGAGTCACCTCCGGATGTGTATACACTTTGATCTCAGCCATCAAGCCGACATGGATGCATTCTCGGAGTTACTTCGGAATGTGTATACACATCCTCATCTTGGTCATTAGGCCGGGATGGGTGACTTCCTGGAGTCGCCTCCGAATGTGTATACACATTGTCATCTTAGCCATCAGACCGAGATGCGTGACTTCTTGGAGTCCCCTCGGAATGTGTATACGCATAGTCATCTCAGCCATCAGGCCGAGATGAACGACTTCTCGGAGTCGCCCAGGAATGTGTATACACATTGTCATCTCAGCTATCAGGCCGAGATGGACGACTTCTCGGAGTCACCTCCGGATGTGTATACACTTTGATCTCAGCCATCAAGCCGACATGGATGACTTCTCGGAGTTACCCCGGAATGTGTATACACATTGTCATCTCAGCCATCAGGCCGAGATGGACGACTTCTCGGAGGTACCTCGGAATATGGACACACATCCTGATCTTGGCCATCAGGCTGAGACGGATAACTTCTCGGAGTCACCTCCGGATGTGTATACACTTTGATCTCAGCCATCAAGAGGACATGGATGGCTTCTCGGGGTCACCTAGGAATGTGTATACACATTGTCATCTTAGCCATCAGGCCGAGATGGGTGACTTCTTGGAGTCGTTTCGGAATGTGTATACGCATTGTCACCTCAGCCATCAGGCCGAGATAGACGACTTCGCGGAGTTACCTCGGAATATGGACAGACATCCTGATCTTAGCCATCAGGCCGAGATGTATAACTTCTCGGAGTCACCTCCGGATGTGTATACACTTTGATCTCAGCCATCAAGCCGACATGGATGCATTCTCTGAGTTACTTCGGAATGTGTATACACATCCTCATCTTGGTCATTAGGCCGGGATGGGTGACTTCCTGGAGTCGCCTCCGAATGTGTATACACATTGTCATCTTAGCCATCAGACCGAGATGCGTGACTTCTCGGAGTTACCCCGGAATGTGTATACACATTGTAATCTTAGCCATCGGGCCGAGATGGGTGACTTCTTGGAGTCGCCTCGGAATGTGTATACGCATTGTCATCTCAGCCATCAGGTCGAGATGGACGACTTCTCGGAGTCACCTCCGGATGTGTATACACTTTGATCTCAGCCATCAAGCCGACATGGATGACTTCTTGGAGTTACCCCGGAATGTGTATACACATTGTCATCTTAGCCATCAGGCCGAGAACGATGACTTTTCGGAGTCGCCCGGAATGTGTACACTCATTCTCACGTCAGCCATCCGGCCGAGAACGATGACTTTTCGGCGTCGCCCTGGAATGTGTATACACATTGTCATCTTAGCCATCAGGCCGGGACGGGTGACTTCTTGGTGTCGCCTCGGAATGTGTATACGGATTGTCATCTGAGCCATCAGGCCGAGATGGACGACTTCTCGGTGTCACCTCCGTATGTGTATACACTTCGATCTTAGGCGTCGGGCTGAGATGGATAACTTCTCGGAGTCACCTCGGAACGTGTATACACTTCGATCTCACTAATCAGGCCGAGATGGATGACTTCTCAGAATTACCTCGGAATATGTATACACATCCTGATCTTAGCCATCAGGCCGAGATGCATGACTTCTATGAGTCATCTCCGGATGTGTATACACTTCGATCTTAGTCGTCGGGCTGCGATGGATAGGTTCTCGGAGTCACCCCGCGACGTGTATACACATTCTCATATCAGCCACCAGGCCGTGATGGATGACTTCTCAGAGTTACCCCGGAATGTCTAGTCACATTGTCATCTTAGCCATCGGGCCGAGATGGGTGACTTCTTGGAGTCGCCTCCGGATGTGTATACACTTTGATCTCAGCCGTCAAGCCGACATGGATGACTTCTCGGAGTTACCCCGGAATGTGTATACACACTGTAATCTTAGCCATCAGGCCGAGATGGGTGACTTCTTGGAGTCGCCTCGGAATGTGTATACGCATTGTCATCTCAGCCATCAGGCCGAGATGGACGACTTCTCGGAGGTACCTCCGGATGTGTATACACTTTGATCTCAGCCATCAAGCCGACATGGATGACTTCTCGGAGTTACCCCGGAATGTGTATACACATTGTCATCTTAGCCATCGGGCCGAGATGGGTGACTTCTTGGAGTCGCCTCGGAATGTGTATACGCATTGTCATCTCAGCCATCAGGCCGAGATGGACGACTTCTCGGAGTCACCTCCGGATGTGTATACACTTTGATCTCAGCCATCAAGCCGACATGGATGACTTCTCGGAGTTACCCCGGAATGTGTATACACATTCTCATCTCAGCCATCAGGCCGAGAACGGTGACTTTTCGGAGTCGCCCCGGAATGTGTATACTCATTCTCACGTCAGCCATCAGGCCAAGATCGATGACTTTTCGGAGTCACCTCGGAACGTGAATACACTTCGATCTCAAGAATCAGGCCGAGATGGATGACTTCTCAGAGTTACCGCGGAATATGGACACACATCCTTAGCTTAGCCATCAGGCCGAGATGTATAACTTCTTGGAGTCACCTTCGGATGTGTATACATCCTCATCTTGGGCTTTATGCCGAGATGAATGACTTCTCAGAGTTACCGCGGAATGTGTATACACATTCTCATCTCAGCCATCAGGCCGAGAACGATGACTTTTCGGAGTCGCCCCGGAATGTGTATACTCATTCTCACGTCAGCCATGAGGCCGACAACGATGACCTTTCGGAGTCACCTCGGAACGTGTATACACTTCGATCTCAAGAATCAGGCCGAGATGGATGACTTCTCAGAGTTACCTCGGAATATGTATACACATCCTGATCTTAGCCATCAGGCCGAGATGGATGACTTCTATGAGTCATCTCCGGATGTGTATACATTTCGATCTTAGTCGTCGGGCTGAGATGGATAAGTTCTCGGAGTCACCCCGCGACGTGTATACACATTCTCATATCAGCCACCAGGCCGTGATGGATGACTTTTTAGAGTTACCCCGGAATGTGTATTCACATTGTCATCTTAGCCATCGGGCCGAGATGGGTGACTTCTTGGAGTCGCCTCGGAATGTGTATACGCATTGTCATCTTAGCCATCAGGCCGGGACGGGTGACTTCTTGGTGTCGCCTCGGAATGTGTATACGCATTGTCATCTCAGCCATCAGGCCGAGATGGACGACTTCTCGGAGGTACCTCGGAATATGGACACACATCCTGATCTTATCCATCAGGCTGAGACGGATAACTTCTCGGAGTCACATCCGGATGTGTATACGCTTTGATCTCAGCCATCAAGAGGACATGGATGGCTTCTCGGGGTCACCTAGGAATGTGTATACACATTGTCATCTTAGCCATCAGACCGAGATGCGTGACTTCTTGGAGTCCCCTCGGAATGTGTATACACATTGTCATCTTAGCCATCAGGCCGGGACGGGTGACTTCTTGGTGTCTCCTCGGAATGTGTATACGCATTGTCATCTTAGCCATCAGGCCGAGATGGGTGACTTCTTAGAGTCGTTTCGGAATGTGTATACGCATTGTTACCTCAGCCATCAGGCCGAAATAGACGACTTCGCGGAGTTACCTCGGAATGTGGACACACATCCTGATCTTAGCCATCAGGCCGAGATGTATGACTTCTCGGAGTCACCTCCGGATGTGTATACACATTGTCATCTTAGCCATCAGACCGAGATGCGTGACTTCTTGGAGTCCCCTCGGAATGTGTATACGCATAGTCATCTCAGCCATGAAGCCGAGATGGGCGACTTTTCGGAATCGCCCCGGAATGTGTATACACATTGTCATCTTAGCCATCAGGCCGAGATGGGTGACATCTTGGAGTCGCCTCGGAATGTGTATACGCATTGTCATCTTAGGCATCCGGCCGAGAACGATGACTTTTCGGATTCGCCCCGGAATGTGAATACTCATTCTCACGTCAGCCATCAGGCCGACAACGATGACCTTTCGGAGTCGCCCCGGAATGTGTATACACATTCTCATCTCAGCCATCAGGCCGAGAACAATGACTTTTCGGAGTCGCCCCGGAATGTGTATACTCATTCTCACGTCAGCCATCAGGCCGAGATCGATGACTTTTCGGAGTCACCTCGGAACGTGAATACACTTCGATCTGAAGAATCAGGCCGAGATGGATGACTTCTCAGAGTTACCGCGGAATATGGACACACATCCTTAGCTTAGCCATCAGGCCGAGATGTATAACTTCTTGGAGTCACCTTCGGATGTGTATACATCCTCATCTTGGGCTTTATGCCGAGATGAATGACTTCTCAGAGTTACCCCGGAATGTGTATACACATTCTCATCTCAGCCATCAGGCCGAGAACGATGACTTTTCGGAGTCGCCCCGGAATGTGTATACTCATTCACACGTCAGCCATGAGGCCGACAACGATGACCTTTCGGAGTCACCTCGGAACGTGTATACACTTCGATCTCAAGAATCAGGCCGAGATGGATGACTTCTCAGAGTTACCTCGGAATATGTATACACATCCTGATCTTAGCCATCAGGCCGAGATGGATGACTTCTATGAGTCATCTCCGGATGTGTATACATTTCGATCTTAGTCGTTCGGGCTGAGATGGATAAGTTCTCGGAGTCACCCCGCGACGTGTATACACATTCTCATATCAGCCACCAGGCCGTGATGGATGACTTCTCAGAGTTACCCCGGAATGTGTATTCACATTGTCATCTTAGCCATCGGGCCGAGATGGGTGACTTCTTGGAGTCGCCTCGGAATGTGTATACGCATTGTCATCTTAGCCATCAGGCCGGGACGGGTGACTTCTTGGTGTCGCCTCGGAATGTGTATACGCATTGTCATCTCAGCCATCAGGCCGAGATGGACGACTTCTCGGAGGTACCTCGGAATATGGACACACATCCTGATCTTATCCATCAGGCTGAGACGGATAACTTCTCGGAGTCACATCCGGATGTGTATACACTTTGATCTCAGCCATCAAGAGGACATGGATGGCTTCTCGGGGTCACCTAGGAATGTGTATACACATTGTCATCTTAGCCATCAGGCCGAGATGGGTGACTTCTTAGAGTCGTTTTGGAATGTGTATACGCATTGTCACCTCAGCCATCAGGCCGAGATAGACGACTTCGCGGAGTTACCTCGGAATATGGACACACATCCTGATCTTAGCCATCAGGCCGAGATGTATGACTTCTCGGAGTCACCTCCGGATGTGTATACACTTTGATCTCAGCCATCAAGCCGACATGGATGCATTGTCGGAGTTACTTCGGAATGTGTATACACATCCTCATCTTGGTCATTAGGCCGGGATGGGTGACTTCTTGGAGTCGCCTCCGAATATGTATACACATTGTCATCTTAGCCATCAGACCGAGATGCGTGACTTCTTGGAGTCCCCTCGGAATGTGTATACACATTGTCATCTTAGCCATCAGGCCGGGACGGGTGACTTCTTGGTGTCTCCTCGGAATGTGTATACGCATTGTCATCTTAGCCATCAGGCCGAGATGGGTGACTTCTTAGAGTCGTTTCGGAATGTGTATACGCATTGTTACCTCAGCCATCAGGCCGAAATAGACGACTTCGCGGAGTTACCTCGGAATATGGACACACATCCTGATCTTAGCCATCAGGCCGAGATGTATGACTTCTCGGAGTCACCTCCGGATGTGTATACACATTGTCATCTTAGCCATCAGACCGAGATGCGTGACTTCTTGGAGTCCCCTCGGAATGTGTATACGCATAGTCATCTCAGCCATGAAGCCGAGATGGGCGACTTTTCGGAATCGCCCCGGAATGTGTATACACATTGTCATCATAGCCATCAGGCCGAGATGGGTGACATCTTGGAGTCGCCTCGGAATGTGTATACGCATTGTCATCTTAGGCATCCGGCCGAGAACGATGACTTTTCGGATTCGCCCCGGAATGTGAATACTCATTCTCACGTCAGCCATCAGGCCGACAACGATGACCTTTCGGAGTCGCCCCGGAATGTGTATACACATTCTCATCTCAGCCATCAGGCCGAGAACAATGACTTTTCGGAGTCGCCCCGGAATGTGTATACTCATTCTCACGTCAGCCATCAGGCCGAGATCGATGACTTTTCGGAGTCACCTCGGAACGTGAATACACTTCGATCTGAAGAATCAGGCCGAGATGGATGACTTCTCAGAGTTACCGCGGAATATGGACACACATCCTTAGCTTAGCCATCAGGCCGAGATGTATAACTTCTTGGAGTCACCTTCGGATGTGTATACATCCTCATCTTGGGCTTTATGCCGAGATGAATGGCTTCTCAGAGTTACCCCGGAATGTGTATACACATTCTCATCTCAGCCATCAGGCCGAGAACGATGACTTTTCGGAGTCGCCCCGGAATGTGTATACTCATTCTCACGTCAGCCATGAGGCCGACAACGATGACCTTTCGGAGTCACCTCGGAACGTGTATACACTTCGATCTCAAGAATCAGGCCGAGATGGATGACTTCTCAGAGTTACCTCGGAATATGTATACACATCCTGATCTTAGCCATCAGGCCGAGATGGATGACTTCTATGAGTCATCTCCGGATGTGTATACATTTCGATCTTAGTCGTTCGGGCTGAGATGGATAAGTTCTCGGAGTCACCCCGCGACGTGTATACACATTCTCATATCAGCCACCAGGCCGTGATGCATGACTTCTCAGAGTTACCCCGGAATGTGTATTCACATTGTCATCTTAGCCATCGGGCCGAGATGGGTGACTTCTTGGAGTCGCCTCGGAATGTGTATACGCATTGTCATCTTAGCCATCAGGACGGGACGGGTGACTTCTTGGTGTCGCCTCGGAATGTGTATACGCATTGTCATCTCAGCCATCAGGCCGAGATGGACGACTTCTCGGAGGTACCTCGGAATATGGACACACATCCTGATCTTATCCATCAGGCTGAGACGGATAACTTCTCGGAGTCACATCCGGATGTGTATACACTTTGATCTCAGCCATCAAGAGGACATGGATGGCTTCTCGGGGTCACCTAGGAATGTGTATACACATTGTAATCTTAGCCATCGGGCCGAGATGGGTGACTTCTTGGAGTCGCCTCGGAATGTGTATACGCATTGTCATCTCAGCCATCAGGCCGAGATGGACGACTTCTCGGAGTCACCTCCGGATGTGTATACACTTTGATCTCAGCCATCAAGCCGACATGGATGACTTCTCAGAGTTACCCCGGAATGTGTATACACATTGTCATCTCAGCCATCAGGCCGAGATGGACGAATTCTTGGAGTCGCCTCGGAATGTGTATACACATTGTAATCTTAGCCATCGGGCCGAGATGGGTGACTTCTTGGAGTCGCCTCGGAATGTGTATACGCATTGTCATCTCAGCTATCAGGCCGAGATGGACGACTTCTCGGAGTCACCTCCGGATGTGTATACACTTTGATCTCAGCCATCAAGAGGACATGGATGGCTTCTCGGGGTCACCTAGGAATGTGTATACACATTGTAATCTTAGCCATCGGGCCGACATGGATGACTTCTTGGAGTTACCCCGGAATGTGTATACACATTCTCATATCAGCCACCAGGCCGTGATGGATGACTTCTCAGAGTTACCCCGGAATGTGTATGCACATTGTCATCTTAGGCATCCGGCTGAGAATGATGACTTTTCGGAGTCGGCCCGGAATGTGAATACTCATTCTCACGTCAGCCATCAGGCCGAGATCGATGACATTTCAGAGTCACCTCGGAACGTGTATACACTTCGATCTCAAGAATCAGGCCGAGATGGATGACTTTTCAGAGTTAGCTCGGAATATGTATACACATCCTGGTCTTAGCCATCAGGCCGAGATCGATGACTTCTATGAGTCATCTCCGGATGTGTATACACTTCGATCTTAGTCGTCGGGCTGAGATGGATAAGTTCTCGGAATCGCCCCGCGACGTGTATACACATTCTCATATCAGCCACCAGGCCGTGATGGATGACTTCTCAGAGTTACCCCGGAATGTGTATTCACATTGTCATCTTAGCCATCGGGCCGAGATGGGTGACTTCTTGGAGTCGCCACGGAATGTGAATACGCATTGTCATCTCAGCCATCAGTCCGAGATGGACGACTTCTCGGAGTCACCTCCGGATATGTATACACTTTGATCTCAGCCATTAAGCCGACATGGATGGCTTCTCGGAGTTACCCCGGAATGTGTATACACATTGTAATCTTAGCCATCGGGCCGAGATGGGTGACTTCTTGGAGTCGCCTCGGAATGTGTATACGCATTGTCATCTCAGCCATCAGGTCGAGATGGACGACTTCTCGGAGTCACCTCCGGATGTGTATACACTTTGATCTCAGCCGTCAAGCCGACATGGATGACTTCTCGGAGTTACCCCGGAATGTGTATACACACTGTAATCTTAGCCATCAGGCCGAGATGGGTGACTTCTTGGAGTCGCCTCGGAATGTGTATACACATTGTCATCTCAGCCATCAGGCCGAGATGGACGACTTCTCGGAGGTACCTCGGAATATGGACACACATCCTGATCTTGGCCATCAGGCTGAGACGGATAACTTCTCGGAGTCACCTCCGGATGTGTATACACTTTGATCTCAGCCATCAGGAGGACATGGATGGCTTCTCGGGGTCACCTAGGAATGTGTATACACATTGTCATCTTAGCCATCAGGCCGAGATGGGTGACTTCTTGGAGTCGTTTCGGAATGTGTATACGCATTGTCACCTCAGCCATCAGGCCGAGATAGACGACTTCGCGGACTTACCTCGGAATATGGACACACATCCTGATCTTAGCCATCAGGCCGAGATGTATAACTTCTCGGAGTCACTTCCGGATGTGTATACACTTTGATCTCAGCCATCAAGCCGACATGGATGAATTCTCGGAGTTACTTCAGAATATGGACACACATCCTTAGCTTAGCCATCAGGCCGAGATGTATAACTTCTTATAGTCACCTTCGGATGTGTATACATCCTCATCTTGGGCTTTATGCCGAGATGAATGACTTCTCAGCGTTACCCCGGAATGTGTATACACATTCTCATCTCAGCCATCAGGCCGACAACGATGACCTTTCGGAGTCGCCCTGGAATTTGTATACACATTCTCATCTCAGCCATCAGGCCGACAATGATGACTTCTCGGAGTCGCCCCGGAATGTGTATACTCATTCTCACGTCAGCCATCAGGCCGAGATGGATGACTTCTCAGAGTTACCTCGGAGTATGTATACACATCCTGATCTTAGCCATCAGGCCGAGATGAATGACTTCTATGAGTCATCTCCGGATGTGTATACACTCTGATCTTAGTCGTCGGGCTGAGATGGATAAGTTCTCGGAGTCACCCCGCAACGTGTATACACATTCTCATATCAGCCACCAGGCCGTGATGGATGACTTCTCAGAGTTACCCCGGAATGTGTATACACATTGTCATCTTAGCCATCGGGCCGAGATGGGTGACTTCTTGGAGTCGCCTCGGAATGTGTATACGCATTGTCATCTCAGCCATCAGGCCGAGATGGACGACATCTCGGAGTCACCTCCGGATGTGTATACACTTTGATCTCAGCCATCAAGCCGACATGGATGATATCTTGGAGTTACCCCGGAATGTGTATACACATTGTCATCTTAGCCATCAGGTCGAGACGGATATCTTCCCGGAGTCACCTCGGAATGTGTATACACTTCGATCTCAGGCACCGGGCCGAGATGGGTGACTTTTCGGAGTCGCCCTGGAATTTGTATACACATTGTCATCTTAGCCATCAGGCCGAGATGGGTGACATCTTGGAGTCGCCTCGGAATGTGTATACGCATTGTCATCTCAGCCATCAGGCCGAGATGAACGACTTCTCGGAGTTACCCCGGAATGTGTATACACATTGTCATCTCAGCCATCAGTCCGAGATGGAGGACTTCTCGGAGTCACCTCCGGATATGTATACACTTTGATCTCAGCCATTAAGCCGACATGGATGGCTTCTCGGAGTTACCCCGGAATGTGTATACACATTGTAATCTTAGCCATCGGGCCGAGATGGGTGACTTCTTGGAGTCGCCTCGGAATGTGTGTACGCATTGTCATCTCAGCCATCAGGCCGAGATGGACGACTTCTCGGAGTCACCTCCGGATGTGTATACACTTTGATCTCAGCCATCAAGCCGACATGGATGACTTCTTGGAGTTACCCCGGAATGTGTATACACATTGTCATCTTAGCCATCAGGCCGAGAACGATGACTTTTCGGAGTCGCCCGGAATGTGTACACTCATTCTCACGTCAGCCATCCGGCCGAGAACGATGACTTTTCGGAGTCGCCCTGGAATGTGTATACACATTGTCATCTTAGCCATCAGGCAGGGACGGGTGACTTCTTGGTGTCGCCTCGGAATGTGTATACGCATTGTCATCTCAGCCATCAGGCCGAGATGGACGACTTCTCGGAGTCACCTCCGGATGTGTATACACTTTGATCTCAGCCATCAAGCCGACATGGATGACTTCTTGGAGTTACCCCGGAATGTGTATACACATTGTCATCTTAGCCATCAGGCCGAGAACGATGACTTTTCGGAGTCGCCCGGAATGTGTACACTCATTCTCACGTCAGCCATCCGGCCGAGAACGATGACTTTTCGGAGTCGCCCTGGAATGTGTATACACATTGTCATCTTAGCCATCAGGACGGGACGGGTGACTTCTTGGTGTCGCCTCGGAATGTGTATACGCATTGTCATCTCAGCCATCAGGCCGAGATGGACGACTTCTCGGAGTCACCTCCGGATGTGTATACACTTTGATCTCAGCCATCAAGCCGACATGGATGACTTCTCGGAGTCGCCCCGGAATGTGTATACTCATTCTCACGTCAGCCATCAGGCCGAGATGAATGACTTCTCAGAGTTACCTCGGAATATGTATACACATCCTGATCTTAGCCATCAGGCCGAGATGCATGACTTTTCGGAGTCGCCCCGGAATGTGTATACACTTCGATCTTAGTCGTCGGGCTGAGATGGATAGGTTCTCGGAGTCACCCCGCGACGTGTATACACATTCTCATATCAGCCACCAGGCCGTGATGGATGACTTCTCAGAGTTACCTCGGAATGTCTAGTCACATTGTCATCTTAGCCATCGGGCCGAGATGGGTGACTTCTTGGAGTCGCCTCCGGATGTGTATACACTTTGATCTCAGCCATCAAGCCGACATGGATGACTTCTTGGAGTTACCCAGGAATGTGTATACACATTGTCATCTTAGCCATCAGGCCGAGATGGGTGACATCTTGGAGTCACGTCGGAATGTGTATACACTTCGATCTCAAGAATCAGGCCGAGATGGATGACTTCTCAGAGTTACCTCGGAATATGTATACACATCCTGATCTTAGCCATCAGGCCGAGATGGATGACTTCTGTGAGTCATCTCCGGATGTGTATACACTCCGATCTTAGTCGTCGGGCTGAGATGGATAAGTTCTCGGAGTCACCCCGCAACGTGTATACACATTCTCATATCAGCCACCAGGCCGTGATGGATGACTTCTCAGAGTTACCCCGGAATGTGTATACACATTGTCATCTTAGCCATCGGGCCGAGATGGGTGACTTCTTGGAGTCGCCTCGGAATGTGTATACGCATTGTCATCTCAGCCATCAGGCCGAGATGGACGACATCTCGGAGTCACCTCCGGATGTGTATACACTTTGATCTCAGCCATCAAGCCGACATGGATGATATCTTGGAGTTACCCCGGAATGTGTATACACATTGTCATCTTAGCCATCAGGTCGAGACGGATATCTTCCCGGAGTCACCTCGGAATGTGTATACGCATTGTCATCTCAGCCATCAGGCCGAGATAGACGACTTCTCGGAGTCACCTCCGGATGTGTATACACTTTGATCTCAGCCATCAAGCCGACATGGATGACTTCTTGGAGTTACCCCGGAATGTGTATACACATTGTCATCTTAGCCATCAGGCCGAGAACGATGACTTTTCGGAGTCGCCCTGGAATGTGTATACACATTGTCATCTTAGCCATCAGGCCGGGACGGGTGACTTCTTGGTGTCGCCTCGGAATGTGTATACGCATTGTCATCTCAGCCATCCGGCCGAGAACGATGACTTTTCGGAGTCGCCCTGGAATGTGTATACACATTGTCATCTTAGCCATCAGGCCGGGACGGGTGACTTCTTGGTGTCGCCTCGGAATGTGTATACGGATTGTCATCTGAGCCATCAGGCCGAGATGGACGACTTCTCGGTGTCACCTCCGTATGTGTATACACTTCGATCTTAGGCGTCGGGCTGAGATGGATAACTTCTCGGAGTCACCCCGCGACGTGTATACACATTCTCATATCAGCCACCAGGCCGTGATGGATGACTTCTCAGAGTTACCCCGGAATGTCTAGTCACATTGTCATCTTAGCCATCGGGCCGAGATGGGTGACTTCTTGGAGTCGCCTCCGGATGTGTATACACTTTGATCTCAGCCGTCAAGCCGACATGGATGACTTCTCGGAGTTACCCCGGAATGTGTATACACACTGTAATCTTAGCCATCAGGCCGAGATGGGTGACTTCTTGGAGTCGCCTCGGAATGTGTATACGCATTGTCATCTCAGCCATCAGGCCGAGATGGACGACTTCTCGGAGGTACCTCGGAATATGGACACACATCCTGATCTTAGCCATCAGGCTGAGACGGATAACTTCTCGGAGTCACCTCCGGATGTGTTTACACTTTGATCTCAGCCATCAAGAGGACATGGATGGCTTCTCGGGGTCACCTAGGAATGTGTATACACATTGTCATCTTAGCCATCAGGCCGAGATGGGTGACTTCTTGGAGTCGTTTCGGAATGTGTATACGCATTGTCACCTCAGCCATCAGGCAAAGATAGACGACTTCGCGGAGTTACCTCGGAATATGGACAGACATCCTGATCTTAGCCATCAGGCCGAGATGTATAACTTCTCGGAGTCACCTCCGGATGTGTATACACTTTGATCTCAGCCATCAAGCCGACATGGATGCATTCTCGGAGTTACTTCGGAATGTGTATACACATCCTCATCTTGGTCATTAGGCCGGGATGGGTGACTTCCTGGAGTCGCCTCCGAATGTGTATACACATTGTCATCTTAGCCATCAGACCGAGATGCGTGACTTCTTGGAGTCCCCTCGGAATGTGTATACGCATAGTCATCTCAGCCATCAGGCCGAGATGAACGACTTCTCGGAGTCGCCCAGGAATGTGTATACACATTGTCATCTCAGCTATCAGGCCGAGATGGACGACTTCTCGGAGTCACCTCCGGATGTGTATACACTTTGATCTCAGCCATCAAGCCGACATGGATGACTTCTCGGAGTTACCCCGGAATGTGTATACACATTGTCATCTCAGCCATCAGGCCGAGATGGACGACTTCTCGGAGGTACCTCGGAATATGGACACACATCCTGATCTTGGCCATCAGGCTGAGACGGATAACTTCTCGGAGTCACCTCCGGATGTGTATACACTTTGATCTCAGCCATCAAGAGGACATGGATGGCTTCTCGGGGTCACCTAGGAATGTGTATACACATTGTCATCTTAGCCATCAGGCCGAGATGGGTGACTTCTTGGAGTCGTTTCGGAATGTGTATACGCATTGTCACCTCAGCCATCAGGCCGAGATAGACGACTTCGCGGAGTTACCTCGGAATATGGACAGACATCCTGATCTTAGCCATCAGGCCGAGATGTATAACTTCTCGGAGTCACCTCCGGATGTGTATACACTTTGATCTCAGCCATCAAGCCGACATGGATGCATTCTCTGAGTTACTTCGGAATGTGTATACACATCCTCATCTTGGTCATTAGGCCGAGATGGGTGACTTCCTGGAGTCGCCTCCGAATGTGTATACACATTGTCATCTTAGCCATCAGACCGAGATGCGTGACTTCTCGGAGTTACCCCGGAATGTGTATACACATTGTAATCTTAGCCATCGGGCCGAGATGGGTGACTTCTTGGAGTCGCCTCGGAATGTGTATACGCATTGTCATCTCAGCCATCAGGTCGAGATGGACGACTTCTCGGAGTCACCTCCGGATGTGTATACACTTTGATCTCAGCCATCAAGCCGACATGGATGACTTCGTGGAGTTACCCCGGAATGTGTATACACATTGTCATCTTAGCCATCAGGCCGAGAACGATGACTTTTCGGAGTCGCCCGGAATGTGTACACTCATTCTCACGTCAGCCATCCGGCCGAGAACGATGACTTTTCGGCGTCGCCCTGGAATGTGTATACACATTGTCATCTTAGCCATCAGGCCGGGACGGGTGACTTCTTGGTGTCGCCTCGGAATGTGTATACGCATTGTCATCTCAGCCATCAGGCAAAGATGGACGACTTCTCGGAGTCACCTCCGGATGTGTATACACTTTGATCTCAGCCATCAAGCCGACATGGATGACTTCTTGGAGTTACCCCGGAATGTGTATACACATTGTCATCTTAGCCATCAGGCCGAGAACGATGACTTTTCGGAGTCGCCCGGAATGTGTACACTCATTCTCACGTCAGCCATCCGGCCGAGAACGATGACTTTTCGGAGTCGCCCTGGAATGTGTATACACATTGTCATCTTAGCCATCAGGCCGGGACGGGTGACTTCTTGGTGTCGCCTCGGAATGTGTATACGGATTGTCATCTGAGCCATCAGGCCGAGATGGACGACTTCTCGGTGTCACCTCCGTATGTGTATACACTTCGATCTTAGGCGTCGGGCTGAGATGGATAACTTCTCGGAGTCACCTCGGAACGTGTATACACTTCGATCTCACGAATCAGGCCGAGATGGATGACTTCTCAGAATTACCTCGGAATATGTATACACATCCTGATCTTAGCCATCAGGCCGAGATGCATGACTTCTATGAGTCATCTCCGGATGTGTATACACTTCGATCTTAGTCGTCGGGCTGCGATGGATAGGTTCTCGGAGTCACCCCGCGACGTGTATACACATTCTCATATCAGCCACCAGGCCGTGATGGATGACTTCTCAGAGTTACCCCGGAATGTCTAGTCACATTGTCATCTTAGCCATCGGGCCGAGATGGGTGACTTCTTGGAGTCGCCTCCGGATGTGTATACACTTTGATCTCAGCCGTCAAGCCGACATGGATGACTTCTCGGAGTTACCCCGGAATGTGTATACACACTGTAATCTTAGCCATCAGGCCGAGATGGGTGACTTCTTGGAGTCGCCTCGGAATGTGTATACGCATTGTCATCTCAGCCATCAGGCCGAGATGGACGACTTCTCGGAGGTACCTCGGAATATGGACACACATCCTGATCTTAGCCATCAGGCTGAGACGGATAACTTCTCGGAGTCACCTCCGGATGTGTTTACACTTTGATCTCAGCCATCAAGAGGACATGGATGGCTTCTCGGGGTCACCTAGGAATGTGTATACACATTGTCATCTTAGCCATCAGGCCGAGATGGGTGACTTCTTGGAGTCGTTTCGGAATGTGTATACGCATTGTCACCTCAGCCATCAGGCCGAGATAGACGACTTCGCGGAGTTACCTCGGAATATGGACAGACATCCTGATCTTAGCCATCAGGCCGAGATGTATAACTTCTCGGAGTCACCTCCGGATGTGTATACACTTTGATCTCAGCCATCAAGCCGACATGGATGCATTCTCGGAGTTACTTCGGAATGTGTATACACATCCTCATCTCAGCCATCAGGCCGAGATGAACGACTTCTCGGAGTCGCCCAGGAATGTGTATACACATTGTCATCTCAGCTATCAGGCCGAGATGGACGACTTCTCGGAGTCACCTCCGGATGTGTATACACTTTGATCTCAGCCATCAAGCCGACATGGATGACTTCTCGGAGTTACCCCGGAATGTGTATACACATTGTCATCTCAGCCATCAGGCCGAGATGGACGACTTCTCGGAGGTACCTCGGAATATGGACACACATCCTGATCTTGGCCATCAGGCTGAGACGGATAACTTCTCGGAGTCACCTCCGGATGTGTATACACTTTGATCTCAGCCATCAAGCCGACATGGATGACTTCTCGGAGTTACCCCGGAATGTGTATACACATTGTCATCTCAGCCATCAGGCCGAGATGGACGACTTCTCGGAGGTACCTCGGAATATGGACACACATCCTGATCTTGGCCATCAGGCTGAGACGGATAACTTCTCGGAGTCACCTCCGGATGTGTATACACTTTGATCTCAGCCATCAAGCCGACATGGATGCATTCTCGGAGTTACTTCGGAATGTGTATACACATCCTCATCTTGGTCATTAGGCCGGGATGGGTGACTTCCTGGAGTCGCCTCCGAATGTGTATACACATTGTCATCTTAGCCATCAGACCGAGATGCGTGACTTCTTGGAGTCCCCTCGGAATGTGTATACGCATAGTCATCTCAGCCATCAGGCCGAGATGAACGACTTCTCGGAGTCGCCCAGGAATGTGTATACACATTGTCATCTCAGCTGTCAGGCCGAGATGGACGACTTCTCGGAGTCACCTCCGGATGTGTATACACTTTGATCTCAGCCATCAAGCCGACATGGATGACTTCTCGGAGTTACCCCGGAATGTGTATACACATTGTCATCTCAGCCATCAGGCCGAGATGGACGACTTCTCGGAGGTACCTCGGAATATGGACACACATCCTGATCTTGGCCATCAGGCTGAGACGGATAACTTCTCGGAGTCACCTCCGGATGTGTATACACTTTGATCTCAGCCATCAAGCCGACATGGATGACTTCTCGGAGTTACCCCGGAATGTGTATACACATTGTCATCTCAGCCATCAGGCCGAGATGGACGACTTCTCGGAGGTACCTCGGAATATGGACACACATCCTGATCTTGGCCATCAGGCTGAGACGGATAACTTCTCGGAGTCACCTCCGGATGTGTATACACTTTGATCTCAGCCATCAAGAGGACATGGATGGCTTCTCGGGGTCACCTAGGAATGTGTATACACATTGTCATCTTAGCCATCAGGCCGAGATGGGTGACTTCTTGGAGTCGTTTCGGAATGTGTATACGCATTGTCACCTCAGCCATCAGGCCGAGATAGACGACTTCGCGGACTTACCTCGGAATATGGACACACATCCTGATCTTAGCCATCAGGCCGAGATGTATAACTTCTCGGAGTCACTTCCGGATGTGTATACACTTTGATCTCAGCCATCAAGCCGACATGGATGAATTCTCGGAGTTACTTCAGAATATGGACACACATCCTTAGCTTAGCCATCAGGCCGAGATGTATAACTTCTTATAGTCACCTTCGGATGTGTATACATCCTCATCTTGGGCTTTATGCCGAGATGAATGACTTCTCAGCGTTACCCCGGAATGTGTATACACATTCTCATCTCAGCCATCAGGCCGACAACGATGACCTTTCGGAGTCGCCCTGGAATTTGTATACACATTCTCATCTCAGCCATCAGGCCGACAATGATGACTTTTCGGAGTCGCCCCGGAATGTGTATACACTTCGATCTCACGAATCAGGCCGAGATGGATGACTTCTCAGAGTTACCTCGGAATATGTATACACATCCTGATCTTAGCCATCAGGCCGAGATGCATGACTTCTATGAGTCATCTCCGGATGTGTATACACTTCGATCTTAGTCGTCGGGCTGAGATGGATAGGTTCTCGGAGTCACCCCGCGACGTGTATACACATTCTCATATCAGCCACCAGGCCGTGATGGATGACTTCTCAGAGTTACCCCGGAATGTCTAGTCACATTGTCATCTTAGCCATCGGGCCGAGATGGGTGACTTCTTGGAGTCGCCTCCGGATGTGTATACACTTTGATCTCAGCCATCAAGCCGACATGGATGACTTCTCGGAGTTACCCCGGAATGTGTATACACACTGTAATCTTAGCCATCGGGCCGAGATGGGTGACTTCTTGGAGTCGCCTCGGAATGTGTATACGCATTGTCACCTCAGCCATCAGGCCGAGATAGACGACTTCGCGGACTTACCTCGGAATATGGACACACATCCTGATCTTAGCCATCAGGCCGAGATGTATAACTTCTCGGAGTCACCTCCGGATGTGTATACACTTTGATCTCAGCCATCAAGCCGACATGGATGACTTCTTGGAGTTACCCCGGAATGTGTATACACATTGTCATCTTAGCCATCAGGCCGAGAACGATGACTTTTCGGAGTCGCCCGGAATGTGTACACTCATTCTCACGTCAGCCATCCGGCCGAGAACGATGACTTTTCGGAGTCGCCCTGGAATGTGTATACACATTGTCATCTTAGCCATCAGGCAGGGACGGGTGACTTCTTGGTGTCGCCTCGGAATGTGTATACGCATTGTCATCTCAGCCATCAGGCCGAGATGGACGACTTCTCGGAGTCACCTCCGGATGTGTATACACTTTGATCTCAGCCATCAAGCCGACATGGATGACTTCTTGGAGTTACCCCGGAATGTGTATACACATTGTCATCTTAGCCATCAGGCCGAGAACGATGACTTTTCGGAGTCGCCCGGAATGTGTACACTCATTCTCACGTCAGCCATCCGGCCGAGAACGATGACTTTTCGGAGTCGCCCTGGAATGTGTATACACATTGTCATCTTAGCCATCAGGACGGGACGGGTGACTTCTTGGTGTCGCCTCGGAATGTGTATACGCATTGTCATCTCAGCCATCAGGCCGAGATGGACGACTTCTCGGAGTCACCTCCGGATGTGTATACACTTTGATCTCAGCCATCAAGCCGACATGGATGACTTCTCGGAGTCGCCCCGGAATGTGTATACTCATTCTCACGTCAGCCATCAGGCCGAGATGAATGACTTCTCAGAGTTACCTCGGAATATGTATACACATCCTGATCTTAGCCATCAGGCCGAGATGCATGACTTTTCGGAGTCGCCCCGGAATGTGTATACACTTCGATCTTAGTCGTCGGGCTGAGATGGATAGGTTCTCGGAGTCACCCCGCGACGTGTATACACATTCTCATATCAGCCACCAGGCCGTGATGGATGACTTCTCAGAGTTACCTCGGAATGTCTAGTCACATTGTCATCTTAGCCATCGGGCCGAGATGGGTGACTTCTTGGAGTCGCCTCCGGATGTGTATACACTTTGATCTCAGCCATCAAGCCGACATGGATGACTTCTTGGAGTTACCCAGGAATGTGTATACACATTGTCATCTTAGCCATCAGGCCGAGATGGGTGACATCTTGGAGTCACGTCGGAATGTGTATACACTTCGATCTCAAGAATCAGGCCGAGATGGATGACTTCTCAGAGTTACCTCGGAATATGTATACACATCCTGATCTTAGCCATCAGGCCGAGATGGATGACTTCTGTGAGTCATCTCCGGATGTGTATACACTCCGATCTTAGTCGTCGGGCTGAGATGGATAAGTTCTCGGAGTCACCCCGCAACGTGTATACACATTCTCATATCAGCCACCAGGCCGTGATGGATGACTTCTCAGAGTTACCCCGGAATGTGTATACACATTGTCATCTTAGCCATCGGGCCGAGATGGGTGACTTCTTGGAGTCGCCTCGGAATGTGTATACGCATTGTCATCTCAGCCATCAGGCCGAGATGGACGACATCTCGGAGTCACCTCCGGATGTGTATACACTTTGATCTCAGCCATCAAGCCGACATGGATGATATCTTGGAGTTACCCCGGAATGTGTATACACATTGTCATCTTAGCCATCAGGTCGAGACGGATATCTTCCCGGAGTCACCTCGGAATGTGTATACGCATTGTCATCTCAGCCATCAGGCCGAGATAGACGACTTCTCGGAGTCACCTCCGGATGTGTATACACTTTGATCTCAGCCATCAAGCCGACATGGATGACTTCTTGGAGTTACCCCGGAATGTGTATACACATTGTCATCTTAGCCATCAGGCCGAGAACGATGACTTTTCGGAGTCGCCCTGGAATGTGTATACACATTGTCATCTTAGCCATCAGGCCGGGACGGGTGACTTCTTGGTGTCGCCTCGGAATGTGTATACGCATTGTCATCTCAGCCATCCGGCCGAGAACGATGACTTTTCGGAGTCGCCCTGGAATGTGTATACACATTGTCATCTTAGCCATCAGGCCGGGACGGGTGACTTCTTGGTGTCGCCTCGGAATGTGTATACGGATTGTCATCTGAGCCATCAGGCCGAGATGGACGACTTCTCGGTGTCACCTCCGTATGTGTATACACTTCGATCTTAGGCGTCGGGCTGAGATGGATAACTTCTCGGAGTCACCCCGCGACGTGTATACACATTCTCATATCAGCCACCAGGCCGTGATGGATGACTTCTCAGAGTTACCCCGGAATGTCTAGTCACATTGTCATCTTAGCCATCGGGCCGAGATGGGTGACTTCTTGGAGTCGCCTCCGGATGTGTATACACTTTGATCTCAGCCGTCAAGCCGACATGGATGACTTCTCGGAGTTACCCCGGAATGTGTATACACACTGTAATCTTAGCCATCAGGCCGAGATGGGTGACTTCTTGGAGTCGCCTCGGAATGTGTATACGCATTGTCATCTCAGCCATCAGGCCGAGATGGACGACTTCTCGGAGGTACCTCGGAATATGGACACACATCCTGATCTTAGCCATCAGGCTGAGACGGATAACTTCTCGGAGTCACCTCCGGATGTGTTTACACTTTGATCTCAGCCATCAAGAGGACATGGATGGCTTCTCGGGGTCACCTAGGAATGTGTATACACATTGTCATCTTAGCCATCAGGCCGAGATGGGTGACTTCTTGGAGTCGTTTCGGAATGTGTATACGCATTGTCACCTCAGCCATCAGGCAAAGATAGACGACTTCGCGGAGTTACCTCGGAATATGGACAGACATCCTGATCTTAGCCATCAGGCCGAGATGTATAACTTCTCGGAGTCACCTCCGGATGTGTATACACTTTGATCTCAGCCATCAAGCCGACATGGATGCATTCTCGGAGTTACTTCGGAATGTGTATACACATCCTCATCTTGGTCATTAGGCCGGGATGGGTGACTTCCTGGAGTCGCCTCCGAATGTGTATACACATTGTCATCTTAGCCATCAGACCGAGATGCGTGACTTCTTGGAGTCCCCTCGGAATGTGTATACGCATAGTCATCTCAGCCATCAGGCCGAGATGAACGACTTCTCGGAGTCGCCCAGGAATGTGTATACACATTGTCATCTCAGCTATCAGGCCGAGATGGACGACTTCTCGGAGTCACCTCCGGATGTGTATACACTTTGATCTCAGCCATCAAGCCGACATGGATGACTTCTCGGAGTTACCCCGGAATGTGTATACACATTGTCATCTCAGCCATCAGGCCGAGATGGACGACTTCTCGGAGGTACCTCGGAATATGGACACACATCCTGATCTTGGCCATCAGGCTGAGACGGATAACTTCTCGGAGTCACCTCCGGATGTGTATACACTTTGATCTCAGCCATCAAGAGGACATGGATGGCTTCTCGGGGTCACCTAGGAATGTGTATACACATTGTCATCTTAGCCATCAGGCCGAGATGGGTGACTTCTTGGAGTCGTTTCGGAATGTGTATACGCATTGTCACCTCAGCCATCAGGCCGAGATAGACGACTTCGCGGAGTTACCTCGGAATATGGACAGACATCCTGATCTTAGCCATCAGGCCGAGATGTATAACTTCTCGGAGTCACCTCCGGATGTGTATACACTTTGATCTCAGCCATCAAGCCGACATGGATGCATTCTCTGAGTTACTTCGGAATGTGTATACACATCCTCATCTTGGTCATTAGGCCGAGATGGGTGACTTCCTGGAGTCGCCTCCGAATGTGTATACACATTGTCATCTTAGCCATCAGACCGAGATGCGTGACTTCTCGGAGTTACCCCGGAATGTGTATACACATTGTAATCTTAGCCATCGGGCCGAGATGGGTGACTTCTTGGAGTCGCCTCGGAATGTGTATACGCATTGTCATCTCAGCCATCAGGTCGAGATGGACGACTTCTCGGAGTCACCTCCGGATGTGTATACACTTTGATCTCAGCCATCAAGCCGACATGGATGACTTCGTGGAGTTACCCCGGAATGTGTATACACATTGTCATCTTAGCCATCAGGCCGAGAACGATGACTTTTCGGAGTCGCCCGGAATGTGTACACTCATTC
The DNA here is from genome assembly GCA_963989405.1 of Trypoxylon attenuatum. Classification (NCBI taxonomy): domain Eukaryota; kingdom Metazoa; phylum Arthropoda; class Insecta; order Hymenoptera; family Crabronidae; genus Trypoxylon; species Trypoxylon attenuatum. The sequence continues at coordinate 8,141,514 of OZ022492.1, read as the reverse complement.
TCACGTCAGCCATCCGGCCGAGAACGATGACTTTTCGGCGTCGCCCTGGAATGTGTATACACATTGTCATCTTAGCCATCAGGCCGGGACGGGTGACTTCTTGGTGTCGCCTCGGAATGTGTATACGCATTGTCATCTCAGCCATCAGGCAAAGATGGACGACTTCTCGGAGTCACCTCCGGATGTGTATACACTTTGATCTCAGCCATCAAGCCGACATGGATGACTTCTTGGAGTTACCCCGGAATGTGTATACACATTGTCATCTTAGCCATCAGGCCGAGAACGATGACTTTTCGGAGTCGCCCGGAATGTGTACACTCATTCTCACGTCAGCCATCCGGCCGAGAACGATGACTTTTCGGAGTCGCCCTGGAATGTGTATACACATTGTCATCTTAGCCATCAGGCCGGGACGGGTGACTTCTTGGTGTCGCCTCGGAATGTGTATACGGATTGTCATCTGAGCCATCAGGCCGAGATGGACGACTTCTCGGTGTCACCTCCGTATGTGTATACACTTCGATCTTAGGCGTCGGGCTGAGATGGATAACTTCTCGGAGTCACCTCGGAACGTGTATACACTTCGATCTCACGAATCAGGCCGAGATGGATGACTTCTCAGAATTACCTCGGAATATGTATACACATCCTGATCTTAGCCATCAGGCCGAGATGCATGACTTCTATGAGTCATCTCCGGATGTGTATACACTTCGATCTTAGTCGTCGGGCTGCGATGGATAGGTTCTCGGAGTCACCCCGCGACGTGTATACACATTCTCATATCAGCCACCAGGCCGTGATGGATGACTTCTCAGAGTTACCCCGGAATGTCTAGTCACATTGTCATCTTAGCCATCGGGCCGAGATGGGTGACTTCTTGGAGTCGCCTCCGGATGTGTATACACTTTGATCTCAGCCGTCAAGCCGACATGGATGACTTCTCGGAGTTACCCCGGAATGTGTATACACACTGTAATCTTAGCCATCAGGCCGAGATGGGTGACTTCTTGGAGTCGCCTCGGAATGTGTATACGCATTGTCATCTCAGCCATCAGGCCGAGATGGACGACTTCTCGGAGGTACCTCGGAATATGGACACACATCCTGATCTTAGCCATCAGGCTGAGACGGATAACTTCTCGGAGTCACCTCCGGATGTGTTTACACTTTGATCTCAGCCATCAAGAGGACATGGATGGCTTCTCGGGGTCACCTAGGAATGTGTATACACATTGTCATCTTAGCCATCAGGCCGAGATGGGTGACTTCTTGGAGTCGTTTCGGAATGTGTATACGCATTGTCACCTCAGCCATCAGGCCGAGATAGACGACTTCGCGGAGTTACCTCGGAATATGGACAGACATCCTGATCTTAGCCATCAGGCCGAGATGTATAACTTCTCGGAGTCACCTCCGGATGTGTATACACTTTGATCTCAGCCATCAAGCCGACATGGATGCATTCTCGGAGTTACTTCGGAATGTGTATACACATCCTCATCTCAGCCATCAGGCCGAGATGAACGACTTCTCGGAGTCGCCCAGGAATGTGTATACACATTGTCATCTCAGCTATCAGGCCGAGATGGACGACTTCTCGGAGTCACCTCCGGATGTGTATACACTTTGATCTCAGCCATCAAGCCGACATGGATGACTTCTCGGAGTTACCCCGGAATGTGTATACACATTGTCATCTCAGCCATCAGGCCGAGATGGACGACTTCTCGGAGGTACCTCGGAATATGGACACACATCCTGATCTTGGCCATCAGGCTGAGACGGATAACTTCTCGGAGTCACCTCCGGATGTGTATACACTTTGATCTCAGCCATCAAGCCGACATGGATGACTTCTCGGAGTTACCCCGGAATGTGTATACACATTGTCATCTCAGCCATCAGGCCGAGATGGACGACTTCTCGGAGGTACCTCGGAATATGGACACACATCCTGATCTTGGCCATCAGGCTGAGACGGATAACTTCTCGGAGTCACCTCCGGATGTGTATACACTTTGATCTCAGCCATCAAGCCGACATGGATGCATTCTCGGAGTTACTTCGGAATGTGTATACACATCCTCATCTTGGTCATTAGGCCGGGATGGGTGACTTCCTGGAGTCGCCTCCGAATGTGTATACACATTGTCATCTTAGCCATCAGACCGAGATGCGTGACTTCTTGGAGTCCCCTCGGAATGTGTATACGCATAGTCATCTCAGCCATCAGGCCGAGATGAACGACTTCTCGGAGTCGCCCAGGAATGTGTATACACATTGTCATCTCAGCTGTCAGGCCGAGATGGACGACTTCTCGGAGTCACCTCCGGATGTGTATACACTTTGATCTCAGCCATCAAGCCGACATGGATGACTTCTCGGAGTTACCCCGGAATGTGTATACACATTGTCATCTCAGCCATCAGGCCGAGATGGACGACTTCTCGGAGGTACCTCGGAATATGGACACACATCCTGATCTTGGCCATCAGGCTGAGACGGATAACTTCTCGGAGTCACCTCCGGATGTGTATACACTTTGATCTCAGCCATCAAGCCGACATGGATGACTTCTCGGAGTTACCCCGGAATGTGTATACACATTGTCATCTCAGCCATCAGGCCGAGATGGACGACTTCTCGGAGGTACCTCGGAATATGGACACACATCCTGATCTTGGCCATCAGGCTGAGACGGATAACTTCTCGGAGTCACCTCCGGATGTGTATACACTTTGATCTCAGCCATCAAGAGGACATGGATGGCTTCTCGGGGTCACCTAGGAATGTGTATACACATTGTCATCTTAGCCATCAGGCCGAGATGGGTGACTTCTTGGAGTCGTTTCGGAATGTGTATACGCATTGTCACCTCAGCCATCAGGCCGAGATAGACGACTTCGCGGACTTACCTCGGAATATGGACACACATCCTGATCTTAGCCATCAGGCCGAGATGTATAACTTCTCGGAGTCACTTCCGGATGTGTATACACTTTGATCTCAGCCATCAAGCCGACATGGATGAATTCTCGGAGTTACTTCAGAATATGGACACACATCCTTAGCTTAGCCATCAGGCCGAGATGTATAACTTCTTATAGTCACCTTCGGATGTGTATACATCCTCATCTTGGGCTTTATGCCGAGATGAATGACTTCTCAGCGTTACCCCGGAATGTGTATACACATTCTCATCTCAGCCATCAGGCCGACAACGATGACCTTTCGGAGTCGCCCTGGAATTTGTATACACATTCTCATCTCAGCCATCAGGCCGACAATGATGACTTTTCGGAGTCGCCCCGGAATGTGTATACACTTCGATCTCACGAATCAGGCCGAGATGGATGACTTCTCAGAGTTACCTCGGAATATGTATACACATCCTGATCTTAGCCATCAGGCCGAGATGCATGACTTCTATGAGTCATCTCCGGATGTGTATACACTTCGATCTTAGTCGTCGGGCTGAGATGGATAGGTTCTCGGAGTCACCCCGCGACGTGTATACACATTCTCATATCAGCCACCAGGCCGTGATGGATGACTTCTCAGAGTTACCCCGGAATGTCTAGTCACATTGTCATCTTAGCCATCGGGCCGAGATGGGTGACTTCTTGGAGTCGCCTCCGGATGTGTATACACTTTGATCTCAGCCATCAAGCCGACATGGATGACTTCTCGGAGTTACCCCGGAATGTGTATACACACTGTAATCTTAGCCATCGGGCCGAGATGGGTGACTTCTTGGAGTCGCCTCGGAATGTGTATACGCATTGTCATCTCAGCAATCAGGCCGAGATGGACGACTTCTCGGAGTCACCTCCGGATGTGTATACACTTTGATCTCAGCCATCAAGCCGACATGGATGACTTCTCGGAGTTACCCCGGAATGTGTATACACATTGTCATCTTAGCCATCGGGCCGAGATGGGTGACTTCTTGGAGTCGCCTCGGAATGTGTATACGCATTGTCATCTCAGCCATCAGGCCGAGATGGACGACTTCTCGGAGTCACCTCCGGATGTGTATACACTTTGATCTCAGCCATCAAGCCGACATGGATGACTTCTCGGAGTTACCCCGGAATGTGTATACACATTCTCATCTCAGCCATCAGGCCGAGAACGGTGACTTTTCGGAGTCGCCCCGGAATCTGTATACTCATTCTCACGTCAGCCATCAGGCCAAGATCGATGACTTTTCGGAGTCACCTCGGAACGTGTATACACTTCGATCTCAAGAATCAGGCCGAGATGGATGTTTTCTCAGAGTTACCTCGGAATATGTATACACATCCTGGTCTCAGCCATCAGGCCGAGATGGATGACTTCTATGAGTCATCTCCGGATGTGTATACACTTCGATCTTAGTCGTCGGGCTAAGATGGATAAGTTCTCGGAGTCACCCCGCGACGTGTATACACATTCTCATATCAGCCACCAGGCCGTGATGGATGACTTCTCAGAGTTACCCCGGAATGTCTAGTCACATTGTCATCTTAGCCATCGGGCCGAGATGGGTGACTTCTTGGAGTCGCCTCCGGATGTGTATACACTTTGATCTCAGCCATCAAGCCGACATGGATGACTTCTCGGAGTTACCCCGGAATGTGTATACACACTGTAATCTTAGGCATCGGGCCGAGATGGGTGACTTCTTGGAGTCGCCTCGGAATGTGTATACGCATTGTCATCTCAGCCATCAGGCCGAGATGGACGACTTCTCGGAGTCACCTCCGGATGTGTATACACTTTGATCTCAGCCATCAAGCCGACATGGATGACTTCTCGGAGTTACCCCGGAATGTGTATACACATTGTCATCTTAGCCATCGGGCCGAGATGGGTGACTTCTTGGAGTCGCCTCGGAATGTGTATACGCATTGTCATCTCAGCCATCAGGCCGAGATGGACGACTTCTCGGAGGTACCCCGGAATGTGTATACACACTGTAATCTTAGGCATCGGGCCGAGATGGGTGACTTCTTGGAGTCGCCTCGGAATGTGTATACGCATTGTCATCTCAGCCATCAGGCCGAGATGGACGACTTCTCGGAGTCACCTCCGGATGTGTATACACTTTGATCTCAGCCATCAAGCCGACATGGATGCATTCTCGGAGTTACTTCGGAATGTGTATACACATCCTCATCTTGGTCATTAGGCCGGGATGGGTGACTTCCTGGAGTCGCCTCCGAATGTGTATACACATTGTCATCTTAGCCATCAGACCGAGATGCGTGACTTCTTGGAGTCCCCTCGGAATGTGTATACGCATAGTCATCTCAGCCATCAGGCCGAGATGAACGACTTCTCGGAGTCGCCCAGGAATGTGTATACACATTGTCATCTCAGCTATCAGGCCGAGATGGACGACTTCTCGGAGTCACCTCCGGATGTGTATACACTTTGATCTCAGCCATCAAGCCGACATGGATGACTTCTCGGAGTTACCCCGGAATGTGTATACACATTGTCATCTCAGCCATCAGGCCGAGATGGACGACTTCTCGGAGGTACCTCGGAATATGGACACACATCCTGATCTTGGCCATCAGGCTGAGACGGATAACTTCTCGGAGTCACCTCCGGATGTGTATACACTTTGATCTCAGCCATCAAGAGGACATGGATGGCTTCTCGGGGTCACCTAGGAATGTGTATACACATTGTCATCTTAGCCATCAGGCCGAGATGGGTGACTTCTTGGAGTCGTTTCGGAATGTGTATACGCATTGTCACCTCAGCCATCAGGCCGAGATAGACGACTTCGCGGAGTTACCTCGGAATATGGACAGACATCCTGATCTTAGCCATCAGGCCGAGATGTATAACTTCTCGGAGTCACCTCCGGATGTGTATACACTTTGATCTCAGCCATCAAGCCGACATGGATGCATTCTCGGAGTTACTTCGGAATGTGTATACACATCCTCATCTTGGTCATTAGGCCGGGATGGGTGACTTCCTGGAGTCGCCTCCGAATGTGTATACACATTGTCATCTTAGCCATCAGACCGAGATGCGTGACTTCTTGGAGTCCCCTCGGAATGTGTATACGCATAGTCATCTCAGCCATCAGGCCGAGATGAACGACTTCTCGGAGTCGCCCAGGAATGTGTATACACATTGTCATCTCAGCTATCAGGCCGAGATGGACGACTTCTCGGAGTCACCTCCGGATGTGTATACACTTTGATCTCAGCCATCAAGCCGACATGGATGACTTCTCGGAGTTACCCCGGAATGTGTATACACATTGTCATCTCAGCCATCAGGCCGAGATGGACGACTTCTCGGAGGTACCTCGGAATATGGACACACATCCTGATCTTGGCCATCAGGCTGAGACGGATAACTTCTCGGAGTCACCTCCGGATGTGTATACACTTTGATCTCAGCCATCAAGAGGACATGGATGGCTTCTCGGGGTCACCTAGGAATGTGTATACACATTGTCATCTTAGCCATCAGGCCGAGATGGGTGACTTCTTGGAGTCGTTTCGGAATGTGTATACGCATTGTCACCTCAGCCATCAGGCCGAGATAGACGACTTCGCGGAGTTACCTCGGAATATGGACAGACATCCTGATCTTAGCCATCAGGCCGAGATGTATAACTTCTCGGAGTCACCTCCGGATGTGTATACACTTTGATCTCAGCCATCAAGCCGACATGGATGCATTCTCTGAGTTACTTCGGAATGTGTATACACATCCTCATCTTGGTCATTAGGCCGGGATGGGTGACTTCCTGGAGTCGCCTCCGAATGTGTATACACATTGTCATCTTAGCCATCAGACCGAGATGCGTGACTTCTCGGAGTTACCCCGGAATGTGTATACACATTGTAATCTTAGCCATCGGGCCGAGATGGGTGACTTCTTGGAGTCGCCTCGGAATGTGTATACGCATTGTCATCTCAGCCATCAGGTCGAGATGGACGACTTCTCGGAGTCACCTCCGGATGTGTATACACTTTGATCTCAGCCATCAAGCCGACATGGATGACTTCTTGGAGTTACCCCGGAATGTGTATACACATTGTCATCTTAGCCATCAGGCCGAGAACGATGACTTTTCGGAGTCGCCCGGAATGTGTACACTCATTCTCACGTCAGCCATCCGGCCGAGAACGATGACTTTTCGGCGTCGCCCTGGAATGTGTATACACATTGTCATCTTAGCCATCAGGCCGGGACGGGTGACTTCTTGGTGTCGCCTCGGAATGTGTATACGGATTGTCATCTGAGCCATCAGGCCGAGATGGACGACTTCTCGGTGTCACCTCCGTATGTGTATACACTTCGATCTTAGGCGTCGGGCTGAGATGGATAACTTCTCGGAGTCACCTCGGAACGTGTATACACTTCGATCTCACTAATCAGGCCGAGATGGATGACTTCTCAGAATTACCTCGGAATATGTATACACATCCTGATCTTAGCCATCAGGCCGAGATGCATGACTTCTATGAGTCATCTCCGGATGTGTATACACTTCGATCTTAGTCGTCGGGCTGCGATGGATAGGTTCTCGGAGTCACCCCGCGACGTGTATACACATTCTCATATCAGCCACCAGGCCGTGATGGATGACTTCTCAGAGTTACCCCGGAATGTCTAGTCACATTGTCATCTTAGCCATCGGGCCGAGATGGGTGACTTCTTGGAGTCGCCTCCGGATGTGTATACACTTTGATCTCAGCCGTCAAGCCGACATGGATGACTTCTCGGAGTTACCCCGGAATGTGTATACACACTGTAATCTTAGCCATCAGGCCGAGATGGGTGACTTCTTGGAGTCGCCTCGGAATGTGTATACGCATTGTCATCTCAGCCATCAGGCCGAGATGGACGACTTCTCGGAGGTACCTCGGAATATGGACACACATCCTGATCTTAGCCATCAGGCTGAGACGGATAACTTCTCGGAGTCACCTCCGGATGTGTTTACACTTTGATCTCAGCCATCAAGAGGACATGGATGGCTTCTCGGGGTCACCTAGGAATGTGTATACACATTGTCATCTTAGCCATCAGGCCGAGATGGGTGACTTCTTGGAGTCGTTTCGGAATGTGTATACGCATTGTCACCTCAGCCATCAGGCCGAGATAGACGACTTCGCGGAGTTACCTCGGAATATGGACAGACATCCTGATCTTAGCCATCAGGCCGAGATGTATAACTTCTCGGAGTCACCTCCGGATGTGTATACACTTTGATCTCAGCCATCAAGCCGACATGGATGCATTCTCGGAGTTACTTCGGAATGTGTATACACATCCTCATCTTGGTCATTAGGCCGGGATGGGTGACTTCCTGGAGTCGCCTCCGAATGTGTATACACATTGTCATCTTAGCCATCAGACCGAGATGCGTGACTTCTTGGAGTCCCCTCGGAATGTGTATACGCATAGTCATCTCAGCCATCAGGCCGAGATGAACGACTTCTCGGAGTCGCCCAGGAATGTGTATACACATTGTCATCTCAGCTATCAGGCCGAGATGGACGACTTCTCGGAGTCACCTCCGGATGTGTATACACTTTGATCTCAGCCATCAAGCCGACATGGATGACTTCTCGGAGTTACCCCGGAATGTGTATACACATTGTCATCTCAGCCATCAGGCCGAGATGGACGACTTCTCGGAGGTACCTCGGAATATGGACACACATCCTGATCTTGGCCATCAGGCTGAGACGGATAACTTCTCGGAGTCACCTCCGGATGTGTATACACTTTGATCTCAGCCATCAAGCCGACATGGATGACTTCTCGGAGTTACCCCGGAATGTGTATACACATTGTCATCTCAGCCATCAGGCCGAGATGGACGACTTCTCGGAGGTACCTCGGAATATGGACACACATCCTGATCTTGGCCATCAGGCTGAGACGGATAACTTCTCGGAGTCACCTCCGGATGTGTATACACTTTGATCTCAGCCATCAAGAGGACATGGATGGCTTCTCGGGGTCACCTAGGAATGTGTATACACATTGTCATCTTAGCCATCAGGCCGAGATGGGTGACTTCTTGGAGTCGTTTCGGAATGTGTATACGCATTGTCACCTCAGCCATCAGGCCGAGATAGACGACTTCGCGGACTTACCTCGGAATATGGACACACATCCTGATCTTAGCCATCAGGCCGAGATGTATAACTTCTCGGAGTCACTTCCGGATGTGTATACACTTTGATCTCAGCCATCAAGCCGACATGGATGAATTCTCGGAGTTACTTCAGAATATGGACACACATCCTTAGCTTAGCCATCAGGCCGAGATGTATAACTTCTTATAGTCACCTTCGGATGTGTATACATCCTCATCTTGGGCTTTATGCCGAGATGAATGACTTCTCAGCGTTACCCCGGAATGTGTATACACATTCTCATCTCAGCCATCAGGCCGACAACGATGACCTTTCGGAGTCGCCCTGGAATTTGTATACACATTCTCATCTCAGCCATCAGGCCGACAATGATGACTTTTCGGAGTCGCCCCGGAATGTGTATACACTTCGATCTCACGAATCAGGCCGAGATGGATGACTTCTCAGAGTTACCTCGGAATATGTATACACATCCTGATCTTAGCCATCAGGCCGAGATGCATGACTTCTATGAGTCATCTCCGGATGTGTATACACTTCGATCTTAGTCGTCGGGCTGAGATGGATAGGTTCTCGGAGTCACCCCGCGACGTGTATACACATTCTCATATCAGCCACCAGGCCGTGATGGATGACTTCTCAGAGTTACCCCGGAATGTCTAGTCACATTGTCATCTTAGCCATCGGGCCGAGATGGGTGACTTCTTGGAGTCGCCTCCGGATGTGTATACACTTTGATCTCAGCCATCAAGCCGACATGGATGACTTCTCGGAGTTACCCCGGAATGTGTATACACACTGTAATCTTAGCCATCGGGCCGAGATGGGTGACTTCTTGGAGTCGCCTCGGAATGTGTATACGCATTGTCATCTCAGCAATCAGGCCGAGATGGACGACTTCTCGGAGTCACCTCCGGATGTGTATACACTTTGATCTCAGCCATCAAGCCGACATGGATGACTTCTCGGAGTTAACCCGGAATGTGTATACACATTGTCATCTTAGCCATCGGGCCGAGATGGGCGACTTCTTGGAGTCGCCTCGGAATGTGTATACGCATTGTCATCTCAGCCATCAGTCCGAGATGGACGACTTCTCGGAGTCACCTCCGGATGTGTATACACTTTGATCTCAGCCATTAAGCCGACATGGATGACTTCCCGGAGTTACCCCGGAATGTGTATACACATCCTCATCTTGGTCATTAGGCCGGGATGGGTGACTTCTTGGAGTCGCCTCCGAATGTGTATACACATTGTCATCTTAGCCATCAGACCGAGATGCGTGACTTCTTGGAGTCCCCTCGGAATGTGTATACGCATAGTCATCTGAGGCATCAAAACGAGATGGGCGACTTTTCGGAGACGCCCCGGAATGTGTATACACATTGTCATCTTAGCCATCAGGCCGAGATTGGTGACATCTTGGAGTCGCCTCGGAATGTGTATACGCATTGTCATCTCAGCCATCAGGCCGAGATGAACGACTTCTCAGAGTTACCCCGGAATGTCTAGTCACATTGTCATCTTAGACATCGGGCCGAGATGGGTGACTTCTTGGAGTCGCCTCCGGATGTGTATACACTTTGATCTCAGCCATCAAGCCGACATGGATGACTTCTCGGAGTTACCCCGGAATGTGTATACACACTGTAATCTTAGCCATCGGGCCGAGATGGGTGACTTCTTGGAGTCGCCTCGGAATGTGTATACGCATTGTCACCTTAGCCATCAGGCCGGGACGGGTGACTTCTTGGTGTCTCCTCGGAATTTGTATACGCATTGTCATCTCAGCCATCAGGCCGAGATGGACGACTTCTCGGAGGTACCTCGGAATATGTATACACATTGTCATCTTAGCCATCAGACCGAGATGCGTGACTTCTTGGAGTCCCCTCGGAATGTGTATACGCATAGTCATCTGAGCCATCAAAACGAGATGGGCGACTTTTCGGAGACGCCCCGGAATGTGTATACACATTGTCATCTTAGCCATCAGGCCGAGATGGGTGACATCTTGGAGTCGCCTCGGAATGTGTATACGCATTGTCATCTCAGCCATCAGGCCGAGATGAACGACTTCTCAGAGTTACCCCGGAATGTCTAGTCACATTGTCATCTTAGACATCGGGCCGAGATGGGTGACTTCTTGGAGTCGCCTCCGGATGTGTATACACTTTGATCTCAGCCATCAAGCCGACATGGATGACTTCTCGGAGTTACCCCGGAATGTGTATACACACTGTAATCTTAGCCATCGGGCCGAGATGGGTGACTTCTTGGAGTCGCCTCGGAATGTGTATACGCATTGTCACCTTAGCCATCAGGCCGGGACGGGTGACTTCTTGCTGTCTCCTCGAAATTTGTATACGCATTGTCATCTCAGCCATCAGGGCGAGATGGACGACTTCTCGGAGGTACCTCGGAATATGTATACACATTGTCATCTTAGGCATCCGGCCGAGAACGATGACTTTTCGGAGTCGCCCCGGAATGTGAATACTCATTCTCACGTCAGCCATCAGGCCGACAACGATGACCTTTCGGAGTCGCCCCGGAATGTGTATACACATTCTCATCTCAGCCATCAGGCCGAGAACAATGACTTTTCGGAGTCGCCCCGGAATGTGTATACTCATTCTCACGTCAGAAATCAGGCCGAGATCGATGACTTTTCGGAGTCACCTCGGAACGTGAATACACTTCGATCTCAAGAATCAGGCCGAGATGGATGACTTCTCAGAGTTACCGCGGAATATGGACACACATCCTTAGCTTAGCCATCAGGCCGAGATGTATAACTTCTTGGAGTCACCTTCGGATGTGTATACATCCTCATCTTGGGCTTTATGCCGAGATGAATGACTTCTCAGAGTTACCGCGGAATGTGTATACACATTCTCATCTCAGCCATCAGGCCGAGAACGATGACTTTTCGGAGTCGCCCCGGAATGTGTATACTCATTCTCACGTCAGCCATGAGGCCGACAACGATGACCTTTCGGAGTCACCTCGGAACGTGTATACACTTCGATCTCAAGAATCAGGCCGAGATGGATGACTTCTCAGAGTTACCTCGGAATATGTATACACATCCTGATCTTAGCCATCAGGCCGAGATGGATGACTTCTATGAGTCATCTCCGGATGTGTATACATTTCGATCTTAGTCGTCGGGCTGAGATGGATAAGTTCTCGGAGTCACCCCGCGACGTGTATACACATTCTCATATCAGCCACCAGGCCGTGATGGATGACTTTTTAGAGTTACCCCGGAATGTGTATTCACATTGTCATCTTAGCCATCGGGCCGAGATGGGTGACTTCTTGGAGTCGCCTCGGAATGTGTATACGCATTGTCATCTTAGCCATCAGGCCGGGACGGGTGACTTCTTGGTGTCGCCTCGGAATGTGTATACGCATTGTCATCTCAGCCATCAGGCCGAGATGGACGACTTCTCGGAGGTACCTCGGAATATGGACACACATCCTGATCTTATCCATCAGGCTGAGACGGATAACTTCTCGGAGTCACATCCGGATGTGTATACGCTTTGATCTCAGCCATCAAGAGGACATGGATGGCTTCTCGGGGTCACCTAGGAATGTGTATACACATTGTCATCTTAGCCATCAGGCCGAGATGGGTGACTTCTTAGAGTCGTTTTGGAATGTGTATACGCATTGTCACCTCAGCCATCAGGCCGAGATAGACGACTTCGCGGAGTTACCTCGGAATATGGACACACATCCTGATCTTAGCCATCAGGCCGAGATGTATGACTTCTCGGAGTCACCTCCGGATGTGTATACACTTTGATCTCAGCCATCAAGCCGACATGGATGCATTGTCGGAGTTACTTCGGAATGTGTATACACATCCTCATCTTGGTCATTAGGCCGGGATGGGTGACTTCTTGGAGTCGCCTCCGAATATGTATACACATTGTCATCTTAGCCATCAGACCGAGATGCGTGACTTCTTGGAGTCCCCTCGGAATGTGTATACACATTGTCATCTTAGCCATCAGGCCGGGACGGGTGACTTCTTGGTGTCTCCTCGGAATGTGTATACGCATTGTCATCTTAGCCATCAGGCCGAGATGGGTGACTTCTTAGAGTCGTTTCGGAATGTGTATACGCATTGTTACCTCAGCCATCAGGCCGAAATAGACGACTTCGCGGAGTTACCTCGGAATGTGGACACACATCCTGATCTTAGCCATCAGGCCGAGATGTATGACTTCTCGGAGTCACCTCCGGATGTGTATACACATTGTCATCTTAGCCATCAGACCGAGATGCGTGACTTCTTGGAGTCCCCTCGGAATGTGTATACGCATAGTCATCTCAGCCATGAAGCCGAGATGGGCGACTTTTCGGAATCGCCCCGGAATGTGTATACACATTGTCATCTTAGCCATCAGGCCGAGATGGGTGACATCTTGGAGTCGCCTCGGAATGTGTATACGCATTGTCATCTTAGGCATCCGGCCGAGAACGATGACTTTTCGGATTCGCCCCGGAATGTGAATACTCATTCTCACGTCAGCCATCAGGCCGACAACGATGACCTTTCGGAGTCGCCCCGGAATGTGTATACACATTCTCATCTCAGCCATCAGGCCGAGAACAATGACTTTTCGGAGTCGCCCCGGAATGTGTATACTCATTCTCACGTCAGCCATCAGGCCGAGATCGATGACTTTTCGGAGTCACCTCGGAACGTGAATACACTTCGATCTGAAGAATCAGGCCGAGATGGATGACTTCTCAGAGTTACCGCGGAATATGGACACACATCCTTAGCTTAGCCATCAGGCCGAGATGTATAACTTCTTGGAGTCACCTTCGGATGTGTATACATCCTCATCTTGGGCTTTATGCCGAGATGAATGACTTCTCAGAGTTACCCCGGAATGTGTATACACATTCTCATCTCAGCCATCAGGCCGAGAACGATGACTTTTCGGAGTCGCCCCGGAATGTGTATACTCATTCACACGTCAGCCATGAGGCCGACAACGATGACCTTTCGGAGTCACCTCGGAACGTGTATACACTTCGATCTCAAGAATCAGGCCGAGATGGATGACTTCTCAGAGTTACCTCGGAATATGTATACACATCCTGATCTTAGCCATCAGGCCGAGATGGATGACTTCTATGAGTCATCTCCGGATGTGTATACATTTCGATCTTAGTCGTTCGGGCTGAGATGGATAAGTTCTCGGAGTCACCCCGCGACGTGTATACACATTCTCATATCAGCCACCAGGCCGTGATGGATGACTTCTCAGAGTTACCCCGGAATGTGTATTCACATTGTCATCTTAGCCATCGGGCCGAGATGGGTGACTTCTTGGAGTCGCCTCGGAATGTGTATACGCATTGTCATCTTAGCCATCAGGCCGGGACGGGTGACTTCTTGGTGTCGCCTCGGAATGTGTATACGCATTGTCATCTCAGCCATCAGGCCGAGATGGACGACTTCTCGGAGGTACCTCGGAATATGGACACACATCCTGATCTTATCCATCAGGCTGAGACGGATAACTTCTCGGAGTCACATCCGGATGTGTATACACTTTGATCTCAGCCATCAAGAGGACATGGATGGCTTCTCGGGGTCACCTAGGAATGTGTATACACATTGTCATCTTAGCCATCAGGCCGAGATGGGTGACTTCTTAGAGTCGTTTTGGAATGTGTATACGCATTGTCACCTCAGCCATCAGGCCGAGATAGACGACTTCGCGGAGTTACCTCGGAATATGGACACACATCCTGATCTTAGCCATCAGGCCGAGATGTATGACTTCTCGGAGTCACCTCCGGATGTGTATACACTTTGATCTCAGCCATCAAGCCGACTGTTACATCCAGCTAAATTTTAATATAAACTTTAATTAGGGTTGCATTTAAAATTAAGTATGCGCTAGTATTAGGTGCAGAAGTCGGGAAGAAGCCGGTAGATGGCGAGTATAAACGCGACAGTTCGCGCACTCGACATGTACACAGTAGCAAAAAACCCAGAGCTAAGATAAGCGGATTAGAAAACAATAGATGTGTTACCAGTAGGATCTAATATTGATTTTCCTGACGATAGATGGATTCAAGGATGATGATCCTCGAAACCATCTATCCAATACTAGGATATATAAACCAAATGAAGAACGCCGAAAAGAGAACACGGAGACCACACCTCACTCTGCCACAAACGCTTCTCATCCGACTTCCGCACACCTCATTAGACCGCTTTATTTTCACTTCTTAAATCCAACATTACAAACCCTTAATTACTAGTCTTTCGTACATTTGTTTAGGTTACTAAAATTTACATTTGCTTACTCCTACATTCGCTTACTCCTAAGTTACATTTGCTTACTCCTAAGTTACATTTGCTTATTCCTAAGTTACTAAATTACTTTTGCTTACTTCTAAGTCAGAGTACTTCCATTACTTAAATAAATTAGTTTGTTTTCCACATCTTCCGTCTCTTCATTTCACCACTGGTCTTCCGTGGGTCTGTCCCCTTGGGCCCCGCTCCTAGGGTGAACTATACCCGACAGAGCGTCCCGGAAAAGTAGATCCCATCGCAAATCTAGAGTTGCACTCCACATTACATCCCGCGCAGTATACCTCAGCCAGATTAGGGTTTCTACCATCGACCATTTCCGCATTGATAGAATCACCTCCCCTTAAACCACAGACCGTTCGGTAGCTGCCTAGAGTAGCTCACGGCCGCCTCCTCTCAATTCATTGGCCACTCCTGGTCTTCCTTCCTTACGGGCTGGGTCCAGTCCTCCTGAAACACAATCCAAATTTCGATCGTAGGGAATAAATTGCGCGTCTTTCTGGCTGCGGTGTCTGAGTAGAAACCTCCGGTTCGTTCATGTCAACAAGCTTCGCTAACATAAGAAACCAAAACAATACTTACCGGGCCACCCAAAAAAAAACACCGAAGTAAACACAGGCAGCATGTATAACCCGGCACTAATCCGCGTGGTCTTGCGCCGCGAACTCACTCGTCTTGAAACCTCGAGAGCAATCACACCGCGCGATGGAACAAGTCTTCTTTCCAATTCGGGACGTTACGGCGCGCAATCATGGTACTCCGAGTGAAATTCCGAAAGCCAAGAAACGCACCCGTCGGGCCGGACTCCGAGTCCACCTAAAAAGACTCCACCGACAGACGAACACTCCGGGCGAGTACCTCGACGGCCTCATCGGGGCGTACGACACTGACGACTCCATCCCGCTCGTCTTCCCCGATCCAGCCGTGACAGACGCAGCATTACTAGACGAGGTTCCCTGGTCTCTGAGGGTAATTGATGTCGAGCCGAAGCCCATACCTATGGTCGACCTATTGTCCAGCCACCCCGCGGACCCGAGAACGGAGTTCTATATCCGCCAGAACACCGCGCTTTTCCAACTAGGTGCAGAAGAACCACCCTATGTAGGGGAACTTACTCTGCATGCAGTAACCCCGAAACCCGCACACGATTAAGACAAATGTAACAATATAGTTATTTCGCTTCTCTTTCCAAATCAAACTAGTTGTAGTTATTAACCCCGTAATCCTCCTGTCAAATGTTGAACTGAGTTGTCCACAACAAAGGTACCTATCGTAGGGAACACCAGCCGTCGCAGTCGAATTTTCCTAGTTAGCGATACCCTCCCGACACGGACCGGTAAGCAGCTGCCCTGAGTAGCTCCCGGTTCGTCCCAACCATCCGATCCCGCTACACCAAATCCTCGAGGTCCTCCCGATCCGCAAGTCTAAATCTCTGCGTTAGACTGCATTCGATTGCGACCGTTGCTCATCTTGCACCAGTCAGAGATAGGGATCCACTACGTACACTCAGCTTAACACACGACTCTCTCTCTCTCCCCTCACCCGGTTCACGACAGAATCAGCCAAAATACCGCTCGGCATAGTTTGCGTAAGAATTACATTCGTCAACAACATTTTTCCCCTATCCCATCGTTGCGTCTGCTTGGACGTAACATTGTTTTGGTGACAGCGGTGGGATACGAAAAGGGGAAAATTCGATCAGCCTGATCACCCGAGTACTCAAGTGAGTACTGAAGCCCTTACCGTAGTCTACCAGCTATCCCTAAATTGGCCAACATGTCGAAGTTTACTAGCACTCCTAACCGTGATTCGGGAGTACCCGATGACCCCGACGTATCTCGCCTTTTTCCTGAAAATCAGACAGTAGACGGCAGACAGAACCTCCCCGACGAAAACGCTACGGACCAACCCTCCCTCGAGTCCACCCGGCGACCCCTCGACACATCCGATCTACTGGAAATCATGGCAGAAATTCGTGAAATAAGAAACTGCATCGGATCGCTTCGCGATATGTGCCCCCCAGTCGCTAACGCACCCCACACCGTACCTTCAACCAACATCGAAACCCCACAAAATCCCGAAACGACGCGAACCGTCGAAACCTCGCGAAACTTCGAAACGACGCGAAACGTCGAAACCCCGCGAAGCCCGCGAACCAATAATGCGTCTCCGGATGAAACGCCTTATCATATTAAACTGAAGGATGCAGTCGAGATAGTCCCCTTGTATAACGGACGCAATATGACAGTATTGCAATTCGCACGGGCGTGCAGGCGCGCAAGGGATCTAGTACCTCCGCGATTCGAATCCCAATTAACGCGGCTACTCCGAAATCGATTGCAAGACCACGCGTATCTGGCTGTGGAAGACCACTCGTACGATAGCGTGGATAAGTTCATCGCCAGATTAAAACAAGTATTCGCCCCTGCAGTTTCTCCGAATTATTTCCGCGGTCAGTTAGCCAATTTAGCAAAAAAGCAATCCGAGGATATTCTAGACTATATAGCGCGCACGAAAGACATTAGGGCAGCAATTATAGAAGGAGAACAGGATTTGAATCCTGCGCTGTACAGTCTAATGTCGCGAACCATTGATGAAACCACGGTTGAAGCTTTCATAAATGGTCTGCCTCCAGAAATTCGTGTGCAATTGCCGTATCAAAAATACGTTTCTTGCGAACGCGCTTTCGACGCCGCAATTTCTGCTAGTAGAAGGGTCGATCTGGACCGTGAACGTTTCGGACCGGCGAAAAATACCCCGCGAACGCCTATTAGTTGCCAATTGTGTGGGAAGCCAGGTCATAGCGCCCCACAATGCCGCGTTTCAACTACCGCAAAGGAAAGTTCTTCCGAAACATCCAGAGCACGACAGAATGTGCCAAATACCCCTCCAAACCCTGCAAAGCAGACAGTCACGTGCAGATACTGTAAGAAGATAGGGCACGACATTTCAGAATGTCGTAAGAGGGCCTATAACAATGCTCGCCGCGACCAGGGAAACGGGCAACGGCTTCCCCCGAATCAGGGCGGGCATCCGGGGGTAGCCGACCCAAATCACCCATCAATTTCGGACCAGTAAAAGACGAAAATCAGGAGTTAAAATATCGCATAGTTTGCGTAAGAATGCCTCGCCCCGGTTTAAATCCGTCTATTCTAGTTTCAACTGATCACTTAACAAGAACATGCGATATTTTGCTCGACTCAGGTGCAGAAACGAACCTGATAAAGTTATCGTGCGTTAAACCGTCGGTGACCATAAATCCCGCTCACAAACTTAGATTAGTCGGAATTACGGAAAACTTAGTCGCCACAATGGGTTGCGTGAATATTAGAATATGCGAACGAGAAGTATTTTTTCACGTGGTCCCTGACGATCTCCCCATCCGTTACGATGGAATTCTCGGTTCCGAGTTCTTTTTCCAACACCAAGCAATAATTAACTACGAGAAAGGAGTTTTAGACTTAAAAAACAAAATAATCCCATTTTCACGCTCTACTAGCGTGTCCCTACAACCTAGATCAAAATCGACGATAGCAATCAAGGTCACAAATCCTGACTTACCCGTCGGATACATTCCTCTCCTTGACACCCCGTCAGGCGTATGGATAGGAAATAGCATAGTCAGACAGACAGGCGGGGAAGTTTATTTGGAGGCTGTCAACGCGAACGACAAATATGCCAAATTCATTATCCCGCCGATCGAATTATTGGAATTTCGGCCGCCAATAAGAAACGAAAACAATGAAGAGCCAAAACCATCGAATCCCGAGCATGTCTTAACTACCCAAATCATTACCAATTCGGCCAGTTCTTCCGGGTCTGGATCCTCTGAGTCCAAAATTCAAATCCATGCCAGCCCGGAAAACAGCCAAACAAACCCTGGGGAACCTACGGTTACGAGGTCTAAATCCAATCCAAATCACAAATCTACACCTCGCCCCGCAAGCACCCAGGAGTCCACTACCTCAGCACTTGCTCGATCATCCACACAAACTCTTTCGCGATCCACAGTAAGCTCCATTGAGTACGATTCTAGTGTAGACGCTTTGCCATTTCTAATGCTCGAGGAGTCATGGGACTCCCCGGAAGAAGATCCTCCTGATCAAAACTCAACTCAAAATCCTCTAGCCGACTCCTCACGAACCCAGAACAACGCGACGTGCATTAACTGTACAAACGAGACACTTGAGACTGATGGTACCAAAGAAATACCAAGTAGAGTAGCGCAGATCCGAGACCTTTTACGCTTGGGGCACCTGAATGAGGAGGAACGCTCAAGCATAGAACGTCTCTTAGTAAAATATAATCACGTGTTTCATCTTCCCAACGAGCCGCTAGGATGTACGAATTTCTGTAGGCATAGTATAAAGACGACTGATGATGTCCCTATTAATGTTAGGCAGTACCGTTTTCCTCCAGCGCATAAAGACGAAATCGATAGACAAATATCCGAAATGTTGGAAACTGGCGTAATAACAAATTCAGATTCTCCCTATAACTCCCCTTTGTGGGTCGTACCAAAAAAGGCTGATGCTAACGGAAAGAAACAATGGAGATTAGTTGTAGATTTTCGCGCTCTTAACGCAAAAACTATACCAGATGCGTACCCGTTACCTAACATTTCGGAGATTCTAGACCAATTAGGAGCTGCGAAATATTTTTCTATTCTTGACTTATCATCCGGGTTTCATCAAATCCCTATGGAACCTAACGACGCGAGCAAAACTGCATTTTCCACCCCTTATGGTCATTACCATTTCAACAGAATGCCTTTTGGCTTGAAAAACGCGCCGTCCACGTTTCAGAGACTAATGGATAAGGTACTAGTAGGGTTACAGGGCGTCGAAATGTTTGTATATCTAGATGACATCGTCATATACTCAAGCTCGCTAAGGGAACATGAAATTAAATTTACGAAACTTGCGAATCGCTTAGAAGCGGCGAACCTCAAATTGAAGCCCACGAAGTGTGAATTTCTTCGAAAGGAGGTCGTGTACCTGGGGCACACCATTACTGAAAAGGGAGTTTGTCCAGACACCGAGAAACTGAAGGCTGTCCAAGAGTATCCGATTCCTAAGAACGTAAAGGGTGTTAGACAATTTCTCGGGTTAATAGGGTTCTATAGACGATTTATTTCGAACTTTTCACAGATCGCTAGGCCATTGACCAACCTCTTGAAGAAAGACTCACGTTTCGTGTGGAACGAACCCCAAGCCGAAGCTTTTAAATTACTAATCGATAAGTTATGCGACAAACCCGTGTTACAATACCCTGATTTCTCGAAGACGTTCTACGTCACGACTGATGCGTCAGGTTTTGCAATAGGTGGTGTACTAAGTCAGGAATACTCCGAGAAACTCCTCCCTATTGCCTACTGTTCTAGAGTATTAAATTCTGCGGAAGTTAACTATGCGACCGTTGAAAAAGAGCTATTGGCCATTGTATATTGCGTTTTATATTTTCGCCCTTATTTATTTGGTAGGAAATTCATCCTTGTAACTGACCATAAACCCCTCGTGTGGTTACACCACGTTAAAGATCCTTCCTCAAGACTGGTACGATGGAGACTGAAGTTACTGGAGTACGAGTACGAGATTCAGTATTCACCAGGAAAAACTAATTATGTTGCGGATGCGCTATCCCGAAATGTCCCCGCGGAGAAAACCACGTTGCCAGTCCGACCACGAGTCCTTGACTCTTCGGACGATGAATCATCGCCAGAACCACCAAGGAAAAAACCCCGCGATAATGAGCCTATACCGGGTCCTAGCCGTCTAACCTTAACACCCTCCGAATCCGAACAAAGCGAACATGGAGAAATGGACCTATCTGCGGAACATCACCCAACTGATGAAGATGTACCCGTCAATCACGGACTTTTAACTATCCGGGAAACCCGAGACACATTGGCATCCCAGAAAGACAATTTGCTTTTCTTTGTTTCTCAAGACGGTCAACCCTTGGACGCAGGAGCCAAAAACTTGGCTGAAAACGGTCGGTTACCTAACTTTCAAAATCTAAACCCGGGCCAAGCCGAAATCATACAAGTACGAAGGAAGCATTGGATCGCCCTACCCATACAAGAGTCATCTACGTCACACTTAGATCTTGAAGTATTCGATGCAGCTATCTCCTCGGCGTTAAACCTCATAATAAATTCAGAATTGAAAACAGCTAGTATCGCGAAAACTCCAAGTTTGGGCCTTCTTGATTGGGCAACAATTTATCAAAGGTTAAAGCACCACTTTTCCGAACAAGCCATTACCTTAACCATATGTCTACACTTGGTAAGAACTCCAAAGAAGGTTGAAATACCAGGTATCATTAAAGAATTCCACGATGGTCCAGTAGGAGGACATAAAGGTGTAACTAAGACGTATCATCGAATCCGAAGTCATTATCACTGGGCAGGAATGAAAGCCGATATTCAATTATACATACAACGATGCCTAGAATGTCAAAGAAGGAAGCTCGTAAGGATTAAAACGCGTCAACCGATGAAAATCACAGACACACCTGGTTCAGCATTCGACAAAATTGCGCTCGATATCATGGGTCCACTACCTACAACTGAAGAAGCGAACCGTTACATCTTGACAATTCAAGACCTGCTTACGAAACATTTAACAGCCGTACCATTGTCTAACACTACAGCCGAAACTGTAGCCCACGCGTTTGTCTCTCAATTCATCTGTATATTCGGTACTCCAAAAATAATTCTCACCGATCAAGGAACTAACTTCATGAGCACCCTCATGAAAGACTTAGCTAAACGATTCAAGATCCAGCAAATACGAACTACTGCCTTTTACCCTCAGTCAAATGGATCGTTAGAAAGGTCGCATCATACAATTATGGAGTACTTGAAAATGTACGCTGAAGACGAGCACGAATGGGACAACTGGCTACCACTAGCTATCTTTTCCTACAATACCTCGGTGCATGAAGGAACCAGCTTCACCCCTTACGAATTGGTATTTGGACACTTGGCACGCACACCGTTCAGTCAAGCTTTGGGAGAAGAACACGAAGAGGAGACCTACTATTCCTACTTATCGAAGTTAGCCATTAGGTTGCGAAATATCCAGAACACAGCACATGAAAAATTAATACACGCCAAGGAACGATCAAAGGAACTCTACGATAGACGGTCTAACCCGCGCGAATTCCGAGAAGGACAACAAGTATTCCTACTTAAAGAACCAGTTAAAAATAAATTTGAAGCCCAATATACAGGACCTCATCTAATCCTAGATGTCTTGGAAAATGGTAACGTGGTAATATCCGTCGGGAGACGTAATAAGGTGGTGCATCCCAACAAATTAAAGCCAGCCCGAATGGATCAGCCAAACGAACCAGTTGACGACATCGTGCAACTCAGCGACGAAGATACATAAGCCCAACAGCACCCACCCTAACCCCGAGCGTTATTATGGTCAGAGTAGAAAATTTCCGTTTCACTTCTATTTTCACAAAAAGGGGGGAGGTGTTACATCCAGCTAAATTTTAATATAAACTTTAATTAGGGTTGCATTTAAAATTAAGTATGCGCTAGTATTAGGTGCAGAAGTCGGGAAGAAGCCGGTAGATGGCGAGTATAAACGCGACAGTTCGCGCACTCGACATGTACACAGTAGCAAAAAACCCAGAGCTAAGATAAGCGGATTAGAAAACAATAGATGTGTTACCAGTAGGATCTAATATTGATTTTCCTGACGATAGATGGATTCAAGGATGATGATCCTCGAAACCATCTATCCAATACTAGGATATATAAACCAAATGAAGAACGCCGAAAAGAGAACACGGAGACCACACCTCACTCTGCCACAAACGCTTCTCATCCGACTTCCGCACACCTCATTAGACCGCTTTATTTTCACTTCTTAAATCCAACATTACAAACCCTTAATTACTAGTCTTTCGTACATTTGTTTAGGTTACTAAAATTTACATTTGCTTACTCCTACATTCGCTTACTCCTAAGTTACATTTGCTTACTCCTAAGTTACATTTGCTTATTCCTAAGTTACTAAATTACTTTTGCTTACTTCTAAGTCAGAGTACTTCCATTACTTAAATAAATTAGTTTGTTTTCCACATCTTCCGTCTCTTCATTTCACCACTGGTCTTCCGTGGGTCTGTCCCCTTGGGCCCCGCTCCTAGGGTGAACTATACCCGACAGAGCGTCCCGGAAAAGTAGATCCCATCGCAAATCTAGAGTTGCACTCCACATTACATCCCGCGCAGTATACCTCAGCCAGATTAGGGTTTCTACCATCGACCATTTCCGCATTGATAGAATCACCTCCCCTTAAACCACAGACCGTTCGGTAGCTGCCTAGAGTAGCTCACGGCCGCCTCCTCTCAATTCATTGGCCACTCCTGGTCTTCCTTCCTTACGGGCTGGGTCCAGTCCTCCTGAAACACAATCCAAATTTCGATCGTAGGGAATAAATTGCGCGTCTTTCTGGCTGCGGTGTCTGAGTAGAAACCTCCGGTTCGTTCATGTCAACAAGCTTCGCTAACATAAGAAACCAAAACAATACTTACCGGGCCACCCAAAAAAAAACACCGAAGTAAACACAGGCAGCATGTATAACCCGGCACTAATCCGCGTGGTCTTGCGCCGCGAACTCACTCGTCTTGAAACCTCGAGAGCAATCACACCGCGCGATGGAACAAGTCTTCTTTCCAATTCGGGACGTTACGGCGCGCAATCATGGTACTCCGAGTGAAATTCCGAAAGCCAAGAAACGCACCCGTCGGGCCGGACTCCGAGTCCACCTAAAAAGACTCCACCGACAGACGAACACTCCGGGCGAGTACCTCGACGGCCTCATCGGGGCGTACGACACTGACGACTCCATCCCGCTCGTCTTCCCCGATCCAGCCGTGACAGACGCAGCATTACTAGACGAGGTTCCCTGGTCTCTGAGGGTAATTGATGTCGAGCCGAAGCCCATACCTATGGTCGACCTATTGTCCAGCCACCCCGCGGACCCGAGAACGGAGTTCTATATCCGCCAGAACACCGCGCTTTTCCAACTAGGTGCAGAAGAACCACCCTATGTAGGGGAACTTACTCTGCATGCAGTAACCCCGAAACCCGCACACGATTAAGACAAATGTAACAATATAGTTATTTCGCTTCTCTTTCCAAATCAAACTAGTTGTAGTTATTAACCCCGTAATCCTCCTGTCAAATGTTGAACTGAGTTGTCCACAACAAAGGTACCTATCGTAGGGAACACCAGCCGTCGCAGTCGAATTTTCCTAGTTAGCGATACCCTCCCGACACGGACCGGTAAGCAGCTGCCCTGAGTAGCTCCCGGTTCGTCCCAACCATCCGATCCCGCTACACCAAATCCTCGAGGTCCTCCCGATCCGCAAGTCTAAATCTCTGCGTTAGACTGCATTCGATTGCGACCGTTGCTCATCTTGCACCAGTCAGAGATAGGGATCCACTACGTACACTCAGCTTAACACACGACTCTCTCTCTCTCCCCTCACCCGGTTCACGACAGAATCAGCCAAAATACCGCTCGGCATAGTTTGCGTAAGAATTACATTCGTCAACAACATTTTTCCCCTATCCCATCGTTGCGTCTGCTTGGACGTAACACCGACATGGATGCATTGTCGGAGTTACTTCGGAATGTGTATACACATCCTCATCTTGGTCATTAGGCCGGGATGGGTGACTTCTTGGAGTCGCCTCCGAATATGTATACACATTGTCATCTTAGCCATCAGACCGAGATGCGTGACTTCTTGGAGTCCCCTCGGAATGTGTATACACATTGTCATCTTAGCCATCAGGCCGGGACGGGTGACTTCTTGGTGTCTCCTCGGAATGTGTATACGCATTGTCATCTTAGCCATCAGGCCGAGATGGGTGACTTCTTAGAGTCGTTTCGGAATGTGTATACGCATTGTTACCTCAGCCATCAGGCCGAAATAGACGACTTCGCGGAGTTACCTCGGAATATGGACACACATCCTGATCTTAGCCATCAGGCCGAGATGTATGACTTCTCGGAGTCACCTCCGGATGTGTATACACATTGTCATCTTAGCCATCAGACCGAGATGCGTGACTTCTTGGAGTCCCCTCGGAATGTGTATACGCATAGTCATCTCAGCCATGAAGCCGAGATGGGCGACTTTTCGGAATCGCCCCGGAATGTGTATACACATTGTCATCATAGCCATCAGGCCGAGATGGGTGACATCTTGGAGTCGCCTCGGAATGTGTATACGCATTGTCATCTTAGGCATCCGGCCGAGAACGATGACTTTTCGGATTCGCCCCGGAATGTGAATACTCATTCTCACGTCAGCCATCAGGCCGACAACGATGACCTTTCGGAGTCGCCCCGGAATGTGTATACACATTCTCATCTCAGCCATCAGGCCGAGAACAATGACTTTTCGGAGTCGCCCCGGAATGTGTATACTCATTCTCACGTCAGCCATCAGGCCGAGATCGATGACTTTTCGGAGTCACCTCGGAACGTGAATACACTTCGATCTGAAGAATCAGGCCGAGATGGATGACTTCTCAGAGTTACCGCGGAATATGGACACACATCCTTAGCTTAGCCATCAGGCCGAGATGTATAACTTCTTGGAGTCACCTTCGGATGTGTATACATCCTCATCTTGGGCTTTATGCCGAGATGAATGACTTCTCAGAGTTACCCCGGAATGTGTATACACATTCTCATCTCAGCCATCAGGCCGAGAACGATGACTTTTCGGAGTCGCCCCGGAATGTGTATACTCATTCTCACGTCAGCCATGAGGCCGACAACGATGACCTTTCGGAGTCACCTCGGAACGTGTATACACTTCGATCTCAAGAATCAGGCCGAGATGGATGACTTCTCAGAGTTACCTCGGAATATGTATACACATCCTGATCTTAGCCATCAGGCCGAGATGGATGACTTCTATGAGTCATCTCCGGATGTGTATACATTTCGATCTTAGTCGTTCGGGCTGAGATGGATAAGTTCTCGGAGTCACCCCGCGACGTGTATACACATTCTCATATCAGCCACCAGGCCGTGATGCATGACTTCTCAGAGTTACCCCGGAATGTGTATTCACATTGTCATCTTAGCCATCGGGCCGAGATGGGTGACTTCTTGGAGTCGCCTCGGAATGTGTATACGCATTGTCATCTTAGCCATCAGGACGGGACGGGTGACTTCTTGGTGTCGCCTCGGAATGTGTATACGCATTGTCATCTCAGCCATCAGGCCGAGATGGACGACTTCTCGGAGGTACCTCGGAATATGGACACACATCCTGATCTTATCCATCAGGCTGAGACGGATAACTTCTCGGAGTCACATCCGGATGTGTATACACTTTGATCTCAGCCATCAAGAGGACATGGATGGCTTCTCGGGGTCACCTAGGAATGTGTATACACATTGTAATCTTAGCCATCGGGCCGAGATGGGTGACTTCTTGGAGTCGCCTCGGAATGTGTATACGCATTGTCATCTCAGCCATCAGGCCGAGATGGACGACTTCTCGGAGTCACCTCCGGATGTGTATACACTTTGATCTCAGCCATCAAGCCGACATGGATGACTTCTCAGAGTTACCCCGGAATGTGTATTCACATTGTCATTTTAGCCATCGGGCCGAGATGGGTGACTTCTTGGAGTCGCCTCGGAATGTGTATACGCATTGTCATCTCAGCTATCAGGCCGAGATGGACGACTTCTCGGAGTCACCTCCGGATGTGTATACACTTTGATCTCAGCCATCAAGAGGACATGGATGGCTTCTCGGGGTCACCTAGGAATGTGTATACACATTGTAATCTTAGCCATCGGGCCGAGATGGGTGACTTCTTGGAGTCGCCTCGGAATGTGTATACGCATTGTCATCTTAGCCATCAGGCCGAGATGGGTGACTTCTTAGAGTCGTTTCGGAATGTGTATACGCATTGTTACCTCAGCCATCAGGCCGAAATAGACGACTTCGCGGAGTTACCTCGGAATATGGACACACATCCTGATCTTAGCCATCAGGCCGAGATGTATGACTTCTCGGAGTCACCTCCGGATGTGTATACACATTGTCATCTTAGCCATCAGACCGAGATGCGTGACTTCTTGGAGTCCCCTCGGAATGTGTATACGCATAGTCATCTCAGCCATGAAGCCGAGATGGGCGACTTTTCGGAATCGCCCCGGAATGTGTATACACATTGTCATCTTAGCCATCAGGCCGAGATGGGTGACATCTTGGAGTCGCCTCGGAATGTGTATACGCATTGTCATCTTAGGCATCCGGCCGAGAACGATGACTTTTCGGATTCGCCCCGGAATGTGAATACTCATTCTCACGTCAGCCATCAGGCCGACAACGATGACCTTTCGGAGTCGCCCCGGAATGTGTATACACATTCTCATCTCAGCCATCAGGCCGAGAACAATGACTTTTCGGAGTCGCCCCGGAATGTGTATACTCATTCTCACGTCAGCCATCAGGCCGAGATCGATGACTTTTCGGAGTCACCTCGGAACGTGAATACACTTCGATCTGAAGAATCAGGCCGAGATGGATGACTTCTCAGAGTTACCGCGGAATATGGACACACATCCTTAGCTTAGCCATCAGGCCGAGATGTATAACTTCTTGGAGTCACCTTCGGATGTGTATACATCCTCATCTTGGGCTTTATGACGAGATGTATGACTTCTCAGAGTTACCCCGGAATGTGTATACACATTCTCATCTCAGCCATCAGGCCGAGAACGATGACTTTTCGGAGTCGCCCCGGAATGTGTATACTCATTCTCACGTCAGCCATGAGGCCGACAACGATGACCTTTCGGAGTCACCTCGGAACGTGTATACACTTCGATCTCAAGAATCAGGCCGAGATGGATGACTTCTCAGAGTTACCTCGGAATATGTATACACATCCTGATCTTAGCCATCAGGCCGAGATGGATGACTTCTATGAGTCATCTCCGGATGTGTATACATTTCGATCTTAGTCGTTCGGGCTGAGATGGATAAGTTCTCGGAGTCACCCCGCGACGTGTATACACATTCTCATATCAGCCACCAGGCCGTGATGGATGACTTCTCAGAGTTACCCCGGAATGTGTATTCACATTGTCATCTTAGCCATCGGGCCGAGATGGGTGACTTCTTGGAGTCGCCTCGGAATGTGTATACGCATTGTCATCTTAGCCATCAGGCCGGGACGGGTGACTTCTTGGTGTCGCCTCGGAATGTGTATACGCATTGTCATCTCAGCCATCAGGCCGAGATGGACGACTTCTCGGAGGTACCTCGGAATATGGACACACATCCTGATCTTATCCATCAGGCTGAGACGGATAACTTCTCGGAGTCACATCCGGATGTGTATACACTTTGATCTCAGCCATCAAGAGGACATGGATGGCTTCTCGGGGTCACCTAGGAATGTGTATACACATTGTCATCTTAGCCATCAGGCCGAGATGGGTGACTTCTTAGAGTCGTTTTGGAATGTGTATACGCATTGTCACCTCAGCCATCAGGCCGAGATAGACGACTTCGCGGAGTTACCTCGGAATATGGACACACATCCTGATCTTAGCCATCAGGCCGAGATGTATGACTTCTCGGAGTCACCTCCGGATGTGTATACACTTTGATCTCAGCCATCAAGCCGACATGGATGCATTGTCGGAGTTACTTCGGAATGTGTATACACATCCTCATCTTGGTCATTAGGCCGGGATGGGTGACTTCTTGGAGTCGCCTCCGAATATGTATACACATTGTCATCTTAGCCATCAGACCGAGATGCGTGACTTCTTGGAGTCCCCTCGGAATGTGTATACACATTGTCATCTTAGCCATCAGGCCGGGACGGGTGACTTCTTGGTGTCTCCTCGGAATGTGTATACGCATTGTCATCTTAGCCATCAGGCCGAGATGGGTGACTTCTTAGAGTCGTTTCGGAATGTGTATACGCATTGTTACCTCAGCCATCAGGCCGAAATAGACGACTTCGCGGAGTTACCTCGGAATATGGACACACATCCTGATCTTAGCCATCAGGCCGAGATGTATGACTTCTCGGAGTCACCTCCGGATGTGTATACACATTGTCATCTTAGCCATCAGACCGAGATGCGTGACTTCTTGGAGTCCCCTCGGAATGTGTATACGCATAGTCATCTCAGCCATGAAGCCGAGATGGGCGACTTTTCGGAATCGCCCCGGAATGTGTATACACATTGTCATCTTAGCCATCAGGCCGAGATGGGTGACATCTTGGAGTCGCCTCGGAATGTGTATACGCATTGTCATCTTAGGCATCCGGCCGAGAACGATGACTTTTCGGATTCGCCCCGGAATGTGAATACTCATTCTCACGTCAGCCATCAGGCCGACAACGATGACCTTTCGGAGTCGCCCCGGAATGTGTATACACATTCTCATCTCAGCCATCAGGCCGAGAACAATGACTTTTCGGAGTCGCCCCGGAATGTGTATACTCATTCTCACGTCAGCCATCAGGCCGAGATCGATGACTTTTCGGAGTCACCTCGGAACGTGAATACACTTCGATCTGAAGAATCAGGCCGAGATGGATGACTTCTCAGAGTTACCGCGGAATATGGACACACATCCTTAGCTTAGCCATCAGGCCGAGATGTATAACTTCTTGGAGTCACCTTCGGATGTGTATACATCCTCATCTTGGGCTTTATGACGAGATGTATGACTTCTCAGAGTTACCCCGGAATGTGTATACACATTCTCATCTCAGCCATCAGGCCGAGAACGATGACTTTTCGGAGTCGCCCCGGAATGTGTATACTCATTCTCACGTCAGCCATGAGGCCGACAACGATGACCTTTCGGAGTCACCTCGGAACGTGTATACACTTCGATCTCAAGAATCAGGCCGAGATGGATGACTTCTCAGAGTTACCTCGGAATATGTATACACATCCTGATCTTAGCCATCAGGCCGAGATGGATGACTTCTATGAGTCATCTCCGGATGTGTATACATTTCGATCTTAGTCGTTCGGGCTGAGATGGATAAGTTCTCGGAGTCACCCCGCGACGTGTATACACATTCTCATATCAGCCACCAGGCCGTGATGGATGACTTCTCAGAGTTACCCCGGAATGTGTATTCACATTGTCATCTTAGCCATCGGGCCGAGATGGGTGACTTCTTGGAGTCGCCTCGGAATGTGTATACGCATTGTCATCTTAGCCATCAGGCCGGGACGGGTGACTTCTTGGTGTCGCCTCGGAATGTGTATACGCATTGTCATCTCAGCCATCAGGCCGAGATGGACGACTTCTCGGAGGTACCTCGGAATATGGACACACATCCCGATCTTATCCATCAGGCTGAGACGGATAACTTCTCGGAGTCACATCCGGATGTGTATACACTTTGATCTCAGCCATCAAGAGGACATGGATGGCTTCTCGGGGTCACCTAGGAATGTGTATACACATTGTAATCTTAGCCATCGGGCCGAGATGGGTGACTTCTTGGAGTCGCCTCGGAATGTGTATACGCATTGTCATCTCAGCCATCAGGCCGAGATGGACGACTTCTCGGAGTCACCTCCGGATGTGTATACACTTTGATCTCAGCCATCAAGCCGACATGGATGACTTCTCAGAGTTACCCCGGAATGTGTATTCACATTGTCATTTTAGCCATCGGGCCGAGATGGGTGACTTCTTGGAGTCGCCTCGGAATGTGTATACGCATTGTCATCTCAGCTATCAGGCCGAGATGGACGACTTCTCGGAGTCACCTCCGGATGTGTATACACTTTGATCTCAGCCATCAAGAGGACATGGATGGCTTCTCGGGGTCACCTAGGAATGTGTATACACATTGTAATCTTAGCCATCGGGCCGAGATGGGTGACTTCTTGGAGTCGCCTCGGAATGTGTATACGCATTGTCATCTCAGCCATCAGGCCGAGATGGACGACTTCTCGGAGTCACCTCCGGATGTGTATACACTTTGATCTCAGCCATCAAGCCGACATGGATGACTTCTTGGAGTTACCCCGGAATGTGTATACACATTGTCATCTTAGCCATCAGGCTGAGAACGATGACGTTTCGGAGTCGCCCGGAATGTGTACACTCATTCTCACGTCAGCCATCCGGCCGAGAACGATGACTTTTCGGAGTCGCCCTGGAATGTGTATACACATTGTCATCTTAGCCATCCTGCCGGGACGGGTGACTTCTTGGTGTCACCTAGGAATGTGTATACACATTGTCATCTTAGCCATCAGGCCGGGACGGGTGACTTCTTGGTGTCACCTCCGGATGTGTATACACTTTGATCTCAGCCATCAAGCCGACATGGATGACTTCTCGGAGTTACCCCGGAATGTGTATACACACTGTAATCTTAGCCATCGGGCCGAGATGGGTGACTTCTTGGAGTCGCCTCGGAATGTGTATACGCATTGTCACCTTAGCCATCAGGCCGGGACGGGTGACTTCTTGGTGTCTCCTCGGAATTTGTATACGCATTGTCATCTCAGCCATCAGGCCGAGATGGACGACTTCTCGGAGGTACCTCGGAATGTGTATACGCATTGTCACCTTAGCCATCAGGGCGGGACGGGTGACTTCTTGGTGTCTCCTCGGAATTTGTATACGCATTGTCATCTCAGCCATCAGGCCGAGATGGACGACTTCTCGGAGGTACCTCGGAATATGTATACACATTGTCATCTCAGCCATCAGGCCGAGAACAATGACTTTTCGGAGTCGCCCCGGAATGTGTATACTCATTCTCACGTCAGCCATCAGGCCGAGATCGATGACTTTTCGGAGTCACCTCGGAACGTGAATACACTTCGATCTGAAGGATCAGGCCGAGATGGATGACTTCTCAGAGTTACCGCGGAATATGGACACACATCCTTAGCTTAGCCATCAGGCCGAGATGTATAACTTCTTGGAGTCACCTTCGGATGTGTATACATCCTCATCTTGGGCTTTATGCCGAGATGAATGACTTCTCAGAGTTACCCCGGAATGTGTATACACATTCTCATCTCAGCCATCAGGCCGAGAACGATGACTTTTCGGAGTCGCCCCGGAATGTGTATACTCATTCTCACGTCAGCCATGAGGCCGACAACGATGACCTTTCGGAGTCACCTCGGAACGTGTATACACTTCGATCTCAAGAATCAGGCCGAGATGGATGACTTCTCAGAGTTACCTCGGAATATGTATACACATCCTGATCTTAGCCATCAGGCCGAGATGGATGACTTCTATGAGTCATCTCCGGATGTGTATACATTTCGATCTTAGTCGTTCGGGCTGAGATGGATAAGTTCTCGGAGTCACCCCGCGACGTGTATACACATTCTCATATCAGCCACCAGGCCGTGATGGATGACTTCTCAGAGTTACCCCGGAATGTGTATTCACATTGTCATCTTAGCCATCGGGCCGAGATGGGTGACTTCTTGGAGTCGCCTCGGAATGTGTATACGCATTGTCATCTTAGCCATCAGGCCGGGACGGGTGACTTCTTGGTGTCGCCTCGGAATGTGTATACGCATTGTCATCTCAGCCATCAGGCCGAGATGGACGACTTCTCGGAGGTACCTCGGAATATGGACACACATCCTGATCTTATCCATCAGGCTGAGACGGATAACTTCTCGGAGTCACATCCGGATGTGTATACACTTTGATCTCAGCCATCAAGAGGACATGGATGGCTTCTCGGGGTCACCTAGGAATGTGTATACACATTGTAATCTTAGCCATCGGGCCGAGATGGGTGACTTCTTGGAGTCGCCTCGGAATGTGTATACGCATTGTCATCTCAGCCATCAGGCCGGGACGGGTGACTTCTTGGTGTCACCTCCGGATGTGTATACACTTTGATCTCAGCCATCAAGCCGACATGGATGACTTCTCAGAGTTACCCCGGAATGTGTATTCACATTGTCATTTTAGCCATCGGGCCGAGATGGGTGACTTCTTGGAGTCGCCTCGGAATGTGTATACGCATTGTCATCTCAGCTATCAGGCCGAGATGGACGACTTCTCGGAGTCACCTCCGGATGTGTATACACTTTGATCTCAGCCATCAAGAGGACATGGATGGCTTCTCGGGGTCACCTAGGAATGTGTATACACATTGTAATCTTAGCCATCGGGCCGAGATGGGTGACTTCTTGGAGTCGCCTCGGAATGTGTATACGCATTGTCATCTCAGCCATCAGGCCGAGATGGACGACTTCTCGGAGTCACCTCCGGATGTGTATACACTTTGATCTCAGCCATCAAGCCGACATGGATGACTTCTTGGAGTTACCCCGGAATGTGTATACACATTGTCATCTTAGCCATCAGGCTGAGAACGATGACGTTTCGGAGTCGCCCGGAATGTGTACACTCATTCTCACGTCAGCCATCCGGCCGAGAACGATGACTTTTCGGAGTCGCCCTGGAATGTGTATACACATTGTCATCTTAGCCATCCTGCCGGGACGGGTGACTTCTTGGTGTCACCTAGGAATGTGTATACACATTGTCATCTTAGCCATCAGGCCGGGACGGGTGACTTCTTGGTGTCACCTCCGGATGTGTATACACTTTGATCTCAGCCATCAAGCCGACATGGATGACTTCTCGGAGTTACCCCGGAATGTGTATACACACTGTAATCTTAGCCATCGGGCCGAGATGGGTGACTTCTTGGAGTCGCCTCGGAATGTGTATACGCATTGTCACCTTAGCCATCAGGCCGGGACGGGTGACTTCTTGGTGTCTCCTCGGAATTTGTATACGCATTGTCATCTCAGCCATCAGGCCGAGATGGACGACTTCTCGGAGGTACCTCGGAATGTGTATACGCATTGTCACCTTAGCCATCAGGGCGGGACGGGTGACTTCTTGGTGTCTCCTCGGAATTTGTATACGCATTGTCATCTCAGCCATCAGGCCGAGATGGACGACTTCTCGGAGGTACCTCGGAATATGTATACACATTGTCATCTCAGCCATCAGGCCGAGAACAATGACTTTTCGGAGTCGCCCCGGAATGTGTATACTCATTCTCACGTCAGCCATCAGGCCGAGATCGATGACTTTTCGGAGTCACCTCGGAACGTGAATACACTTCGATCTGAAGAATCAGGCCGAGATGGATGACTTCTCAGAGTTACCGCGGAATATGGACACACATCCTTAGCTTAGCCATCAGGCCGAGATGTATAACTTCTTGGAGTCACCTTCGGATGTGTATACATCCTCATCTTGGGCTTTATGCCGAGATGAATGACTTCTCAGAGTTACCCCGGAATGTGTATACACATTCTCATCTCAGCCATCAGGCCGAGAACGATGACTTTTCGGAGTCGCCCCGGAATGTGTATACTCATTCTCACGTCAGCCATGAGGCCGACAACGATGACCTTTCGGAGTCACCTCGGAACGTGTATACACTTCGATCTCAAGAATCAGGCCGAGATGGATGACTTCTCAGAGTTACCTCGGAATATGTATACACATCCTGATCTTAGCCATCAGGCCGACATGGATGACTTCTATGAGTCATCTCCGGATGTGTATACATTTCGATCTTAGTCGTCGGGCTGAGATGGATAAGTTCTCGGAGTCACCCCGCGACGTGTATACACATTCTCATATCAGCCACCAGGCCGTGATGGATGACTTCTCAGAGTTACCCCGGAATGTGTATTCACATTCTCATCTCAGCCATCAGGCCGAGAACGATGACTTTTCGGAGTCGCCCCGGAATGTGTATACTCATTCTCACGTCAGCCATGAGGCCGACAACGATGACCTTTCGGAGTCACCTCGGAACGTGTATACACTTCGATCTCAAGAATCAGGCCGAGATGGATGACTTCTCAGAGTTACCTCGGAATATGTATACACATCCTGATCTTAGCCATCAGGCCGAGATGGATGACTTCTATGAGTCATCTCCGGATGTGTATACATTTCGATCTTAGTCGTTCGGGCTGAGATGGATAAGTTCTCGGAGTCACCCCGCGACGTGTATACACATTCTCATATCAGCCACCAGGCCGTGATGGATGACTTCTCAGAGTTACCCCGGAATGTGTATTCACATTGTCATCTTAGCCATCGGGCCGAGATGGGTGACTTCTTGGAGTCGCCTCGGAATGTGTATACGCATTGTCATCTTAGCCATCAGGCCGGGACGGGTGACTTCTTGGTGTCGCCTCGGAATGTGTATACGCATTGTCATCTCAGCCATCAGGCCGAGATGGACGACTTCTCGGAGGTACCTCGGAATATGGACACACATCCTGATCTTATCCATCAGGCTGAGACGGATAACTTCTCGGAGTCACATCCGGATGTGTATACACTTTGATCTCAGCCATCAAGAGGACATGGATGGCTTCTCGGGGTCACCTAGGAATGTGTATACACATTGTAATCTTAGCCATCGGGCCGAGATGGGTGACTTCTTGGAGTCGCCTCGGAATGTGTATACGCATTGTCATCTCAGCCATCAGGCCGGGACGGGTGACTTCTTGGTGTCACCTCCGGATGTGTATACACTTTGATCTCAGCCATCAAGCCGACATGGATGACTTCTCAGAGTTACCCCGGAATGTGTATTCACATTGTCATTTTAGCCATCGGGCCGAGATGGGTGACTTCTTGGAGTCGCCTCGGAATGTGTATACGCATTGTCATCTCAGCTATCAGGCCGAGATGGACGACTTCTCGGAGTCACCTCCGGATGTGTATACACTTTGATCTCAGCCATCAAGAGGACATGGATGGCTTCTCGGGGTCACCTAGGAATGTGTATACACATTGTAATCTTAGCCATCGGGCCGAGATGGGTGACTTCTTGGAGTCGCCTCGGAATGTGTATACGCATTGTCATCTCAGCCATCAGGCCGAGATGGACGACTTCTCGGAGTCACCTCCGGATGTGTATACACTTTGATCTCAGCCATCAAGCCGACATGGATGACTTCTTGGAGTTACCCCGGAATGTGTATACACATTGTCATCTTAGCCATCAGGCTGAGAACGATGACGTTTCGGAGTCGCCCGGAATGTGTACACTCATTCTCACGTCAGCCATCCGGCCGAGAACGATGACTTTTCGGAGTCGCCCTGGAATGTGTATACACATTGTCATCTTAGCCATCCTGCCGGGACGGGTGACTTCTTGGTGTCACCTAGGAATGTGTATACACATTGTCATCTTAGCCATCAGGCCGGGACGGGTGACTTCTTGGTGTCACCTCCGGATGTGTATACACTTTGATCTCAGCCATCAAGCCGACATGGATGACTTCTCGGAGTTACCCCGGAATGTGTATACACACTGTAATCTTAGCCATCGGGCCGAGATGGGTGACTTCTTGGAGTCGCCTCGGAATGTGTATACGCATTGTCACCTTAGCCATCAGGCCGGGACGGGTGACTTCTTGGTGTCTCCTCGGAATTTGTATACGCATTGTCATCTCAGCCATCAGGCCGAGATGGACGACTTCTCGGAGGTACCTCGGAATGTGTATACGCATTGTCACCTTAGCCATCAGGGCGGGACGGGTGACTTCTTGGTGTCTCCTCGGAATTTGTATACGCATTGTCATCTCAGCCATCAGGCCGAGATGGACGACTTCTCGGAGGTACCTCGGAATATGTATACACATTGTCATCTCAGCCATCAGGCCGAGAACAATGACTTTTCGGAGTCGCCCCGGAATGTGTATACTCATTCTCACGTCAGCCATCAGGCCGAGATCGATGACTTTTCGGAGTCACCTCGGAACGTGAATACACTTCGATCTGAAGAATCAGGCCGAGATGGATGACTTCTCAGAGTTACCGCGGAATATGGACACACATCCTTAGCTTAGCCATCAGGCCGAGATGTATAACTTCTTGGAGTCACCTTCGGATGTGTATACATCCTCATCTTGGGCTTTATGCCGAGATGAATGACTTCTCAGAGTTACCCCGGAATGTGTATACACATTCTCATCTCAGCCATCAGGCCGAGAACGATGACTTTTCGGAGTCGCCCCGGAATGTGTATACTCATTCTCACGTCAGCCATGAGGCCGACAACGATGACCTTTCGGAGTCACCTCGGAACGTGTATACACTTCGATCTCAAGAATCAGGCCGAGATGGATGACTTCTCAGAGTTACCTCGGAATATGTATACACATCCTGATCTTAGCCATCAGGCCGACATGGATGACTTCTATGAGTCATCTCCGGATGTGTATACATTTCGATCTTAGTCGTCGGGCTGAGATGGATAAGTTCTCGGAGTCACCCCGCGACGTGTATACACTGTCACGAGAATTTTCCTTACTCCGATATTCGGCACCGGCTAACCCGAAAATTACTCGTGAGCAAAGAAAGTACGCGAGATTCTCTCCTCCAAATTTCCAAAATCCAAAAATCCTAAATCCGTTGGGCGCCAGGCACCGTAGTGCCGCAAGCCGAAGCTCGTTCGAAATGTCACCAAATGACTCTATTTCACCTTCTACCAAAAACTAATTCGAGAATCTCTTTACTTAACGAAATCGAAACGTCGAAATTTCTCCCAGGGCCGGACTACGCGGAATGAGTTCGATTCTATCGAGCATGGGTGGAGTGACGACGCAAAACAGGAAGTTCACACACAAAATAAATCTCATACAACGATTCAAAATAAATCCGAGAGTCGGCACATTTTATTTTTCGTCATCGCCCGAAGGCGGAATTACAAAACGCGAAGATCGAATTACGACTCTCGAGATTACACGCGGTAACGCACGCGACGCCCTAGATTACATCATTCGTTACGGGAGGACTCGATACGGAAGAGCACTACGCAATACCGGTGAAGCCGGAAAATCTTTCATAATTTCGATACCAAACGAGATTCTAACGCGTACAATTCTTCATTAAATCCGACACAAACGAAAAGGGCTAGTTCAATTCGCTTACCGAGTCGCTGGCCTCTCGTGAACTCTCAAATATCTTCTCCATTGTTCTAATTTCGGGGCTTTATAATCTCACTACTAAGATCACTAATCGATCCTCCGGTTGCAGTACGACTGCGATCACTAATTGATCCTAATGGTGTCGTCCGACTGAGACCGCGTGCTCGGCAATTACGCCGTACATTCGGCGCGCGCATGAGTAGAAGCTTTTCCCGCGACGCTGGTGGTGACGTCACTGTGAGTCCTGTCGATCCTCCACAGATGTCGGCAGGTGGTCCTTTTTCGGGAGGTTGGCGGCTGGTGGTCGCCGCTCGCGGAACTCTTGCTGCGGCAGGCTGGGTGGGGAGAGATCGGCCCTCAGGCGTCCGCGCCTCGATCCCCCCGGGATCGCCGTGCCCCGCGTGGGTCACCAATAGGGGTGGCCCAACACGGAGGCTCCGCAGGGCACCGGTGTCGCACCGCCGGCTCACGCACGCCGGGGTGAGCGCTCCCGTGGCCCCGTGGGCCCGCTGACCCCTGGTCAGCGGCGGGAAGCGTGTTCTAGGGAGGATCCCCCCGGGATACCTCCCCCGTCCTTGCACCCTGAGCGCCCCTCCTTCTCCTTCCGCCGGCGTTTCCGCCGTCCCTCCTGTCCCGGGGCTCACAAAATTCGGGAATTAGCCTCGGTAATTTATTCACGGAAGGCCCCGAGAGTAGTTTCGCGTTTGCTTCTTATTTTTATTTACTATTTTGTGACGTTGCCAGATCTGCAACGTCACAACGGCCCCCCCCTTAAGGAAGGTCGCCCCGACCTTCCCGCCGGCGAACAGACCGTAGCCCTTTTCGGAAACGCGACTCCACTCGGGTCCTTCCGTGTACTCAAAATTGACACACACAACAAAATACATCAATAAATCCCTAAATGTTCCTCCCTACCGGGAGCATAACCCATACGGGTCGCAAGCGACCATTCTCTAAAACGATTTGCTGTTCCGTCCATCAAGACGATAATAAACGGGTACTCACCAAAATCACGTATTGACACCTTTTCCTGGAACGAGTTGATTTCCGATACCTATTTCTCTCTCTCTCTTCACTTCCTAAACGCCTCTGGGTAACGGGAGGGGTTAACAACAATCGCACGACTGGCACACACACGCTTATTTATTTAGAAAAAAAAAGGTAAAGAAAACAACGCATTAACCCCCCAAACCCTCCACCTAATAATAATAATCAAAATCACACTAAAAAAAATAGAAAAGAACTGGTTATAGGGTCGTTCGAGACGGTTGGCCCATGGTCTAGGCCTGCTTCGGCGGGTTCCTCTCCTGCAAGTAAGCCCGCTTGCAGGTCGGGCAGTCGGCCAAGCTCACATTGGCCGCCCCGCAGCGGAAGCAAAATTTGAACCGCCGGGTTTCTCGGCATTTGGAGTAGGGGTGGTCGGGGTCCCCACAGTTCCAACATCCGGGCTTCTTTCCGCCCTTATGGCGGTAGGCTCCCGGAATATCCCGCGGTGCCGGCAATCGATTGGGGGCCGCGGTTGGTAGCGGCTTCGGTCCCCCTTGGGGCGTCGGCGCCCAGGTGACCCGTCTTGGTCCCGCAGTGGGTGCGGAAGATCTGGCGGTGGTCGGCGGTACGGAGGGAGATTCCTCCGCCGTCTGAGTCGCGGCATCCTTAAGCTCCTTTTTTGGGCCGCCACTTCCTACTAGTAGCCTCCTTGGTACATGAGGCGGGGGCTGCGATACCGGGAGGGGCCCTTTTTGCTCCTCCACTCGTGCCCGGTACTCCCAATAATCCGGCAGCGCCTGTACCACCGCGTCGGGATCTCCGAGGTGCTCCCGCTCTTTGAAATAGAGCCATTCCGGCTCGGAAATTAACTCCTCTGGTTCGGTATCCTAACAAGTTAGTACGGTATTAGTAGGTTAAACACGATAAGGTTTTAATTGGGAAATGTGGAACTTTCCGATACGTCTTCCGTGTTCGTTCTCTAATTCATAAACGACTCGCGATAGTACTCTAGATACGCGAAAAGGTCCATGGAAACGTGGCGCTAATTTGGCTGCGATGTTCTGTGCAGCGGAAGATAACACATGGTGACGCTTCAAAACCATGTCTCCCACTCGAAAGGTGACGTCTCGTTTATTGCGGTTGTAGTATGCGGCCTGTTTCTCGTAAGCGGCCTCTAGATTTTCGCTGACCCACAGTTCGACGTTGACCATCTTCTTCATCCTTTCCGACCAATTCTCGATATCGCTTGTGGTCGGAGGTTCTGGTAAATCCTTGGTGTCTTCAAGCTCCTTCAGGCTTCGGCCGGATCGGGGCTCGCGTCCGAAGTTCAGAAATGCGGGAGAGGCTTCCAAAACGGCATGATACGCCGTGTTGTACGCGAAACGGAAGGACGGTAGATGACGGTCCCACTCTCGATGGTCTTGTTCCAAATAGGCCACAATCATCGTCTTCAAAACTCGATTGACTCTCTCCACTGGGTTCGCCTGCGGGTGGTACGGTGGAGTCGTGGCGTGGTGGATCCCATATTCGGTAATAGCCTTCTCGAGAGTTTTATTTATAAATTCCGTCCCGTTATCAGTGAGGATAACTTCGGGTGTACCCCAACGCGAGAAAACCAGCTCTTCCAATGCTTCAGCAATCTTGGCTCCGGTAGCGGCTCGTAAAGGGCAGCACTCGATCCATTTGGTGAAAAGATCTTGCATCACCAGCAGGTACACAAATCCTTGTTTGCTTTTCGGGAACGGACCCATAATATCGGCCGCCACAACCTGCCATGGCTGCGATACCTTCCGTCTGCCCATTAAACCGGGAGGGGCTTCCTGGCTGACCTTCGTACGTTGGCACACCTCACATCTCCGTATGAC
This sequence comes from Trypoxylon attenuatum, assembly GCA_963989405.1. NCBI lineage: Eukaryota > Metazoa > Arthropoda > Insecta > Hymenoptera > Crabronidae > Trypoxylon > Trypoxylon attenuatum. The sequence continues at coordinate 8,100,146 of OZ022492.1, read as the reverse complement.
TCGCAGGATGGTTCGGAACATTCCAGGCCAATAATATTGCCTCGCGACACGTCGGAAAGTCTTCTCTACTCCAAGATGTCCCGCCTGTGGGGACTCGTGCTCCTGGGCGATAATCGGTATTCGTTGTGTTTCCGGTACTACCAGCTTCCATGCGTCGAGATCTTCCTTCAGCAGTGCCTCTTTCATTTCGTCGCTACGTCGATATAGCAACTGTTCGCCCTCGACCTTCCAATTCGGAAATTGCTTGGGTTGCGCCAGTACCTGTTTCTTTCGTTGGTCATACCAGGTACCGAGATCCGTGGTTGCGGCGACAACTGCTTCGGGAATACGGGACAATGCGTCAGGCACATGGTGTAAAGCGCCCTTCCGATAGATCACCTCAAAGTCGTAGGCTTCTAACTGCAAGGCCCATCTTCCTAATCGCCCTACGGGATCCTTCAAGTTGTGTAACCACCTCAGGCTGTTATGGTCGGTGATTACGGTGAAACGGTACCCTTCCAGGTAGGCGCGGTACTTCTTGACGGCCCAGACGATAGCGAGGCACTCCAATTCGGTAGTCGTATATTTGCGTTCGGCAACACTTAAGGTTTTGCTGGCGAAAGCTATTACTCGCTCTCCCTCTTCGGTAGTCTGCGTTAAGACAGCTCCGAGTCCGACGGTACTGGCATCCGTGTGCAGGACAAATGGTAAGTTGAAATCCGGGCAGGACAAAACTGGTGCGTTCGCAATCATGTCCCGCAGTGTTTCGAAAGCTGCTTGTTGTTCGGCAGTCCACGTCCACGGTTGGTCTTTCCTCAAAAGCCTAGTCAGGGGTTCAGATATTGTCGCGAACTCGGCTAGGAATCGGCGATACCAAGAGGCCATTCCTATAAATCGCCGTAGCTGCTTGATGTTGGTTGGTGGTGGGTACGACACGATCGGCGCGGTCTTATCCGGGTCGACCTTCAACCCTTCCTCCCCGACGAGAAATCCGAGGTACTTTACCTCCGCACGACAGAATTCGCATTTTTCGGGATTCACGAGAAGTCCTGCGTCCTTTACCCGATCCAATACGCGAGTTAGCCAAGTCAGGTGTTCTTCGAAAGTTACGGTAGCCACGATGATATCATCCAGGTAGGCGAAAGCATGGGGTTCCATTTCAGGTCCTATTAGGCGATCCAGTAAACGCTGGAACGTCGCCGGTGCTCCAGTTAAGCCATACGGCATGCGCTTGAAATGGAATAATCCGCGACCCGGAACTATAAAGGCGGTAATTTCGCGGCTCTTCTTTTCCAACGGTACTTGGAAATACGCTTGACTAAGATCGATAGTACTTAAGTATTTTGCAGCATTAAGCTTATCTAAGATACTGCTCATGAGCGGAAGAGGGTACGCATCCTTTTTCGACACACTGTTAACTTTGCGGAAATCCAAGCAAAATCGGTACGTTCCGTTTGGCTTCTTTACCATCACGATAGGGCTAGACCATTCACTATGTGATGGTTCTATCACGTCTTCCGCGAGCATTTTATCTACTTCGGCGTGTATCGCTTGTTGCACGATTGGGGAGACGGCATAAACTTTCTGTCGGATAGGCGCGTGATCGCCGGTATCTATCCGATGCTCTATTAGATTGGTAATGGCCGCGACTTGAGATAGCGTCGGCAAGGTTGTGTCTAGAAATTCCTCCAGTCGATCACGCTCATTCGGCTCTAACTTTCGAATCCCGCAAGCTGTTGACTCTTCTTGGTCCGGTCCTAACGGAAAGCGTTCTTCCGGCTTATATCCGAAATACCATTCGGCGCGGTGGTAGTCGAGAACGACTCCAAAATCTGCTAACGTCGGAACTCCCAAAATAATCGGGCTCGAGAGGCGGTCTACGACAAAGGCGACGATACAGCGATATTGTCCGCGGATATCAGCCCAAAAAGCGACCTGTCTAACAGTAGAATTAGTTTCTCCGGTCGCGACTACGAAACGGCACGGGTTCGTGGGCGGCCCCAATTCCATTACGCCCGGTAATTGATCGGCGGCTTCCTTGCTAATAAGGTCCATCGATGCCCCTGAATCTAACAACGCTCGAACCGGTTTCCCCCCTACTTGTATTAATAAGTACAAGAGAGCTGGGCCTCGCTTCGGCGCGGGGCGCGGTTTTGCCGAAATATCCTCGACGGTAGGCTTCGAGGTTCTCGCGACGAGTTCCGTAGGACTTGGAGGTTCGCTTTTCGCCACTTCGATATTCGCAGGCGGGCGGGTCGCAACAATAGCATCGGTAGCCGATTCGACCCGAATCATCGGCTCCCCGTGGCGTTTCCCGAAGGACGAGAGCAATCGGGACAATCGCGTGTCGTAACGCCCGGTCTCCCGCAACGGTAACAGTGCAGGCGACTCGGAGCCTTGCAATCTCTTGAAAAGTGGCCGGATTGCTTGCAATTCCAGCACGTCGGCGTAAATGGAGTTCGTCCGGTAGCTGGCGTTGCTCTCCGCGCGTCTTCTCTCGCGGGCTTTGGTTCGGCAGATTTTACATTCGACGGAGTCGGTACATTAGGCGCGTTTTCCCGTTGAGCTCCGAAAGGACGGTATCTAGGTCGCGGCGCGGTTTCGGAAGCCCCAGGATCTTCATACGGCTCCCATTCGCGAAGTTGTTGTTGCATCCGCTCGGCTTCGATAGCGCGTCGCTCTAAGTCAAATAGGTCTCGTACTGACTCACGGGGAACCTGCATCCGTAAATGCGGGTGCAAGTTACCGTAAGCACACGACAATTCCTGCTGAGGCGACCACGGCGGATTTAATCGACTCATCCAGTTCCGGATTTCAGCGATGTAATCGCGTACGCGCTCTCCGCGACGTTGGGTTCGCGTCAAGATCTGCTTCTCGAACTCAAATCGCTGACTCGCGTTGGTAAAACTATGCCGAAACGCGGTAACGAATTGATCCCACGTACGCCAATAATTACGTCCGGAATAAAGCCACGTTACTGCTTTCCCGCCCATCGCGTGATGTAGGTGCGGGATAATCTCGGCCGGATCACAACCCTTTAAGTCGCAAGCTTCCCAAACCTGATCGAGAAAGAAATCGCAGTCGTCGTCCGCCTCACCCTTAAATGTTACGTTCCACCTTCGCAACTGGTCTATCACATCGCCGCGTCGATCACGGTAGGACGTATCCAGTTGTAGCGACGTCCGAACACGGTTCGTTTGGGTCAGGGGTGGTTGCTGACCCCCTCGCAACGGTATCTGCATCGTTTCCACGAAAGAATGCGATGGATTTCCTATGGGCGAGTCCGGCGACTGATATACGTGATTCGGGAGCAAGCGCGTCTGACCGGTATTTTCATCGCCCTCACCGGAAGGCGGTTCTGGCGGGTGGGTATTCATGCCGACGCAACTTCACCAGCTCGCGAAACTCAAATTTACGCAATCGCCTTGGAGAATTTCCACACTCGTTTTTCCGACCAAAATTCCAATAGATCGCGAATCCGGAATGACCACGTGTTACGGACGATTACCGATCTCCCCGCGGCACACCCTAACAATGGTACCGCTTAATTCGATACCTCCTAGCCCGGTACGCCGTTCGCGGTCTGAGCCAGGCGGAACGCCGAAAAACGCAAAAGAAAAAAACAATAAATAAGTCCTTGGATAACCGCAGTAACCAACAACGCGAAATTCCGGAAACCAACGTAACGAAAATAAGTCCAATATTGAGCGCAAGCGTAACGGAGCACGGAAGATACGTGCTACGACAATCAACAAAACAGAGTTCAAACATCGATATATCAACCTTAATCGCGGAAAGTCCACATTCCCGAACAGAGGGTAATGTTACTGCGTAGTAAGACACGATAAATGCACAAAATCAGCAAAAGAAAATCAAATGGTCAATGACATACGCCACACTGAAAATAAATCTCGTAATCACCCACACATCATCATAATATCACCTTATATCAGTAATCAGAATCGCACAATAATCCACAATTAAATCACATTAGTTTCATGATTCCATCTAACAATATTCCATATGTGAGAGAGAGAAATCAACTCGTCCAGGGACTCATCAAACCTGGTGCCATTTCACGATAATCGCAAACATTCGAAATTCCCAATAAAATTCATAACCCAGCAACAATTCAAAATAATTCCGGAAAATAATTCCCGGGTGCCGTAAATTCCGACAAGTACTTCAAATCATGAATAAACTACAACACTCCCCGAACAATGTCCGAGTTTTAACAAAATTCAAAAAAAAAGTTCAAACACTCTAACTTTAAACTAATTAGCACTTTCTTAGCACTGGCCAATTACGCAACACTACTGCGAAATAAGAAAACTAATTCAAGTCGGTAGGCACCTTAATTGGATCGGAACAGGCATAAATTTTCAGTGTAATTTGCGACATCCAAAACACATCATAAATATCATAAATATCACAAATATCAGAAATACCATAAATATCGAAATATCATAAATATCATAAATATCGAAAATATCGCAAATATCGTAAATCCGCAAGAAACATGCACAAACATTCACCAATTATTCACTAATATTCGCACGATATTCTTAAAATATTCGCCACTTCGCTATGGCATACTCGCGAAACAGCCAGGTGAAGCGTCGGTACTCCGGTAGCCATTGCTAAAACGCAATTCCAAAACTCCGACTCAAAAGTCCGAAAATCCCATTAACTAACCCAAATCCCAAAAACTAACAATTTGCTCAAACTTCCGCCTCGGAAGGAGCACCCAATAGTCCGGGCCACCTCTCCCTGAGAGATGCCCTTCACCGAAACCGAAAATCGCGAAATCCAAATAAAATGATGCCAATAGGGGCACCACGGCACAAAATAAATTAACAAAAAGTAACTAAAAAGACTAAATATAACAACCAAAATCCTCGAAATATCCCGGAGTACACTTTTCCGAAAAATCTATCAATTATCCCTAATCCACACGTTTCACCTGCTGGCTTAATGTGAACCGAGCTTAATACTCGGCAACAACAAGGATCATACGATCCAACTACTTCGGCTTCTTGCCGACCAAAAAAAACGTAAACACCGGGAACGATAATCCCGAGTAACTGCTAATATTACATCCGAACAAAGGCTCAAGAATATCACGCGATAACTTTCGAACGTAATACCACCGTTAAAATTCAATCTGGAAAATTCTATCATCCGCGATAATATTCTTACAATATTCCAGTGTCGAAACTCCACCAAATAAATCAATATTACGCGAAAAATGCTCGAAAGCCACTTTTACTGAAGTGGCCCCACGTTGGGCGCCAAAATTTGTCACGAGAATTTTCCTTACTCCGATATTCGGCACCGGCTAACCCGAAAATTACTCGTGAGCAAAGAAAGTACGCGAGATTCTCTCCTCCAAATTTCCAAAATCCAAAAATCCTAAATCCGTTGGGCGCCAGGCACCGTAGTGCCGCGAGCCGAAGCTCGTTCGAAATGTCACCAAATGACTCTATTTCACCTTCTACCAAAAACTAATTCGAGAATCTCTTTACTTAACGAAATCGAAACGTCGAAATTTCTCCCAGGGCCGGACTACGCGGAATGAGTTCGATTCTATCGAGCATGGGTGGAGTGACGACGCAAAACAGGAAGTTCACACACAAAATAAATCTCATACAACGATTCAAAATAAATCCGAGAGTCGGCACATTTTATTTTTCGTCATCGCCCGAAGGCGGAATTACAAAACGCGAAGATCGAATTACGACTCTCGAGATTACACGCGGTAACGCACGCGACGCCCTAGATTACATCATTCGTTACGGGAGGACTCGATACGGAAGAGCACTACGCAATACCGGTGAAGCCGGAAAATCTTTCATAATTTCGATACCAAACGAGATTCTAACGCGTACAATTCTTCATTAAATCCGACACAAACGAAAAGGGCTAGTTCAATTCGCTTACCGAGTCGCTGGCCTCTCGTGAACTCTCAAATATCTTCTCCATTGTTCTAATTTCGGGGCTTTATAATCTCACTACTAAGATCACTAATCGATCCTCCGGTTGCAGTACGACTGCGATCACTAATTGATCCTAATGGTGTCGTCCGACTGAGACCGCGTGCTCGGCAATTACGCCGTACATTCGGCGCGCGCATGAGTAGAAGCTTTTCCCGCGACGCTGGTGGTGACGTCACTGTGAGTCCTGTCGATCCTCCACAGATGTCGGCAGGTGGTCCTTTTTCGGGAGGTTGGCGGCTGGTGGTCGCCGCTCGCGGAACTCTTGCTGCGGCAGGCTGGGTGGGGAGAGATCGGCCCTCAGGCGTCCGCGCCTCGATCCCCCCGGGATCGCCGTGCCCCGCGTGGGTCACCAATAGGGGTGGCCCAACACGGAGGCTCCGCAGGGCACCGGTGTCGCACCGCCGGCTCACGCACGCCGGGGTGAGCGCTCCCGTGGCCCCGTGGGCCCGCTGACCCCTGGTCAGCGGCGGGAAGCGTGTTCTAGGGAGGATCCCCCCGGGATACCTCCCCCGTCCTTGCACCCTGAGCGCCCCTCCTTCTCCTTCCGCCGGCGTTTCCGCCGTCCCTCCTGTCCCGGGGCTCACAAAATTCGGGAATTAGCCTCGGTAATTTATTCACGGAAGGCCCCGAGAGTAGTTTCGCGTTTGCTTCTTATTTTTATTTACTATTTTGTGACGTTGCCAGATCTGCAACGTCACAACACATTCTCATATCAGCCACCAGGCCGTGATGGATGACTTCTCAGAGTTACCCCGGAATGTGTATTCACATTGTCATCTTAGCCATCGGGCCGAGATGGGTGACTTCTTGGAGTCGCCTCGGAATGTGTATACGCATTGTCATCTTAGCCATCAGGCCGGGACGGGTGACTTCTTGGTGTCGCCTCGGAATGTGTATACGCATTGTCATCTCAGCCATCAGGCCGAGATGGACGACTTCTCGGAGGTACCTCGGAATATGGACACACATCCTGATCTTATCCATCAGGCTGAGACGGATAACTTCTCGGAGGCACATCCGGATGTGTATACACTTTGATCTCAGCCATCAAGAGGACATGGATGGCTTCTCGGGGTCACCTAGGAATGTGTATACACATTGTAATCTTAGCCATCGGGCCGAGATGGGTGACTTCTTGGAGTCGCCTCGGAATGTGTATACGCATTGTCATCTCAGCCATCAGGCCGAGATGGACGACTTCTCGGAGTTACCTCGGAATATGGACACACATCCTGATCTTAGCCATCAGGCCGAGATGTATAACTTCTCGGAGTCACCTCCGGATGTGTATACACTTTGATCTCAGCCATCAAGCCGACATGGATGCATTCTCGGAGTTACTTCGGAATGTGTATACACATCCTCATCTTGGTCATTAGGCCGGGATGGGTGACTTCCTGGAGTCGCCTCCGAATGTGTATACACATTGTCAACTTAGCCATCAGACCGAGATGCGTGACTTCTTGGAGTCCCCTCGGAATGTGTATACGCATAGTCATCTCTGCCATCAAGCCGAGATGGGCGACTTTTCGGAGTCGCCCAGGAATGTGTATACACATTGTCATCTTAGCCATCAGGCCGAGATGGGTGACATCTTGGAGTCACCTCGGAATGTGTATACGCATTGTCATCTCAGCCATCAGGCCGAGATGAACGACTTCTCGGAGTTACCCCGGAATGTGTATACACATTGTCATCTTAGGCATCCGGCTGAGAATGATGACTTTTCGGAGTCGGCCCGGAATGTGAATACTCATTCTCACGTCAGCCATCAGGCCGAGATCGATGACTTTTCAGAGTCACCTCGGAACGTGTATACACATCGATCTCAAGAATCAGGCCGAGATGGATGACTTCTCAGAGTTACCCCGGAATGTGTATTCACATTGTCATCTTAGCCATCGGGCCGACATGGATGACTTCTCGGAGTTACCCCGGAATGTGTATACACATTGTAATCTTAGCCATCGGGCCGAGATGGGGGACTTCTTGGAGTCGCCTCGGAATGTGTATACGCATTGTCATCTCAGCCATCAGGCCGAGATGGACGACTTCTCGGAGTCACCTCCGGATGTGTATACACTTTGATCTCAGCCATCAAGCCGACATGGATGACTTCTTGGAGTTACCCCGGAATGTGTATACACATTGTCATCTTAGCCATCAGGCCGAGAACGATGACTTTTCGGAGTCGCCCGGAATGTGTACACTCATTCTCACGTCAGCCATCCGGCCGAGAACGATGACTTTTCGGAGTCGCCCTGGAATGTGTATACACATTGTCATCTTAGCCATCAGGCCGGGACGGGTGACTTCTTGGTGTCGCCTCGGAATGTGTATACGCATTGTCATCTCAGCCATCAGGCCGAGATGGACGACTTCTCGGAGTCACCTCCGGATGTGTATACACTTTGATCTCAGCCATCAAGCCGACATGGATGCATTCTCGGAGTTACTTCGGAATGTGTATACACATCCTCATCTTGGTCATTAGGCCGGGATGGGTGACTTCTTGGAGTCGCCTCCGAATGTGTATACACATTGTCATCTTAGCCATCAGACCGAGATGCGTGACTTCTTGGAGTCCCCTCGGAATGTGTATACGCATAGTCATCTCAGCCATCAAGCCGAGATGGGCGACTTTTCGGAGTCGCCCAGGAATGTGTATACACATTGTCATCTTAGCCATCAGGCCGAGATGTGTGACATCTTGGAGTCGCCTCGGAATGTGTATACGCATTGTCATCTCAGCCATCAGGCCGGGATGAACGACTTCTCGGAGTTACCCCGGAATGTGTATACACATTGTCATCTTAGGCATCCGGCTGAGAATGATGACTTTTCGGAGTCGGCCCGGAATGTGAATACTCATTCTCACGTCAGCCATCAGGCCGAGATCGATGACTTTTCAGAGTCACCTCGGAACGTGTATACACTTCGATCTCAAGAATCAGGCCGAGATGGATGACTTCTCAGAGTTAGCTCGGAATATGTATACACATCCTGGTCTCAGCCATCAGGCCGAGATGGATGACTTCTATGAGTCATCTCCGGATGTGTATACACTTCGATCTTAGTCGTCGGGCTGAGATGGATAAGTTCTCGGAGTCACCCCGCGACGTGTATACACATTCTCATATCAGCCACCAGGCCGTGATGGATGACTTCTCAGAGTTACCCCGGAATGTGTATTCACATTGTCATCTTAGCCATCGGGCCGAGATGGGTGACTTCTTGGAGTCGCCACGGAATGTGAATACGCATTGTCATCTCAGCCATCAGTCCGAGATGGACGACTTCTCGGAGTCACCTCCGGATATGTATACACTTTGATCTCAGCCATTAAGCCGACATGGATGGCTTCTCGGAGTTACCCCGGAATGTGTATACACATTGTAATCTTAGCCATCGGGCCGAGATGGGTGACTTCTTGGAGTCGCCTCGGAATGTGTATACGCATTGTCATCTCAGCCATCAGGCCGAGATGGACGACTTCTCGGAGTCACCTCCGGATGTGTATACACTTTGATCTCAGCCATCAAGCCGACATGGATGACTTCTTGGAGTTACCCCGGAATGTGTATACACATTGTCATCTTAGCCATCAGGCCGAGAACGATGACTTTTCGGAGTCGCCCGGAATGTGTACACTCATTCTCACGTCAGCCATCCGGCCGAGAACGATGACTTTTCGGAGTCGCCCTGGAATGTGTATACACATTGTCATCTTAGCCATCAGGCTGGGACGGGTGACTTCTTGGTGTCGCCTCGGAATGTGTATACGCATTGTCATCTCAGCCATCAGGCCGAGATGGACGACGTCTCGGAGTCACCTCCGGATGTGTATACACTTTGATCTCAGCCATCAAGCCGACATGGATGCATTCTCGGAGTTACTTCGGAATGTGTATACACATCCTCATCTTGGTCATTAGGCCGGGATGGGTGACTTCTTGGAGTCGCCTCCGAATGTGTATACACATTGTCATCTTAGCCATCAGACCGAGATGCGTGACTTCTTGGAGTCCCCTCGGAATGTGTATACGCATAGTCATCTCAGCCATCAAGCCGAGATGGGCGACTTTTCGGAGTCGCCCAGGAATGTGTATACACATTGTCATCTTAGCCATCAGGCCGAGATGTGTGACATCTTGGAGTCGCCTCGGAATGTGTATACGCATTGTCATCTCAGCCATCAGGCCGGGATGAACGACTTCTCGGAGTTACCCCGGAATGTGTATACACATTGTCATCTTAGGCATCCGGCTGAGAATGATGACTTTTCGGAGTCGGCCCGGAATGTGAATACTCATTCTCACGTCAGCCATCAGGCCGAGATCGATGACTTTTCAGAGTCACCTCGGAACGTGTATACACTTCGATCTCAAGAATCAGGCCGAGATGGATGACTTCTCAGAGTTAGCTCGGAATATGTATACACATCCTGGTCTCAGCCATCAGGCCGAGATGGATGACTTCTATGAGTCATCTCCGGATGTGTATACACTCCGATCTTAGTCGTCGGGCTGAGATGGATAAGTTCTCGGAGTCACCCCGCGACGTGTATACACATTCTCATATCAGCCACCAGGCCGTGATGGATGACTTCTCAGAGTTACCCCGGAATGTGTATTCACATTGTCATCTTAGCCATCGGGCCGAGATGGGTGACTTCTTGGAGTCGCCACGGAATGTGAATACGCATTGTCATCTCAGCCATCAGTCCGAGATGGACGACTTCTCGGAGTCACCTCCGGATATGTATACACTTTGATCTCAGCCATTAAGCCGACATGGATGGCTTCTCGGAGTTACCCCGGAATGTGTATACACATTGTAATCTTAGCCATCGGGCCGAGATGGGTGACTTCTTGGAGTCGCCTCGGAATGTGTATACGCATTGTCATCTCAGCCATCAGGCCGAGATGGACGACTTCTCGGAGTCACCTCCGGATGTGTATACACTTTGATCTCAGCCATCAAGCCGACATGGATGACTTCTTGGAGTTACCCCGGAATGTGTATACACATTGTCATCTTAGCCATCAGGCCGAGAACGATGACTTTTCGGAGTCGCCCGGAATGTGTACACTCATTCTCACGTCAGCCATCCGGCCGAGAACGATGACTTTTCGGAGTCGCCCTGGAATGTGTATACACATTGTCATCTTAGCCATCAGGCCGGGACGGGTGACTTCTTGGTGTCGCCTCGGAATGTGTATACGGATTGTCATCTCAGCCATCAGGCCGAGATGGACGACTTCTCGGTGTTACCGCGGAATAAGGACACACATCCTTAGCTTAGTCATCAGGCCGAGATGTATAACTTCTTGGAGTCACCTTCGGATGTGTACACATCCTCATCTTGGGCTTTATGCCGAGATGAATGACTTCTCAGAGTTACCCCGGAATGTGTATACACATTCTCATCTCAGCCATCAGGCCGAGAACGATGACATTTCGGAGTCGCCCCGGAATGTGTATACACATTCTCATCTCAGCCATCAGGCCGAGAGCGATGACTTTTCGGAGTCGCCCCGGAATGTGTATACACTTCGATCTCACGAATCAGGCCGAGATGGATGACTTCTCAGAGTTACCTCGGAATATGTATACACATCCTGATCTTAGCCATCAGGCCGAGATGCATGACTTCTATGAGTCATCTCCGGATGTGTATACACTTCGATCTTAGTCGTCGGGCTGAGATGGATAGGTTCTCGGAGTCACCCCGCGACGTGTATACACATTCTCATATCAGCCACCAGGCCGTGATGGATGACTTCTCAGAGTTACCCCGGAATGTCTAGTCACATTGTCATCTTAGCCATCGGGCCGAGATGGGTGACTTCTTGGAGTCGCCTCCGGATCTGTATACACTTTGATCTCAGCCATCAAGCCGACATGGATGACTTCTTGGAGTTACCCCGGAATGTGTATACACGTTGTCATCTTAGCCATCAGGCTGAGAACGATGACGTTTCGGAGTCGCCCGGAATGTGTACACTCATTCTCACGTCAGCCATCAGGCCGAGATGGATGACTTCTCAGAGTTACCTCGGAATATGTATACACATCCTGATCTTAGCCATCAGGCCGAGATGGATGACTTCTATGAGTCATCTCCGGATGTGTATACATTTCGATCTTAGTCGTTCGGGCTGAGATGGATAAGTTCTCGGAGTCACCCCGCGACGTGTATACACATTCTCATATCAGCCACCAGGCCGTGATGGATGACTTCTCAGAGTTACCCCGGAATGTGTATTCACATTGTCATCTTAGCCATCGGGCCGAGATGGGTGACTTCTTGGAGTCGCCTCGGAATGTGTATACGCATTGTCATCTTAGCCATCAGGCCGGGACGGGTGACTTCTTAGAGTCGTTTTGGAATGTGTATACGCATTGTCACCTCAGCCATCAGGCCGAGATAGACGACTTCGCGGAGTTACCTCGGAATATGGACACACATCCTGATCTTAGCCATCAGGCCGAGATGGACGACTTGTCGGAGTCACCTCCGGATGTGTATACACTTTGATCTCAGCCATCAAGCCGACATGGATGACTTCTCGGAGTTACCCCGGAATGTGTATACACATTGTCATCTCAGCCATCAGGCCGAGATGGACGACTTCTCGGAGGTACCTCGGAATATGGACATACATCCTGATCTTGGCCATCAGGCTGAGACGGATAACTTCTCGGAGTCACCTCCGGATGTGTATACACTTTGATCTCAGCCATCAAGCCGACATGGATGACTTCTCGGAGTTACCCCGGAATGTGTATACACATTGTCATCTCAGCCATCAGGCCGAGATGGACGACTTCTCGGAGGTACCTCGGAATATGGACACACATCCTGATCTTGGCCATCAGGCTGAGACGGATAACTTCTCGGAGTCACCTCCGGATGTGTATACACTTTGATCTCAGCCATCAAGAGGACATGGATGGCTTCTCGGGGTCACCTAGGAATGTGTATACACATTGTCATCTTAGCCATCAGGCCGAGATGGGTGACTTCTTGGAGTCGTTTCGGAATGTGTATACGCATTGTCACCTCAGCCATCAGGCCGAGATAGACGACTTCGCGGACTTACCTCGGAATATGGACACACATCCTGATCTTAGCCATCAGGCCGAGATGTATAACTTCTCGGAGTCACTTCCGGATGTGTATACACTTTGATCTCAGCCATCAAGCCGACATGGATGAATTCTCGGAGTTACTTCAGAATATGGACACACATCCTTAGCTTAGCCATCAGGCCGAGATGTATAACTTCTTATAGTCACCTTCGGATGTGTATACATCCTCATCTTGGGCTTTATGCCGAGATGAATGACTTCTCAGCGTTACCCCGGAATGTGTATACACATTCTCATCTCAGCCATCAGGCCGACAACGATGTCCTTTCGGAGTCGCCCTGGAATTTGTATACACATTCTCATCTCAGCCATCAGGCCGACAATGATGACTTCTCGGAGTCGCCCCGGAATGTGTATACTCATTCTCACGTCAGCCATCAGGCCGAGATGGATGACTTCTCAGAGTTACCTCGGAGTATGTATACACATCCTGATCTTAGCCATCAGGCCGAGATGAATGACTTCTATGAGTCATCTCCGGATGTGTATACACTCTGATCTTAGTCGTCGGGCTGAGATGGATAAGTTCTCGGAGTCACCCCGCAACGTGTATACACATTCTCATATCAGCCACCAGGCCGTGATGGATGACTTCTCAGAGTTACCCCGGAATGTGTATACACATTGTCATCTTAGCCATCGGGCCGAGATGGGTGACTTCTTGGAGTCGCCTCGGAATGTGTATACGCATTGTCATCTCAGCCATCAGGCCGAGATGGACGACATCTCGGAGTCACCTCCGGATGTGTATACACTTTGATCTCAGCCATCAAGCCGACATGGATGATATCTTGGAGTTACCCCGGAATGTGTATACACATTGTCATCTTAGCCATCAGGTCGAGACGGATATCTTCCCGGAGTCACCTCGGAATGTGTATACACTTCGATCTCAGGCACCGGGCCGAGATGGGTGACTTTTCGGAGTCGCCCTGGAATTTGTATACACATTGTCATCTTAGCCATCAGGCCGAGATGGGTGACATCTTGGAGTCGCCTCGGAATGTGTATACGCATTGTCATCTCAGCCATCAGGCCGAGATGAACGACTTCTCGGAGTTACCCCGGAATGTGTATACACATTGTCATCTCAGCCATCAGTCCGAGATGGAGGACTTCTCGGAGTCACCTCCGGATATGTATACACTTTGATCTCAGCCATTAAGCCGACATGGATGGCTTCTCGGAGTTACCCCGGAATGTGTATACACATTGTAATCTTAGCCATCGGGCCGAGATGGGTGACTTCTTGGAGTCGCCTCGGAATGTGTATACGCATTGTCATCTCAGCCATCAGGCCGAGATGGACGACTTCTCGGAGTCACCTCCGGATGTGTATACACTTTGATCTCAGCCATCAAGCCGACATGGATGACTTCTTGGAGTTACCCCGGAATGTGTATACACATTGTCATCTTAGCCATCAGGCCGAGAACGATGACTTTTCGGAGTCGCCCGGAATGTGTACACTCATTCTCACGTCAGCCATCCGGCCGAGAACGATGACTTTTCGGAGTCGCCCTGGAATGTGTATACACATTGTCATCTTAGCCATCAGGCCGGGACGGGTGACTTCTTGGTGTCGCCTCGGAATGTGTATACGGATTGTCATCTCAGCCATCAGGCCGAGATGGACGACTTCTCGGTGTTACCGCGGAATAAGGACACACATCCTTAGCTTAGTCATCAGGCCGAGATGTATAACTTCTTGGAGTCACCTTCGGATGTGTACACATCCTCATCTTGGGCTTTATGCCGAGATGAATGACTTCTCAGAGTTACCCCGGAATGTGTATACACATTCTCATCTCAGCCATCAGGCCGAGAACGATGACATTTCGGAGTCGCCCCGGAATGTGTATACACATTCTCATCTCAGCCATCAGGCCGAGAGCGATGACTTTTCGGAGTCGCCCCGGAATGTGTATACACTTCGATCTCACGAATCAGGCCGAGATGGATGACTTCTCAGAGTTACCTCGGAATATGTATACACATCCTGATCTTAGCCATCAGGCCGAGATGCATGACTTCTATGAGTCATCTCCGGATGTGTATACACTTCGATCTTAGTCGTCGGGCTGAGATGGATAGGTTCTCGGAGTCACCCCGCGACGTGTATACACATTCTCATATCAGCCACCAGGCCGTGATGGATGACTTCTCAGAGTTACCCCGGAATGTCTAGTCACATTGTCATCTTAGCCATCGGGCCGAGATGGGTGACTTCTTGGAGTCGCCTCCGGATGTGTATACACTTTGATCTCAGCCATCAAGCCGACATGGATGACTTCTTGGAGTTACCCCGGAATGTGTATACACGTTGTCATCTTAGCCATCAGGCTGAGAACGATGACGTTTCGGAGTCGCCCGGAATGTGTACACTCATTCTCACGTCAGCCATCAGGCCGAGATGGATGACTTCTCAGAGTTACCTCGGAATATGTATACACATCCTGATCTTAGCCATCAGGCCGAGATGGATGACTTCTATGAGTCATCTCCGGATGTGTATACATTTCGATCTTAGTCGTTCGGGCTGAGATGGATAAGTTCTCGGAGTCACCCCGCGACGTGTATACACATTCTCATATCAGCCACCAGGCCGTGATGGATGACTTCTCAGAGTTACCCCGGAATGTGTATTCACATTGTCATCTTAGCCATCGGGCCGAGATGGGTGACTTCTTGGAGTCGCCTCGGAATGTGTATACGCATTGTCATCTTAGCCATCAGGCCGGGACGGGTGACTTCTTAGAGTCGTTTTGGAATGTGTATACGCATTGTCACCTCAGCCATCAGGCCGAGATAGACGACTTCGCGGAGTTACCTCGGAATATGGACACACATCCTGATCTTAGCCATCAGGCCGAGATGGACGACTTGTCGGAGTCACCTCCGGATGTGTATACACTTTGATCTCAGCCATCAAGCCGACATGGATGACTTCTCGGAGTTACCCCGGAATGTGTATACACATTGTCATCTCAGCCATCAGGCCGAGATGGACGACTTCTCGGAGGTACCTCGGAATATGGACACACATCCTGATCTTGGCCATCAGGCTGAGACGGATAACTTCTCGGAGTCACCTCCGGATGTGTATACACTTTGATCTCAGCCATCAAGAGGACATGGATGGCTTCTCGGGGTCACCTAGGAATGTGTATACACATTGTCATCTTAGCCATCAGGCCGAGATGGGTGACTTCTTGGAGTCGTTTCGGAATGTGTATACGCATTGTCACCTCAGCCATCAGGCCGAGATAGACGACTTCGCGGACTTACCTCGGAATATGGACACACATCCTGATCTTAGCCATCAGGCCGAGATGTATAACTTCTCGGAGTCACTTCCGGATGTGTATACACTTTGATCTCAGCCATCAAGAGGACATGGATGGCTTCTCGGGGTCACCTAGGAATGTGTATACACATTGTCATCTTAGCCATCAGGCCGAGATGGGTGACTTCTTGGAGTCGTTTCGGAATGTGTATACGCATTGTCACCTCAGCCATCAGGCCGAGATAGACGACTTCGCGGACTTACCTCGGAATATGGACACACATCCTGATCTTAGCCATCAGGCCGAGATGTATAACTTCTCGGAGTCACTTCCGGATGTGTATACACTTTGATCTCAGCCATCAAGCCGACATGGATGAATTCTCGGAGTTACTTCAGAATATGGACACACATCCTTAGCTTAGCCATCAGGCCGAGATGTATAACTTCTTATAGTCACCTTCGGATGTGTATACATCCTCATCTTGGGCTTTATGCCGAGATGAATGACTTCTCAGCGTTACCCCGGAATGTGTATACACATTCTCATCTCAGCCATCAGGCCGACAACGATGACCTTTCGGAGTCGCCCTGGAATTTGTATACACATTCTCATCTCAGCCATCAGGCCGACAATGATGACTTCTCGGAGTCGCCCCGGAATGTGTATACTCATTCTCACGTCAGCCATCAGGCCGAGATGGATGACTTCTCAGAGTTACCTCGGAGTATGTATACACATCCTGATCTTAGCCATCAGGCCGAGATGAATGACTTCTATGAGTCATCTCCGGATGTGTATACACTCTGATCTTAGTCGTCGGGCTGAGATGGATAAGTTCTCGGAGTCACCCCGCAACGTGTATACACATTCTCATATCAGCCACCAGGCCGTGATGGATGACTTCTCAGAGTTACCCCGGAATGTGTATACACATTGTCATCTTAGCCATCGGGCCGAGATGGGTGACTTCTTGGAGTCGCCTCGGAATGTGTATACGCATTGTCATCTCAGCCATCAGGCCGAGATGGACGACATCTCGGAGTCACCTCCGGATGTGTATACACTTTGATCTCAGCCATCAAGCCGACATGGATGATATCTTGGAGTTACCCCGGAATGTGTATACACATTGTCATCTTAGCCATCAGGTCGAGACGGATATCTTCCCGGAGTCACCTCGGAATGTGTATACACTTCGATCTCAGGCACCGGGCCGAGATGGGTGACTTTTCGGAGTCGCCCTGGAATTTGTATACACATTGTCATCTTAGCCATCAGGCCGAGATGGGTGACATCTTGGAGTCGCCTCGGAATGTGTATACGCATTGTCATCTCAGCCATCAGGCCGAGATGAACGACTTCTCGGAGTTACCCCGGAATGTGTATACACATTGTCATCTCAGCCATCAGTCCGAGATGGAGGACTTCTCGGAGTCACCTCCGGATATGTATACACTTTGATCTCAGCCATTAAGCCGACATGGATGGCTTCTCGGAGTTACCCCGGAATGTGTATACACATTGTAATCTTAGCCATCGGGCCGAGATGGGTGACTTCTTGGAGTCGCCTCGGAATGTGTATACGCATTGTCATCTCAGCCATCAGGCCGAGATGGACGACTTCTCGGAGTCACCTCCGGATGTGTATACACTTTGATCTCAGCCATCAAGCCGACATGGATGACTTCTTGGAGTTACCCCGGAATGTGTATACACATTGTCATCTTAGCCATCAGGCCGAGAACGATGACTTTTCGGAGTCGCCCGGAATGTGTACACTCATTCTCACGTCAGCCATCCGGCCGAGAACGATGACTTTTCGGAGTCGCCCTGGAATGTGTATACACATTGTCATCTTAGCCATCAGGCCGGGACGGGTGACTTCTTGGTGTCGCCTCGGAATGTGTATACGGATTGTCATCTCAGCCATCAGGCCGAGATGGACGACTTCTCGGTGTTACCGCGGAATAAGGACACACATCCTTAGCTTAGTCATCAGGCCGAGATGTATAACTTCTTGGAGTCACCTTCGGATGTGTACACATCCTCATCTTGGGCTTTATGCCGAGATGAATGACTTCTCAGAGTTACCCCGGAATGTGTATACACATTCTCATCTCAGCCATCAGGCCGAGAACGATGACATTTCGGAGTCGCCCCGGAATGTGTATACACATTCTCATCTCAGCCATCAGGCCGAGAGCGATGACTTTTCGGAGTCGCCCCGGAATGTGTATACACTTCGATCTCACGAATCAGGCCGAGATGGATGACTTCTCAGAGTTACCTCGGAATATGTATACACATCCTGATCTTAGCCATCAGGCCGAGATGCATGACTTCTATGAGTCATCTCCGGATGTGTATACACTTCGATCTTAGTCGTCGGGCTGAGATGGATAGGTTCTCGGAGTCACCCCGCGACGTGTATACACATTCTCATATCAGCCACCAGGCCGTGATGGATGACTTCTCAGAGTTACCCCGGAATGTCTAGTCACATTGTCATCTTAGCCATCGGGCCGAGATGGGTGACTTCTTGGAGTCGCCTCCGGATGTGTATACACTTTGATCTCAGCCATCAAGCCGACATGGATGACTTCTTGGAGTTACCCCGGAATGTGTATACACGTTGTCATCTTAGCCATCAGGCTGAGAACGATGACGTTTCGGAGTCGCCCGGAATGTGTACACTCATTCTCACGTCAGCCATCAGGCCGAGATGGATGACTTCTCAGAGTTACCTCGGAATATGTATACACATCCTGATCTTAGCCATCAGGCCGAGATGGATGACTTCTATGAGTCATCTCCGGATGTGTATACATTTCGATCTTAGTCGTTCGGGCTGAGATGGATAAGTTCTCGGAGTCACCCCGCGACGTGTATACACATTCTCATATCAGCCACCAGGCCGTGATGGATGACTTCTCAGAGTTACCCCGGAATGTGTATTCACATTGTCATCTTAGCCATCGGGCCGAGATGGGTGACTTCTTGGAGTCGCCTCGGAATGTGTATACGCATTGTCATCTTAGCCATCAGGCCGGGACGGGTGACTTCTTAGAGTCGTTTTGGAATGTGTATACGCATTGTCACCTCAGCCATCAGGCCGAGATAGACGACTTCGCGGAGTTACCTCGGAATATAGACACACATCCTGATCTTAGCCATCAGGCCGAGATGGACGACTTGTCGGAGTCACCTCCGGATGTGTATACACTTTGATCTCAGCCATCAAGCCGACATGGATGACTTCTCGGAGTTACCCCGGAATGTGTATACACATTGTCATCTCAGCCATCAGGCCGAGATGGACGACTTCTCGGAGGTACCTCGGAATATGGACACACATCCTGATCTTGGCCATCAGGCTGAGACGGATAACTTCTCGGAGTCACCTCCGGATGTGTATACACTTTGATCTCAGCCATCAAGCCGACATGGATGACTTCTCGGAGTTACCCCGGAATGTGTATACACATTGTCATCTCAGCCATCAGGCCGAGATGGACGACTTCTCGGAGGTACCTCGGAATATGGACACACATCCTGATCTTGGCCATCAGGCTGAGACGGATAACTTCTCGGAGTCACCTCCGGATGTGTATACACTTTGATCTCAGCCATCAAGAGGACATGGATGGCTTCTCGGGGTCACCTAGGAATGTGTATACACATTGTCATCTTAGCCATCAGGCCGAGATGGGTGACTTCTTGGAGTCGTTTCGGAATGTGTATACGCATTGTCACCTCAGCCATCAGGCCGAGATAGACGACTTCGCGGACTTACCTCGGAATATGGACACACATCCTGATCTTAGCCATCAGGCCGAGATGTATAACTTCTCGGAGTCACTTCCGGATGTGTATACACTTTGATCTCAGCCATCAAGCCGACATGGATGAATTCTCGGAGTTACTTCAGAATATGGACACACATCCTTAGCTTAGCCATCAGGCCGAGATGTATAACTTCTTATAGTCACCTTCGGATGTGTATACATCCTCATCTTGGGCTTTATGCCGAGATGAATGACTTCTCAGCGTTACCCCGGAATGTGTATACACATTCTCATCTCAGCCATCAGGCCGACAACGATGACCTTTCGGAGTCGCCCTGGAATTTGTATACACATTCTCATCTCAGCCATCAGGCCGACAATGATGACTTCTCGGAGTCGCCCCGGAATGTGTATACTCATTCTCACGTCAGCCATCAGGCCGAGATGGATGACTTCTCAGAGTTACCTCGGAGTATGTATACACATCCTGATCTTAGCCATCAGGCCGAGATGAATGACTTCTATGAGTCATCTCCGGATGTGTATACACTCTGATCTTAGTCGTCGGGCTGAGATGGATAAGTTCTCGGAGTCACCCCGCAACGTGTATACACATTCTCATATCAGCCACCAGGCCGTGATGGATGACTTCTCAGAGTTACCCCGGAATGTGTATACACATTGTCATCTTAGCCATCGGGCCGAGATGGGTGACTTCTTGGAGTCGCCTCGGAATGTGTATACGCATTGTCATCTCAGCCATCAGGCCGAGATGGACGACATCTCGGAGTCACCTCCGGATGTGTATACACTTTGATCTCAGCCATCAAGCCGACATGGATGATATCTTGGAGTTACCCCGGAATGTGTATACACATTGTCATCTTAGCCATCAGGTCGAGACGGATATCTTCCCGGAGTCACCTCGGAATGTGTATACACTTCGATCTCAGGCACCGGGCCGAGATGGGTGACTTTTCGGAGTCGCCCTGGAATTTGTATACACATTGTCATCTTAGCCATCAGGCCGAGATGGGTGACATCTTGGAGTCGCCTCGGAATGTGTATACGCATTGTCATCTCAGCCATCAGGCCGAGATGAACGACTTCTCGGAGTTACCCCGGAATGTGTATACACATTGTCATCTCAGCCATCAGTCCGAGATGGAGGACTTCTCGGAGTCACCTCCGGATATGTATACACTTTGATCTCAGCCATTAAGCCGACATGGATGGCTTCTCGGAGTTACCCCGGAATGTGTATACACATTGTAATCTTAGCCATCGGGCCGAGATGGGTGACTTCTTGGAGTCGCCTCGGAATGTGTATACGCATTGTCATCTCAGCCATCAGGCCGAGATGGACGACTTCTCGGAGTCACCTCCGGATGTGTATACACTTTGATCTCAGCCATCAAGCCGACATGGATGACTTCTTGGAGTTACCCCGGAATGTGTATACACATTGTCATCTTAGCCATCAGGCCGAGAACGATGACTTTTCGGAGTCGCCCGGAATGTGTACACTCATTCTCACGTCAGCCATCCGGCCGAGAACGATGACTTTTCGGAGTCGCCCTGGAATGTGTATACACATTGTCATCTTAGCCATCAGGCCGGGACGGGTGACTTCTTGGTGTCGCCTCGGAATGTGTATACGCATTGTCATCTCAGCCATCAGGCCGAGATGGACGACTTCTCGGAGTCACCTCCGGATGTGTATACACTTTGATCTCAGCCATCAAGCCGACATGGATGACTTCTTGGAGTTACCCCGGAATGTGTATACACATTGTCATCTTAGCCATCAGGCCGAGAACGATGACTTTTCGGAGTCGCCCGGAATGTGTACACTCATTCTCACGTCAGCCATCCGGCCGAGAACGATGACTTTTCGGAGTCGCCCTGGAATGTGTATACACATTGTCATCTTAGCCATCAGGCCGGGACGGGTGACTTCTTGGTGTCGCCTCGGAATGTGTATACGCATTGTCATCTCAGCCATCAGGCCGAGATGGACGACTTCTCGGAGTCACCTCCGGATGTGTATACACTTTGATCTCAGCCATCAAGCCGACATGGATGACTTCTCGGAGTTACCCCGGAATGTGTATACACATTGTCATCTCAGCCATCAGGCCGAGATGGACGACTTCTCGGAGGTAGCTCGGAATATGGACACACATCCTGATCTTGGCCATCAGGCTGAGACGGATAACTTCTCGGAGTCACCTCCGGATGTGTATACACTTTGATCTCAGCCATCAAGAGGACATGGATGGCTTCTCGGGGTCACCTAGGAATGTGTATACACATTGTTATCTTAGCCATCAGGCCGAGATGGGTGACTTCTTGGAGTCGTTTCGGAATGTGTATACGCATTGTCACCTCAGCCATCAGGCCGAGATAGACGACTTCGCGGACTTACCTCGGAATATGGACACACATCCTGATCTTAGCCATCAGGCCGAGATGTATAACTTCTCGGAGTCACTTCCGGATGTGTATACACTTTGATCTCAGCCATCAAGCCGACATGGATGACTTCTCGGAGTCGCCCCGGAATGTGTATACTCATTCTCACGTCAGCCATCAGGCCGAGATGAATGACTTCTCAGAGTTACCTCGGAATATGTATACACATCCTGATCTTAGCCATCAGGCCGAGATGTATAACTTCTCGGAGTCACTTCCGGATGTGTATACACTTTGATCTCAGCCATCAAGCCGACATGGATGAATTCTCGGAGTTACTTCAGAATATGGACACACATCCTTAGCTTAGCCATCAGGCCGAGATGTATAACTTCTTATAGTCACCTTCGGATGTGTATACATCCTCATCTTGGGCTTTATGCCGAGATGAATGACGTCTCAGCGTTACCCCGGAATGTGTATACACATTCTCATCTCAGCCATCAGGCCGACAACGATGACCTTTCGGAGTCGCCCTGGAATTTGTATACACATTCTCATCTCAGCCATCAGGCCGACAATGATGACTTCTCGGAGTCGCCCCGGAATGTGTATACTCATTCTCACGTCAGCCATCAGGCCGAGATGGATGACTTCTCAGAGTTACCTCGGAGTATGTATACACATCCTGATCTTAGCCATCAGGCCGAGATGAATGACTTCTATGAGTCATCTCCGGATGTGTATACACTCCGATCTTAGTCGTCGGGCTGAGATGGATAAGTTCTCGGAGTCACCCCGCAACGTGTATACACATTCTCATATCAGCCACCAGGCCGTGATGGATGACTTCTCAGAGTTACCCCGGAATGTGTATACACATTGTCATCTTAGCCATCGGGCCGAGATGGGTGACTTCTTGGAGTCGCCTCGGAATGTGTATACGCATTGTCATCTCAGCCATCAGGCCGAGATGGACGACTTCTCGGAGTCACCTCCGGATGTGTATACACTTTGATCTCAGCCATCAAGCCGACATGGATGACTTCTTGGAGTTACCCCGGAATGTGTATACACATTGTCATCTTAGCCATCAGGCCGAGAACGATGACTTTTCGGAGTCGCCCTGGAATGTGTATACACATTGTCATCTTAGCCATCAGGCCGGGACGGGTGACTTCTTGGTGTCGCCTCGGAATGTGTATACGCATTGTCATCTCAGCCATCCGGCCGACAACGATGACTTTTCGGAGTCGCCCTGGAATGTGTATACACATTGTCATCTTAGCCATCAGGCCGGGACGGGTGACTTCTTGGTGTCGCCTCGGAATGTGTATACGGATTGTCATCTGAGCCATCAGGCCGAGATGGACGACTTCTCGGTGTCACCTCCGTATGTGTATACACTTCGATCTTAGGCGTCGGGCTGAGATGGATAACTTCTCGGAGTCACCTCGGAACGTGTATACACTTCGATCTCACGAATCAGGCCGAGATGGATGACTTCTCAGAATTACCTCGGAATATGTATACACATCCTGATCTTAGCCATCAGGCCGAGATGCATGACTTCTATGAGTCATCTCCGGATGTGTATACACTTCGATCTTAGTCGTCGGGCTGAGATGGATAGGTTCTCGGAGTCACCCCGCGACGTGTATACACATTCTCATATCAGCCACCAGGCCGTGATGGATGACTTCTCAGAGTTACCCCGGAATGTCTAGTCACATTGTCATCTTAGCCATCGGGCCGAGATGGGTGACTTCTTGGAGTCGCCTCCGGATGTGTATACACTTTGATCTCAGCCGTCAAGCCGACATGGATGACTTCTCGGAGTTACCCCGGAATGTGTATACACACTGTAATCTTAGCCATCAGGCCGAGATGGGTGACTTCTTGGAGTCGCCTCGGAATGTGTATACGCATTGTCATCTCAGCCATCAGGCCGAGATGGACGACTTCTCGGAGGTACCTCGGAATATGGACACACATCCTGATCTTAGCCATCAGGCTGAGACGGATAACTTCTCGGAGTCACCTCCGGATGTGTTTACACTTTGATCTCAGCCATCAAGAGGACATGGATGGCTTCTCGGGGTCACCTAGGAATGTGTATACACATTGTCATCTTAGCCATCAGGCCGAGATGGGTGACTTCTTGGAGTCGTTTCGGAATGTGTATACGCATTGTCACCTCAGCCATCAGGCCGAGATAGACGACTTCGCGGAGTTACCTCGGAATATGGACAGACATCCTGATCTTAGCCATCAGGCCGAGATGTATAACTTCTCGGAGTCACCTCCGGATGTGTATACACTTTGATCTCAGCCATCAAGCCGACATGGATGCATTCTCGGAGTTACTTCGGAATGTGTATACACATCCTCATCTTGGTCATTAGGCCGGGATGGGTGACTTCCTGGAGTCGCCTCCGAATGTGTATACACATTGTCATCTTAGCTATCAGACCGAGATGCGTGACTTCTTGGAGTCCCCTCGGAATGTGTATACGCATAGTCATTTCAGCCATCAGGCCGAGATGAACGACTTCTCGGAGTCGCCCAGGAATGTGTATACACATTGTCATCTCAGCTATCAGGCCGAGATAGACGACTTCTCGGAGTCACCTCCGGATGTGTATACACTTTGATCTCAGCCATCAGGCCGAGATGGATGACTTCTCAGAGTTACCTCGGAGTATGTATACACATCCTGATCTTAGCCATCAGGCCGAGATGAATGACTTCTATGAGTCATCTCCGGATGTGTATACACTCCGATCTTAGTCGTCGGGCTGAGATGGATAAGTTCTCGGAGTCACCCCGCAACGTGTATACACATTCTCATATCAGCCACCAGGCCGTGATGGATGACTTCTCAGAGTTACCCCGGAATGTGTATACACATTGTCATCTTAGCCATCGGGCCGAGATGGGTGACTTCTTGGTGTCGCCTCGGAATGTGTATACGCATTGTCATCTCAGCCATCCGGCCGACAACGATGACTTTTCGGAGTCGCCCTGGAATGTGTATACACATTGTCATCTTAGCCATCAGGCCGGGACGGGTGACTTCTTGGTGTCGCCTCGGAATGTGTATACGGATTGTCATCTGAGCCATCAGGCCGAGATGGACGACTTCTCGGTGTCACCTCCGTATGTGTATACACTTCGATCTTAGGCGTCGGGCTGAGATGGATAACTTCTCGGAGTCACCTCGGAACGTGTATACACTTCGATCTCACGAATCAGGCCGAGATGGATGACTTCTCAGAATTACCTCGGAATATGTATACACATCCTGATCTTAGCCATCAGGCCGAGATGCATGACTTCTATGAGTCATCTCCGGATGTGTATACACTTCGATCTTAGTCGTCGGGCTGAGATGGATAGGTTCTCGGAGTCACCCCGCGACGTGTATACACATTCTCATATCAGCCACCAGGCCGTGATGGATGACTTCTCAGAGTTACCCCGGAATGTCTAGTCACATTGTCATCTTAGCCATCGGGCCGAGATGGGTGACTTCTTGGAGTCGCCTCCGGATGTGTATACACTTTGATCTCAGCCGTCAAGCCGACATGGATGACTTCTCGGAGTTACCCCGGAATGTGTATACACACTGTAATCTTAGCCATCAGGCCGAGATGGGTGACTTCTTGGAGTCGCCTCGGAATGTGTATACGCATTGTCATCTCAGCCATCAGGCCGAGATGGACGACTTCTCGGAGGTACCTCGGAATATGGACACACATCCTGATCTTAGCCATCAGGCTGAGACGGATAACTTCTCGGAGTCACCTCCGGATGTGTTTACACTTTGATCTCAGCCATCAAGAGGACATGGATGGCTTCTCGGGGTCACCTAGGAATGTGTATACACATTGTCATCTTAGCCATCAGGCCGAGATGGGTGACTTCTTGGAGTCGTTTCGGAATGTGTATACGCATTGTCACCTCAGCCATCAGGCCGAGATAGACGACTTCGCGGAGTTACCTCGGAATATGGACAGACATCCTGATCTTAGCCATCAGGCCGAGATGTATAACTTCTCGGAGTCACCTCCGGATGTGTATACACTTTGATCTCAGCCATCAAGCCGACATGGATGCATTCTCGGAGTTACTTCGGAATGTGTATACACATCCTCATCTTGGTCATTAGGCCGGGATGGGTGACTTCCTGGAGTCGCCTCCGAATGTGTATACACATTGTCATCTTAGCTATCAGACCGAGATGCGTGACTTCTTGGAGTCCCCTCGGAATGTGTATACGCATAGTCATTTCAGCCATCAGGCCGAGATGAACGACTTCTCGGAGTCGCCCAGGAATGTGTATACACATTGTCATCTCAGCTATCAGGCCGAGATGGACGACTTCTCGGAGTCACCTCCGGATGTGTATACACTTTGATCTCAGCCATCAGGCCGAGATGGATGACTTCTCAGAGTTACCTCGGAGTATGTATACACATCCTGATCTTAGCCATCAGGCCGAGATGAATGACTTCTATGAGTCATCTCCGGATGTGTATACACTCCGATCTTAGTCGTCGGGCTGAGATGGATAAGTTCTCGGAGTCACCCCGCAACGTGTATACACATTCTCATATCAGCCACCAGGCCGTGATGGATGACTTCTCAGAGTTACCCCGGAATGTGTATACACATTGTCATCTTAGCCATCGGGCCGAGATGGGTGACTTCTTGGAGTCGCCTCGGAATGTGTATACGCATTGTCATCTCAGCCATCAGGCCGAGATGGACGACATCTCGGAGTCACCTCCGGATGTGTATACACTTTGATCTCAGCCATCAAGCCGACATGGATGATATCTTGGAGTTACCCCGGAATGTGTATACACATTGTCATCTTAGCCATCAGGTCGAGACGGATATCTTCCCGGAGTCACCTCGGAATGTGTATACACTTCGATCTCAGGCACCGGGCCGAGATGGGTGACTTTTCGGAGTCGCCCTGGAATGTGTATACACATTGTCATCTTAGCCATCAGTCCGAGATGGAGGACTTCTCGGAGTCACCTCCGGATATGTATACACTTTGATCTCAGCCATTAAGCCGACATGGATGGCTTCTCGGAGTTACCCCGGAATGTGTATACACATTGTAATCTTAGCCATCGGGCCGAGATGGGTGACTTCTTGGAGTCGCCTCGGAATGTGTATACGCATTGTCATCTCAGCCATCAGGCCGAGATGGACGACTTCTCGGAGTCACCTCCGGATGTGTATACACTTTGATCTCAGCCATCAAGCCGACATGGATGACTTCTTGGAGTTACCCCGGAATGTGTATACACATTGTCATCTCAGCCATCAGGCCGACAACGATGACCTTTCGGAGTCGCCCTGGAATTTGTATACACATTCTCATCTCAGCCATCAGGCCGACAATGATGACTTCTCGGAGTCGCCCCGGAATGTGTATACTCATTCTCACGTCAGCCATCAGGCCGAGATGGATGACTTCTCAGAGTTACCTCGGAGTATGTATACACATCCTGATCTTAGCCATCAGGCCGAGATGAATGACTTCTATGAGTCATCTCCGGATGTGTATACACTCCGATCTTAGTCGTCGGGCTGAGATGGATAAGTTCTCGGAGTCACCCCGCAACGTGTATACACATTCTCATATCAGCCACCAGGCCGTGATGGATGACTTCTCAGAGTTACCCCGGAATGTGTATACACATTGTCATCTTAGCCATCGGGCCGAGATGGGTGACTTCTTGGAGTCGCCTCGGAATGTGTATACGCATTGTCATCTCAGCCATCAGGCCGAGATGGACGACTTCTCGGAGTCACCTCCGGATGTGTATACACTTTGATCTCAGCCATCAAGCCGACATGGATGACTTCTTGGAGTTACCCCGGAATGTGTATACACATTGTCATCTTAGCCATCAGGCCGAGAACGATGACTTTTCGGAGTCGCCCTGGAATGTGTATACACATTGTCATCTTAGCCATCAGGCCGGGACGGGTGACTTCTTGGTGTCGCCTCGGAATGTGTATACGCATTGTCATCTCAGCCATCCGGCCGACAACGATGACTTTTCGGAGTCGCCCTGGAATGTGTATACACATTGTCATCTTAGCCATCAGGCCGGGACGGGTGACTTCTTGGTGTCGCCTCGGAATGTGTATACGGATTGTCATCTGAGCCATCAGGCCGAGATGGACGACTTCTCGGTGTCACCTCCGTATGTGTATACACTTCGATCTTAGGCGTCGGGCTGAGATGGATAACTTCTCGGAGTCACCTCGGAACGTGTATACACTTCGATCTCACGAATCAGGCCGAGATGGATGACTTCTCAGAATTACCTCGGAATATGTATACACATCCTGATCTTAGCCATCAGGCCGAGATGCATGACTTCTATGAGTCATCTCCGGATGTGTATACACTTCGATCTTAGTCGTCGGGCTGAGATGGATAGGTTCTCGGAGTCACCCCGCGACGTGTATACACATTCTCATATCAGCCACCAGGCCGTGATGGATGACTTCTCAGAGTTACCCCGGAATGTCTAGTCACATTGTCATCTTAGCCATCGGGCCGAGATGGGTGACTTCTTGGAGTCGCCTCCGGATGTGTATACACTTTGATCTCAGCCGTCAAGCCGACATGGATGACTTCTCGGAGTTACCCCGGAATGTGTATACACACTGTAATCTTAGCCATCAGGCCGAGATGGGTGACTTCTTGGAGTCGCCTCGGAATGTGTATACGCATTGTCATCTCAGCCATCAGGCCGAGATGGACGACTTCTCGGAGGTACCTCGGAATATGGACACACATCCTGATCTTAGCCATCAGGCTGAGACGGATAACTTCTCGGAGTCACCTCCGGATGTGTTTACACTTTGATCTCAGCCATCAAGAGGACATGGATGGCTTCTCGGGGTCACCTAGGAATGTGTATACACATTGTCATCTTAGCCATCAGGCCGAGATGGGTGACTTCTTGGAGTCGTTTCGGAATGTGTATACGCATTGTCACCTCAGCCATCAGGCCGAGATAGACGACTTCGCGGAGTTACCTCGGAATATGGACAGACATCCTGATCTTAGCCATCAGGCCGAGATGTATAACTTCTCGGAGTCACCTCCGGATGTGTATACACTTTGATCTCAGCCATCAAGCCGACATGGATGCATTCTCGGAGTTACTTCGGAATGTGTATACACATCCTCATCTTGGTCATTAGGCCGGGATGGGTGACTTCCTGGAGTCGCCTCCGAATGTGTATACACATTGTCATCTTAGCTATCAGACCGAGATGCGTGACTTCTTGGAGTCCCCTCGGAATGTGTATACGCATAGTCATTTCAGCCATCAGGCCGAGATGAACGACTTCTCGGAGTCGCCCAGGAATGTGTATACACATTGTCATCTCAGCTATCAGGCCAAGATAGACGACTTCTCGGAGTCACCTCCGGATGTGTATACACTTTGATCTCAGCCATCAGGCCGAGATGGATGACTTCTCAGAGTTACCTCGGAGTATGTATACACATCCTGATCTTAGCCATCAGGCCGAGATGAATGACTTCTATGAGTCATCTCCGGATGTGTATACACTCCGATCTTAGTCGTCGGGCTGAGATGGATAAGTTCTCGGAGTCACCCCGCAACGTGTATACACATTCTCATATCAGCCACCAGGCCGTGATGGATGACTTCTCAGAGTTACCCCGGAATGTGTATACACATTGTCATCTTAGCCATCGGGCCGAGATGGGTGACTTCTTGGTGTCGCCTCGGAATGTGTATACGCATTGTCATCTCAGCCATCCGGCCGACAACGATGACTTTTCGGAGTCGCCCTGGAATGTGTATACACATTGTCATCTTAGCCATCAGGCCGGGACGGGTGACTTCTTGGTGTCGCCTCGGAATGTGTATACGGATTGTCATCTGAGCCATCAGGCCGAGATGGACGACTTCTCGGTGTCACCTCCGTATGTGTATACACTTCGATCTTAGGCGTCGGGCTGAGATGGATAACTTCTCGGAGTCACCTCGGAACGTGTATACACTTCGATCTCACGAATCAGGCCGAGATGGATGACTTCTCAGAATTACCTCGGAATATGTATACACATCCTGATCTTAGCCATCAGGCCGAGATGCATGACTTCTATGAGTCATCTCCGGATGTGTATACACTTCGATCTTAGTCGTCGGGCTGAGATGGATAGGTTCTCGGAGTCACCCCGCGACGTGTATACACATTCTCATATCAGCCACCAGGCCGTGATGGATGACTTCTCAGAGTTACCCCGGAATGTCTAGTCACATTGTCATCTTAGCCATCGGGCCGAGATGGGTGACTTCTTGGAGTCGCCTCCGGATGTGTATACACTTTGATCTCAGCCGTCAAGCCGACATGGATGACTTCTCGGAGTTACCCCGGAATGTGTATACACACTGTAATCTTAGCCATCAGGCCGAGATGGGTGACTTCTTGGAGTCGCCTCGGAATGTGTATACGCATTGTCATCTCAGCCATCAGGCCGAGATGGACGACTTCTCGGAGGTACCTCGGAATATGGACACACATCCTGATCTTAGCCATCAGGCTGAGACGGATAACTTCTCGGAGTCACCTCCGGATGTGTTTACACTTTGATCTCAGCCATCAAGAGGACATGGATGGCTTCTCGGGGTCACCTAGGAATGTGTATACACATTGTCATCTTAGCCATCAGGCCGAGATGGGTGACTTCTTGGAGTCGTTTCGGAATGTGTATACGCATTGTCACCTCAGCCATCAGGCCGAGATAGACGACTTCGCGGAGTTACCTCGGAATATGGACAGACATCCTGATCTTAGCCATCAGGCCGAGATGTATAACTTCTCGGAGTCACCTCCGGATGTGTATACACTTTGATCTCAGCCATCAAGCCGACATGGATGCATTCTCGGAGTTACTTCGGAATGTGTATACACATCCTCATCTTGGTCATTAGGCCGGGATGGGTGACTTCCTGGAGTCGCCTCCGAATGTGTATACACATTGTCATCTTAGCTATCAGACCGAGATGCGTGACTTCTTGGAGTCCCCTCGGAATGTGTATACGCATAGTCATTTCAGCCATCAGGCCGAGATGAACGACTTCTCGGAGTCGCCCAGGAATGTGTATACACATTGTCATCTCAGCTATCAGGCCGAGATGGACGACTTCTCGGAGTCACCTCCGGATGTGTATACACTTTGATCTCAGCCATCAGGCCGAGATGGATGACTTCTCAGAGTTACCTCGGAGTATGTATACACATCCTGATCTTAGCCATCAGGCCGAGATGAATGACTTCTATGAGTCATCTCCGGATGTGTATACACTCCGATCTTAGTCGTCGGGCTGAGATGGATAAGTTCTCGGAGTCACCCCGCAACGTGTATACACATTCTCATATCAGCCACCAGGCCGTGATGGATGACTTCTCAGAGTTACCCCGGAATGTGTATACACATTGTCATCTTAGCCATCGGGCCGAGATGGGTGACTTCTTGGAGTCGCCTCGGAATGTGTATACGCATTGTCATCTCAGCCATCAGGCCGAGATGGACGACATCTCGGAGTCACCTCCGGATGTGTATACACTTTGATCTCAGCCATCAAGCCGACATGGATGATATCTTGGAGTTACCCCGGAATGTGTATACACATTGTCATCTTAGCCATCAGGTCGAGACGGATATCTTCCCGGAGTCACCTCGGAATGTGTATACACTTCGATCTCAGGCACCGGGCCGAGATGGGTGACTTTTCGGAGTCGCCCTGGAATGTGTATACACATTGTCATCTTAGCCATCAGTCCGAGATGGAGGACTTCTCGGAGTCACCTCCGGATATGTATACACTTTGATCTCAGCCATTAAGCCGACATGGATGGCTTCTCGGAGTTACCCCGGAATGTGTATACACATTGTAATCTTAGCCATCGGGCCGAGATGGGTGACTTCTTGGAGTCGCCTCGGAATGTGTATACGCATTGTCATCTCAGCCATCAGGCCGAGATGGACGACTTCTCGGAGTCACCTCCGGATGTGTATACACTTTGATCTCAGCCATCAAGCCGACATGGATGACTTCTTGGAGTTACCCCGGAATGTGTATACACATTGTCATCTTAGCCATCAGGCCGAGAACGATGACTTTTCGGAGTCGCCCGGAATGTGTACACTCATTCTCACGTCAGCCATCCGGCCGAGAACGATGACTTTTCGGAGTCGCCCTGGAATGTGTATACACATTGTCATCTTAGCCATCAGGCCGGGACGGGTGACTTCTTGGTGTCGCCTCGGAATGTGTATACGCATTGTCATCTCAGCCATCAGGCCGAGATGGACGACTTCTCGGAGTCACCTCCGGATGTGTATACACTTTGATCTCAGCCATCAAGCCGACATGGATGACTTCTTGGAGTTACCCCGGAATGTGTATACACATTGTCATCTTAGCCATCAGGCCGAGAACGATGACTTTTCGGAGTCGCCCGGAATGTGTACACTCATTCTCACGTCAGCCATCCGGCCGAGAACGATGACTTTTCGGAGTCGCCCTGGAATGTGTATACACATTGTCATCTTAGCCATCAGGCCGGGACGGGTGACTTCTTGGTGTCGCCTCGGAATGTGTATACGCATTGTCATCTCAGCCATCAGGCCGAGATGGACGACTTCTCGGAGTCACCTCCGGATGTGTATACACTTTGATCTCAGCCATCAAGCCGACATGGATGACTTCTCGGAGTTACCCCGGAATGTGTATACACATTGTCATCTCAGCCATCAGGCCGAGATGGACGACTTCTCGGAGGTAGCTCGGAATATGGACACACATCCTGATCTTGGCCATCAGGCTGAGACGGATAACTTCTCGGAGTCACCTCCGGATGTGTATACACTTTGATCTCAGCCATCAAGAGGACATGGATGGCTTCTCGGGGTCACCTAGGAATGTGTATACACATTGTTATCTTAGCCATCAGGCCGAGATGGGTGACTTCTTCGAGTCGTTTCGGAATGTGTATACGCATTGTCACCTCAGCCATCAGGCCGAGATAGACGACTTCGCGGACTTACCTCGGAATATGGACACACATCCTGATCTTAGCCATCAGGCCGAGATGTATAACTTCTCGGAGTCACTTCCGGATGTGTATACACTTTGATCTCAGCCATCAAGCCGACATGGATGACTTCTCGGAGTCGCGCCGGAATGTGTATACTCATTCTCACGTCAGCCATCAGGCCGAGATGAATGACTTCTCAGAGTTACCTCGGAATATGTATACACATCCTGATCTTAGCCATCAGGCCGAGATGTATAAGTTCTCGGAGTCACTTCCGGATGTGTATACACTTTGATCTCAGCCATCAAGCCGACATGGATGAATTCTCGGAGTTACTTCAGAATATGGACACACATCCTTAGCTTAGCCATCAGGCCGAGATGTATAACTTCTTATAGTCACCTTCGGATGTGTATACATCCTCATCTTGGGCTTTATGCCGAGATGAATGACGTCTCAGCGTTACCCCGGAATGTGTATACACATTCTCATCTCAGCCATCAGGCCGACAACGATGACCTTTCGGAGTCGCCCTGGAATTTGTATACACATTCTCACGTCAGCCATCCGGCCGAGAACGATGACTTTTCGGAGTCGCCCTGGAATGTGTATACACATTGTCATCTTAGCCATCAGGCCGGGACGGGTGACTTCTTGGTGTCGCCTCGGAATGTGTATACGCATTGTCATCTCAGCCATCAGGCCGAGATGGACGACTTCTCGGAGTCACCTCCGGATGTGTATACACTTTGATCTCAGCCATCAAGCCGACATGGATGACTTCTTGGAGTTACCCCGGAATGTGTATACACATTGTCATCTTAGCCATCAGGCCGAGAACGATGACTTTTCGGAGTCGCCCGGAATGTGTACACTCATTCTCACGTCAGCCATCCGGCCGAGAACGATGACTTTTCGGAGTCGCCCTGGAATGTGTATACACATTGTCATCTTAGCCATCAGGCCGGGACGGGTGACTTCTTGGTGTCGCCTCGGAATGTGTATACGCATTGTCATCTCAGCCATCAGGCCGAGATGGACGACTTCTCGGAGTCACCTCCGGATGTGTATACACTTTGATCTCAGCCATCAAGCCGACATGGATGACTTCTCGGAGTTACCCCGGAATGTGTATACACATTGTCATCTCAGCCATCAGGCCGAGATGGACGACTTCTCGGAGGTAGCTCGGAATATGGACACACATCCTGATCTTGGCCATCAGGCTGAGACGGATAACTTCTCGGAGTCACCTCCGGATGTGTATACACTTTGATCTCAGCCATCAAGAGGACATGGATGGCTTCTCGGGGTCACCTAGGAATGTGTATACACATTGTTATCTTAGCCATCAGGCCGAGATGGGTGACTTCTTGGAGTCGTTTCGGAATGTGTATACGCATTGTCACCTCAGCCATCAGGCCGAGATAGACGACTTCGCGGACTTACCTCGGAATATGGACACACATCCTGATCTTAGCCATCAGGCCGAGATGTATAACTTCTCGGAGTCACTTCCGGATGTGTATACACTTTGATCTCAGCCATCAAGCCGACATGGATGACTTCTCGGAGTCGCCCCGGAATGTGTATACTCATTCTCACGTCAGCCATCAGGCCGAGATGAATGACTTCTCAGAGTTACCTCGGAATATGTATACACATCCTGATCTTAGCCATCAGGCCGAGATGTATAACTTCTCGGAGTCACTTCCGGATGTGTATACACTTTGATCTCAGCCATCAAGCCGACATGGATGAATTCTCGGAGTTACTTCAGAATATGGACACACATCCTTAGCTTAGCCATCAGGCCGAGATGTATAACTTCTTATAGTCACCTTCGGATGTGTATACATCCTCATCTTGGGCTTTATGCCGAGATGAATGACGTCTCAGCGTTACCCCGGAATGTGTATACACATTCTCATCTCAGCCATCAGGCCGACAACGATGACCTTTCGGAGTCGCCCTGGAATTTGTATACACATTCTCATCTCAGCCATCAGGCCGACAATGATGACTTCTCGGAGTCGCCCCGGAATGTGTATACTCATTCTCACGTCAGCCATCAGGCCGAGATGGATGACTTCTCAGAGTTACCTCGGAGTATGTATACACATCCTGATCTTAGCCATCAGGCCGAGATGAATGACTTCTATGAGTCATCTCCGGATGTGTATACACTCCGATCTTAGTCGTCGGGCTGAGATGGATAAGTTCTCGGAGTCACCCCGCAACGTGTATACACATTCTCATATCAGCCACCAGGCCGTGATGGATGACTTCTCAGAGTTACCCCGGAATGTGTATACACATTGTCATCTTAGCCATCGGGCCGAGATGGGTGACTTCTTGGAGTCGCCTCGGTATGTGTATACGCATTGTCATCTCAGCCATCAGGCCGAGATGGACGACATCTCGGAGTCACCTCCGGATGTGTATACACTTTGATCTCAGCCATCAAGCCGACATGGATGATATCTTGGAGTTACCCCGGAATGTGTATACACATTGTCATCTTAGCCATCAGGTCGAGACGGATATCTTCCCGGAGTCACCTCGGAATGTGTATACACTTCGATCTCAGGCACCGGGCCGAGATGGGTGACTTTTCGGAGTCGCCCTGGAATGTGTATACACATTGTCATCTTAGCCATCAGGCCGAGATGGGTGACATCTTGGAGTCGCCTCGGAATGTGTATACGCATTGTCATCTCAGCCATCAGGCCGAGATGAACGACTTCTCGGAGTTACCCCGGAATGTGTATACACATTGTCATCTCAGCCATCAGTCCGAGATGGAGGACTTCTCGGAGTCACCTCCGGATATGTATACACTTTGATCTCAGCCATTAAGCCGACATGGATGGCTTCTCGGAGTTACCCCGGAATGTGTATACACATTGTAATCTTAGCCATCGGGCCGAGATGGGTGACTTCTTGGAGTCGCCTCGGAATGTGTATACGCATTGTCATCTCAGCCATCAGGCCGAGATGGACGACTTCTCGGAGTCACCTCCGGATGTGTATACACTTTGATCTCAGCCATCAAGCCGACATGGATGACTTCTTGGAGTTACCCCGGAATGTGTATACACATTGTCATCTTAGCCATCAGCCCGAGAACGATGACTTTTCGGAGTCGCCCTGGAATGTGTATACACATTGTCATCTTAGCCATCAGGCCGGGACGGGTGACTTCTTGGTGTCGCCTCGGAATGTGTATACGCATTGTCATCTCAGCCATCCGGCCGACAACGATGACTTTTCGGAGTCGCCCTGGAATGTGTATACACATTGTCATCTTAGCCATCAGGCCGGGACGGGTGACTTCTTGGTGTCGCCTCGGAATGTGTATACGGATTGTCATCTGAGCCATCAGGCCGAGATGGACGACTTCTCGGTGTCACCTCCGTATGTGTATACACTTCGATCTTAGGCGTCGGGCTGAGATGGATAACTTCTCGGAGTCACCTCGGAACGTGTATACACTTCGATCTCACGAATCAGGCCGAGATGGATGACTTCTCAGAATTACCTCGGAATATGTATACACATCCTGATCTTAGCCATCAGGCCGAGATGCATGACTTCTATGAGTCATCTCCGGATGTGTATACACTTCGATCTTAGTCGTCGGGCTGAGAT
The DNA here is from genome assembly GCA_963989405.1 of Trypoxylon attenuatum. Lineage (NCBI taxonomy): Eukaryota > Metazoa > Arthropoda > Insecta > Hymenoptera > Crabronidae > Trypoxylon > Trypoxylon attenuatum. The sequence continues at coordinate 8,062,754 of OZ022492.1, read as the reverse complement.
GGATAGGTTCTCGGAGTCACCCCGCGACGTGTATACACATTCTCATATCAGCCACCAGGCCGTGATGGATGACTTCTCAGAGTTACCCCGGAATGTCTAGTCACATTGTCATCTTAGCCATCGGGCCGAGATGGGTGACTTCTTGGAGTCGCCTCCGGATGTGTATACACTTTGATCTCAGCCGTCAAGCCGACATGGATGACTTCTCGGAGTTACCCCGGAATGTGTATACACACTGTAATCTTAGCCATCAGGCCGAGATGGGTGACTTCTTGGAGTCGCCTCGGAATGTGTATACGCATTGTCATCTCAGCCATCAGGCCGAGATGGACGACTTCTCGGAGGTACCTCGGAATATGGACACACATCCTGATCTTAGCCATCAGGCTGAGACGGATAACTTCTCGGAGTCACCTCCGGATGTGTTTACACTTTGATCTCAGCCATCAAGAGGACATGGATGGCTTCTCGGGGTCACCTAGGAATGTGTATACACATTGTCATCTTAGCCATCAGGCCGAGATGGGTGACTTCTTGGAGTCGTTTCGGAATGTGTATACGCATTGTCACCTCAGCCATCAGGCCGAGATAGACGACTTCGCGGAGTTACCTCGGAATATGGACAGACATCCTGATCTTAGCCATCAGGCCGAGATGTATAACTTCTCGGAGTCACCTCCGGATGTGTATACACTTTGATCTCAGCCATCAAGCCGACATGGATGCATTCTCGGAGTTACTTCGGAATGTGTATACACATCCTCATCTTGGTCATTAGGCCGGGATGGGTGACTTCCTGGAGTCGCCTCCGAATGTGTATACACATTGTCATCTTAGCTATCAGACCGAGATGCGTGACTTCTTGGAGTCCCCTCGGAATGTGTATACGCATAGTCATTTCAGCCATCAGGCCGAGATGAACGACTTCTCGGAGTCGCCCAGGAATGTGTATACACATTGTCATCTCAGCTATCAGGCCGAGATGGACGACTTCTCGGAGTCACCTCCGGATGTGTATACACTTTGATCTCAGCCATCAGGCCGAGATGGATGACTTCTCAGAGTTACCTCGGAGTATGTATACACATCCTGATCTTAGCCATCAGGCCGAGATGAATGACTTCTATGAGTCATCTCCGGATGTGTATACACTCCGATCTTAGTCGTCGGGCTGAGATGGATAAGTTCTCGGAGTCACCCCGCAACGTGTATACACATTCTCATATCAGCCACCAGGCCGTGATGGATGACTTCTCAGAGTTACCCCGGAATGTGTATACACATTGTCATCTTAGCCATCGGGCCGAGATGGGTGACTTCTTGGAGTCGCCTCGGAATGTGTATACGCATTGTCATCTCAGCCATCAGGCCGAGATGGACGACATCTCGGAGTCACCTCCGGATGTGTATACACTTTGATCTCAGCCATCAAGCCGACATGGATGATATCTTGGAGTTACCCCGGAATGTGTATACACATTGTCATCTTAGCCATCAGGTCGAGACGGATATCTTCCCGGAGTCACCTCGGAATGTGTATACACTTCGATCTCAGGCACCGGGCCGAGATGGGTGACTTTTCGGAGTCGCCCTGGAATGTGTATACACATTGTCATCTTAGCCATCAGGCCGAGATGGGTGACATCTTGGAGTCGCCTCGGAATGTGTATACGCATTGTCATCTCAGCCATCAGGCCGAGATGAACGACTTCTCGGAGTTACCCCGGAATGTGTATACACATTGTCATCTCAGCCATCAGTCCGAGATGGAGGACTTCTCGGAGTCACCTCCGGATATGTATACACTTTGATCTCAGCCATTAAGCCGACATGGATGGCTTCTCGGAGTTACCCCGGAATGTGTATACACATTGTAATCTTAGCCATCGGGCCGAGATGGGTGACTTCTTGGAGTCGCCTCGGAATGTGTATACGCATTGTCATCTCAGCCATCAGGCCGAGATGGACGACTTCTCGGAGTCACCTCCGGATGTGTATACACTTTGATCTCAGCCATCAAGCCGACATGGATGACTTCTTGGAGTTACCCCGGAATGTGTATACACATTGTCATCTTAGCCATCAGGCCGAGAACGATGACTTTTCGGAGTCGCCCTGGAATGTGTATACACATTGTCATCTTAGCCATCAGGCCGGGACGGGTGACTTCTTGGTGTCGCCTCGGAATGTGTATACGCATTGTCATCTCAGCCATCCGGCCGACAACGATGACTTTTCGGAGTCGCCCTGGAATGTGTATACACATTGTCATCTTAGCCATCAGGCCGGGACGGGTGACTTCTTGGTGTCGCCTCGGAATGTGTATACGGATTGTCATCTGAGCCATCAGGCCGAGATGGACGACTTCTCGGTGTCACCTCCGTATGTGTATACACTTCGATCTTAGGCGTCGGGCTGAGATGGATAACTTCTCGGAGTCACCTCGGAACGTGTATACACTTCGATCTCACGAATCAGGCCGAGATGGATGACTTCTCAGAATTACCTCGGAATATGTATACACATCCTGATCTTAGCCATCAGGCCGAGATGCATGACTTCTATGAGTCATCTCCGGATGTGTATACACTTCGATCTTAGTCGTCGGGCTGAGATGGATAGGTTCTCGGAGTCACCCCGCGACGTGTATACACATTCTCATATCAGCCACCAGGCCGTGATGGATGACTTCTCAGAGTTACCCCGGAATGTCTAGTCACATTGTCATCTTAGCCATCGGGCCGAGATGGGTGACTTCTTGGAGTCGCCTCCGGATGTGTATACACTTTGATCTCAGCCGTCAAGCCGACATGGATGACTTCTCGGAGTTACCCCGGAATGTGTATACACACTGTAATCTTAGCCATCAGGCCGAGATGGGTGACTTCTTGGAGTCGCCTCGGAATGTGTATACGCATTGTCATCTCAGCCATCAGGCCGAGATGGACGACTTCTCGGAGTCACCTCCGGATGTGTATACACTTTGATCTCAGCCATCAAGCCGACATGGATGACTTCTCGGAGTTACCCCGGAATGTGTATACACATTGTCATCTTAGCCATCGGGCCGAGATGGGTGACTTCTTGGAGTCGCCTCGGAATGTGTATACGCATTGTCATCTCAGCCATCAGGCCGAGATGGACGACTTCTCGGAGTCACCTCCGGATGTGTATACACTTTGATCTCAGCCATCAAGCCGACATGGATGACTTCTCGGAGTTACCCCGGAATGTGTATACACATTCTCATCTCAGCCATCAGGCCGAGAACGGTGACTTTTCGGAGTCGCCCCGGAATGTGTATACTCATTCTCACGTCAGCCATCAGGCCAAGATCGATGACTTTTCGGAGTCACCTCGGAACGTGTATACACTTCGATCTCAAGAATCAGGCCGAGATGGATGGCTTCTCAGAGTTACCTCGGAATATGTATACACATCCTGGTCTCAGCCATCAGGCCGAGATGGATGACTTCTATGAGTCATCTCCGGATGTGTATACACTTCGATCTTAGTCGTCGGGCTAAGATGGATAAGTTCTCGGAGTCACCCCGCGACGTGTATACACATTCTCATATCAGCCACCAGGCCGTGATGGATGACTTCTCAGAGTTACCCCGGAATGTCTAGTCACATTGTCATCTTAGCCATCGGGCCGAGATGGGTGACTTCTTGGAGTTGCCTCCGGATGTGTATACACTTTGATCTCAGCCATCAAGCCGACATGGATGACTTCTCGGATTTACCCCGGAATGTGTATACACACTGTAATCTTAGCCATCGGGCCGAGATGGGTGACTTCTTGGAGTCGCCTCGGAATGTGTATACGCATTGTCATCTCAGCCATCAGGCCGAGATGGACGACTTCTCGGAGTCACCTCCGGATGTGTATACACTTTGATCTCAGCCATCAAGCCGACATGGATGACTTCTCGGAGTTACCCCGGAATGTGTATACACATTGTCATCTTAGCCATCGGGCCGAGATGGGTGACTTCTTGGAGTCGCCTCGGAATGTGTATACGCATTGTCATCTCAGCCATCAGGCCGAGATGGACGACTTCTCGGAGTCACCTCCGGATGTGTATACACTTTGATCTCAGCCATCAAGCCGACATGGATGACTTCTCGGAGTTACCCCGGAATGTGTATACACATTCTCATCTCAGCCATCAGGCCGAGAACGGTGACTTTTCGGAGTCGCCCCGGAATGTGTATACTCATTCTCACGTCAGCCATCAGGCCAAGATCGATGACTTTTCGGAGTCACCTCGGAACGTGTATACACTTCGATCTCAAGAATCAGGCCGAGATGGATGACTTCTCAGAGTTACCTCGGAATATGTATACACATCCTGGTCTCAGCCACCAGGCCGTGATGGATGACTTCTCAGAGTTACCCCGGAATGTGTATTCACATTGTCATCTTAGCCATCGGGCCGAGATGGGTGACTTCTTGGAGTCGCCTCGGAATGTGTATACGCATTGTCATCTCAGCCATCAGTCCGAGATGGACGACTTCTCGGAGTCACCTCCGGATGTGTATACACTCTGATCTCAGCCATTAAGCCGACATGGATGACTTCCCGGAGTTACCCCGAAATGTGTATACACATCCTCATCTTGGTCATTAGGCCGGGATGGGTGACTTCTTGGAGTCGCCTCCGAATGTGTATACACATTGTCATCTTAGCCATCAGACCGAGATGCGTGACTTCTTGGAGTCCCCTCGGAATGTGTATACGCATAGTCATCTGAGCCATCAAAACGAGATGGGCGACTTTTCGGAGACGCCCCGGAATGTGTATACACATTGTCATCTTAGCCATCAGGCCGAGATGGGTGACATCTTGGAGTCGCCTCGGAATGTGTATACGCATTGTCATCTCAGCCATCAGGCCGAGATGAACGACTTCTCAGAGTTACCCCGGAATGTCTAGTCACATTGTCATCTTAGACATCGGGCCGAGATGGGTGACTTCTTGGAGTCGCCTCCGGATGTGTATACACTTTGATCTCAGCCATCAAGCCGACATGGATGACTTCTCGGAGTTACCCCGGAATGTGTATACACACTGTAATCTTAGCCATCGGGCCGAGATGGGTGACTTCTTGGAGTCGCCTCGGAATGTGTATACGCATTGTCACCTTAGCCATCAGGCCGGGACGGGTGACTTCTTGGTGTCTCCTCGGAATTTGTATACGCATTGTCATCTCAGCCATCAGGCCGAGATGGACGACTTCTCGGAGGTACCTCGGAATATGTATACACATTGTCATCTTAGCCATCAGACCGAGATGCGTGACTTCTTGGAGTCCCCTCGGAATGTGTATACGCATAGTCATCTGAGCCATCAAAACGAGATGGGCGACTTTTCGGAGACGCCCCGGAATGTGTATACACATTGTCATCTTAGCCATCAGGCCGAGATGGGTGACATCTTGGAGTCGCCTCGGAATGTGTATACGCATTGTCATCTCAGCCATCAGGCCGAGATGAACGACTTCTCAGAGTTACCCCGGAATGTCTAGTCACATTGTCATCTTAGACATCGGGCCGAGATGGGTGACTTCTTGGAGTCGCCTCCGGATGTGTATACACTTTGATCTCAGCCATCAAGCCGACATGGATGACTTCTCGGAGTTACCCCGGAATGTGTATACACACTGTAATCTTAGCCATCGGGCCGAGATGGGTGACTTCTTGGAGTCGCCTCGGAATGTGTATACGCATTGTCACCTTAGCCATCAGGCCGGGACGGGTGACTTCTTGGTGTCTCCTCGAAATTTGTATACGCATTGTCATCTCAGCCATCAGGCCGAGATGGACGACTTCTCGGAGGTACCTCGGAATATGTATACACATTGTCATCTTAGGCATCCGGCCGAGAACGATGACTTTTCGGAGTCGCCCCGGAATGTGAATACTCATTCTCACGTCAGCCATCAGGCCGACAACGATGACCTTTCGGAGTCGCCCCGGAATGTGTATACACATTCTCATCTCAGCCATCAGGCCGAGAACAATGACTTTTCGGAGTCGCCCCGGAATGTGTATACTCATTCTCACGTCAGCCATCAGGCCGAGATCGATGACTTTTCGGAGTCACCTCGGAACGTGAATACACTTCGATCTGAAGAATCAGGCCGAGATGGATGACTTCTCAGAGTTACCGCGGAATATGGACACACATCCTTAGCTTAGCCATCAGGCCGAGATGTATAACTTCTTGGAGTCACCTTCGGATGTGTATACATCCTCATCTTGGGCTTTATGCCGAGATGAATGACTTCTCAGAGTTACCCCGGAATGTGTATACACATTCTCATCTCAGCCATCAGGCCGAGAACGATGACTTTTCGGAGTCGCCCCGGAATGTGTATACTCATTCACACGTCAGCCATGAGGCCGACAACGATGACCTTTCGGAGTCACCTCGGAACGTGTATACACTTCGATCTCAAGAATCAGGCCGAGATGGATGACTTCTCAGAGTTACCTCGGAATATGTATACACATCCTGATCTTAGCCATCAGGCCGAGATGGATGACTTCTATGAGTCATCTCCGGATGTGTATACATTTCGATCTTAGTCGTTCGGGCTGAGATGGATAAGTTCTCGGAGTCACCCCGCGACGTGTATACACATTCTCATATCAGCCACCAGGCCGTGATGGATGACTTCTCAGAGTTACCCCGGAATGTGTATTCACATTGTCATCTTAGCCATCGGGCCGAGATGGGTGACTTCTTGGAGTCGCCTCGGAATGTGTATACGATTTGTCATCTTAGCCATCAGGCCGGGACGGGTGACTTCTTGGTGTCGCCTCGGAATGTGTATACGCATTGTCATCTCAGCCATCAGGCCGAGATGGACGACTTCTCGGAGGTACCTCGGAATATGGACACACATCCTGATCTTATCCATCAGGCTGAGACGGATAACTTCTCGGAGTCACATCCGGATGTGTATACACTTTGATCTCAGCCATCAAGAGGACATGGATGGCTTCTCGGGGTCACCTAGGAATGTGTATACACATTGTCATCTTAGCCATCAGGCCGAGATGGGTGACTTCTTAGAGTCGTTTTGGAATGTGTATACGCATTGTCACCTCAGCCATCAGGCCGAGATAGACGACTTCGCGGAGTTACCTCGGAATATGGACACACATCCTGATCTTAGCCATCAGGCCGAGATGTATGACTTCTCGGAGTCACCTCCGGATGTGTATACACTTTGATCTCAGCCATCAAGCCGACATGGATGCATTGTCGGAGTTACTTCGGAATGTGTATACACATCCTCATCTTGGTCATTAGGCCGGGATGGGTGACTTCTTGGAGTCGCCTCCGAATATGTATACACATTGTCATCTTAGCCATCAGACCGAGATGCGTGACTTCTTGGAGTCCCCTCGGAATGTGTATACACATTGTCATCTTAGCCATCAGGCCGGGACGGGTGACTTCTTGGTGTCTCCTCGGAATGTGTATACGCATTGTCATCTTAGCCATCAGGCCGAGATGGGTGACTTCTTAGAGTCGTTTCGGAATGTGTATACGCATTGTTACCTCAGCCATCAGGCCGAAATAGACGACTTCGCGGAGTTACCTCGGAATATGGACACACATCCTGATCTTAGCCATCAGGCCGAGATGTATGACTTCTCGGAGTCACCTCCGGATGTGTATACACATTGTCATCTTAGCCATCAGACCGAGATGCGTGACTTCTTGGAGTCCCCTCGGAATGTGTATACGCATAGTCATCTCAGCCATGAAGCCGAGATGGGCGACTTTTCGGAATCGCCCCGGAATGTGTATACACATTGTCATCTTAGCCATCAGGCCGAGATGGGTGACATCTTGGAGTCGCCTCGGAATGTGTATACGCATTGTCATCTTAGGCATCCGGCCGAGAACGATGACTTTTCGGATTCGCCCCGGAATGTGAATACTCATTCTCACGTCAGCCATCAGGCCGACAACGATGACCTTTCGGAGTCGCCCCGGAATGTGTATACACATTCTCATCTCAGCCATCAGGCCGAGAACAATGACTTTTCGGAGTCGCCCCGGAATGTGTATACTCATTCTCACGTCAGTCATCAGGCCGAGATCGATGACTTTTCGGAGTCACCTCGGAACGTGAATACACTTCGATCTGAAGAATCAGGCCGAGATGGATGACTTCTCAGAGTTACCTCGGAATATGTATACACATCCTGATCTTAGCCATCAGGCCGAGATGGATGACTTCTATGAGTCATCTCCGGATGTGTATACATTTCGATCTTAGTCGTTCGGGCTGAGATGGATAAGTTCTCGGAGTCACCCCGCGACGTGTATACACATTCTCATATCAGCCACCAGGCCGTGATGGATGACTTCTCAGAGTTACCCCGGAATGTGTATTCACATTGTCATCTTAGCCATCGGGCCGAGATGGGTGACTTCTTGGAGTCGAATCGGAATGTGTATACGCATTGTCATCTTAGCCATCAGGCCGGGACGGGTGACTTCTTGGTGTCGCCTCGGAATGTGTATACGCATTGTCATCTCAGCCATCAGGCCGAGATGGACGACTTCTCGGAGGTACCTCGGAATATGGACACACATCCTGATCTTATCCATCAGGCTGAGACGGATAACTTCTCGGAGTCACATCCGGATGTGTATACACTTTGATCTCAGCCATCAAGAGGACATGGATGGCTTCTCGGGGTCACCTAGGAATGTGTATACACATTGTAATCTTAGCCATCGGGCCGAGATGGGTGACTTCTTGGAGTCGCCTCGGAATGTGTATACGCATTGTCATCTCAGCCATCAGGCCGAGATGGACGACTTCTCGGAGTCACCTCCGGATGTGTATACACTTTGATCTCAGCCATCAAGCCGACATGGATGACGTCTCAGAGTTACCCCGGAATGTGTATTCACATTGTCATTTTAGCCATCGGGCCGAGATGGGTGACTTCTTGGAGTCGCCTCGGAATGTGTATACGCATTGTCATCTCAGCTATCAGGCCGAGATGGACGACTTCTCGGAGTCACCTCCGGATGTGTATACACTTTGATCTCAGCCATCAAGAGGACATGGATGGCTTCTCGGGGTCACCTAGGAATGTGTATACACATTGTAATCTTAGCCATCGGGCCGAGATGGGTGACTTCTTGGAGTCGCCTCGGAATGTGTATACGCATTGTCATCTCAGCCATCAGGCCGAGATGGACGACTTCTCGGAGTCACCTCCGGATGTGTATACACTTTGATCTCAGCCATCAAGCCGACATGGATGACTTCTCGGAGTTACCCCGGAATGTGTATACACATTGTCATCTTAGCCATCGGGCCGAGATGGGTGACTTCTTGGAGTCGCCTCGGAATGTGTATACGCATTGTCATCTCAGCTATCAGGCCGAGATGGACGACTTCTCGGAGTCACCTCCGGATGTGTATACACTTTGATCTCAGCCATCAAGCCGACATGGATGACTTCTTGGAGTTACCCCGGAATGTGTATACACGTTGTCATCTTAGCCATCAGGCTGAGAACGATGACGTTTCGGAGTCGCCCGGAATGTGTACACTCATTCTCACGTCAGCCATCCGGCCGAGAACGATGACTTTTCGGAGTCGCCCTGGAATGTGTATACACATTGTCATCTTAGCCATCCTGCCGGGACGGGTGACTTCTTGGTGTCACCTAGGAATGTGTATACACATTGTCATCTTAGCCATCAGGCCGGGACGGGTGACTTCTTGGTGTCACCTCCGGATGTGTATACACTTTGATCTCAGCCATCAAGCCGACATGGATGACTTCTCGGAGTTACCCCGGAATGTGTATACACACTGTAATCTTAGCCATCGGGCCGAGATGGGTGACTTCTTGGAGTCGCCTCGGAATGTGTATACGCATTGTCACCTTAGCCATCAGGCCGGGACGGGTGACTTCTTGGTGTCTCCTCGGAATTTGTATACGCATTGTCATCTCAGCCATCAGGCCGAGATGGACGACTTCTCGGAGGTACCTCGGAATATGTATACACATTGTCATCTCAGCCATCAGGCCGAGAACAATGACTTTTCGGGGTCGCCCCGGAATGTGTATACTCATTCTCACGTCAGCCATCAGGCCGAGATCGATGACTTTTCGGAGTCACCTCGGAACGTGTATACACTTCGATCTCAAGAATCAGGCCGAGATGGATGACTTCTCAGAGTTACCGCGGAATATGGACACACATCCTTAGCTTAGCCATCAGGCCGAGATGTATAACTTCTTGGAGTCACCTTCGGATGTGTATACATCCTCATCTTGGGCTTTATGCCGAGATGAATGACTTCTCAGAGTTACCCCGGAATGTGTATACACATTCTCATCTCAGCCATCAGGCCGAGAACGATGACTTTTCGGAGTCGCCCCGGAATGTGTATACTCATTCTCACGTCAGCCATGAGGCCGACAACGATGACCTTTCGGAGTCACCTCGGAACGTGTATACACTTCGATCTCAAGAATCAGGCCGAGATGGATGACTTCTCAGAGTTACCTCGGAATATGTATACACATCCTGATCTTAGCCATCAGGCCGACATGGATGACTTCTATGAGTCATCTCCGGATGTGTATACATTTCGATCTTTGTCGTCGGGCTGAGATGGATAAGTTCTCGGAGTCACCCCGCGACGTGTATACACCTTCTCATATCAGCCACCAGGCCGTGATGGATGACTTCTCAGAGTTACCCCGGAATGTGTATTCACATTGTCATCTTAGCCATCGGGCCGAGATGGGTGACTTCTTGGAGTCGCCTCGGAATGTGTATACGCATTGTCATCTTAGCCATCAGGCCGGGACGGGTGACTTCTTGGTGTCGCCTCGGAATGTGTATACGCATTGTCATCTCAGCCATCAGGCCGAGATGGACGACTTCTCGGAGGTACCTCGGAATATGGACACACATCCTGATCTTATCCATCAGGCTGAGACGGATAACTTCTCGGAGTCACATCCGGATGTGTATACACTTTGATCTCAGCCATCAAGAGGACATGGATGGCTTCTCGGGGTCACCTAGGAATGTGTATACACATTGTAATCTTAGCCATCGGGCCGAGATGGGTGACTTCTTGGAGTCGCCTCGGAATGTGTATACGCATTGTCATCTCAGCCATCAGGCCGAGATGGACGACTTCTCGGAGTCACCTCCGGATGTGTATACACTTTGATCTCAGCCATCAAGCCGACATGGATGACTTCTCAGAGTTACCCCGGAATGTGTATTCACATTGTCATTTTAGCCATCGGGCCGAGATGGGTGACTTCTTGGAGTCGCCTCGGAATGTGTATACGCATTGTCATCTCAGCTATCAGGCCGAGATGGACGACTTCTCGGAGTCACCTCCGGATGTGTATACACTTTGATCTCAGCCATCAAGAGGACATGGATGGCTTCTCGGGGTCACCTAGGAATGTGTATACACAATGTAATCTTAGCCATCGGGCCGAGATGGGTGACTTCTTGGAGTCGCCTCGGAATGTGTATACGCATTGTCATCTCAGCCATCAGGCTGAGATGGACGACTTCTCGGAGTCACCTCCGGATGTGTATACACTTTGATCTCAGCCATCAAGCCGACATGGATGACTTCTCGGAGTTACCCCGGAATGTGTATACACATTGTCATCTTAGCCATCGGGCCGAGATGGGTGACTTCTTGGAGTCGCCTCGGAATGTGTATACGCATTGTCATCTCAGCTATCAGGCCGAGATGGACGACTTCTCGGAGTCACCTCCGGATGTGTATACACTTTGATCTCAGCCATCAAGCCGACATGGATGACTTCTTGGAGTTACCCCGGAATGTGTATACACGTTGTCATCTTAGCCATCAGGCTGAGAACGATGACGTTTCGGAGTTGCCCGGAATGTGTACACTCATTCTCACGTCAGCCATCCGGCCGAGAACGATGACTTTTCGGAGTCGCCCTGGAATGTGTATACACATTGTCATCTTAGCCATCCTGCCGGGACGGGTGACTTCTTGGTGTCACCTAGGAATGTGTATACACATTGTCATCTTAGCCATCAGGCCGGGACGGGTGACTTCTTGGTGTCACCTCCGGATGTGTATACACTTTGATCTCAGACATCAAGCCGACATGGATGACTTCTCGGAGTTACCCCGGAATGTGTATACACACTGTAATCTTAGCCATCGGGCCGAGATGGGTGACTTCTTGGAGTCGCCTCGGAATGTGTATACGCATTGTCATCTCAGCCATCAGGCCGAGATGGACGACTTCTCGGAGTCACCTCCGGATGTGTATACACTTTGATCTCAGCCATCAAGCCGACATGGATGACTTCTCGGAGTTACCCCGGAATGTGTATACACATTGTCATCTTAGCCATCGGGCCGAGATGGGTGACTTCTTGGAGTCGCCTCGGAATGTGTATACGCATTGTCATCTCAGCCATCAAGCCGACATGGATAAGTTCTCGGAGTCACCCCGCGACGTGTATACACCTTCTCATATCAGCCACCAGGCCGTGATGGATGACTTCTCAGAGTTACCCCGGAATGTGTATTCACATTGTCATCTTAGCCATCGGGCCGAGATGGGTGACTTCTTGGAGTCGCCTCGGAATGTGTATACGCATTGTCATCTTAGCCATCAGGCCGGGACGGGTGACTTCTTGGTGTCGCCTCGGAATGTGTATACGCATTGTCATCTCAGCCATCAGGCCGAGATGGACGACTTCTCGGAGGTACCTCGGAATATGGACACACATCCTGATCTTATCCATCAGGCTGAGACGGATAACTTCTCGGAGTCACATCCGGATGTGTATACACTTTGATCTCAGCCATCAAGAGGACATGGATGGCTTCTCGGGGTCACCTAGGAATGTGTATACACATTGTAATCTTAGCCATCGGGCCGAGATGGGTGACTTCTTGGAGTCGCCTCGGAATGTGTATACGCATTGTCATCTCAGCCATCAGGCCGAGATGGACGACTTCTCGGAGTCACCTCCGGATGTGTATACACTTTGATCTCAGCCATCAAGCCGACATGGATGACTTCTCAGAGTTACCCCGGAATGTGTATTCACATTGTCATTTTAGCCATCGGGCCGAGATGGGTGACTTCTTGGAGTCGCCTCGGAATGTGTATACGCATTGTCATCTCAGCTATCAGGCCGAGATGGACGACTTCTCGGAGTCACCTCCGGATGTGTATACACTTTGATCTCAGCCATCAAGAGGACATGGATGGCTTCTCGGGGTCACCTAGGAATGTGTATACACAATGTAATCTTAGCCATCGGGCCGAGATGGGTGACTTCTTGGAGTCGCCTCGGAATGTGTATACGCATTGTCATCTCAGCCATCAGGCTGAGATGGACGACTTCTCGGAGTCACCTCCGGATGTGTATACACTTTGATCTCAGCCATCAAGCCGACATGGATGACTTCTCGGAGTTACCCCGGAATGTGTATACACATTGTCATCTTAGCCATCGGGCCGAGATGGGTGACTTCTTGGAGTCGCCTCGGAATGTGTATACGCATTGTCATCTCAGCTATCAGGCCGAGATGGACGACTTCTCGGAGTCACCTCCGGATGTGTATACACTTTGATCTCAGCCATCAAGCCGACATGGATGACTTCTTGGAGTTACCCCGGAATGTGTATACACGTTGTCATCTTAGCCATCAGGCTGAGAACGATGACGTTTCGGAGTTGCCCGGAATGTGTACACTCATTCTCACGTCAGCCATCCGGCCGAGAACGATGACTTTTCGGAGTCGCCCTGGAATGTGTATACACATTGTCATCTTAGCCATCCTGCCGGGACGGGTGACTTCTTGGTGTCACCTAGGAATGTGTATACACATTGTCATCTTAGCCATCAGGCCGGGACGGGTGACTTCTTGGTGTCACCTCCGGATGTGTATACACTTTGATCTCAGACATCAAGCCGACATGGATGACTTCTCGGAGTTACCCCGGAATGTGTATACACACTGTAATCTTAGCCATCGGGCCGAGATGGGTGACTTCTTGGAGTCGCCTCGGAATGTGTATACGCATTGTCATCTCAGCCATCAGGCCGAGATGGACGACTTCTCGGAGTCACCTCCGGATGTGTATACACTTTGATCTCAGCCATCAAGCCGACATGGATGACTTCTCGGAGTTACCCCGGAATGTGTATACACATTGTCATCTTAGCCATCGGGCCGAGATGGGTGACTTCTTGGAGTCGCCTCGGAATGTGTATACGCATTGTCATCTCAGCCATCAAGCCGACATGGATGACTTCTCGGAGTTACCCCGGAATGTGTATACACATTCTCATCTCAGCCATCAGGCCGAGAACGGTGACTTTTCGGAGTCGCCCCGGAATGTGTATACTCATTCTCACGTCAGCCATCAGGCCAAGATCGATGACTTTTCGGAGTCACCTCGGAACGTGTATACACTTCGATCTCAAGAATCAGGCCGAGATGGATGGCTTCTCAGAGTTACCTCGGAATATGTATACACATCCTGGTCTCAGCCATCAGGCCGAGATGGATGACTTCTATGAGTCATCTCCGGATGTGTATACACTTCGATCTTAGTCGTCGGGCTAAGATGGATAAGTTCTCGGAGTCACCCCGCGACGTGTATACACATTCTCATATCAGCCACCAGGCCGTGATGGATGACTTCTCAGAGTTACCCCGGAATGTCTAGTCACATTGTCATCTTAGCCATCGGGCCGAGATGGGTGACTTCTTGGAGTCGCCTCCGGATGTGTATACACTTTGATCTCAGCCATCAAGCCGACATGGATGACTTCTCGGATTTACCCCGGAATGTGTATACACACTGTAATCTTAGCCATCGGGCCGAGATGGGTGACTTCTTGGAGTCGCCTCGGAATGTGTATACGCATTGTCATCTCAGCCATCAGGCCGAGATGGACGACTTCTCGGAGTCACCTCCGGATGTGTATACACTTTGATCTCAGCCATCAAGCCGACATGGATGACTTCTCGGAGTTACCCCGGAATGTGTATACACATTGTCATCTTAGCCATCGGGCCGAGATGGGTGACTTCTTGGAGTCGCCTCGGAATGTGTATACGCATTGTCATCTCAGCCATCAGGCCGAGATGGACGACTTCTCGGAGTCACCTCCGGATGTGTATACACTTTGATCTCAGCCATCAAGCCGACATGGATGACTTCTCGGAGTTACCCCGGAATGTGTATACACATTCTCATCTCAGCCATCAGGCCGAGAACGGTGACTTTTCGGAGTCGCCCCGGAATGTGTATACTCATTCTCACGTCAGCCATCAGGCCAAGATCGATGACTTTTCGGAGTCACCTCGGAACGTGTATACACTTCGATCTCAAGAATCAGGCCGAGATGGATGACTTCTCAGAGTTACCTCGGAATATGTATACACATCCTGGTCTCAGCCACCAGGCCGTGATGGATGACTTCTCAGAGTTACCCCGGAATGTGTATTCACATTGTCATCTTAGCCATCGGGCCGAGATGGGTGACTTCTTGGAGTCGCCTCGGAATGTGTATACGCATTGTCATCTCAGCCATCAAGCCGACATGGATGACTTCTCGGAGTTACCCCGGAATGTGTATACACATTCTCATCTCAGCCATCAGGCCGAGAACGGTGACTTTTCGGAGTCGCCCCGGAATGTGTATACTCATTCTCACGTCAGCCATCAGGCCAAGATCGATGACTTTTCGGAGTCACCTCGGAACGTGTATACACTTCGATCTCAAGAATCAGGCCGAGATGGATGGCTTCTCAGAGTTACCTCGGAATATGTATACACATCCTGGTCTCAGCCATCAGGCCGAGATGGATGACTTCTATGAGTCATCTCCGGATGTGTATACACTTCGATCTTAGTCGTCGGGCTAAGATGGATAAGTTCTCGGAGTCACCCCGCGACGTGTATACACATTCTCATATCAGCCACCAGGCCGTGATGGATGACTTCTCAGAGTTACCCCGGAATGTCTAGTCACATTGTCATCTTAGCCATCGGGCCGAGATGGGTGACTTCTTGGAGTCGCCTCCGGATGTGTATACACTTTGATCTCAGCCATCAAGCCGACATGGATGACTTCTCGGATTTACCCCGGAATGTGTATACACACTGTAATCTTAGCCATCGGGCCGAGATGGGTGACTTCTTGGAGTCGCCTCGGAATGTGTATACGCATTGTCATCTCAGCCATCAGGCCGAGATGGACGACATCTCGGAGTCACCTCCGGATGTGTATACACTTTGATCTCAGCCATCAAGCCGACATGGATGACTTCTCGGAGTTACCCCGGAATGTGTATACACATTGTCATCTCAGCCATCAAGCCGACATGGATGACTTCTCGGAGTTACCCCGGAATGTGTATACACATTGTCATCTTAGCCATCGGGCCGAGATGGGTGACTTCTCGGAGTCACCTCCGGATGTGTATACACTTTGATCTCAGCCATCAAGCCGACATGGATGACTTCTCGGAGTTACCCCGGAATGTGTATACACATTCTCATCTCAGCCATCAGGCCGAGAACGGTGACTTTTCGGAGTCGCCCCGGAATGTGTATACTCATTCTCACGTCAGCCATCAGGCCAAGATCGATGACTTTTCGGAGTCACCTCGGAACGTGTATACACTTCGATCTCAAGAATCAGGCCGAGATGGATGACTTCTCAGAGTTACCTCGGAATATGTATACACATCCTGGTCTCAGCCACCAGGCCGTGATGGATGACTTCTCAGAGTTACCCCGGAATGTGTATTCACATTGTCATCTTAGCCATCGGGCCGAGATGGGTGACTTCTTGGAGTCGCCTCGGAATGTGTATACGCATTGTCATCTCAGCCATCAGTCCGAGATGGACGACTTCTCGGAGTCACCTCCGGATGTGTATACACTTTGATCTCAGCCATTAAGCCGACATGGATGACTTCCCGGAGTTACCCCGGAATGTGTATACACATCCTCATCTTGGTCATTAGGCCGGGATGGGTGACTTCTTGGAGTCGCCTCCGAATGTGTATACACATTGTCATCTTAGCCATCAGACCGAGATGCGTGACTTCTTGGAGTCCCCTCGGAATGTGTATACGCATAGTCATCTGAGCCATCAAAACGAGATGGGCGACTTTTCGGAGACGCCCCGGAATGTGTATACACATTGTCATCTTAGCCATCAGGCCGAGATGGGTGACATCTTGGAGTCGCCTCGGAATGTGTATACGCATTGTCATCTCAGCCATCAGGCCGAGATGAACGACTTCTCAGAGTTACCCCGGAATGTCTAGTCACATTGTCATCTTAGACATCGGGCCGAGATGGGTGACTTCTTGGAGTCGCCTCCGGATGTGTATACACTTTGATCTCAGCCATCAAGCCGACATGGATGACTTCTCGGAGTTACCCCGGAATGTGTATACACACTGTAATCTTAGCCATCGGGCCGAGATGGGTGACTTCTTAGAGTCGCCTCGGAATGTGTATACGCATTGTCACCTTAGCCATCAGGCCGGGACGGGTGACTTCTTGGTGTCTCCTCGGAATTTGTATACGCATTGTCATCTCAGCCATCAGGCCGAGATGGACGACTTCTCGGAGGTACCTCGGAATATGTATACACATTGTCATCTTAGCCATCAGACCGAGATGCGTGACTTCTTGGAGTCCCCTCGGAATGTGTATACGCATAGTCATCTGAGCCATCAAAACGAGATGGGCGACTTTTCGGAGACGCCCCGGAATGTGTATACACATTCTCATCTCAGCCATCAGGCCGAGAACAATGACTTTTCGGAGTCGCCCCGGAATGTGTATACTCATTCTCACGTCAGCCATCAGGCCGAGATCGATGACTTTTCGGAGTCACCTCGGAACGTGAATACACTTCGATCTGAAGAATCAGGCCGAGATGGATGACTTCTCAGAGTTACCGCGGAATATGGACACACATCCTTAGCTTAGCCATCAGGCCGAGATGTATAACTTCTTGGAGTCACCTTCGGATGTGTATACATCCTCATCTTGGGCTTTATGCCGAGATGAATGACTTCTCAGAGTTACCCCGGAATGTGTATACACATTCTCATCTCAGCCATCAGGCCGAGAACGATGACTTTTCGGAGTCGCCCCGGAATGTGTATACTCATTCACACGTCAGCCATGAGGCCGACAACGATGACCTTTCGGAGTCACCTCGGAACGTGTATACACTTCGATCTCAAGAATCAGGCCGAGATGGATGACTTCTCAGAGTTACCTCGGAATATGTATACACATCCTGATCTTAGCCATCAGGCCGAGATGGATGACTTCTATGAGTCATCTCCGGATGTGTATACATTTCGATCTTAGTCGTTCGGGCTGAGATGGATAAGTTCTCGGAGTCACCCCGCGACGTGTATACACATTCTCATATCAGCCACCAGGCCGTGATGGATGACTTCTCAGAGTTACCCCGGAATGTGTATTCACATTGTCATCTTAGCCATCGGGCCGAGATGGGTGACTTCTTGGAGTCGCCTCGGAATGTGTATACGATTTGTCATCTTAGCCATCAGGCCGGGACGGGTGACTTCTTGGTGTCGCCTCGGAATGTGTATACGCATTGTCATCTCAGCCATCAGGCCGAGATGGACGACTTCTCGGAGGTACCTCGGAATATGGACACACATCCTGATCTTATCCATCAGGCTGAGACGGATAACTTCTCGGAGTCACATCCGGATGTGTATACACTTTGATCTCAGCCATCAAGAGGACATGGATGGCTTCTCGGGGTCACCTAGGAATGTGTATACACATTGTCATCTTAGCCATCAGGCCGAGATGGGTGACTTCTTAGAGTCGTTTTGGAATGTGTATACGCATTGTCACCTCAGCCATCAGGCCGAGATAGACGACTTCGCGGAGTTACCTCGGAATATGGACACACATCCTGATCTTAGCCATCAGGCCGAGATGTATGACTTCTCGGAGTCACCTCCGGATGTGTATACACTTTGATCTCAGCCATCAAGCCGACATGGATGCATTGTCGGAGTTACTTCGGAATGTGTATACACATCCTCATCTTGGTCATTAGGCCGGGATGGGTGACTTCTTGGAGTCGCCTCCGAATATGTATACACATTGTCATCTTAGCCATCAGACCGAGATGCGTGACTTCTTGGAGTCCCCTCGGAATGTGTATACACATTGTCATCTTAGCCATCAGGCCGGGACGGGTGACTTCTTGGTGTCTCCTCGGAATGTGTATACGCATTGTCATCTTAGCCATCAGGCCGAGATGGGTGACTTCTTAGAGTCGTTTCGGAATGTGTATACGCATTGTTACCTCAGCCATCAGGCCGAAATAGACGACTTCGCGGAGTTACCTCGGAATATGGACACACATCCTGATCTTAGCCATCAGGCCGAGATGTATGACTTCTCGGAGTCACCTCCGGATGTGTATACACATTGTCATCTTAGCCATCAGACCGAGATGCGTGACTTCTTGGAGTCCCCTCGGAATGTGTATACGCATAGTCATCTCAGCCATGAAGCCGAGATGGGCGACTTTTCGGAATCGCCCCGGAATGTGTATACACATTGTCATCTTAGCCATCAGGCCGAGATGGGTGACATCTTGGAGTCGCCTCGGAATGTGTATACGCATTGTCATCTTAGGCATCCGGCCGAGAACGATGACTTTTCGGATTCGCCCCGGAATGTGAATACTCATTCTCACGTCAGCCATCAGGCCGACAACGATGACCTTTCGGAGTCGCCCCGGAATGTGTATACACATTCTCATCTCAGCCATCAGGCCGAGAACAATGACTTTTCGGAGTCGCCCCGGAATGTGTATACTCATTCTCACGTCAGTCATCAGGCCGAGATCGATGACTTTTCGGAGTCACCTCGGAACGTGAATACACTTCGATCTGAAGAATCAGGCCGAGATGGATGACTTCTCAGAGTTACCGCGGAATATGGACACACATCCTTTGCTTAGCCATCAGGCCGAGATGTATAACTTCTTGGAGTCACCTTCGGATGTGTATACATCCTCATCTTGGGCTTTATGCCGAGATGAATGACTTCTCAGAGTTACCCCGGAATGTGTATACACATTCTCATCTCAGCCATCAGGCCGAGAACGATGACTTTTCGGAGTCGCCCCGGAATGTGTATACTCATTCTCACGTCAGCCATGAGGCCGACAACGATGACCTTTCGGAGTCACCTCGGAACGTGTATACACTTCGATCTCAAGAATCAGGCCGAGATGGATGACTTCTCAGAGTTACCTCGGAATATGTATACACATCCTGATCTTAGCCATCAGGCCGAGATGGATGACTTCTATGAGTCATCTCCGGATGTGTATACATTTCGATCTTAGTCGTTCGGGCTGAGATGGATAAGTTCTCGGAGTCACCCCGCGACGTGTATACACATTCTCATATCAGCCACCAGGCCGTGATGGATGACTTCTCAGAGTTACCCCGGAATGTGTATTCACATTGTCATCTTAGCCATCGGGCCGAGATGGGTGACTTCTTGGAGTCGAATCGGAATGTGTATACGCATTGTCATCTTAGCCATCAGGCCGGGACGGGTGACTTCTTGGTGTCGCCTCGGAATGTGTATACGCATTGTCATCTCAGCCATCAGGCCGAGATGGACGACTTCTCGGAGGTACCTCGGAATATGGACACACATCCTGATCTTATCCATCAGGCTGAGACGGATAACTTCTCGGAGTCACATCCGGATGTGTATACACTTTGATCTCAGCCATCAAGAGGACATGGATGGCTTCTCGGGGTCACCTAGGAATGTGTATACACATTGTAATCTTAGCCATCGGGCCGAGATGGGTGACTTCTTGGAGTCGCCTCGGAATGTGTATACGCATTGTCATCTCAGCCATCAGGCCGAGATGGACGACTTCTCGGAGTCACCTCCGGATGTGTATACACTTTGATCTCAGCCATCAAGCCGACATTTATGACTTCTCAGAGTTACCCCGGAATGTGTATTCACATTGTCATTTTAGCCATCGGGCCGAGATGGGTGACTTCTTGGAGTCGCCTCGGAATGTGTATACGCATTGTCATCTCAGCTATCAGGCCGAGATGGACGACTTCTCGGAGTCACCTCCGGATGTGTATACACTTTGATCTCAGCCATCAAGAGGACATGGATGGCTTCTCGGGGTCACCTAGGAATGTGTATACACATTGTAATCTTAGCCATCGGGCCGAGATGGGTGACTTCTTGGAGTCGCCTCGGAATGTGTATACGCATTGTCATCTCAGCCATCAGGCCGAGATGGACGACTTCTCGGAGTCACCTCCGGATGTGTATACACTTTGATCTCAGCCATCAAGCCGACATGGATGACTTCTCGGAGTTACCCCGGAATGTGTATACACATTGTCATCTTAGCCATCGGGCCGAGATGGGTGACTTCTTGGAGTCGCCTCGGAATGTGTATACGCATTGTCATCTCAGCTATCAGGCCGAGATGGACGACTTCTCGGAGTCACCTCCGGATGTGTATACACTTTGATCTCAGCCATCAAGCCGACATGGATGACTTCTTGGAGTTACCCCGGAATGTGTATACACGTTGTCATCTTAGCCATCAGGCTGAGAACGATGACGTTTCGGAGTCGCCCGGAATGTGTACACTCATTCTCACGTCAGCCATCCGGCCGAGAACGATGACTTTTCGGAGTCGCCCTGGAATGTGTATACACATTGTCATCTTAGCCATCCTGCCGGGACGGGTGACTTCTTGGTGTCACCTAGGAATGTGTATACACATTGTCATCTTAGCCATCAGGCCGGGACGGGTGACTTCTTGGTGTCACCTCCGGATGTGTATACACTTTGATCTCAGCCATCAAGCCGACATGGATGACTTCTCGGAGTTACCCCGGAATGTGTATACACACTGTAATCTTAGCCATCGGGCCGAGATGGGTGACTTCTTGGAGTCGCCTCGGAATGTGTATACGCATTGTCACCTTAGCCATCAGGCCGGGACGGGTGACTTCTTGGTGTCTCCTCGGAATTTGTATACGCATTGTCATCTCAGCCATCAGGCCGAGATGGACGACTTCTCGGAGGTACCTCGGAATATGTATACACATTGTCATCTCAGCCATCAGGCCGAGAACAATGACTTTTCGGAGTCGCCCCGGAATGTGTATACTCATTCTCACGTCAGCCATGAGGCCGAGATCGATGACTTTTCGGAGTCACCTCGGAACGTGAATACACTTCGATCTGAAGAATCAGGCCGAGATGGATGACTTCTCAGAGTTACCGCGGAATATGGACACACATCCTTAGCTTAGCCATCAGGCCGAGATGTATAACTTCTTGGAGTCACCTTCGGATGTGTATACATCCTCATCTTGGGCTTTATGCCGAGATGAATGACTTCTCAGAGTTACCCCGGAATGTGTATACACATTCTCATCTCAGCCATCAGGCCGAGAACGATGACTTTTCGGAGTCGCCCCGGAATGTGTATACTCATTCTCACGTCAGCCATGAGGCCGACAACGATGACCTTTCGGAGTCACCTCGGAACGTGTATACACTTCGATCTCAAGAATCAGGCCGAGATGGATGACTTCTCAGAGTTACCTCGGAATATGTATACACATCCTGATCTTAGCCATCAGGCCGACATGGATGACTTCTATGAGTCATCTCCGGATGTGTATACATTTCGATCTTTGTCGTCGGGCTGAGATGGATAAGTTCTCGGAGTCACCCCGCGACGTGTATACACCCTCTCATATCAGCCACCAGGCCGTGATGGATGACTTCTCAGAGTTACCCCGGAATGTGTATTCACATTGTCATCTTAGCCATCGGGCCGAGATGGGTGACTTCTTGGAGTCGCCTCGGAATGTGTATACGCATTGTCATCTTAGCCATCAGGCCGGGACGGGTGACTTCTTGGTGTCGCCTCGGAATGTGTATACGCATTGTCATCTCAGCCATCAGGCCGAGATGGACGACTTCTCGGAGGTACCTCGGAATATGGACACACATCCTGATCTTATCCATCAGGCTGAGACGGATAACTTCTCGGAGTCACATCCGGATGTGTATACACTTTGATCTCAGCCATCAAGAGGACATGGATGGCTTCTCGGGGTCACCTAGGAATGTGTATACACATTGTAATCTTAGCCATCGGGCCGAGATGGGTGACTTCTTGGAGTCGCCTCGGAATGTGTATACGCATTGTCATCTCAGCCATCAGGCCGAGATGGACGACTTCTCGGAGTCACCTCCGGATGTGTATACACTTTGATCTCAGCCATCAAGCCGACATGGATGACTTCTCAGAGTTACCCCGGAATGTGTATTCACATTGTCATTTTAGCCATCGGGCCGAGATGGGTGACTTCTTGGAGTCGCCTCGGAATGTGTATACGCATTGTCATCTCAGCTATCAGGCCGAGATGGACGACTTCTCGGAGTCACCTCCGGATGTGTATACACTTTGATCTCAGCCATCAAGCCGACATGGATGACTTCTTGGAGTTACCCCGGAATGTGTATACACGTTGTCATCTTAGCCATCAGGCTGAGAACGATGACGTTTCGGAGTCGCCCGGAATGTGTACACTCATTCTCACGTCAGCCATCCGGCCGAGAACGATGACTTTTCGGAGTCGCCCTGGAATGTGTATACACATTGTCATCTTAGCCATCCTGCCGGGACGGGTGACTTCTTGGTGTCACCTAGGAATGTGTATACACATTGTCATCTTAGCCATCAGGCCGGGACGGGTGACTTCTTGGTGTCACCTCCGGATGTGTATACACTTTGATCTCAGCCATCAAGCCGACATGGATGACTTCTCGGAGTTACCCCGGAATGTGTATACACACTGTAATCTTAGCCATCGGGCCGAGATGGGTGACTTCTTGGAGTCGCCTCGGAATGTGTATACGCATTGTCACCTTAGCCATCAGGCCGGGACGGGTGACTTCTTGGTGTCTCCTCGGAATTTGTATACGCATTGTCATCTCAGCCATCAGGCCGAGATGGACGACTTCTCGGAGGTACCTCGGAATATGTATACACATTGTCATCTCAGCCATCAGGCCGAGAACAATGACTTTTCGGAGTCGCCCCGGAATGTGTATACTCATTCTCACGTCAGCCATGAGGCCGAGATCGATGACTTTTCGGAGTCACCTCGGAACGTGAATACACTTCGATCTGAAGAATCAGGCCGAGATGGATGACTTCTCAGAGTTACCGCGGAATATGGACACACATCCTTAGCTTAGCCATCAGGCCGAGATGTATAACTTCTTGGAGTCACCTTCGGATGTGTATACATCCTCATCTTGGGCTTTATGCCGAGATGAATGACTTCTCAGAGTTACCCCGGAATGTGTATACACATTCTCATCTCAGCCATCAGGCCGAGAACGATGACTTTTCGGAGTCGCCCCGGAATGTGTATACTCATTCTCACGTCAGCCATGAGGCCGACAACGATGACCTTTCGGAGTCACCTCGGAACGTGTATACACTTCGATCTCAAGAATCAGGCCGAGATGGATGACTTCTCAGAGTTACCTCGGAATATGTATACACATCCTGATCTTAGCCATCAGGCCGACATGGATGACTTCTATGAGTCATCTCCGGATGTGTATACATTTCGATCTTTGTCGTCGGGCTGAGATGGATAAGTTCTCGGAGTCACCCCGCGACGTGTATACACCCTCTCATATCAGCCACCAGGCCGTGATGGATGACTTCTCAGAGTTACCCCGGAATGTGTATTCACATTGTCATCTTAGCCATCGGGCCGAGATGGGTGACTTCTTGGAGTCGCCTCGGAATGTGTATACGCATTGTCATCTTAGCCATCAGGCCGGGACGGGTGACTTCTTGGTGTCGCCTCGGAATGTGTATACGCATTGTCATCTCAGCCATCAGGCCGAGATGGACGACTTCTCGGAGGTACCTCGGAATATGGACACACATCCTGATCTTATCCATCAGGCTGAGACGGATAACTTCTCGGAGTCACATCCGGATGTGTATACACTTTGATCTCAGCCATCAAGAGGACATGGATGGCTTCTCGGGGTCACCTAGGAATGTGTATACACATTGTAATCTTAGCCATCGGGCCGAGATGGGTGACTTCTTGGAGTCGCCTCGGAATGTGTATACGCATTGTCATCTCAGCCATCAGGCCGAGATGGACGACTTCTCGGAGTCACCTCCGGATGTGTATACACTTTGATCTCAGCCATCAAGCCGACATGGATGACTTCTCAGAGTTACCCCGGAATGTGTATTCACATTGTCATTTTAGCCATCGGGCCGAGATGGGTGACTTCTTGGAGTCGCCTCGGAATGTGTATACGCATTGTCATCTCAGCTATCAGGCCGAGATGGACGACTTCTCGGAGTCACCTCCGGATGTGTATACACTTTGATCTCAGCCATCAAGAGGACATGGATGGCTTCTCGGGGTCACCTAGGAATGTGTATACACATTGTAATCTTAGCCATCGGGCCGAGATGGGTGACTTCTTGGAGCCGCCTCGGAATGTGTATACGCATTGTCATCTTAGCCATCGGGCCGAGATGGGTGACTTCTTGGAGTCGCCTCGGAATGTGTATACGCATTGTCATCTCAGCTATCAGGCCGAGATGGACGACTTCTCGGAGTCACCTCCGGATGTGTATACACTTTGATCTCAGCCATCAAGCCGACATGGATGACTTCTTGGAGTTACCCCGGAATGTGTATACACGTTGTCATCTTAGCCATCAGGCTGAGAACGATGACGTTTCGGAGTTGCCCGGAATGTGTACACTCATTCTCACGTCAGCCATCCGGCCGAGAACGATGACTTTTCGGAGTCGCCCTGGAATGTGTATACACATTGTCATCTTAGCCATCCTGCCGGGACGGGTGACTTCTTGGTGTCACCTAGGAATGTGTATACACATTGTCATCTTAGCCATCAGGCCGGGACGGGTGACTTCTTGGTGTCACCTCCGGATGTGTATACACTTTGATCTCAGACATCAAGCCGACATGGATGACTTCTCGGAGTTACCCCGGAATGTGTATACACATTGTCATCTTAGCCATCAGGCCGGGACGGGTGACTTCTTGGTGTCGCCACGGAATGTGTATACGCATTGTC
This sequence comes from Trypoxylon attenuatum, assembly GCA_963989405.1. Taxonomy (NCBI): domain Eukaryota; kingdom Metazoa; phylum Arthropoda; class Insecta; order Hymenoptera; family Crabronidae; genus Trypoxylon; species Trypoxylon attenuatum. Next base: position 8,036,452 of record OZ022492.1, on the reverse strand, counting down.
ATCTCAGCCATCAGGCCGAGATGGACGACTTCTCGGAGTCACCTCCGGATGTGTATACACTTTGATCTCAGCCATCAAGCCGACATGGATGCGGTCTCGGAGTTACCCCGGAATGTGTATACACATTGTAATCTTAGCCATCGGGCCGAGATGGGTGACTTCTTGGAGTCGCCTCGGAATGTGTATACGCATTGTCATCTCAGCCATCAGGCCGAGATGGACGACTTCTCGGAGTCACCTCCGGATGTGTATACACTTTGATCTCAGCCATCAAGCCGACATGGATGACTTCTTGGAGTTACCCCGGAATGTGTATACACATTGTCATCTTAGCCATCAGGCCGAGAACGATGACTTTTCGGAGTCGCCCGGAATGTGTACACTCATTCTCACGTCAGCCATCCGGCCGAGAACGATGACTTTTCGGAGTCGCCCTGGAATGTGTATACACATTGTCATCTTAGCCATCAGGCCGGGACGGGTGACTTCTTGGTGTCGCCTCGGAATGTGTATACGGATTGTCATCTCAGCCATCAGGCCGAGATGGACGACTTCTCGGTGTCACCTCCGTATGTGTATACACTTCGATCTTAGGCGTCGGGCTGAGATGGATAACTTCTCGGAGTAACCTCGGAACGTGTATACACTTCGACCTCAGGCATCGGGCCGAGATGGACGACTTCTCAGAGTTACCGCGGAATATGGACACACATCCTTAGCTTAGCCATCAGGCCGAGATGTATAACTTCTTGGAGTCACCTTCGGATGTGTATACATCCTCATCTTGGGCTTTATGCCGAGATGAATGACTTCTCAGAGTTACCCCGGAATGTGTATACACATTCTCATCTCAGCCATCAGGCCGAGAACGATGACTTTTCGGAGTCGCCCCGGAATGTGTATACTCATTCTCACGTCAGCCATGAGGCCGACAACGATGACCTTTCGGAGTCACCTCGGAACGTGTATACACTTCGATCTCAAGAATCAGGCCGAGATGGATGACTTCTCAGAGTTACCTCGGAATATGTATACACATCCTGATCTTAGCCATCAGGCCGAGATGGATGACTTCTATGAGTCATCTCCGGATGTGTATACATTTCGATCTTAGTCGTTCGGGCTGAGATGGATAAGTTCTCGGAGTCACCCCGCGACGTGTATACACATTCTCATATCAGCCACCAGGCCGTGATGGATGACTTCTCAGAGTTACCCCGGAATGTGTATTCACATTGTCATCTTAGCCATCGGGCCGAGATGGGTGACTTCTTGGAGTCGCCTCGGAATGTGTATACGCATTGTCATCTTAGCCATCAGGCCGGGACGGGTGACTTCTTGGTGTCGCCTCGGAATGTGTATACGCATTGTCATCTCAGCCATCAGGCCGAGATGGACGACTTCTCGGAGGTACCTCGGAATATGGACACACATCCTGATCTTATCCATCAGGCTGAGACGGATAACTTCTCGGAGTCACATCCGGATGTGTATACACTTTGATCTCAGCCATCAAGAGGACATGGATGGCTTCTCGGGGTCACCTAGGAATGTGTATACACATTGTAATCTTAGCCATCGGGCCGAGATGGGTGACTTCTTGGAGTCGCCTCGGAATGTGTATACGCATTGTCATCTCAGCCATCAGGCCGAGATGGACGACTTCTCGGAGTCACCTCCGGATGTGTATACACTTTGATCTCAGCCATCAAGCCGACATGGATGACTTCTCAGAGTTACGCCGGAATGTGTATTCACATTGTCATTTTAGCCATCGGGCCGAGATGGGTGGCTTCTTGGAGTCGCCTCGGAATGTGTATACGCATTGTCATCTCAGCTATCAGGCCGAGATGGACGACTTCTCGGAGTCACCTCCGGATGTGTATACACTTTGATCTCAGCCATCAAGAGGACATGGATGGCTTCTCGGGGTCACCTAGGAATGTGTATACACATTGTAATCTTAGCCATCGGGCCGAGATGGGTGACTTCTTGGAGTCGCCTCGGAATGTGTATACTCATTCTCACGTCAGCCATGAGGCCGACAACGATGACCTTTCGGAGTCACCTCGGAACGTGTATACACTTCGATCTCAAGAATCAGGCCGAGATGGATGACTTCTCAGAGTTACCTCGGAATATGTATACACATCCTGATCTTAGCCATCAGGCCGAGATGGATGACTTCTATGAGTCATCTCCGGATGTGTATACATTTCGATCTTAGTCGTTCGGGCTGAGATGGATAAGTTCTCGGAGTCACCCCGCGACGTGTATACACATTCTCATATCAGCCACCAGGCCGTGATGGATGACTTCTCAGAGTTACCCCGGAATGTGTATTCACATTGTCATCTTAGCCATCGGGCCGAGATGGGTGACTTCTTGGAGTCGCCTCGGAATGTGTATACGCATTGTCATCTTAGCCATCAGGCCGGGACGGGTGACTTCTTGGTGTCGCCTCGGAATGTGTATACGCATTGTCATCTCAGCCATCAGGCCGAGATGGACGACTTCTCGGAGGTACCTCGGAATATGGACACACATCCTGATCTTATCCATCAGGCTGAGACGGATAACTTCTTGGAGTCACCTTCGGATGTGTATACATCTTCATCTTGGGCTTTATGCCGAGATGAATGACTTCTCAGAGTTACCCCGGAATGTGTATACACATTCTCATCTCAGCCATCAGGCCGAGAACGATGACTTTTCGGAGTCGCCCCGGAATGTGTATACTCATTCTCACGTCAGCCATGAGGCCGACAACGATGACCTTTCGGAGTCACCTCGGAACGTGTATACACTTCGATCTCAAGAATCAGGCCGAGATGGATGACTTCTCAGAGTTACCTCGGAATATGTATACACATCCTGATCTTAGCCATCAGGCCGAGATGGATGACTTCTATGAGTCATCTCCGGATGTGTATACATTTCGATCTTAGTCGTTCGGGCTGAGATGGATAAGTTCTCGGAGTCACCCCGCGACGTGTATACACATTCTCATATCAGCCACCAGGCCGTGATGGATGACTTCTCAGAGTTACCCCGGAATGTGTATTCACATTGTCATCTTAGCCATCGGGCCGAGATGGGTGACTTCTTGGAGTCGCCTCGGAATGTGTATACGCATTGTCATCTTAGCCATCAGGCCGGGACGGGTGACTTCTTGGTGTCGCCTCGGAATGTGTATACGCATTGTCATCTCAGCCATCAGGCCGAGATGGACGACTTCTCGGAGGTACCTCGGAATATGGACACACATCCTGATCTTATCCATCAGGCTGAGACGGATAACTTCTCGGAGTCACATCCGGATGTGTATACACTTTGATGTCAGCCATCAAGAGGACATGGATGGCTTCTCGGGGTCACCTAGGAATGTGTATACACATTGTAATCTTAGCCATCGGGCCGAGATGGGTGACTTCTTGGAGTCGCCTCGGAATGTGTATACGCATTGTCATCTCAGCCATCAGGCCGAGATGGACGACTTCTCGGAGTCACCTCCGGATGTGTATACACTTTGATCTCAGCCATCAAGCCGACATGGATGACTTCTCAGAGTTACCCCGGAATGTGTATTCACATTGTCATTTTAGCCGTCGGGCCGAGATGGGTGACTTCTTGGAGTCGCCTCGGAATGTGTATACGCATTGTCATCTCAGCTATCAGGCCGAGATGGACGACTTCTCGGAGTCACCTCCGGATTTGTATACACTTTGATCTCAGCCATCAAGAGGACATGGATGGCTTCTCGGGGTCACCTAGGAATGTGTATACACATTGTAATCTTAGCCATCGGGCCGAGATGGGTGACTTCTTGGAGTCGCCTCGGAATGTGTATACGCATTGTCATCTCAGCCATCAGGCCGAGATGGACGACTTCTCGGAGTCACCTCCGGATGTGTATACACTTTGATCTCAGCCATCAAGCCGACATGGATGACTTCTCGGAGTTACCCCGGAATGTGTATACACATTGTCATCTTAGCCATCGGGCCGAGATGGGTGACTTCTTGGAGTCGCCTCGGAATGTGTATACGCATTGTCATCTCAGCTATCAGGCCGAGATGGACGACTTCTCGGAGTCACCTCCGGATGTGTATACACTTTGATCTCAGCCATCAAGCCGACATGGATGACTTCTTGGAGTTACCCCGGAATGTGTATACACGTTGTCATCTTAGCCATCAGGCTGAGAACGATGACGTTTCGGAGTCGCCCGGAATGTGTACACTCATTCTCACGTCAGCCATCCGGCCGAGAACGATGACTTTTCGGAGTCGCCCTGGAATGTGTATACACATTGTCATCTTAGCCATCCTGCCGGGACGGGTGACTTCTTGGTGTCACCTAGGAATGTGTATACACATTGTCATCTTAGCCATCAGGCCGGGACGGGTGACTTCTTGGTGTCACCTCCGGATGTGTATACACTTTGATCTCAGCCATCAAGCCGACATGGATGACTTCTCGGAGTTACCCCGGAATGTGTATACACACTGTAATCTTAGCCATCGGGCCGAGATGGGTGACTTCTTGGAGTCGCCTCGGAATGTGTATACGCATTGTCACCTTAGCCATCAGGCCGGGACGGGTGACTTCTTGGTGTCTCCTCGGAATTTGTATACGCATTGTCATCTCAGCCATCAGGCCGAGATGGACGACTTCTCGGAGGTACCTCGGAATATGTATACACATTGTCATCTCAGCCATCAGGCCGAGAACAATGACTTTTCGGAGTCGCCCCGGAATGTGTATACTCATTCTCACGTCAGCCATCAGGCCGAGATCGATGACTTTTCGGAGTCACCTCGGAACGTGAATACACTTCGATCTGAAGAATCAGGCCGAGATGGATGACTTCTCAGAGTTACCGCGGAATATGGACACACATCCTTAGCTTAGCCATCAGGCCGAGATGTATAACTTCTTGGAGTCACCTTCGGATGTGTATACATCCTCATCTTGGGCTTTATGCCGAGATGAATGACTTCTCAGAGTTACCCCGGAATGTGTATACACATTCTCATCTCAGCCATCAGGCCGAGAACGATGACTTTTCGGAGTCGCCCCGGAATGTGTATACTCATTCTCACGTCAGCCATGAGGCCGACAACGATGACCTTTCGGAGTCACCTCGGAACGTGTATACACTTCGATCTCAAGAATCAGGCCGAGATGGATGACTTCTCAGAGTTACCTCGGAATATGTATACACATCCTGATCTTAGCCATCAGGCCGAGATGGATGACTTCTATGAGTCATCTCCGGATGTGTATACATTTCGATCTTAGTCGTTCGGGCTGAGATGGATAAGTTCTCGGAGTCACCCCGCGACGTGTATACACATTCTCATATCAGCCACCAGGCCGTGATGGATGACTTCTCAGAGTTACCCCGGAATGTGTATTCACATTGTCATCTTAGCCATCGGGCCGAGATGGGTGACTTCTTGGAGTCGCCTCGGAATGTGTATACGCATTGTCATCTTAGCCATCAGGCCGGGACGGGTGACTTCTTGGTGTCGCCTCGGAATGTGTATACGCATTGTCATCTCAGCCATCAGGCCGAGATGGACGACTTCTCGGAGGTACCTCGGAATATGGACACACATCCTGATCTTATCCATCAGGCTGAGACGGATAACTTCTCGGAGTCACATCCGGATGTGTATACACTTTGATCTCAGCCATCAAGAGGACATGGATGGCTTCTCGGGGTCACCTAGGAATGTGTATACACATTGTAATCTTAGCCATCGGGCCGAGATGGGTGACTTCTTGGAGTGGCCTCGGAATGTGTATACGCATTGTCATCTCAGCCATCAGGCCGAGATGGACGACTTCTCGGAGTCACCTCCGGATGTGTATACACTTTGATCTCAGCCATCAAGCCGACATGGATGACTTCTCAGAGTTACGCCGGAATGTGTATTCACATTGTCATTTTAGCCATCGGGCCGAGATGGGTGACTTCTTGGAGTCGCCTCGGAATGTGTATACGCATTGTCATCTCAGCTATCAGGCCGAGATGGACGACTTCTCGGAGTCACCTCCGGATGTGTATACACTTTGATCTCAGCCATCAAGAGGACATGGATGGCTTCTCGGGGTCACCTAGGAATGTGTATACACATTGTAATCTTAGCCATCGGGCCGAGATGGGTGACTTCTTGGAGTCGCCTCGGAATGTGTATACTCATTCTCACGTCAGCCATGAGGCCGACAACGATGACCTTTCGGAGTCACCTCGGAACGTGTATACACTTCGATCTCAAGAATCAGGCCGAGATGGATGACTTCTCAGAGTTACCTCGGAATATGTATACACATCCTGATCTTAGCCATCAGGCCGAGATGGATGACTTCTATGAGTCATCTCCGGATGTGTATACATTTCGATCTTAGTCGTTCGGGCTGAGATGGATAAGTTCTCGGAGTCACCCCGCGACGTGTATACACATTCTCATATCAGCCACCAGGCCGTGATGGATGACTTCTCAGAGTTACCCCGGAATGTGTATTCACATTGTCATCTTAGCCATCGGGCCGAGATGGGTGACTTCTTGGAGTCGCCTCGGAATGTGTATACGCATTGTCATCTTAGCCATCAGGCCGGGACGGGTGACTTCTTGGTGTCGCCTCGGAATGTGTATACGCATTGTCATCTCAGCCATCAGGCCGAGATGGACGACTTCTCGGAGGTACCTCGGAATATGGACACACATCCTGATCTTATCCATCAGGCTGAGACGGATAACTTCTTGGAGTCACCTTCGGATGTGTATACATCCTCATCTTGGGCTTTATGCCGAGATGAATGACTTCTCAGAGTTACCCCGGAATGTGTATACACATTCTCATCTCAGCCATCAGGCCGAGAACGATGACTTTTCGGAGTCGCCCCGGAATGTGTATACTCATTCTCACGTCAGCCATGAGGCCGACAACGATGACCTTTCGGAGTCACCTCGGAACGTGTATACACTTCGATCTCAAGAATCAGGCCGAGATGGATGACTTCTCAGAGTTACCTCGGAATATGTATACACATCCTGATCTTAGCCATCAGGCCGAGATGGATGACTTCTATGAGTCATCTCCGGATGTGTATACATTTCGATCTTAGTCGTTCGGGCTGAGATGGATAAGTTCTCGGAGTCACCCCGCGACGTGTATACACATTCTCATATCAGCCACCAGGCCGTGATGGATGACTTCTCAGAGTTACCCCGGAATGTGTATTCACATTGTCATCTTAGCCATCGGGCCGAGATGGGTGACTTCTTGGAGTCGCCTCGGAATGTGTATACGCATTGTCATCTTAGCCATCAGGCCGGGACGGGTGACTTCTTGGTGTCGCCTCGGAATGTGTATACGCATTGTCATCTCAGCCATCAGGCCGAGATGGACGACTTCTCGGAGGTACCTCGGAATATGGACACACATCCTGATCTTATCCATCAGGCTGAGACGGATAACTTCTCGGAGTCACATCCGGATGTGTATACACTTTGATGTCAGCCATCAAGAGGACATGGATGGCTTCTCGGGGTCACCTAGGAATGTGTATACACATTGTAATCTTAGCCATCGGGCCGAGATGGGTGACTTCTTGGAGTCGCCTCGGAATGTGTATACGCATTGTCATCTCAGCCATCAGGCCGAGATGGACGACTTCTCGGAGTCACCTCCGGATGTGTATACACTTTGATCTCAGCCATCAAGCCGACATGGATGACTTCTCAGAGTTACCCCGGAATGTGTATTCACATTGTCATTTTAGCCGTCGGGCCGAGATGGGTGACTTCTTGGAGTCGCCTCGGAATGTGTATACGCATTGTCATCTCAGCTATCAGGCCGAGATGGACGACTTCTCGGAGTCACCTCCGGATTTGTATACACTTTGATCTCAGCCATCAAGAGGACATGGATGGCTTCTCGGGGTCACCTAGGAATGTGTATACACATTGTAATCTTAGCCATCGGGCCGAGATGGGTGACTTCTTGGAGTCGCCTCGGAATGTGTATACGCATTGTCATCTCAGCCATCAGGCCGAGATGGACGACTTCTCGGAGTCACCTCCGGATGTGTATACACTTTGATCTCAGCCATCAAGCCGACATGGATGACTTCTCGGAGTTACCCCGGAATGTGTATACACATTGTCATCTTAGCCATCGGGCCGAGATGGGTGACTTCTTGGAGTCGCCTCGGAATGTGTATACGCATTGTCATCTCAGCTATCAGGCCGAGATGGACGACTTCTCGGAGTCACCTCCGGATGTGTATACACTTTGATCTCAGCCATCAAGCCGACATGGATGACTTCTTGGAGTTACCCCGGAATGTGTATACACGTTGTCATCTTAGCCATCAGGCTGAGAACGATGACGTTTCGGAGTCGCCCGGAATGTGTACACTCATTCTCACGTCAGCCATCCGGCCGAGAACGATGACTTTTCGGAGTCGCCCTGGAATGTGTATACACATTGTCATCTTAGCCATCCTGCCGGGACGGGTGACTTCTTGGTGTCACCTAGGAATGTGTATACACATTGTCATCTTAGCCATCAGGCCGGGACGGGTGACTTCTTGGTGTCACCTCCGGATGTGTATACACTTTGATCTCAGCCATCAAGCCGACATGGATGACTTCTCGGAGTTACCCCGGAATGTGTATACACACTGTAATCTTAGCCATCGGGCCGAGATGGGTGACTTCTTGGAGTCGCCTCGGAATGTGTATACGCATTGTCACCTTAGCCATCAGGCCGGGACGGGTGACTTCTTGGTGTCTCCTCGGAATTTGTATACGCATTGTCATCTCAGCCATCAGGCCGAGATGGACGACTTCTCGGAGGTACCTCGGAATATGTATACACATTGTCATCTCAGCCATCAGGCCGAGAACAATGACTTTTCGGAGTCGCCCCGGAATGTGTATACTCATTCTCACGTCAGCCATCAGGCCGAGATCGATGACTTTTCGGAGTCACCTCGGAACGTGAATACACTTCGATCTGAAGAATCAGGCCGAGATGGATGACTTCTCAGAGTTACCGCGGAATATGGACACACATCCTTAGCTTAGCCATCAGGCCGAGATGTATAACTTCTTGGAGTCACCTTCGGATGTGTATACATCCTCATCTTGGGCTTTATGCCGAGATGAATGACTTCTCAGAGTTACCCCGGAATGTGTATACACATTCTCATCTCAGCCATCAGGCCGAGAACGATGACTTTTCGGAGTCGCCCCGGAATGTGTATACTCATTCTCACGTCAGCCATGAGGCCGACAACGATGACCTTTCGGAGTCACCTCGGAACGTGTATACACTTCGATCTCAAGAATCAGGCCGAGATGGATGACTTCTCAGAGTTACCTCGGAATATGTATACACATCCTGATCTTAGCCATCAGGCCGACATGGATGACTTCTATGAGTCATCTCCGGATGTGTATACATTTCGATCTTTGTCGTCGGGCTGAGATGGATAAGTTCTCGGAGTCACCCCGCGACGTGTATACACCTTCTCATATCAGCCACCAGGCCGTGATGGATGACTTCTCAGAGTTACCCCGGAATGTGTATTCACATTGTCATCTTAGCCATCGGGCCGAGATGGGTGACTTCTTGGAGTCGCCTCGGAATGTGTATACGCATTGTCATCTTAGCCATCAGGCCGGGACGGGTGACTTCTTGGTGTCGCCTCGGAATGTGTATACGCATTGTCATCTCAGCCATCAGGCCGAGATGGACGACTTCTCGGAGGTACCTCGGAATATGGACACACATCCTGATCTTATCCATCAGGCTGAGACGGATAACTTCTCGGAGTCACATCCGGATGTGTATACACTTTGATCTCAGCCATCAAGAGGACATGGATGGCTTCTCGGGGTCACCTAGGAATGTGTATACACATTGTAATCTTAGCCATCGGGCCGAGATGGGTGACTTCTTGGAGTCGCCTCGGAATGTGTATACGCATTGTCATCTCAGCCATCAGGCCGAGATGGACGACTTCTCGGAGTCACCTCCGGATGTGTATACACTTTGATCTCAGCCATCAAGCCGACATGGATGACTTCTCAGAGTTACCCCGGAATGTGTATCCACATTGTCATTTTAGCCATCGGGCCGAGATGGGTGACTTCTTGGAGTCGCCTCGGAATGTGTATACGCATTGTCATCTCAGCTATCAGGCCGAGATGGACGACTTCTCGGAGTCACCTCCGGATGTGTATACACTTTGATCTCAGCCATCAAGAGGACATGGATGGCTTCTCGGGGTCACCTAGGAATGTGTATACACATTGTAATCTTAGCCATCGGGCCGAGATGGGTGACTTCTTGGAGTCGCCTCGGAATGTGTATACGCATTGTCATCTCAGCCATCAGGCTGAGATGGACGACTTCTCGGAGTCACCTCCGGATGTGTATACACTTTGATCTCAGCCATCAAGCCGACATGGATGACTTCTCGGAGTTACCCCGGAATGTGTATACACATTGTCATCTTAGCCATCGGGCCGAGATGGGTGACTTCTTGGAGTCGCCTCGGAATGTGTATACGCATTGTCATCTCAGCTATCAGGCCGAGATGGACGACTTCTCGGAGTCACCTCCGGATGTGTATACACTTTGATCTCAGCCATCAAGCCGACATGAATGACTTCTTGGAGTTACCCCGGAATGTGTATACACGTTGTCATCTTAGCCATCAGGCTGAGAACGATGACGTTTCGGAGTTGCCCGGAATGTGTACACTCATTCTCACGTCAGCCATCCGGCCGAGAACGATGACTTTTCGGAGTCGCCCTGGAATGTGTATACACATTGTCATCTTAGCCATCCTGCCGGGACGGGTGACTTCTTGGTGTCACCTAGGAATGTGTATACACATTGTCATCTTAGCCATCAGGCCGGGACGGGTGACTTCTTGGTGTCACCTCCGGATGTGTATACACTTTGATCTCAGACATCAAGCCGACATGGATGACTTCTCGGAGTTACCCCGGAATGTGTATACACATTGTCATCTTAGCCATCAGGCCGGGACGGGTGACTTCTTGGTGTCGCCACGGAATGTGTATACGCATTGTCATCTCAGCCATCAGGCCGAGATGGACGACTTCTCGGAGTCACCTCCGGATGTGTATACACTTTGATCTCAGCCATCAAGCCGACATGGATGCGATCTCGGAGTTACCCCGGAATGTGTATACACATTGTCATCTCAGCCATCAGGCCGAGATGGACGACTTCTCGGAGGTACCTCGGAATATGGACACACATCCTGATCTTAGCCATCAGGCTGAGACGGATAACTTCTCGGAGTCACCTCCGGATGTGTTTACACTTTGATCTCAGCCATCAAGAGGACATGGATGGCTTCTCGGGGTCACCTAGGAATGTGCATACACATTGTCATCTTAGCCATCAGACCGAGATGCGTGACTTCTTGGAGTCCCCTCGGAATGTGTATACGCATTGTCACCTCAGCCATCAGGCCGAGATAGACGACTTCGCGGAGTTACCTCGGAATATGGACACACATCCTGATCTTAGCCATCAGGCCGAGATGTATAACTTCTCGGAGTCACCTCCGGATGTGTATACACTTTGATCTCAGCCATCAAGCCGACATGGATGCATTCTCGGAGTTACTTCGGAATGTGTATACACATCCTCATCTTGGTCATTAGGCCGGGATGGGTGACTTCCTGGAGTCGCCTCCGAATGTGTATACACATTGTCAACTTAGCCATCAGACCGAGATGCGTGACTTCTTGGAGTCCCCTCGGAATGTGTATACGCATAGTCATCTCAGCCATCAAGCCGAGATGGGCGACTTTTCGGAGTCGCCCAGGAATGTGTATACACATTGTCATCTTAGCCATCAGGCCGAGATGGGTGACATCTTGGAGTCACCTCGGAATGTGTATACGCATTGTCATCTCAGCCATCAGGCCGAGATGAACGACTTCTCGGAGTTACCCCGGAATGTGTATACACATTGTCATCTTAGGCATCCGGCTGAGAATGATGACTTTTCGGAGTCGGCCCGGAATGTGAATACTCATTCTCACGTCAGCCATCAGGCCGAGATCGATGACTTTTCAGAGTCACCTCGGAACGTGTATGCACATCGATCTCAAGAATCAGGCCGAGATGGATGACTTCTCAGAGTTACCTCGGAATATGTATACACATCCTGATCTTAGCCATCAGGCCGAGATGCATGACTTCTATGAGTCATCTCCGGATGTGTATACACTTCGATCTTAGTCGTCGGGCTGAGATGGATAGGTTCTCGGAGTCACCCCGCGACGTGTATACACATTCTCATATCAGCCACCAGGCCGTGATGGATGACTTCTCAGAGTTACCCCGGAATGTCTAGTCACATTGTCATCTTAGCCATCGGGCCGAGATGGGTGACTTCTTGGAGTGGCCTCCGGATGTGTATACACTTTGATCTCAGCCATCAAGCCGACATGGATGACTTCTCGGAGTTACCCCGGAATGTGTATACACACTGTAATCTTAGCCATCAGGCCGAGATGGGTGACTTCTTGGAGTCGCCTCGGAATGTGTATACGCATTGTCATCTCAGCCATCAGGCCGAGATGGACGACTTCTCGGTGTTACCGCGGAATATGGACACACATCCTTAGCTTAGTCATCAGGCCGAGATGTATAACTTCTTGGAGTCACCTTCGGATGTGTATACATCCTCATCTTGGGCTTTATGCCGAGATGAATGACTTCTCAGCGTTACCCCGGAATGTGTATACACATTCTCATCTCAGCCATCAGGCCGACAACGATGACCTTTCGGAGTCGCCCTGGAATTTGTATACACATTCTCATCTCAGCCATCAGGCCGACAATGATGACTTCTCGGAGTCGCCCCGGAATGTGTATACTCATTCTCATGTCAGCCATCAGGCCGAGATGAATGACTTCTCAGAGTTACCTCGGAATATGTATACACATCCTGATCTTAGCCATCAGGCCGAGATGCATGACTTCTATGAGTCATCTCCGGATGTGTATACACTTCGATCTTAGTCGTCGGGCTGAGATGGATAGGTTCTCGGAGTCACCCCGCGACGTGTATACACATTCTCATATCAGCCACCAGGCCGTGATGGATGACTTCTCAGAGTTACCCCGGAATGTCTAGTCACATTGTCATCTTAGCCATCGGGCCGAGATGGGTGACTTCTTGGAGTCGCCTCGGAATGTGTATACGCATTGTCATCTTAGCCATCAGGCCGGGACGGGTGACTTCTTGGTGTCGCCTCGGAATGTGTATACGCATTGTCATCTCAGCCATCAGGCCGAGATGGACGACTTCTCGGAGGTACCTCGGAATATGGACACACATCCTGATCTTATCCATCAGGCTGAGACGGATAACTTCTCGGAGTCACCTCCGGATGTGTATACACTTTGATCTCAGCCATCAAGAGGACATGGATGGCTTCTCGGGGTCACCTAGGAATGTGTATACACTTTGATCTCAGCCATCAAGCCGACATGAATGACTTCTTGGAGTTACCCCGGAATGTGTATACACGTTGTCATCTTAGCCATCAGGCTGAGAACGATGACGTTTCGGAGTTGCCCGGAATGTGTACACTCATTCTCACGTCAGCCATCCGGCCGAGAACGATGACTTTTCGGAGTCGCCCTGGAATGTGTATACACATTGTCATCTTAGCCATCCTGCCGGGACGGGTGACTTCTTGGTGTCACCTAGGAATGTGTATACACATTGTCATCTTAGCCATCAGGCCGGGACGGGTGACTTCTTGGTGTCACCTCCGGATGTGTATACACTTTGATCTCAGACATCAAGCCGACATGGATGACTTCTCGGAGTTACCCCGGAATGTGTATACACATTGTCATCTTAGCCATCAGGCCGGGACGGGTGACTTCTTGGTGTCGCCACGGAATGTGTATACGCATTGTCATCTCAGCCATCAGGCCGAGATGGACGACTTCTCGGAGTCACCTCCGGATGTGTATACACTTTGATCTCAGCCATCAAGCCGACATGGATGCGATCTCGGAGTTACCCCGGAATGTGTATACACATTGTCATCTCAGCCATCAGGCCGAGATGGACGACTTCTCGGAGGTACCTCGGAATATGGACACACATCCTGATCTTAGCCATCAGGCTGAGACGGATAACTTCTCGGAGTCACCTCCGGATGTGTTTACACTTTGATCTCAGCCATCAAGAGGACATGGATGGCTTCTCGGGGTCACCTAGGAATGTGTATACACATTGTCATCTTAGCCATCAGACCGAGATGCGTGACTTCTTGGAGTCCCCTCGGAATGTGTATACGCATTGTCACCTCAGCCATCAGGCCGAGATAGACGACTTCGCGGAGTTACCTCGGAATATGGACACACATCCTGATCTTAGCCATCAGGCCGAGATGTATAACTTCTCGGAGTCACCTCCGGATGTGTATACACTTTGATCTCAGCCATCAACCTGACATGGATGCATTCTCGGAGTTACTTCGGAATGTGTATACACATCCTCATCTTGGTCATTAGGCCGGGATGGGTGACTTCCTGGAGTCGCCTCCGAATGTGTATACACATTGTCAACTTAGCCATCAGACCGAGATGCGTGACTTCTTGGAGTCCCCTCGGAATGTGTATACGCATAGTCATCTCAGCCATCAAGCCGAGATGGGCGACTTTTCGGAGTCGCCCAGGAATGTGTATACACATTGTCATCTTAGCCATCAGGCCGAGATGGGTGACATCTTGGAGTCACCTCGGAATGTGTATACGCATTGTCATCTCAGCCATCAGGCCGAGATGAACGACTTCTCGGAGTTACCCCGGAATGTGTATACACATTGTCATCTTAGGCATCCGGCTGAGAATGATGACTTTTCGGAGTCGGCCCGGAATGTGAATACTCATTCTCACGTCAGCCATCAGGCCGAGATCGATGACTTTTCAGAGTCACCTCGGAACGTGTATGCACATCGATCTCAAGAATCAGGCCGAGATGGATGACTTCTCAGAGTTACCTCGGAATATGTATACACATCCTGATCTTAGCCATCAGGCCGAGATGCATGACTTCTATGAGTCATCTCCGGATGTGTATACACTTCGATCTTAGTCGTCGGGCTGAGATGGATAGGTTCTCGGAGTCACCCCGCGACGTGTATACACATTCTCATATCAGCCACCAGGCCGTGATGGATGACTTCTCAGAGTTACCCCGGAATGTCTAGTCACATTGTCATCTTAGCCATCGGGCCGAGATGGGTGACTTCTTGGAGTGGCCTCCGGATGTGTATACACTTTGATCTCAGCCATCAAGCCGACATGGATGACTTCTCGGAGTTACCCCGGAATGTGTATACACACTGTAATCTTAGCCATCAGGCCGAGATGGGTGACTTCTTGGAGTCGCCTCGGAATGTGTATACGCATTGTCATCTCAGCCATCAGGCCGAGATGGACGACTTCTCGGTGTTACCGCGGAATATGGACACACATCCTTAGCTTAGTCATCAGGCCGAGATGTATAACTTCTTGGAGTCACCTTCGGATGTGTATACATCCTCATCTTGGGCTTTATGCCGAGATGAATGACTTCTCAGCGTTACCCCGGAATGTGTATACACATTCTCATCTCAGCCATCAGGCCGACAACGATGACCTTTCGGAGTCGCCCTGGAATTTGTATACACATTCTCATCTCAGCCATCAGGCCGACAATGATGACTTCTCGGAGTCGCCCCGGAATGTGTATACTCATTCTCATGTCAGCCATCAGGCCGAGATGCATGACTTCTATGAGTCATCTCCGGATGTGTATACACTTCGATCTTAGTCGTCGGGCTGAGATGGATAGGTTCTCGGAGTCACCCCGCGACGTGTATACACATTCTCATATCAGCCACCAGGCCGTGATGGATGACTTCTCAGAGTTACCCCGGAATGTCTAGTCACATTGTCATCTTAGCCATCGGGCCGAGATGGGTGACTTCTTGGAGTCGCCTCGGAATGTGTATACGCATTGTCATCTTAGCCATCAGGCCGGGACGGGTGACTTCTTGGTGTCGCCTCGGAATGTGTATACGCATTGTCATCTCAGCCATCAGGCCGAGATGGACGACTTCTCGGAGGTACCTCGGAATATGGACACACATCCTGATCTTATCCATCAGGCTGAGACGGATAACTTCTCGGAGTCACCTCCGGATGTGTATACACTTTGATCTCAGCCATCAAGAGGACATGGATGGCTTCTCGGGGTCACCTAGGAATGTGTATACACATTGTAATCTTAGCCATCGGGCCGAGATGGGTGACTTCTTGGAGTCGCCTCGGAATGTGTATACGCATTGTCATCTCAGCCATCAGGCCGAGATGGACGACTTCTCGGAGTCACCTCCGGATGTGTATACACTTTGATCTCAGCCATCAAGCCGACATGGATGACTTCTCGGAGTTACCCCGGAATGTGTATACACATTGTAATCTTAGCCATCGGGCCGAGATGGGTGACTTCTTGGAGTCGCCTCGGAATGTGTATACGCATTGTCATCTCAGCCATCAGGCCGAGATGGACGACTTCTCGGAGTCACCTCCGGATGTGTATACACTTTGATCTCAGCCATCAAGCCGACATGGATGACTTCTTGGAGTTACCCCGGAATGTGTATACACATTGTCATCTTAGCCATCAGGCCGAGAACGATGACTTTTCGGAGTCGCCCGGAATGTGTACACTCATTCTCACGTCAGCCATCCGGCCGAGAACGATGACTTTTCGGAGTCGCCCTGGAATGTGTATACACATTGTCATCTTAGCCATCAGGCCGGGACGGGTGACTTCTTGGTGTCGCCTCGGAATGTGTATACGGATTGTCATCTTAGCCATCAGGCCGAGATGGACGACTTCTCGGTGTTACCGCGGAATAAGGACACACATCCTTAGCTTAGTCATCAGGCCGAGATGTATAACTTCTTGGAGTCACCTTCGGATGTGTACACATCCTCATCTTGGGCTTTATGCCGAGATGAATGACTTCTCAGAGTTACCCCGGAATGTGTATACACATTCTCATCTCAGCCATCAGGCCGAGAACGATGACATTTCGGAGTCGCCCCGGAATGTGTATACACATTCTCATCTCAGCCATCAGGCCGAGAGCGATGACTTTTCGGAGTCGCCCCGGAATGTGTATACACTTCGATCTCACGAATCAGGCCGAGATGGATGACTTCTCAGAGTTACCTCGGAATATGTATTGTGACGTTGCATTCTGCAACGTCCCAAAATTAGTAAATTCCCGGCACGGGAGTAGCGACGAGCACACCTCGGGGCCTCACCAAAACCATGAACGCCGACTAATGCCCGGTGAATCCTTTTTTTTGTATTGCCAACGCCTACCACCGAGGACGACGATCGGAGCCCAAAGCCGCAGGGACTGCTTCCAGGGGAAAGAGTCTACAGAGGAGGCCGGATTCCCGCCCGGAGCGCGGTAAATACCGGACGTCCAGCGGGGGAAGAAGTCGCCGCGGCCGAGGCAGGCCCCGTCAAAATTGGGGACGGGATACCTCGCGGTACTCCAACCCCAACGATTCCCGGGGGGAAGGCGGGTTGGAGGGACCCACCGGCCCCAGGGGGGTTGGTGCTCGGTAGCGCGGGTCGACTACCCTTTCCGACCCTGCTGGACCGGAGCGAGAAAGAATGAAAGGAACCTGGGCGAACGGCAGCATCCTGCGGAGACAGCAAGAAGAGGGCCTATTTTCCACCACCGATCAAGCAGAACCGTACAGGGCAGCAGTCACCAATTATCGACAGTCGAATTATGGCGTGGCGTTTCATGAGGTTTCCGGGGTGGGGGTAGCCGCGTTAATTAGCATGCGCAGGAGATCCTCGCGGATCGCGCGGATCCGCGAGGAGTTCCTTCTTCGACCGGCGACCGTCAGAGAGAGGAGCACGAATTTCGAGATCTTCGATCAGCGACAGTCAGCGAGAGTAGTCCGCAAATTTTAAGTAGCTCGCGAGTGCCAGTTTGATCGAGCAGCCAAGAAGAAGAGCGGAGAGAGCCGGAGAGACAATTAAACAATTTGGGACCAACTGCGGCCGAGAACAACAGAAATGGTGAGGTGAACAGAGTAGCCCTTTCTTTTTCGCGTTGCGAGCTTTATTGCGTAATATGAAATATTTGTGCTATTGGGTGGTCCATTATCTTTCGTTCGGCCGCGTTCAAAATTCACGTCCACGTCTCGGCTCCCTCTCCGTATCGCTTTGCGAGCAGTGTAAGAAAATTGTCGTCGCGGTGATCGAGTGTATCTGTTCCGGGAGTTGTAATGATAGGATTTAACGCGTGTAATTCCGCCGTAGGGCGAGGTCGTTTATAATAAATTGTGCCGACTCTCGGAAACCGAAATTTTTGTGAATTTGATTTATATTTCGCCTTATCCCGTCCTTACGATCCTCTCGAGTAACCGACCCCACCCGCTGAGTTCGTTAGTATCGCGCGTAATTTCGACTTGGGGAAGAATTCGTTTTTCGGTGTGTGTGGTCGAGACTCGGTCGCGTAGATCAACCGTATCGCGATTCCAGTATTACAAATTAAAACCGGGAGAAATCCCGTGGCACGCGAGTGCCTGGCGCCCATAGAAGTCTCGACAGTAGAATTTGATTCGCGTTTCCCCAAGTCGAGTCCAAGGAAATTTCATTGTTCGCGTGAAGTCCCGCTAGCCAGGGCAGTTTCGCGAAGTGGGTGCGGACTTCACGTGACAATTTTTGGCGCCCAACGTGGGGCCTCTCCGGTACAAAGAGGTATTCGAGAGGATTTCGCGAGAAAATTTCGTGTTAATTATCGTTCGTCGGAAAATTTCGGAATTTCAGAGTGAGAATTAACGTTTATCGAGTAATTCGAGTTGTAGTGTAAAATAGCGATTTCGTGAGTGCGAAAAATTAAATCGTGATAATGAATTGTTGAGAAATTGCGAAGAAATGATTGAATTAGAGTTTTGAATCACGAGTTATATTTGAAATTATTCGTAGCGTGCATTCACGGAGTCTTTGTAACAGCCTTCCAACGTTCGAATCTCGAGCTCGAGAACAAAGTATCGCGGCGCGATTATCATGTTGACATTTTTTCTCGGTAACCTAAGAACGCGCTGAGCCGAGCGAGTTGGATCGCCTGATTTTGTTTGGAGTTTGATATACTCGGAAATATACCGGGTGTACCGTGGTGAACCAATTTAAAATCTTACTAAGAATAATTTGTGGGATAGAAATTTTATTAATTCGCCAAGGTTATTTCGTCTTTTGTATAGTCCCCTCTTTTTGGTTACTTTTCGTTAATTTATTGGGTTTCGTGGGTACCCCTATTGGTACCAGTTGTTAAAATTTCGCGTTTCGTGTTGGATTTTCGTTTCGTTCGTGCAGATTATCGCGTTTTGTGTCGAGTCATCCCTTGGGTTATTGGCGAATTTTATTTTGTTAGAGTTTAGCGGTCTTGAGAGGAATTTGTTTGAAGTTTTTTTTTTGAAATTTGAATGGATCTCGAGAATGTCGAGAAGTAAAATCTGAAAGTGAATTGGAACAGCACGAAATTAAGGAACAGTGCTTGTCTTGGGGTTCTGATCACTGTGGTTCACCATCGGTCGAAATATTTATGAATTTATATGAATTTGTATGTGATTTATGTGTAATATTTACTCCTGGCTATTTATTGCGAAAATTTATGCTTTGAATTGTTATTGTTTTATTGATATCATGTGTATGAATTTCGATTTTCGCTGTTTTCTGGCTTTTGCTTATTGCGTGGTGCCAGGTTTGAAGAATCCCTGGGCGAGTTGACGCTACGTATTTCTCTCTGCTACTGCGATATTCTATTGCTTATATTTTTTTTGTGTATGCGAAATTTATTTATTGTTAGAATTAAGCAGCGAGATATGGAATTGAAAAATCTTTGAATTTTGCGAGATTATTGGCATATCGGAATTGAGAAATCTTTGAATCACACGAAATTATTGGAATTATTTGAATCACGCCAAATTATTGGAATATTGGAATCATGAAAAATTATTGGAGTAATTGAATTAATGAGTTATTGGAATTAGTGGAATTATCGGAACTTAGGAATTATTTGGATTTTGGTGAAAATATTAGTTATGAATAATTCGGGCGTTACGAATTTCTCGGGGTTACTGAATTTCGCGTGATAATCTAAACTTAGGTCATCCTACTGTGCTCATTGAAAATTTTTTGGATTCGTTCGAGATTATCGAAAGGTTTTTGTTGAATGGGATCGCGTTGCGAGTCAATTAAGGAATTATCTAAAAATTGGCAGCACTAGGTTATCGAATAGAATATTCCTTTTTTTTTTTTTTTTTTTTTGGTATTTTTATTTTTTTTGGTATTCGCCGTTGCCTTGTAAAGCTCACACGAGAGTGGCGATATCGCGTTCGGCGAGTGAATAGCACGAAATAGCGGGTTGTCGATTTCATCGTCGCGTCCGGATAGGGAAGATTCGCGTCCACGAATCACGGTGATAGTTTGCAGGAATCGGAAAGTGGGTGATCGCGCGGAAGGACTATGTCAAACCCGGACAAACAAATGGAGCAAGGCGTGGACCAATCCGGGAGTCAGGGAAACAACTCGAGTAGTTCATTACAGTTTCCGCATTCACCAGCCGACAATGTACCGCCCGCGTTTGTCGAGACCATGCAGATTCCGATTTCGGATCATTCGCGCGCGCGTCTACCTCCGCTACCGCGAACGCGAGGATATAGCATGCACGAGATGACGCACCGTGATCCCCGAGGGGAAGTCATCGAACAGCTGAGACGATGGGGAGTTAAATACACGGGCGAGCCGTCGGAAGATTTAGAATATTTCGTCGATCAAATTTGGGAGGCCTGCGAACTAAAATCGTGCGACCCTTCGGAAGTGGTCCCGTATTTGCACCACGCGATGGGAGGTCGCGCCGCGTCCTGGCATTATAACGGTCGAGATCGATGGCGCACGTGGGATCAATTTGTCACGGCGATCCGAATTAGCTTTAGCACCGCACGAAAACAAACCGATTTCGAGAAAAAGATTTTGGCGCGCGTGCAACGGTGGGACGAACGGGTAATCGACTATCTAGTAGAGATGCAAGGCTGGCTAAGGAGATTGAATCCCCCTTGGCCCCTCGCCCAGCAGGTAGATATCCTTTATGAAAATTTACACCCGCAAGTTCGAGCGCACATCGTACGCGCGACTTTACGCGATTTATCCGATTTAGAGCGCGAAGCGTTTTCGGCCGAACAACTGCTCCTCGAATTGAAGACGTGCACGCAATTCGGGCGACGCGAAGTTCCCGCGAAGGAGACCAGCGCCCGAGCAGCAGAATACCCGCCGAAATCGAGGTTCCCGCCGCCGCCCACCGCCTCGAGTACACCCCGTCCAGTACCTCGAGCCCCGTTAAGGACAACCGCGACTCCGACGTGCTGGAACTGTCAGAAGACCGGTCATTATTCTCGGGAATGTCCCGAGCCGAGTAGAATCCATTGTTACCGTTGCGGAAAGGCCGGAGTCACAACTCGTGATTGCCCTGAATGCTCTCGAAACCCGGGAAATGCGACAGGCAGCCGGTAAAACGGGTCGTATCGGCTACCGAGACCTCACAAACGACCCCGAAGGACCAGATCGCGCAGGAGGAATTCCCGAGTTCCCCGACAAATTCATCGCGTCCCGCGAGGAGTGCCGAATCGCGCGTAGAGCCACCTCCGTCGCTGAGACTGGGCCGTTTACCCCTGTATTTACAAGTACGAGTGGAGGGATTCCCAGTAACCGCGCTAATAGACGGTGGAGCCGCCCTGAATATTATCCATCAGGAGGTCGCGAAGAGGGTTCCTAATATTGTGGACGTCGGACCGAGGGAAACCCCCTATTATTTCATAGTCGCGAACGGAGAGGTGGTAGAAGCCAGTCGACACGTTAGCTTTTGGCTGGAACTTAAGGGAGAGCATAGAGCAGTCAACGCGCTAGTGTCCGATAAAATTCCGGGACCCTTAATCCTCGGAGTTCCCGCCATCGCAGATTTCGGAATTGTTGTTCGTTATAATCGGGCCGTTTGGCATTTTGATTTTCGTCCACATGAGTCTTTCGCGTTCGAGCCACCACCAAACAGTAGACAAGTATGCGGGCTGAGGCCGTTATCCGATTGCGAACGCGAGCGCTTGGATCATTTTATGAAAGGAGTAACGCCGA
This sequence comes from Trypoxylon attenuatum, assembly GCA_963989405.1. Classification (NCBI taxonomy): domain Eukaryota; kingdom Metazoa; phylum Arthropoda; class Insecta; order Hymenoptera; family Crabronidae; genus Trypoxylon; species Trypoxylon attenuatum. The sequence goes on along the minus strand of OZ022492.1, from coordinate 8,014,149 downwards.
AACTATCCCAAGTAGCCGCATTGACCAATTTGATCGAGCATCGAATTGATACCGGTGATCACCCACCGATTAGACAAAGAGTTTACGCAGTTTCACCGGTCGTGCAGCAAGCAATTAACGATGAAGTCGACAAAATGCTCGCGGACGATATTATCGAACCTTCGTATAGCGAATGGTCGAGTCCTATAGTCATGGTGAGAAAGCCGAACGGGACTTATCGCTTTTGTCTCGATTTTAGAAAGGTTAATAGCGTTTCAAAAAAGGATGCCTACCCACTGCCGTTGATGAGTAGCATCCTCGATAAACTCCACGCCGCGAGATGCTTGAGCACGATAGATTTGAGTCAGGCATATTTTCAAGTTCCGCTCGAAAAGAAGAGTCGCGAGGTTACCACGTTCATCGTGCCGGGTAGAGGGCTATTCCACTTCAAGCGGATGCCGTACGGATTGACGGGAGCACCAGCGACCTTTCAACGCCTGCTGGACCGCCTCATCGGACCAGAACTGGAGCCGCATGCCTTCGCCTATCTCGATGACATTATCGTGGTTACGAAAACGTTTGAAGAGCACCTTGACTGGCTTAATCGCGTATTGGAACGAATTCGGGGAGCAGGCTTATTAGTGAACCCTGCGAAATGCGAGTTCTGTCGCTCCGAAGTGAAATATTTAGGGTTTCTCGTCGGGGAGGATGGCCTTAAGGTTGATCCAGACAAGATCGCGCCGATCATGTCCTACCCGCCACCGAAGGACGTGAAGCAACTTCGGCGATTTTTAGGGATGGCGTCATGGTATCGTCGATTCCTCGCCCAGTTTGCTACCGTTTCGGAGCCCCTAACCCGACTATTGCGTAAAGACCACCCTTGGACATGGAACTCCGGACAACAGACCGCGTTTGAAGAAATACGGAACATGATAGCAACCGCGCCGGTACTGAACTATCCGGATTTTAGTCTGCCTTTCGTGTTACACACCGATGCCAGTACGGTAGGATTAGGCGCCGTTCTTACTCAGACCACCGACGAGGGAGAACGAGTTGTCGCGTTCGCTAGTAGAACGCTTACCACCGCGGAAAGAAATTATGCCACCACCGAGTTAGAGTGTCTCGCGATCGTATGGTCGGTAAAGAAATATCGAGCCTACCTCGAGGGATATCATTTCACTGTTTTTACGGACCACAACAGTCTCCGATGGCTACACAACCTCAAGGATCCAGTGGGTCGCCTAGGGAGATGGATTCTCGAGTTGGGAGCATACGACTTCGACGTAGTGTACCGGAAGGGTGCACTCCATCACGTACCCGATGCACTTTCGCGTATTCCGGCCGTCTCTCATTTAATCTCCACCGTCAAGCGATTGAGTTGGTACGAGCATCGGAAACAACAGATTCACGAACATCCAGAACGATTCCCGAACTGAAAGGTAGAGAACCAAAAAGCTATGGTATCGACGCGAGAACGGAATGATTGAGACGCTATTAGGGAGATATCTGAGTTATCGAGTTCTTTAGATTAAACTATTTGGTATTATCTTGTACGTTCGAATGTAAGTCCCGCAAGGGAGATTCCGTATTAACGAGTACTAGACTAACAGTATTATAATCCGTTTTTTTTGTTTGTTCAACCCCGGAGGGGAGTTAATAAAATAAGTAAAGAGAAATTAGTGATGCTTACTGTAAGGAAAATAAGTACCCCTCCACTAGCGTGCGGTAAACTTTTAGCGTTTCGAATATTTTAGCGTGTAGAAACAGCAGAGAGTCAACTCGTCCCAGGTATGCGGCCAGGTTAGGAGTAAGTACGAATTTGGATATTTCGCTTTTGCTTAGTTCTCTCGTAAAGGAGAGAACTCCCTTCGCTATCGCGCTTGGAGAAAATGTTGGTCAATCCTCGATAGGAGAGGAGACCGGGTGTTGAAGATCGTATTGCGATTTATCGAATTTTTTTTTGTTGTCGGATTATGTGTGATTTTATTGCTTTTGTGTCTTGCTTGAGTGATTATGTTTGCTAAGACCTTGTAGCGCATGATTGCCGCTTACTAATTTTGTATGTTGCCTGAAAGAGGAGGACCCGAGTTGCGCTCGAAAGAAAATGAAATTTAAAGAAAAGGGCTAGTCGCACCTCGGCACGAAGGAGACCGGGACGGTCTCCCCCAAGGGGGGGGGGTCGTTGTGACGTTGCATTCTGCAACGTCCCAAAATTAGTAAATTCCCGGCACGGGAGTAGCGACGAGCACACCTCGGGGCCTCACCAAAACCATGAACGCCGACTAATGCCCGGTGAATCCTTTTTTTTGTATTGCCAACGCCTACCACCGAGGACGACGATCGGAGCCCAAAGCCGCAGGGACTGCTTCCAGGGGAAAGAGTCTACAGAGGAGGCCGGATTCCCGCCCGGAGCGCGGTAAATACCGGACGTCCAGCGGGGGAAGAAGTCGCCGCGGCCGAGGCAGGCCCCGTCAAAATTGGGGACGGGATACCTCGCGGTACTCCAACCCCAACGATTCCCGGGGGGAAGGCGGGTTGGAGGGACCCACCGGCCCCAGGGGGGTTGGTGCTCGGTAGCGCGGGTCGACTACCCTTTCCGACCCTGCTGGACCGGAGCGAGAAAGAATGAAAGGAACCTGGGCGAACGGCAGCATCCTGCGGAGACAGCAAGAAGAGGGCCTATTTTCCACCACCGATCAAGCAGAACCGTACAGGGCAGCAGTCACCAATTATCGACAGTCGAATTATGGCGTGGCGTTTCATGAGGTTTCCGGGGTGGGGGTAGCCGCGTTAATTAGCATGCGCAGGAGATCCTCGCGGATCGCGCGGATCCGCGAGGAGTTCCTTCTTCGACCGGCGACCGTCAGAGAGAGGAGCACGAATTTCGAGATCTTCGATCAGCGACAGTCAGCGAGAGTAGTCCGCAAATTTTAAGTAGCTCGCGAGTGCCAGTTTGATCGAGCAGCCAAGAAGAAGAGCGGAGAGAGCCGGAGAGACAATTAAACAATTTGGGACCAACTGCGGCCGAGAACAACAGAAATGGTGAGGTGAACAGAGTAGCCCTTTCTTTTTCGCGTTGCGAGCTTTATTGCGTAATATGAAATATTTGTGCTATTGGGTGGTCCATTATCTTTCGTTCGGCCGCGTTCAAAATTCACGTCCACGTCTCGGCTCCCTCTCCGTATCGCTTTGCGAGCAGTGTAAGAAAATTGTCGTCGCGGTGATCGAGTGTATCTGTTCCGGGAGTTGTAATGATAGGATTTAACGCGTGTAATTCCGCCGTAGGGCGAGGTCGTTTATAATAAATTGTGCCGACTCTCGGAAACCGAAATTTTTGTGAATTTGATTTATATTTCGCCTTATCCCGTCCTTACGATCCTCTCGAGTAACCGACCCCACCCGCTGAGTTCGTTAGTATCGCGCGTAATTTCGACTTGGGGAAGAATTCGTTTTTCGGTGTGTGTGGTCGAGACTCGGTCGCGTAGATCAACCGTATCGCGATTCCAGTATTACAAATTAAAAGCGGGAGAAATCCCGTGGCACGCGAGTGCCTGGCGCCCATAGAAGTCTCGACAGTAGAATTTGATTCGCGTTTCCCCAAGTCGAGTCCAAGGAAATTTCATTGTTCGCGTGAAGTCCCGCTAGCCAGGGCAGTTTCGCGAAGTGGGTGTGGACTTCACGTGACAGTATACACATCCTGATCTTAGCCATCAGGCCGAGATGCATGACTTCTATGAGTCATCTCCGGATGTGTATACACTTCGATCTTAGTCGTCGGGCTGAGATGGATAGGTTCTCGGAGTCACCCCGCGACGTGTATACACATTCTCATATCAGCCACCAGGCCGTGATGGATGACTTCTCAGAGTTACCCCGGAATGTCTAGTCACATTGTCATCTTAGCCATCGGGCCGAGATGGGTGACTTCTTGGAGTCGCCTCCGGATGTGTATACACTTTGATCTCAGCCATCAAGCCGACATGGATGACTTCTCGGAGTTACCCCGGAATGTGTATACACACTGTAATCTTAGCCATCAGGCCGAGATGGGTGACTTCTTGGAGTCACCTCGGAATGTGTATACGCATTGTCATCTCAGCCATCAGGCCGAGATGGACGACTTCTCGGTGTTACCGCGGAATATGGACACACATCCTTAGCTTAGTCATCAGGCCGAGATGTATAACTTCTTGGAGTCACCTTCGGATGTGTATACATCCTCATCTTGGGCTTTATGCCGAGATGAATGACTTCTCAGCGTTACCCCGGAATGTGTATACACATTCTCATCTCAGCCATCAGGCCGACAACGATGACCTTTCGGAGTCGCCCTGGAATTTGTATACACATTCTCATCTCAGCCATCAGGCCGACAATGATGACTTCTCGGAGTCGCCCCGGAATGTGTATACTCATTCTCATGTCAGCCATCAGGCCGAGATGAATGACTTCTCAGAGTTACCTCGGAATATGTATACACATCCTGATCTTAGCCATCAGGCCGAGATGCATGACTTCTATGAGTCATCTCCGGATGTGTATACACTTCGATCTTAGTCGTCGGGCTGAGATGGATAGGTTCTCGGAGTCACCCCGCGACGTGTATACACATTCTCATATCAGCCACCAGGCCGTGATGGATGACTTCTCAGAGTTACCGCGGAATGTCTAGTCACATTGTCATCTTAGCCATCGGGCCGAGATGGGTGACTTCTTGGAGTCGCCTCGGAATGTGTATACGCATTGTCATCTTAGCCATCAGGCCGGGACGGGTGACTTCTTGGTGGCGCCTCGGAATGTGTATACGCATTGTCATCTCAGCCATCAGGCCGAGATGGACGACTTCTCGGAGGTACCTCGGAATATGGACACACATCCTGATCTTATCCATCAGGCTGAGACGGATAACTTCTCGGAGTCACCTCCGGATGTGTATACACTTTGATCTCAGCCATCAAGAGGACATGGATGGCTTCTCGGGGTCACCTAGGAATGTGTATACACATTGTAATCTTAGCCATCGGGCCGAGATGGGTGACTTCTTGGAGTCGCCTCGGAATGTGTATACGCGTTGTCATCTCAGCTATCAGGCCGAGATGGACGACTTCTCGGAGTCACCTCCGGATGTGTATACACTTTGATCTCAGCCATCAAGCCGACATGGATGACTTCTTGGAGTTACCCCGGAATGTGTATACACGTTGTCATCTTAGCCATCAGGCTGAGAACGATGACGTTTCGGAGTCGCCCGGAATGTGTACACTCATTCTCACGTCAGCCATCCGGCCGAGAACGATGACTTTTCGGAGTCGCCCTGGAATGTGTATACACATTGTCATCTTAGCCATCCTGCCGGGACGGGTGACTTCTTGGTGTCACCTAGGAATGTGTATACACATTGTCATCTTAGCCATCAGGCCGGGACGGGTGACTTCTTGGTGTCACCTCCGGATGTGTATACACTTTGATCTCAGACATCAAGCCGACATGGATGACTTCTCGGAGTTACCCCGGAATGTGTATACACATTGTCATCTTAGCCATCAGGCCGGGACGGGTGACTTCTTGGTGTCGCCACGGAATGTGTATACGCATTGTCATCTCAGCCATCAGGCCGAGATGGACGACTTCTCGGAGTCACCTCCGGATGTGTATACACTTTGATCTCAGCCATCAAGCCGACATGGATGCGATCTCCGAGTTACCCCGGAATGTGTATACACATTGTCATCTCAGCCATCAGGCCGAGATGGACGACTTCTCGGAGGTACCTCGGAATATGGACACACATCCTGATCTTAGCCATCAGGCTGAGACGGATAACTTCTCGGAGTCACCTCCGGATGTGTTTACACTTTGATCTCAGCCATCAAGAGGACATGGATGGCTTCTCGGGGTCACCTAGGAATGTGTATACACATTGTCATCTTAGCCATCAGACCGAGATGCGTGACTTCTTGGAGTCCCCTCGGAATGTGTACGCGCATTGTCACCTCAGCCATCAGGCCGAGATAGACGACTTCGCGGAGTTACCTCGGAATATGGACACACATCCTGATCTTAGCCATCAGGCCGAGATGTATAACTTCTCGGAGTCACCTCCGGATGTGTATACACTTTGATCTCAGCCATCAAGCCGACATGGATGCATTCTCGGAGTTACTTCGGAATGTGTATACACATCCTCATCTTGGTCATTAGGCCGGGATGGGTGACTTCCTGGAGTCGCCTCCGAATGTGTATACACATTGTCAACTTAGCCATCAGACCGAGATGCGTGACTTCTTGGAGTCCCCTCGGAATGTGTATACGCATAGTCATCTCAGCCATCAAGCCGAGATGGGCGACTTTTCGGAGTCGCCCAGGAATGTGTATACACATTGTCATCTTAGCCATCAGGCCGAGATGGGTGACATCTTGGAGTCACCTCGGAATGTGTATACGCATTGTCATCTCAGCCATCAGGCCGAGATGAACGACTTCTCGGAGTTACCCCGGAATGTGTATACACATTGTCATCTTAGGCATCCGGCTGAGAATGATGACTTTTCGGAGTCGGCCCGGAATGTGAATACTCATTCTCACGTCAGCCATCAGGCCGAAATCGATGACTTTTCAGAGTCACCTCGGAACGTGTATACACATCGATCTCAAGAATCAGGCCGAGATGGATGACTTCTCAGAGTTACCCCGGAATGTGTATTCACATTGTCATCTTAGCCATCGGGCCGACATGGATGACTTCTCGGAGTTACCCCGGAATGTGTATACACATTGTAATCTTAGCCATCGGGCCGAGATGGGTGACTTCTTGGAGTCGCCTCGGAATGTGTATACGCATTGTCATCTCAGCCATCAGGCCGAGATGGACGACTTCTCGGAGTCACCTCCGGATGTGTATACACTTTGATCTCAGCCATCAAGCCGACATGGATGACTTCTTGGAGTTACCCCGGAATGTGTATACACATTGTCATCTTAGCCATCAGGCCGAGAACGATGACTTTTCGGAGTCGCCCGGAATGTGTACACTCATTCTCACGTCAGCCATCCGGCCGAGAACGATGACTTTTCGGAGTCGCCCTGGAATGTGTATACACATTGTCATCTTAGCCATCAGGCCGGGACGGGTGACTTCTTGGTGTCGCCTCGGAATGTGTATTGGCATTGTCATCTCAGCCATCAGGCCGAGATGGACGACTTCTCGGAGTCACCTCCGGATGTGTATACACTTTGATCTCAGCCATCAAGCCGACATCGATGACTTCTTGGAGTTACCCCGGAATGTGTATACACATTGTCATCTTAGCCATCAGGCCGAGAACGATGACTTTTCGGAGTCGCCCGGAATGTGTACACTCATTCTCACGTCAGCCATCCGGCCGAGAACGATGACTTTTCGGAGTCGCCCTGGAATGTGTATACACATTGTCATCTTAGCCATCAGGCCGGGACGGGTGACTTCTTGGTGTCGCCTCGGAATGTGTATACGCATTGTCATCTCAGCCATCAGGCCGAGATGGACGACTTCTCGGAGTCACCTCCGGATGTGTATACACTTTGATCTCAGCCATCAAGCCGACATGGATGCATTCTCGGAGTTACTTCGGAATGTGTATACACATTGTCATCTTAGCCATCAGGCCGGGACGGGTGACTTCTTGGTGTCGCCTCGGAATGTGTATACGCATTGTCATCTCAGCCATCAGGCCGAGATGGACGACTTCTCGGAGTCACCTCCGGATGTGTATACACTTTGATCTCAGCCATCAAGCCGACATGGATGCATTCTCGGAGTTACTTCGGAATGTGTATACACATCCTCATCTTGGTCATTAGGCCGGGATGGGTGACTTCTTGGAGTCGCCTCCGAATGTGTATACACATTGTCATCTTAGCCATCAGACCGAGATGCGTGACTTCTTGGAGTCCCCTCGGAATGTGTATACGCATAGTCATCTCAGCCATCAAGCCGAGATGGGCGACTTTTCGGAGTCCCCTCGGAATGTGTATACGCATAGTCATCTCAGCCATCAGGCCGAGATCGATGACTTTTCAGAGTCACCTCGGAACGTGTATACACTTCGATCTCAAGAATCAGGCCGAGATGGATGACTTCTCAGAGTTAGCTCGGAATATGTACACACATCCTGGTCTCAGCCATCAGGCCGAGATGGATGACTTCTATGAGTCATCTCCGGATGTGTATACACTTCGATCTTAGTCGTCGGGCTGAGATGGATAAGTTCTCGGAGTCACCCCGCGACGTGTATACACATTCTCATATCAGCCACCAGGCCGTGATGGATGACTTCTCAGAGTTACCCCGGAATGTGTATTCACATTGTCATCTTAGCCATCGGGCCGAGATGGGTGACTTCTTGGAGTCGCCACGGAATGTGAATACGCATTGTCATCTCAGCCATCAGTCCGAGATGGACGACTTCTCGGAGTCACCTCCGGATATGTATACACTTTGATCTCAGCCATTAAGCCGACATGGATGGCTTCTCGGAGTTACCCCGGAATGTGTATACACATTGTAATCTTAGCCATCGGGCCGAGATGGGTGACTTCTTGGAGTCGCCTCGGAATGTGTATACGCATTGTCATCTCAGCCATCAGGCCGAGATGGACGACTTCTCGGAGTCACCTCCGGATGTGTATACACTTTGATCTCAGCCATCAAGCCGACATGGATGACTTCTTGGAGTTACCCCGGAATGTGTATACACATTGTCATCTTAGCCATCAGGCGGAGAACGATGACTTTTCGGAGTCGCCCGGAATGTGTACACTCATTCTCACGTCAGCCATCCGGCCGAGAACGATGACTTTTCGGAGTCGCCCTGGAATGTGTATACACATTGTCATCTTAGCCATCAGGCCGGGACGGGTGACTTCTTGGTGTCGCCTCGGAATGTGTATACGGATTGTCATCTCAGCCATCAGGCCGAGATGGACGACTTCTCGGTGTTACCGCGGAATAAGGACACACATCCTTAGCTTAGTCATCAGGCCGAGATGTATAACTTCTTGGAGTCACCTTCGGATGTGTACACATCCTCATCTTGGGCTTTATGCCGAGATGAATGACTTCTCAGAGTTACCCCGGAATGTGTATACACATTCTCATCTCAGCCATCAGGCCGAGAACGATGACATTTCGGAGTCGCCCCGGAATGTGTATACACATTCTCATCTCAGCCATCAGGCCGAGAGCGATGACTTTTCGGAGTCGCCCCGGAATGTGTATACACTTCGATCTCACGAATCAGGCCGAGATGGATGACTTCTCAGAGTTACCTCGGAATATGTATACACATCCTGATCTTAGCCATCAGGCCGAGATGCATGACTTCTATGAGTCATCTCCGGATGTGTATACACTTCGATCTTAGTCGTCGGGCTGAGATGGATAGGTTCTCGGAGTCACCCCGCGACGTGTATACACATTCTCATATCAGCCACCAGGCCGTGATGGATGACTTCTCAGAGTTACCCCGGAATATCTAGTCACATTGTCATCTTAGCCATCGGGCCGAGATGGGTGACTTCTTGGAGTCGCCTCCGGATGTGTATACACTTTGATCTCAGCCGTCAAGCCGACATGGATGACTTCTCGGAGTTACCCCGGAATGTGTATACACACTGTAATCTTAGCCATCAGGCCGAGATGGGTGACTTCTTGGAGTCGCCTCGGAATGTGTATACGCATTGTCATCTCAGCCATCAGGCCGAGATGGACGACTTCTCGGAGTCACCTCCGGATGTGTATACACTTCGATCTTAGTCGTCGGGCTGAGATGGATAGGTTCTCGGAGTCACCTGGCGACGTGTATACACGTTCTCATTTCAGCCACCAGGCCGTGATGGATGACTTCTTGGAGTCCCCTCGGAATGTGTATACGGATTGTCATCTCAGCCATCAGGCCGAGATGGACGACTTCTCGGTGTCACCTCCGTATGTGTATACACTTTGATCTTAGGCGTCGGGCTGAGATGGATAACTTCTCGGAGTCACCTCGGAACGTGTATACACTTCGACCTCAGGCATCGGGCCGAGATGGACGACTTCTCGGTGTTACCGCGGAATATGGACACACATCCTTAGCTTAGTCATCAGGCCGAGATGTATAACTTCTTGGAGTCACCTTCGGATGTGTATACATCCTCATCTTGGGCTTTATGCCGAGATGAATGACTTCTCAGCGTTACCCCGGAATGTGTATACACATTCTCATCTCAGCCATCAGGCCGACAACGATGACCTTTCGGAGTCGCCCTGGAATTTGTATACACATTCTCATCTCAGCCATCAGGCCGACAATGATGACTTCTCAGAGTTACCTCGGAATATGTATACACATCCTGATCTTAGCCATCAGGCCGAGATGCATGACTTCTATGAGTCATCTCCGGATGTGTATACACTTCGATCTTAGTCGTCGGGCTGAGATGGATAGGTTCTCGGAGTCACCCCGCGACGTGTATACACATTCTCATATCAGCCACCAGGCCGTGATGGATGACTTCTCAGAGTTACCCCGGAATGTCTAGTCACATTGTCATCTTAGCCATCGGGCCGAGATGGGTGACTTCTTGGAGTCGCCTCGGAATGTGTATACGCATTGTCATCTTAGCCATCAGGCCGGGACGGGTGACTTCTTGGTGTCGCCTCGGAATGTGTATACGCATTGTCATCTCAGCCATCAGGCCGAGATGGACGACTTCTCGGAGGTACCTCGGAATATGGACACACATCCTGATCTTATCCATCAGGCTGAGACGGATAACTTCTCGGAGTCACCTCCGGATGTGTATACACTTTGATCTCAGCCATCAAGAGGACATGGATGGCTTCTCGGGGTCACCTAGGAATGTGTATATACATTGTAATCTTAGCCATCGGGCCGAGATGGGTGACTTCTTGGAGTCGCCTCGGAATGTGTATACGCATTGTCATCTCAGCCATCAGGCCGAGATGGACGACTTCTCGGAGTCACCTCCGGATGTGTATACACTTTGATCTCAGACATCAAGCCGACATGGATGACTTCTTGGAGTTACCCCGGAATGTGTATACACGTTGTCATCTTAGCCATCAGGCTGAGAACGATGACGTTTCGGAGTCGCCCGGAATGTGTACACTCATTCTCACGTCAGCCATCCGGCCGAGAACGATGACTTTTCGGAGTCGCCCTGGAATGTGTATACACATTGTCATCTTAGCCATCCTGCCGGGACGGGTGACTTCTTGGTGTCACCTAGGAATGTGTATACACATTGTCATCTTAGCCATCAGGCCGGGACGGGTGACTTCTTGGTGTCACCTCCGGATGTGTATACACTTTGATCTCAGACATCAAGCCGACATGGATGACTTCTCGGAGTTACCCCGGAATGTGTATACACATTGTCATCTTAGCCATCAGGCCGGGACGGGTGACTTCTTGGTGTCGCCACGGAATGTGTATACGCATTGTCATCTCAGCCATCAGGCCGAGATGGACGACTTCTCGGAGTCACCTCCGGATGTGTATACACTTTGATCTCAGCCATCAAGCCGACATGGATGCGATCTCGGAGTTACCCCGGAATGTGTATACACATTGTCATCTCAGCCATCAGGCCGAGATGGACGACTTCTCGGAGGTACCTCGGAATATGGACACACATCCTGATCTTAGCCATCAGGCTGAGACGGATAACTTCTCGGAGTCACCTCCGGATGTGTTTACACTTTGATCTCAGCCATCAAGAGGACATGGATGGCTTCTCGGGGTCACCTAGGAATGTGTATACACATTGTCATCTTAGCCATCAGACCGAGATGCGTGACTTCTTGGAGTCCCCTCGGAATGTGTATACGCATTGTCACCTCAGCCATCAGGCCGAGATAGACGACTTCGCGGAGTTACCTCGGAATATGGACACACATCCTGATCTTAGCCATCAGGCCGAGATGTATAACTTCTCGGAGTCACCTCCGGATGTGTATACACTTTGATCTCAGCCATCAAGCCGACATGGATGCATTCTCGGAGTTACTTCGGAATGTGTATACACATCCTCATCTTGGTCATTAGGCCGGGATGGGTGACTTCCTGGAGTCGCCTCCGAATGTGTATACACATTGTCAACTTAGCCATCAGACCGAGATGCGTGACTTCTTGGAGTCACCTCGGAATGTGTATACGCATTGTCATCTCAGCCATCAGGCCGAGATGAACGACTTCTCGGAGTTACCCCGGAATGTGTATACACATTGTCATCTTAGGCATCCGGCTGAGAATGATGACTTTTCGGAGTCGGCCCGGAATGTGAATACTCATTCTCACGTCAGCCATCAGGCCGAGATCGATGACTTTTCAGAGTCACCTCGGAACGTGTATACACATCGATCTCAAGAATCAGGCCGAGATGGATGACTTCTCAGAGTTACCCCGGAATGTGTATTCACATTGTCATCTTAGCCATCGGGCCGACATGGATGACTTCTCGGAGTTACCCCGGAATGTGTATACACATTGTAATCTTAGCCATCGGGCCGAGATGGGTGACTTCTTGGAGTCGCCTCGGAATGTGTATACGCATTGTCATCTCAGCCATCAGGCCGAGATGGACGACTTCTCGGAGTCACCTCCGGATGTGTATACACTTTGATCTCAGCCATCAAGCCGACATGGATGACTTCTTGGAGTTACCCCGGAATGTGTATACACATTGTCATCTTAGCCATCAGGCCGAGAACGATGACTTTTCGGAGTCGCCCGGAATGTGTACACTCGTTCTCACGTCAGCCATCCGGCCGAGAACGATGACTTTTCGGAGTCGCCCTGGAATGTGTATACACATTGTCATCTTAGCCATCAGGCCGGGACGGGTGACTTCTTGGTGTCGCCTCGGAATGTGTATACGCATTGTCATCTCAGCCATCAGGCCGAGATGGACGACTTCTCGGAGTCACCTCCGGATGTGTATACACTTTGATCTCAGCCATCAAGCCGACATGGATGCATTCTCGGAGTTACTTCGGAATGTGTATACACATCCTCATCTTGGTCATTAGGCCGGGATGGGTGACTTCTTGGAGTCGCCTCCGAATGTGTATACACATTGTCATCTTAGCCATCAGACCGAGATGCGTGACTTCTTGGAGTCCCCTCGGAATGTGTATACGCATAGTCATCTCAGCCATCAAGCCGAGATGGGCGACTTTTCGGAGTCGCCCAGGAATGTGTATACACATTGTCATCTTAGCCATCAGGCCGAGATGTGTGACATCTTGGAGTCGCCTCGGAATGTGTATACGCATTGTCATCTCAGCCATCAGGCCGGGATGAACGACTTCTCGGAGTTACCCCGGAATGTGTATACACATTGTCATCTTAGGCATCCGGCTGAGAATGATGACTTTTCGGAGTCGGGCCGGAATGTGAATACTCATTCTCACGTCAGCCATCAGGCCGAGATCGATGACTTTTCAGAGTCACCTCGGAACGTGTATACACTTCGATCTCAAGAATCAGGCCGAGATGGATGACTTCTCAGAGTTAGCTCGGAATATGTATACACGTCCTGGTCTCAGCCATCAGGCCGAGATGGATGACTTCTATGAGTCATCTCCGGATGTGTATACACTTCGATCTTAGTCGTCGGGCTGAGATGGATAAGTTCTCGGAGTCACCCCGCGACGTGTATACACATTCTCATATCAGCCACCAGGCCGTGATGGATGACTTCTCAGAGTTACCCCGGAATGTGTATTCACATTGTCATCTTAGCCATCGGGCCGAGATGGGTGACTTCTTGGAGTCGCCACGGAATGTGAATACGCATTGTCATCTCAGCCATCAGTCCGAGATGGACGACTTCTCGGAGTCACCTCCGGATATGTATACACTTTGATCTCAGCCATTAAGCCGACATGGATGGCTTCTCGGAGTTACCCCGGAATGTATATACACATTGTAATCTTAGCCATCGGGCCGAGATGGGTGACTTCTTGGAGTCGCCTCGGAATGTGTATACGCATTGTCATCTCAGCCATCAGGCCGAGATGGACGACTTCTCGGAGTCACCTCCGGATGTGTATACACTTTGATCTCAGCCATCAAGCCGACATGGATGACTTCTTGGAGTTACCCCGGAATGTGTATACACATTGTCATCTTAGCCATCAGGCCGAGAACGATGACTTTTCGGAGTCGCCCGGAATGTGTACACTCATTCTCACGTCAGCCATCCGGCCGAGAACGATGACTTTTCGGAGTCGCCCTGGAATGTGTATACACATTGTCATCTTAGCCATCAGGCCGGGACGGGTGACTTCTTGGTGTCGCCTCGGAATGTGTATACGGATTGTCATCTCAGCCATCAGGCCGAGATGGACGACTTCTCGGTGTTACCGCGGAATAAGGACACACATCCTTAGCTTAGTCATCAGGCCGAGATGTATAACTTCTTGGAGTCACCTTCGGATGTGTACACATCCTCATCTTGGGCTTTATGCCGAGATGAATGACTTCTCAGAGTTACCCCGGAATGTGTATACACATTCTCATCTCAGCCATCAGGCCGAGAACGATGACATTTCGGAGTCGCCCCGGAATGTGTATACACATTCTCATCTCAGCCATCAGGCCGAGAGCGATGACTTTTCGGAGTCGCCCCGGAATGTGTATACACTTCGATCTCACGAATCAGGCCGAGATGGATGACTTCTCAGAGTTACCTCGGAATATGTATACACATCCTGATCTTAGCCATCAGGCCGAGATGCATGACTTCTATGAGTCATCTCCGGATGTGTATACACTTCGATCTTAGTCGTCGGGCTGAGATGGATAGGTTCTCGGAGTCACCCCGCGACGTGTATACACATTCTCATATCAGCCACCAGGCCGTGATGGATGACTTCTCAGAGTTACCCCGGAATGTCTAGTCACATTGTCATCTTAGCCATCGGGCCGAGATGGGTGACTTCTTGGAGTCGCCTCCGGATGTGTATACACTTTGATCTCAGC
The DNA here is from genome assembly GCA_963989405.1 of Trypoxylon attenuatum. Taxonomy (NCBI): domain Eukaryota; kingdom Metazoa; phylum Arthropoda; class Insecta; order Hymenoptera; family Crabronidae; genus Trypoxylon; species Trypoxylon attenuatum. The sequence goes on along the minus strand of OZ022492.1, from coordinate 7,999,141 downwards.
CATCAAGCCGACATGGATGACTTCTCGGAGTTACCCCGGAATGTGTATACACACTGTAATCTTAGCCATCAGGCCGAGATGGGTGACTTCTTGGAGTCACCTCGGAATGTGTATACGCATTGTCATCTCAGCCATCAGGCCGAGATGGACGACTTCTCGGTGTTACCGCGGAATATGGACACACATCCTTAGCTTAGTCATCAGGCCGAGATGTATAACTTCTTGGAGTCACCTTCGGATGTGTATACATCCTCATCTTGGGCTTTATGCCGAGATGAATGACTTCTCAGCGTTACCCCGGAATGTGTATACACATTCTCATCTCAGCCATCAGGCCGACAACGATGACCTTTCGGAGTCGCCCTGGAATTTGTATACACATTCTCATCTCAGCCATCAGGCCGACAATGATGACTTCTCGGAGTCGCCCCGGAATGTGTATACTCATTCTCATGTCAGCCATCAGGCCGAGATGAATGACTTCTCAGAGTTACCTCGGAATATGTATACACATCCTGATCTTAGCCATCAGGCCGAGATGCATGACTTCTATGAGTCATCTCCGGATGTGTATACACTTCGATCTTAGTCGTCGGGCTGAGATGGATAGGTTCTCGGAGTCACCCCGCGACGTGTATACACATTCTCATATCAGCCACCAGGCCGTGATGGATGACTTCTCAGAGTTACCGCGGAATGTCTAGTCACATTGTCATCTTAGCCATCGGGCCGAGATGGGTGACTTCTTGGAGTCGCCTCGGAATGTGTATACGCATTGTCATCTTAGCCATCAGGCCGGGACGGGTGACTTCTTGGTGGCGCCTCGGAATGTGTATACGCATTGTCATCTCAGCCATCAGGCCGAGATGGACGACTTCTCGGAGGTACCTCGGAATATGGACACACATCCTGATCTTATCCATCAGGCTGAGACGGATAACTTCTCGGAGTCACCTCCGGATGTGTATACACTTTGATCTCAGCCATCAAGAGGACATGGATGGCTTCTCGGGGTCACCTAGGAATGTGTATACACATTGTAATCTTAGCCATCGGGCCGAGATGGGTGACTTCTTGGAGTCGCCTCGGAATGTGTATACGCGTTGTCATCTCAGCTATCAGGCCGAGATGGACGACTTCTCGGAGTCACCTCCGGATGTGTATACACTTTGATCTCAGCCATCAAGCCGACATGGATGACTTCTTGGAGTTACCCCGGAATGTGTATACACGTTGTCATCTTAGCCATCAGGCTGAGAACGATGACGTTTCGGAGTCGCCCGGAATGTGTACACTCATTCTCACGTCAGCCATCCGGCCGAGAACGATGACTTTTCGGAGTCGCCCTGGAATGTGTATACACATTGTCATCTTAGCCATCCTGCCGGGACGGGTGACTTCTTGGTGTCACCTAGGAATGTGTATACACATTGTCATCTTAGCCATCAGGCCGGGACGGGTGACTTCTTGGTGTCACCTCCGGATGTGTATACACTTTGATCTCAGACATCAAGCCGACATGGATGACTTCTCGGAGTTACCCCGGAATGTGTATACACATTGTCATCTTAGCCATCAGGCCGGGACGGGTGACTTCTTGGTGTCGCCACGGAATGTGTATACGCATTGTCATCTCAGCCATCAGGCCGAGATGGACGACTTCTCGGAGTCACCTCCGGATGTGTATACACTTTGATCTCAGCCATCAAGCCGACATGGATGCGATCTCCGAGTTACCCCGGAATGTGTATACACATTGTCATCTCAGCCATCAGGCCGAGATGGACGACTTCTCGGAGGTACCTCGGAATATGGACACACATCCTGATCTTAGCCATCAGGCTGAGACGGATAACTTCTCGGAGTCACCTCCGGATGTGTTTACACTTTGATCTCAGCCATCAAGAGGACATGGATGGCTTCTCGGGGTCACCTAGGAATGTGTATACACATTGTCATCTTAGCCATCAGACCGAGATGCGTGACTTCTTGGAGTCCCCTCGGAATGTGTACGCGCATTGTCACCTCAGCCATCAGGCCGAGATAGACGACTTCGCGGAGTTACCTCGGAATATGGACACACATCCTGATCTTAGCCATCAGGCCGAGATGTATAACTTCTCGGAGTCACCTCCGGATGTGTATACACTTTGATCTCAGCCATCAAGCCGACATGGATGCATTCTCGGAGTTACTTCGGAATGTGTATACACATCCTCATCTTGGTCATTAGGCCGGGATGGGTGACTTCCTGGAGTCGCCTCCGAATGTGTATACACATTGTCAACTTAGCCATCAGACCGAGATGCGTGACTTCTTGGAGTCCCCTCGGAATGTGTATACGCATAGTCATCTCAGCCATCAAGCCGAGATGGGCGACTTTTCGGAGTCGCCCAGGAATGTGTATACACATTGTCATCTTAGCCATCAGGCCGAGATGGGTGACATCTTGGAGTCACCTCGGAATGTGTATACGCATTGTCATCTCAGCCATCAGGCCGAGATGAACGACTTCTCGGAGTTACCCCGGAATGTGTATACACATTGTCATCTTAGGCATCCGGCTGAGAATGATGACTTTTCGGAGTCGGCCCGGAATGTGAATACTCATTCTCACGTCAGCCATCAGGCCGAAATCGATGACTTTTCAGAGTCACCTCGGAACGTGTATACACATCGATCTCAAGAATCAGGCCGAGATGGATGACTTCTCAGAGTTACCCCGGAATGTGTATTCACATTGTCATCTTAGCCATCGGGCCGACATGGATGACTTCTCGGAGTTACCCCGGAATGTGTATACACATTGTAATCTTAGCCATCGGGCCGAGATGGGTGACTTCTTGGAGTCGCCTCGGAATGTGTATACGCATTGTCATCTCAGCCATCAGGCCGAGATGGACGACTTCTCGGAGTCACCTCCGGATGTGTATACACTTTGATCTCAGCCATCAAGCCGACATGGATGACTTCTTGGAGTTACCCCGGAATGTGTATACACATTGTCATCTTAGCCATCAGGCCGAGAACGATGACTTTTCGGAGTCGCCCGGAATGTGTACACTCATTCTCACGTCAGCCATCCGGCCGAGAACGATGACTTTTCGGAGTCGCCCTGGAATGTGTATACACATTGTCATCTTAGCCATCAGGCCGGGACGGGTGACTTCTTGGTGTCGCCTCGGAATGTGTATTGGCATTGTCATCTCAGCCATCAGGCCGAGATGGACGACTTCTCGGAGTCACCTCCGGATGTGTATACACTTTGATCTCAGCCATCAAGCCGACATCGATGACTTCTTGGAGTTACCCCGGAATGTGTATACACATTGTCATCTTAGCCATCAGGCCGAGAACGATGACTTTTCGGAGTCGCCCGGAATGTGTACACTCATTCTCACGTCAGCCATCCGGCCGAGAACGATGACTTTTCGGAGTCGCCCTGGAATGTGTATACACATTGTCATCTTAGCCATCAGGCCGGGACGGGTGACTTCTTGGTGTCGCCTCGGAATGTGTATACGCATTGTCATCTCAGCCATCAGGCCGAGATGGACGACTTCTCGGAGTCACCTCCGGATGTGTATACACTTTGATCTCAGCCATCAAGCCGACATGGATGCATTCTCGGAGTTACTTCGGAATGTGTATACACATTGTCATCTTAGCCATCAGGCCGGGACGGGTGACTTCTTGGTGTCGCCTCGGAATGTGTATACGCATTGTCATCTCAGCCATCAGGCCGAGATGGACGACTTCTCGGAGTCACCTCCGGATGTGTATACACTTTGATCTCAGCCATCAAGCCGACATGGATGCATTCTCGGAGTTACTTCGGAATGTGTATACTAGGGTGGCCCTTATTTTTCAACTTTCATAAATTTGCGCTCCCACCCCCCTATCTTGTTCCAATGAACAAAAAAACAAACTGCACAAAATTTCAGCTCAATCGGACAACTGTAAGGCGACCCTCATCGACCATGAAGTTGCGAAAATTCGTAGGTACTCAATAAAAGATTTGGCAACTATTGGACACAAGAGATTCTACAGAGTCTCCTGAGATTTCTAATTTGAAGGGTCATTAAAGATGTGCGAGGCACGAGACATTGTCACAAATTTTTATTTTATGACTCGAACTTACCTGAACCTCAGCGTACCTGATTGTGCGTAGCTGTTAAAGTACCCCTCAATTCGCCCGCACTTCTAGTAAGAACCGATCCGCGGAATTTCCCGCTTACCTGGATGGTCGATAGTTCTGAGCACATGTACTTTATCGCGACATTGTAAAAATAGCCTTCTGCTAAAACGAAAGAATTAGTAATACAATATGGGGGTACCATACCAAAATTTTGTGAAGACCTCAGAATATCGACGACCAGCAAAGAGTAAAGAGTATTGGAGAAAGCAGAATTCAGAACTGTGTTTTTCGTACTGTGTGAAATGGCATCGACTTCTTCGGCTAGTTCGTCGTATGTATTAAGAAAAGACTTTCATGTCTCTCTTGTTGGTTACATTTCGAACCAAATTGTCGGAGCCAAATTGCCTTCAAACGGGCAAATTTTAAGTGTTTTTTTCTACAACGTAAGAGTTGTCAATCTTACAACGAAAGAAAGTGCTGCATTAGTCATCCAAGAAGTTGCGGTTTTTTGGCAAAAAGCTCGAATTCCTACCAGAAGAACTGACCACTGTGTTGAGAAGCTACTAAAACTATACGATGAATGGAAAGTTCTACAAAAAAATTTGACTAGGACTACAGGTAAACAGAAAGAAAAGAGAGATCTGTTTGTGGGAATGTTAGATGATTTATTTGATATATCACATTCAGAAGCTCTAAATCTTCTGAAAAATGAAGAGGACAAGAATTTCTTACTACTTCAACGCCAAAAAGGACGTCCAGGTTCGATGACTAGTGTCGATCGGAAATTACAAGGGAAGGAGGAAAGGATGCGAACGCGCTCGGCGATGGAAAGTGCCAGGAAAAAAAGAGCTCATGAAGAAATGGACGACAATTTTGCTTCTCATGAGCTTCCTTCATCATTTGATTCGTCAAGCAACGAGGACAGTGACCGCGACTTTACCATCGCTCAGGAAATACCTGCTATCCCAGCAGCAACAACAAGTCGAGCAATTCGGGGTACATTGCATTTTTTTACTCCTCGTCTTGCCGAAGTTTTTGACAGGTGCAAAGTCAGTGACAGAACTGCGGTTTACATTTTAATGGCAGCTGCAGAAGCTTTCGGACAGGACACAAGAAACCTGGTAATAAATCGCACTTCCTTTCAACGCCTACGCAAACAATTTCGAGAAGAAAGATCGTCAGAAATTCGGGAAAAGTTTAATCTAGACGACTGCCAGGAATTAGTATTGCATTGGGATGGAAAACTACTCCCAGCACTCACGGGTGTTGATAAAGTTGATCGACTTGCGATACTAGTAACGTATCAAGGCAAGGAGCAATTGCTAGAAATCCCTGAAATCCCAACGGCATCAGGAGAAGAACAAGCCCTTGCTGTTTACCAAGCAGTGGAGAAGTGGGGCATCATCGATAAAATTCAAGCACTTTGCTGTGATACGACAGCCAGCAATACCGGTCGATTAAATGGTGCCTGTGTCAATTTGGAAAAATTATTGGATTGTGATCTGCTTTACCTTCCCTGTCGTCATCACATTTTTGAACTAATTTTGAGAAGCTGTTTCGATACATTGATGGGTGCAACATCCCGTCCCGACGTGGCGCTTTTCAAAAAATTTAGAGAAAGCTGGGCGAAATTCGATAAAGAGAATTATGTCACTGGTATCAATGAAGTGTCTCATGATATCCGTACTCAAATTCTTGGATTTCTTGAACATCACCTTTCTACGCAGAAACACCAGCGGGATGATTACAAAGAATTGTTAGAATTAACAATGATATTTCTTGGTGGAATTCCACCGAATGGAATATCTTTTCGTCTACCGGGAGCAGTGCATCATGCTAGGTGGATGGCAAAGGCAATCTATGCATTGAAGATCTACATTTTTCAGGATCAGTTCCATTTATCTCATAGGGAGAAAGATGCTTTAAGACGAATATGTATTTTTGTTGCTCGAGTATATGTTCGAGCCTGGTTTTTGTCGCCGTGTGCAATCAAAGCACCTTACCATGATTTTCTATTAATGCGTCAGCTGATAAGTTATCAAAGTACTGATCCAGACATCAGTAAGGTTGCCGCAAAGAAATTTGCCAATCATCTTTGGTACTTAGCTCCGGAAACTGTCATTCTATCCCTATTTGACGATGATGTTCCAACGGAGACTAAGAGAAATATGGCTCAAGTTTTACTGGAAATAGAGAAGGCTGAACGAGAAGAAGAGGAAAAAACTCAATTAAAGAGATACATTTTACACGAAACTAATTTTTCTTCATTTACAAATGCCGAATATTCATCTTTAGTGACACCCGGTTCAAGATCTTTTTTCACGAGATTCAATATCAATACCGATTTTCTTCACAAAGACCCGTCAACATGGACTGATGACTCGGAATATATCAATGGAATGAAAAAACTGGAGAAAATAGTCGTTGTGAATGATGTTGCAGAAAGGGGCGTTAAACTCATTCAAGACTATAATAACATTTTGACAAGAAATGAATCTGAGAAGCAAATTGTTTTACGGATTGTTGCCGAAGATCGTAAAAAATACCAAACTGTCACCAAATCCTCCCTTCTAAAAAAATAAGTGTAATTGTTCACACTGTATTTTAATATTATAGAAATTATTGTCGTAAATAAAATATGTTTTACTTATAAGCTTGTGTGCATTATTAAAAATACCTAGGATCTCCCATCTTTTCCATGTTACTACTGAAATTTCTCAAACTAATTTCAGCGAATATTCATTTAGAAAATTTTTAAACGATTTCTGGAGTAACTTCGATGTGTCCATATAAATTTCTCTAAAAAATACAGGTAATAGTTGAAATGCGGAACAGAGTTAACCACTGCGCATAGTGCGCAAACTATGTTCCAGCAGTAAGTCGTTTGAGGGTCGCTTTACAGTTGTCCAATTACCCTGAAATTTTGTGTAGTTTGTTTTTTTGTTGATTGCAACAAGATTGGGGGGTGGGAGCAAGAAAATTCGAAGTTTCATAAAATGTCATATAGCTTAGGGCCACCCTAGTATACACATTGTAATCTTAGCCATCGGGCCGAGATGGGTGACTTCTTGGAGTCGCCTCGGAATGTGTATACGCATTGTCATCTCAGCCATCAGGCCGAGATGGACGACTTCTCGGAGTCACCTCCGGATGTGTATACACTTTGATCTCAGCCATCAAGCCGACATGGATGACTTCTCAGAGTTACCCCGGAATGTGTATTCACATTGTCATTTTAGCCATCGGGCCGAGATGGGTGACTTCTTGGAGTCGCCTCGGAATGAGTATACGCATTGTCATCTCAGCTATCAGGCCGAGATGGACGACTTCTCGGAGTCACCTCCGGATGTGTATACACTTTGATCTCAGCCATCAAGAGGACATGGATGGCTTCTCGGGGTCACCTAGGAATGTGTATACACATTGTAATCTTAGCCATCGGGCCGAGATGGGTGACTTCTTGGAGTCGCCTCGGAATGTGTATACGCATTGTCATCTCAGCCATCAGGCCGAGATGGACGACTTCTCGGAGTCACCTCCGGATGTGTATACACTTTGATCTCAGCCATCAAGCCGACATGGATGACTTCTCGGAGTTACCCCGGAATGTGTATACACATTGTCATCTTAGCCATCGGGCCGAGATGGGTGACTTCTTGGAGTCGCCTCGGAATGTGTATACGCATTGTCATCTCAGCTATCAGGCCGAGATGGACGACTTCTCGGAGTCACCTCCGGATGTGTATACACTTTGATCTCAGCCATCAAGCCGACATGGATGACTTCTTGGAGTTACCCCGGAATGTGTATACACATTGTCATCTTAGCCATCAGGCCGGGACGGGTGACTTCTTGGTGTCGCCTCGGAATGTGTATACGGATTGTCATCTCAGCCATCAGGCCGAGATGGACGACTTCTCGGTGTCACCTCCGTATGTGTATACACTTCGATCTCACTGATCTTAGCCATCAGGCCGAGATGCATGACTTCTATGAGTCACCTCCGGATGTGTATACACTTTGATCTCAGCCATCAAGAGGACATGGATGGCTTCTCGGGGTCACCTAGGAATGTGTATACACATTGTAATCTTAGCCATCGGGCCGAGATGGGTGACTTCTTGGAGTCGCCTCGGAATGTGTATACACATTCTCATATAAGCCACCAGGCCGTGATGGATGACTTCTCAGAGTTACCCCGGAATGTCTAGTCACATTGTCATCTTAGCCATCGGGCCGAGATGGGTGACTTCTTGGAGTCGCCTTCGGATGTGTATACACTTTGATCTCAGCCATCAAGCCGACATGGATGACTTCTCGGAGTTACCCCGGAATGTGTATACACACTGTAATCTTAGCCATCGGGCCGAGATGGGTGACTTCTTGGAGTCGCCTCGGAATGTGTATACGCATTGTCATCTCAGCCATCAGGCCGAGATGGACGACATCTCGGAGTCACCTCCGGATGTGTATACACTTTGATCTCAGCCATCAAGCCGACATGGATGACTTCTTGGAGTTACCCCAGAATGTGTATACACATTGTCATCTTAGCCATCGGGCCGAGATGGGTGACTTCTTGGAGTCGCCTCGGAATGTGTATACGCATTGTCATCTCAGCCATCAGGCCGAGATGGACGACTTCTCGGAGTCACCTCCGGATGTCTTTTCGGAGTCGCCCGGAATGTGTACAGTCATTCTCACGTCAGCCATCCGGCCGAGAACGATGACTTTTCGGAGACGCCCTGGAATGTGTATACACATTGTCATCTTAGCCATCAGGCCGGGGCGGGTGACTTCTTGGTGTCGCCTCGGAATGTGTATACGCATTGTCATCTCAGCCATCCGGCCGAGATGAACGACTTCTCGGAGTTACCCCGGAATGTGTATACACATTGTCATCTTAGGCATCCGGCCGAGAACGATGCCATTTCGGAGTCGCCCCGGAATGTGAATAGTCATTCTCACGTCAGCCATCAGGCCGACAACGATGACCTTTCGGAGTCGCCCCGGAATGTGTATACACATTCTCATCTCAGCCATCAGGCCGAGAACGATGACTTTTCGGAGTCGCCCCGGAATGTGTATACACTTCGATCTCACGAATCAGGCCGAGATGGATGACTTCTCAGAGTTACCTCGGAATATGTATACACATCCTGATCTTAGCCATCAGGCTGAGATGCATGACTTCTATGAGTCATCTCCGGATGTGTATACACTTCGATCTTAGTCGTCGGGCTGAGATGGATAGGTTCTCGGAGTCACCCCGCGACGTGTATACACATTCTCATATCAGCCACCAGGCCGTGATGGATGACTTCTCAGAGTTACCCCGGAATGTCTAGTCACATTGTCATCTTAGGCATCGGGCCGAGATGGGTGACTTCTTGGGGTCGCCTCCGGATGTGTATACACTTTGATCTCAGCCATCAAGCCGACATGGATGACTTCTCGGAGTTACCCCGGAATGTGTATACACACTGTAATCTTAGCCATCGGGCCGAGATGGGTGACTTCTTGGAGTCGCCTCGGAATGTGTATACGCATTGTCATCTCAGCCATCAGGCCGAGATGGACGACTTCTCGGAGTCACCTCCGGATGTGTATACACTTTGATCTCAGCCATCAAGCCGACATGGATGACTTCTTGGAGTTACCCCGGAATGTGTATACACATTGTCATCTTAGCCATCAGGCCGAGAACGATGACTTTTCGGAGTCGCCCGGAATGTGCACAGTCATTCTCACGTCAGCCATCCGGCCGAGAACGATGGCTTTTCGGAGTCGCCCTGGAATGTGTATACGCTGCGACGACGATCCGCGCGCGCCGCCGGCCGTACCCGCCCACGCGGCCGAAATCGTCCGCAAAAGAGAGGTTCGGTGTTCGCTCCTCGCTGATTTCCCCGCGATTCGCCTAACCCGCGGTTGGGCGCCAGGCCCCCGAAAGGACCACTATTTATCTATGAAGGTGCGAGCTAGGATGGTGGATCGAATCGCGGACGGAAACCAGGCTCGTCTCATCCGGCACGGCTAACTCCGGTCTAGGTCGTTTGGGTCCAGGCTGAGCCCGAGGGAAAGCGCAGTCTGGCTCGGCCGCCGCAGTACGGTGACAACGGCCGAGTGCAATATTTTATCCTGAAAATCACGCATGCAAAGAACACAACGAGAAATAACCGCGAAAGAAGCAAATTGAACAGAAAGAACGAGTAAACGAATTTATTCCATAAGAAGTGGCCAGTCGCACTGGTTCACAAGATGGCCGCCGAGGCCGGTCGCCGATTTCCGCTCGAGAATCCCGTCTTGGTTCGAATTTTGATCCGCGGCCAATCACAGAGCCGCTCGCTCGTCGCCTGTTCCTCGCGGCCAATCACAGAGCCGCTCGCTCGTCGCGTGTTCCTCGCGGCCAATCACCGGCCGCTCGCCAATACACGCCGTTAACGCGGCCGCACGCTCCTAACAAAAGACTCGACTGGTACCGGGGAGTTTACACACGTCTTTCTGGGCGAGAATTCCTTGGTGGTCCTAATTCAGCTGTGGCCTGTACCCGATGAGGCCTCCGAGGGCCGGGGCCCCCCCTCGAAGCCGTCGCTCTAGCACTGCGACTTTGTTTCCCCGGTACGTTCCCCCCCAGGACTCTAGCACCCGTTGACCACCAAGAAATTCTCTCCCAAGCACTGCACCGAACCGCACCGAGACCCCACAACGATCGCACGCACACCAAAGAAACGCAAGAAGGAAGAAGTGCGCCACTTACCGTCTCCGCCCACCTGCTAACCTGCTACACCGCTCCTTGGTCACGTTCCACACGGCCGAAAATCACCGCCAAAGTACACTGAACGCGGCCGAGGGACTCTAATCGGATCTCTTAAACCACCAACTCAATCTATCTCAAGGTCAGAAAGAAGAAATACTATCGAGACGCAAATGTGACTGATCACTACGCACGCCGGAAGTCGAGTGTCGCAGGTTAGCACGCGGTCGGAGACGCGGGCCCATGCCGCTCGTGACGCCGCCTAGAATTGGGGTGGTTGCGCTAGAGAGGTCCCCCGGCGGCCGACAGGTGGTGGGTCCTGTCCTATTTCAGTTATTGATTCTGCGGCCTCGATCCCTCTGGTTGTGCTGGTTTCCCTGGTGGCTGCTCTGCGACTCTTAGTATCCAGCTGATCGTCGGCCGTGGTCTAGCGGGGTGTCGACCGGGTGATCAATCCGGCCGACCCCACCGGGTTTTCCTGTGACTTGAATACAATCAGAGCGAAAAAAAGGGTTAATATTGTCTATTCGTCGGTGCATTGGCTTGGCCCTTCGGAACGCGCGCTCCCCCCGGTCCGGCGTGCGCGGTCAGATTCCGCGGAGGTGGGCGGTGACGGAGCGGGTCAACAAGCGCTTCGTCACAACGCATTGTCATCTCAGCCATCAAGCCGACATGGATGATTTCTTGGAGTTACCCCGGCATGTGTATACACATTGTCATCTTAGCCATCAGGTCGAGACGGATATCTTCCCGGAGTCACCTCGGAATGTGTATACACTTCGATCTCAGGCACCGGGCCGAGATGTGTGACTTTTCGGAGTCGCCCTGGAATGTGTATACACATTGTCATCTTAGCCATCAGGCCGAGACGGGTGACTTCTTGGTGTCGCCTCGGAATGTGTATACGCATAGTCATCTCAGCCATCAAGCCGAGATGGGCGACTTTTCGGAGTCGCCCCGGAATGTGTATACACATTGTCATTTTAGCCATCACGCCGAGATGGGTGACATCTTGGAGTCGCCTCGGAATGTGTATACGCATTGTCATCTCAGCCATCAGGCCGAGATGGACGACTTCTCGGAGTCACCTCCGGATGTGTATACACTTTGATCTCAGCCATCAAGCCGACATGGATGACTTCTCAGAGTTACCCCGGAATGTGTATTCACATTGTCATTTTAGCCATCGGGCCGAGATGGGTGACTTCTTGGAGTCGCCTCGGAATGAGTATACGCATTGTCATCTCAGCTATCAGGCCGAGATGGACGACTTCTCGGAGTCACCTCCGGATGTGTATACACTTTGATCTCAGCCATCAAGAGGACATGGATGGCTTCTCGGGGTCACCTAGGAATGTGTATACACATTGTAATCTTAGCCATCGGGCCGAGATGGGTGACTTCTTGGAGTCGCCTCGGAATGTGTATACGCATTGTCATCTCAGCCATCAGGCCGAGATGGACGACTTCTCGGAGTCACCTCCGGATGTGTATACACTTTGATCTCAGCCATCAAGCCGACATGGATGACTTCTCGGAGTTACCCCGGAATGTGTATACACATTGTCATCTTAGCCATCGGGCCGAGATGGGTGACTTCTTGGAGTCGCCTCGGAATGTGTATACGCATTGTCATCTCAGCTATCAGGCCGAGATGGACGACTTCTCGGAGTCACCTCCGGATGTGTATACACTTTGATCTCAGCCATCTAGCCGACATGGATGACTTCTTGGAGTTACCCCGGAATGTGTATACACATTGTCATCTTAGCCATCAGGCCGGGACGGGTGACTTCTTGGTGTCGCCTCGGAATGTGTATACGGATTGTCATCTCAGCCATCAGGCCGAGATGGACGACTTCTCGGTGTCACCTCCGCATGTGTATACACTTCGATCTCACGAATCAGGCCGAGATGGATGACTTCTCAGAGTTACCTCGGAATATGTATACACATCCTGATCTTAGCCATCAGGCTGAGATGCATGACTTCTATGAGTCATCTCCGGATGTGTATACACTTCGATCTTAGTCGTCGGGCTGAGATGGATAGGTTCTCGGAGTCACCCCGCGACGTGTATACACATTCTCATATCAGCCACCAGGCCGTGATGGATGACTTCTCAGAGTTACCCCGGAATGTCTAGTCACATTGTCATCTTAGCCATCGGGCCGAGATGGGTGACTTCTTGGAGTCGCCTCCGGATGTGTATACACTTTGATCTCAGCCATCAAGCCGACATGGATGACTTCTTGGAGTTACCCCGGAATGTGTATACACATTGTCATCTTAGCCATCAGGCCGAGAACGATGACTTTTCGGAGTCGCCCGGAATGTGCACAGTCATTCTCACGTCAGCCATCAGGCCGAGAACGATGACTTTTCGGAGTCGCCCGGAATGTGTACAGTCATTCTCACGTCAGCCATCCGGCCGAGAACGATGACTTTTCGGAGACGCCCTGGAATGTGTATACACATTGTCATCTTAGCCATCAGGCCGGGGCGGGTGACTTCTTGGTGTCGCCTCGGAATGTGTATACGCATTGTCATCTCAGCCATCCGGCCGAGATGAACGACTTCTCGGAGTTACCCCGGAATGTGTATACACATTGTCATCTTAGGCATCAGGCCGAGAACGATGACTTTTCGGAGTCGCCCCGGAATGTGTATACACATTCTCATCTCAGCCATCAGGCCGAGAACGATGACTTTTCGGAGTCGCCCCGGAATGTGTATACACTTCGATCTCACGAATCAGGCCGAGATGGATGACTTCTCAGAGTTACCTCGGAATATGTATACACATCCTGATCTTAGCCATCAGGCCGAGATGCATGACTTCTATGAGTCATCTCCGGATGTGTATACACTTCGATCTTAGTCGTCGGGCTGTGATGGATAGGTTCTCGGAGTCACCCCGCGACGTGTATACACATTCTCATATCAGCCACCAGGCCGTGATGGATGACTTCTCAGAGTTACCCCGGAATGTCTAGTCACATTGTCATCTTAGCCATCGGGCCGAGATGGGTGACTTCTTGGAGTCGCCTCGGAATGTGTATACGCATTGTCATCTTAGCCATCAGGCCGGGACGGGTGACTTCTTGGTGTCGCCTCGGAATGTGTATACGCATTGTCATCTCAGCCATCAGGCCGAGATGGACGACTTCTCGGAGGTACCTCGGAATATGGACACACATCCTGATCTTATCCATCAGGCTGAGACGGATAACTTCTCGGAGTCACATCCGGATGTGTATACACTTTGATCTCAGCCATCAAGAGGACATGGATGGCTTCTCGGGGTCACCTAGGAATGTGTATACACATTGTCATCTTAGCCATCAGGCCGAGATGGGTGACTTCTTAGAGTCGTTTTGGAATGTGTATACGCATTGTCACCTCAGCCATCAGGCCGAGATAGACGACTTCGCGGAGTTACCTCGGAATATGGACACACATCCTGATCTTAGCCATCAGGCCGAGATGTATGACTTCTCGGAGTCACCTCCGGATGTGTATACACTTTGATCTCAGCCATCAAGCCGACATGGATGCATTCTCGGAGTTACTTCGGAATGTGTATACACATCCTCATCTTGGTCATTAGGCCGGGATGGGTGACTTCTTGGAGTCGCCTCCGAATGTGTATACACATTGTCATCTTAGCCATCAGACCGAGATGCGTGACTTCTTGGAGTCCCCTCGGAATGTGTATACGCATAGTCATCTCAGCCATCAAGCCGAGATGGGCTACTTTTCGGAGTCGCCCCGGAATGTGTATACTCATTCTCACGTCAGCCATCAGGCCGAGATCGATGACTTTTCGGAGTCACCTCGGAACGTGAATACACTTCGATCTCAAGAATCAGGCCGAGATGGAGGACTTCTCAGTGTTACCGCGGAATATGGACACACATCCTTAGCTTAGCCATCAGGCCGAGATGTATAACTTCTTGGAGTCACCTTCGGATGTGTATACATCCTCATCTTGGGCTTTATGCCGAGATGAATGACTTCTCAGTGTTACCGCGGAATATGGACACACATCCTTAGCTTAGCCATCAGGCCGAGATGTATAACTTCTTGGAGTCACCTTCGGATGTGTATACATCCTCATCTTGGGCTTTATGCCGAGATGAATGACTTCCCAGAGTTACCCCGGAATGTGTATACACATTCTCATATCAGCCACCAGGCCGTGATGGATGACTTCTCAGAGTTACCTCGGAATGTGTATTCACATTGTCATCTTAGCCATCGGGCCGAGATGGGTGACTTCTTGGAGTCGGCTCGGAATGTGTATACGCATTGTCATCTCAGCCATCAGGCCGAGATGGACGACTTCTCGGAGGTACCTCGGAATATGGACACACATCCTGATCTTAGTCATCAGGCTGAGACGGAAAACTTCTCGGAGTCACCTCCGGATGTGTATACACTTTGATCTCAGCCATCAAGAGGACATGGATGGCTTCTCGGGGTCACCTAGGAATGTGTATACACATTGTCATCTTAGCCATCAGGCCGAGATGGGTGACTTCTTAGAGTCGTTTCGGAATGTGTATACGCATTGTCACCTCAGCCATCAGGCCGAGATAGACGACTTCGCGGAGTTACCTCGGAATATGGACACACATCCTGATCTTAGCCATCAGGCCGAGATGTATGACTTCTCGGAGTCACCTCCGGATGTGTATACACTTTGATCTCAGCCATCAAGCCGACATGGATGCATTCTCGGAGTTACTTCGGAATGTGTATACACATCCTCATCTTGGTCATTAGGCCGGGATGGGTGACTTCTTGGAGTCGCCTCCGAATGTGTATACACATTGTCATCTTAGCCATCAGACCGAGATGCGTGACTTCTTGGAGTACCCTCGGAATGTGTATACACATTGTCATCTTAGCCATCAGGCCGAGATGTATGACTTCTCGGAGTCGCCCCGGAATGTGTATACTCATTCTCACGTCAGCCATGAGGCCGACAACGATGACCTTTCGGAGTCACCTCGGAACGTGTATACACTTCGATCTCAAGAATCAGGCCGAGATGGATGACTTCTCAGAGTTACCTCGGAATATGTATACACGTCCTGATCTTAGCCATCAGGCCGAGATGGATGACTTCTATGAGTCATCTCCGGATGTGTATACATTTCGATCTTAGTCGTCGGGCTGAGATGGATAAGTTCTCGGAGTCACCCCGCGACGTGTATACACATTCTCATATCAGCCACCAGGCCGTGATGGATGACTTCTCAGAGTTACCCGGGAATGTGTATTCACATTGTCATCTTAGCCATCGGGCCGAGATGGGTGACTTCTTGGAGTCGCCTCGGAATGTGTATACGCATTGTCATCTTAGCCATCAGGCCGGGACGGGTGACTTCTTGGTGTCGCCTCGGAATGTGTATACGCATTGTCATCTCAGCCATCAGGCCGAGATGGACGACTTCTCGGAGGTACCTCGGAATATGGACACACATCCTGATCTTATCCATCAGGCTGAGACGGATAACTTCTCGGAGTCACATCCGGATGTGTATACACTTTGATCTCAGCCATCAAGAGGACATGGATGGCTTCTCGGGGTCACCTAGGAATGTGTATACACATTGTAATCTTAGCCATCGGGCCGAGATGGGTGACTTCTTGGAGTCGCCTCGGAATGTGTATACGCATTGTCATCTCAGCCATCAGGCCGAGATGGACGACTTCTCGGAGTCACCTCCGGATGTGTATACACTTTGATCTCAGCCATCAAGCCGACATGGATGACTTCTCAGAGTTACCCCGGAATGTGTATTCACATTGTCATTTTAGCCATCGGGCCGAGATGGGTGACTTCTTGGAGTCGCCTCGGAATGAGTATACGCATTGTCATCTCAGCTATCAGGCCGAGATGGACGACTTCTCGGAGTCACCTCCGGATGTGTATACACTTTGATCTCAGCCATCAAGAGGACATGGATGGCTTCTCGGGGTCACCTAGGAATGTGTATACACATTGTAATCTTAGCCATCGGGCCGAGATGGGTGACTTCTTGGAGTCGCCTCGGAATGTGTATACGCATTGTCATCTCAGCCATCAGGCCGAGATGGACGACTTCTCGGAGTCACCTCCGGATGTGTATACACTTTGATCTCAGCCATCAAGCCGACATGGATGACTTCTCGGAGTTACCCCGGAATGTGTATACACATTGTCATCTTAGCCATCGGGCCGAGATGGGTGACTTCTTGGAGTCGCCTCGGAATGTGTATACGCATTGTCATCTCAGCTATCAGGCCGAGATGGACGACTTCTCGGAGTCACCTCCGGATGTGTATACACTTTGATCTCAGCCATCAAGCCGACATGGATGACTTCTTGGAGTTACCCCGGAATGTGTATACACATTGTCATCTTAGCCATCAGGCCGGGACGGGTGACTTCTTGGTGTCGCCTCGGAATGTGTATACGGATTGTCATCTCAGCCATCAGGCCGAGATGGACGACTTCTCGGTGTCACCTCCGTATGTGTATACACTTCGATCTCACTGATCTTAGCCATCAGGCCGAGATGCATGACTTCTATGAGTCATCTCCGGATGTGTATACACTTCGATCTTAGTCGTCGGGCTGAGATGGATAGGTTCTCGGAGTCGCCCCGCGACGTGTATACACATTCTCATATAAGCCACCAGGCCGTGATGGATGACTTCTCAGAGTTACCCCGGAATGTCTAGTCACATTGTCATCTTA
Source organism: Trypoxylon attenuatum (assembly GCA_963989405.1). Classification (NCBI taxonomy): domain Eukaryota; kingdom Metazoa; phylum Arthropoda; class Insecta; order Hymenoptera; family Crabronidae; genus Trypoxylon; species Trypoxylon attenuatum. The sequence continues at coordinate 7,981,498 of OZ022492.1, read as the reverse complement.
GCCATCGGGCCGAGATGGGTGACTTCTTGGAGTCGCCTTCGGATGTGTATACACTTTGATCTCAGCCATCAAGCCGACATGGATGACTTCTCGGAGTTACCCCGGAATGTGTATACACACTGTAATCTTAGCCATCGGGCCGAGATGGGTGACTTCTTGGAGTCGCCTCGGAATGTGTATACGCATTGTCATCTCAGCCATCAGGCCGAGATGGACGACATCTCGGAGTCACCTCCGGATGTGTATACACTTTGATCTCAGCCATCAAGCCGACATGGATGACTTCTTGGAGTTACCCCAGAATGTGTATACACATTGTCATCTTAGCCATCGGGCCGAGATGGGTGACTTCTTGGAGTCGCCTCGGAATGTGTATACGCATTGTCATCTCAGCCATCAGGCCGAGATGGACGACTTCTCGGAGTCACCTCCGGATGTCTTTTCGGAGTCGCCCGGAATGTGTACAGTCATTCTCACGTCAGCCATCCGGCCGAGAACGATGACTTTTCGGAGACGCCCTGGAATGTGTATACACATTGTCATCTTAGGCATCCGGCCGAGAACGATGCCATTTCGGAGTCGCCCCGGAATGTGAATACACATTCTCATCTCAGCCATCAGGCCGAGAACGATGACTTTTCGGAGTCGCCCCGGAATGTGTATACACTTCGATCTCACGAATCAGGCCGAGATGGATGACTTCTCAGAGTTACCTCGGAATATGTATACACATCCTGATCTTAGCCATCAGGCTGAGATGCATGACTTCTATGAGTCATCTCCGGATGTGTATACACTTCGATCTTAGTCGTCGGGCTGAGATGGATAGGTTCTCGGAGTCACCCCGCGACGTGTATACACATTCTCATATCAGCCACCAGGCCGTGATGGATGACTTCTCAGAGTTACCCCGGAATGTCTAGTCACATTGTCATCTTAGGCATCGGGCCGAGATGGGTGACTTCTTGGGGTCGCCTCCGGATGTGTATACACTTTGATCTCAGCCATCAAGCCGACATGGATGACTTCTCGGAGTTACCCCGGAATGTGTATACACACTGTAATCTTAGCCATCGGGCCGAGATGGGTGACTTCTTGGAGTCGCCTCGGAATGTGTATACGCATTGTCATCTCAGCCATCAGGCCGAGATGGACGACTTCTCGGAGTCACCTCCGGATGTGTATACACTTTGATCTCAGCCATCAAGCCGACATGGATGACTTCTTGGAGTTACCCCGGAATGTGTATACACATTGTCATCTTAGCCATCAGGCCGAGAACGATGACTTTTCGGAGTCGCCCGGAATGTGCACAGTCATTCTCACGTCAGCCATCCGGCCGAGAACGATGGCTTTTCGGAGTCGCCCTGGAATGTGTATACGCATTGTCAGCTCAGCCATCAAGCCGACATGGATGATTTCTTGGAGTTACCCCGGCATGTGTATACACATTGTCATCTTAGCCATCAGGTCGAGACGGATATCTTCCCGGAGTCACCTCGGAATGTGTATACACTTCGATCTCAGGCACCGGGCCGAGATGTGTGACTTTTCGGAGTCGCCCTGGAATGTGTATACACATTGTCATCTTAGCCATCAGGCCGAGACGGGTGACTTCTTGGTGTCGCCTCGGAATGTGTATACGCATAGTCATCTCAGCCATCAAGCCGAGATGGGCGACTTTTCGGAGTCGCCCCGGAATGTGTATACACATTGTCATTTTAGCCATCACGCCGAGATGGGTGACATCTTGGAGTCGCCTCGGAATGTGTATACGCATTGTCATCTCAGCCATCAGGCCGAGATGGACGACTTCTCGGAGTCACCTCCGGATGTGTATACACTTTGATCTCAGCCATCAAGCCGACATGGATGACTTCTCAGAGTTACCCCGGAATGTGTATTCACATTGTCATTTTAGCCATCGGGCCGAGATGGGTGACTTCTTGGAGTCGCCTCGGAATGAGTATACGCATTGTCATCTCAGCTATCAGGCCGAGATGGACGACTTCTCGGAGTCACCTCCGGATGTGTATACACTTTGATCTCAGCCATCAAGAGGACATGGATGGCTTCTCGGGGTCACCTAGGAATGTGTATACACATTGTAATCTTAGCCATCGGGCCGAGATGGGTGACTTCTTGGAGTCGCCTCGGAATGTGTATACGCATTGTCATCTCAGCCATCAGGCCGAGATGGACGACTTCTCGGAGTCACCTCCGGATGTGTATACACTTTGATCTCAGCCATCAAGCCGACATGGATGACTTCTCGGAGTTACCCCGGAATGTGTATACACATTGTCATCTTAGCCATCGGGCCGAGATGGGTGACTTCTTGGAGTCGCCTCGGAATGTGTATACGCATTGTCATCTCAGCTATCAGGCCGAGATGGACGACTTCTCGGAGTCACCTCCGGATGTGTATACACTTTGATCTCAGCCATCTAGCCGACATGGATGACTTCTTGGAGTTACCCCGGAATGTGTATACACATTGTCATCTTAGCCATCAGGCCGGGACGGGTGACTTCTTGGTGTCGCCTCGGAATGTGTATACGGATTGTCATCTCAGCCATCAGGCCGAGATGGACGACTTCTCGGTGTCACCTCCGCATGTGTATACACTTCGATCTCACGAATCAGGCCGAGATGGATGACTTCTCAGAGTTACCTCGGAATATGTATACACATCCTGATCTTAGCCATCAGGCCGAGATGCATGACTTCTATGAGTCATCTCCGGATGTGTATACACTTCGATCTTAGTCGTCGGGCTGAGATGGATAGGTTCTCGGAGTCACCCCGCGACGTGTATACACATTCTCATATAAGCCACCAGGCCGTGATGGATGACTTCTCAGAGTTACCCCGGAATGTCTAGTCACATTGTCATCTTAGCCATCGGGCCGAGATGGGTGACTTCTTGGAGTCGCCTTCGGATGTGTATACACTTTGATCTCAGCCATCAAGCCGACATGGATGACTTCTCGGAGTTACCCCGGAATGTGTATACACACTGTAATCTTAGCCATCGGGCCGAGATGGGTGACTTCTTGGAGTCGCCTCGGAATGTGTATACGCATTGTCATCTCAGCCATCAGGCCGAGATGGACGACATCTCGGAGTCACCTCCGGATGTGTATACACTTTGATCTCAGCCATCAAGCCGACATGGATGACTTCTTGGAGTTACCCCAGAATGTGTATACACATTGTCATCTTAGCCATCAGGCCGAGAACGATGACTTTTCGGAGTCGCCCGGAATGTGTACAGTCATTCTCACGTCAGCCATCCGGCCGAGAACGATGACTTTTCGGAGACGCCCTGGAATGTGTATACACATTGTCATCTTAGCCATCAGGCCGGGGCGGGTGACTTCTTGGTGTCGCCTCGGAATGTGTATACGCATTGTCATCTCAGCCATCCGGCCGAGATGAACGACTTCTCGGAGTTACCCCGGAATGTGTATACACATTGTCATCTTAGGCATCCGGCCGAGAACGATGCCATTTCGGAGTCGCCCCGGAATGTGAATAGTCATTCTCACGTCAGCCATCAGGCCGACAACGATGACCTTTCGGAGTCGCCCCGGAATGTGTATACACATTCTCATCTCAGCCATCAGGCCGAGAACGATGACTTTTCGGAGTCGCCCCGGAATGTGTATGCACTTCGATCTCACGAATCAGGCCGAGATGGATGACTTCTCAGAGTTACCTCGGAATATGTATACACATCCTGATCTTAGCCATCAGGCTGAGATGCATGACTTCTATGAGTCATCTCCGGATGTGTATACACTTCGATCTTAGTCGTCGGGCTGAGATGGATAGGTTCTCGGAGTCACCCCGCGACGTGTATACACATTCTCATATCAGCCACCAGGCCGTGATGGATGACTTCTCAGAGTTACCCCGGAATGTCTAGTCACATTGTCATCTTAGCCATCGGGCCGAGATGGGTGACTTCTTGGAGTCGCCTTCGGATGTGTATACACTTTGATCTCAGCCATCAAGCCGACATGGATGACTTCTTGGAGTTACCCCGGAATGTGTATACACATTGTCATCTTAGCCATCAGGCCGAGAACGATGACTTTTCGGAGTCGCCCGGAATGTGCACAGTCATTCTCACGTCAGCCATCAGGCCGAGAACGATGACTTTTCGGAGTCGCCCGGAATGTGTACAGTCATTCTCACGTCAGCCATCCGGCCGAGAACGATGACTTTTCGGAGACGCCCTGGAATGTGTATACACATTGTCATCTTAGCCATCAGGCCGGGGCGGGTGACTTCTTGGTGTCGCCTCGGAATGTGTATACGCATTGTCATCTCAGCCATCCGGCCGAGATGAACGACTTCTCGGAGTTACCCCGGAATGTGTATACACATTGTCATCTTAGGCATCCGGCCGAGAACGATGCCATTTCGGAGTCGCCCCGGAATGTGAATAGTCATTCTCACGTCAGCCATCAGGCCGACAACGATGACCTTTCGGAGTCGCCCCGGAATGTGTATACACTTCGATCTCACGAATCAGGCCGAGATGGATGACTTCTCAGAGTTACCTCGGAATATGTATACACATCCTGATCTTAGCCATCAGGCCGAGATGCATGACTTCTATGAGTCATCTCCGGATGTGTATACACTTCGATCTTAGTCGTCGGGCTGTGATGGATAGGTTCTCGGAGTCACCCCGCGACGTGTATACACATTCTCATATCAGCCACCAGGCCGTGATGGATGACTTCTCAGAGTTACCCCGGAATGTCTAGTCACATTGTCATCTTAGCCATCGGGCCGAGATGGGTGACTTCTTGGAGTCGCCTCGGAATGTGTATACGCATTGTCATCTTAGCCATCAGGCCGGGACGGGTGACTTCTTGGTGTCGCCTCGGAATGTGTATACGCATTGTCATCTCAGCCATCAGGCCGAGATGGACGACTTCTCGGAGGTACCTCGGAATATGGACACACATCCTGATCTTATCCATCAGGCTGAGACGGATAACTTCTCGGAGTCACATCCGGATGTGTATACACTTTGATCTCAGCCATCAAGAGGACATGGATGGCTTCTCGGGGTCACCTAGGAATGTGTATACACATTGTCATCTTAGCCATCAGGCCGAGATGGGTGACTTCTTAGAGTCGTTTTGGAATGTGTATACGCATTGTCACCTCAGCCATCAGGCCGAGATAGACGACTTCGCGGAGTTACCTCGGAATATGGACACACATCCTGATCTTAGCCATCAGGCCGAGATGTATGACTTCTCGGAGTCACCTCCGGATGTGTATACACTTTGATCTCAGCCATCAAGCCGACATGGATGCATTCTCGGAGTTACTTCGGAATGTGTATACACATCCTCATCTTGGTCATTAGGCCGGGATGGGTGACTTCTTGGAGTCGCCTCCGAATGTGTATACACATTGTCATCTTAGCCATCAGACCGAGATGCGTGACTTCTTGGAGTCCCCTCGGAATGTGTATACGCATAGTCATCTCAGCCATCAAGCCGAGATGGGCTACTTTTCGGAGTCGCCCCGGAATGTGTATACTCATTCTCACGTCAGCCATCAGGCCGAGATCGATGACTTTTCGGAGTCACCTCGGAACGTGAATACACTTCGATCTCAAGAATCAGGCCGAGATGGAGGACTTCTCAGTGTTACCGCGGAATATGGACACACATCCTTAGCTTAGCCATCAGGCCGAGATGTATAACTTCTTGGAGTCACCTTCGGATGTGTATACATCCTCATCTTGGGCTTTATGCCGAGATGAATGACTTCTCAGTGTTACCGCGGAATATGGACACACATCCTTAGCTTAGCCATCAGGCCGAGATGTATAACTTCTTGGAGTCACCTTCGGATGTGTATACATCCTCATCTTGGGCTTTATGCCGAGATGAATGACTTCCCAGAGTTACCCCGGAATGTGTATACACATTCTCATATCAGCCACCAGGCCGTGATGGATGACTTCTCAGAGTTACCTCGGAATGTGTATTCACATTGTCATCTTAGCCATCGGGCCGAGATGGGTGACTTCTTGGAGTCGGCTCGGAATGTGTATACGCATTGTCATCTCAGCCATCAGGCCGAGATGGACGACTTCTCGGAGGTACCTCGGAATATGGACACACATCCTGATCTTAGTCATCAGGCTGAGACGGAAAACTTCTCGGAGTCACCTCCGGATGTGTATACACTTTGATCTCAGCCATCAAGAGGACATGGATGGCTTCTCGGGGTCACCTAGGAATGTGTATACACATTGTCATCTTAGCCATCAGGCCGAGATGGGTGACTTCTTAGAGTCGTTTCGGAATGTGTATACGCATTGTCACCTCAGCCATCAGGCCGAGATAGACGACTTCGCGGAGTTACCTCGGAATATGGACACACATCCTGATCTTAGCCATCAGGCCGAGATGTATGACTTCTCGGAGTCACCTCCGGATGTGTATACACTTTGATCTCAGCCATCAAGCCGACATGGATGCATTCTCGGAGTTACTTCGGAATGTGTATACACATCCTCATCTTGGTCATTAGGCCGGGATGGGTGACTTCTTGGAGTCGCCTCCGAATGTGTATACACATTGTCATCTTAGCCATCAGACCGAGATGCGTGACTTCTTGGAGTACCCTCGGAATGTGTATACACATTGTCATCTTAGCCATCAGGCCGAGATGTATGACTTCTCGGAGTCGCCCCGGAATGTGTATACTCATTCTCACGTCAGCCATGAGGCCGACAACGATGACCTTTCGGAGTCACCTCGGAACGTGTATACACTTCGATCTCAAGAATCAGGCCGAGATGGATGACTTCTCAGAGTTACCTCGGAATATGTATACACGTCCTGATCTTAGCCATCAGGCCGAGATGGATGACTTCTATGAGTCATCTCCGGATGTGTATACATTTCGATCTTAGTCGTCGGGCTGAGATGGATAAGTTCTCGGAGTCACCCCGCGACGTGTATACACATTCTCATATCAGCCACCAGGCCGTGATGGATGACTTCTCAGAGTTACCCCGGAATGTGTATTCACATTGTCATCTTAGCCATCGGGCCGAGATGGGTGACTTCTTGGAGTCGCCTCGGAATGTGTATACGCATTGTCATCTTAGCCATCAGGCCGGGACGGGTGACTTCTTGGTGTCGCCTCGGAATGTGTATACGCATTGTCATCTCAGCCATCAGGCCGAGATGGACGACTTCTCGGAGGTACCTCGGAATATGGACACACATCCTGATCTTATCCATCAGGCTGAGACGGATAACTTCTCGGAGTCACATCCGGATGTGTATACACTTTGATCTCAGCCATCAAGAGGACATGGATGGCTTCTCGGGGTCACCTAGGAATGTGTATACACATTGTAATCTTAGCCATCGGGCCGAGATGGGTGACTTCTTGGAGTCGCCTCGGAATGTGTATACGCATTGTCATCTCAGCCATCAGGCCGAGATGGACGACTTCTCGGAGTCACCTCCGGATGTGTATACACTTTGATCTCAGCCATCAAGCCGACATGGATGACTTCTCAGAGTTACCCCGGAATGTGTATTCACATTGTCATTTTAGCCATCGGGCCGAGATGGGTGACTTCTTGGAGTCGCCTCGGAATGAGTATACGCATTGTCATCTCAGCTATCAGGCCGAGATGGACGACTTCTCGGAGTCACCTCCGGATGTGTATACACTTTGATCTCAGCCATCAAGAGGACATGGATGGCTTCTCGGGGTCACCTAGGAATGTGTATACACATTGTAATCTTAGCCATCGGGCCGAGATGGGTGACTTCTTGGAGTCGCCTCGGAATGTGTATACGCATTGTCATCTCAGCCATCAGGCCGAGATGGACGACTTCTCGGAGTCACCTCCGGATGTGTATACACTTTGATCTCAGCCATCAAGCCGACATGGATGACTTCTCGGAGTTACCCCGGAATGTGTATACACATTGTCATCTTAGCCATCGGGCCGAGATGGGTGACTTCTTGGAGTCGCCTCGGAATGTGTATACGCATTGTCATCTCAGCTATCAGGCCGAGATGGACGACTTCTCGGAGTCACCTCCGGATGTGTATACACTTTGATCTCAGCCATCTAGCCGACATGGATGACTTCTTGGAGTTACCCCGGAATGTGTATACACATTGTCATCTTAGCCATCAGGCCGGGACGGGTGACTTCTTGGTGTCGCCTCGGAATGTGTATACGGATTGTCATCTCAGCCATCAGGCCGAGATGGACGACTTCTCGGTGTCACCTCCGCATGTGTATACACTTCGATCTCACGAATCAGGCCGAGATGGATGACTTCTCAGAGTTACCTCGGAATATGTATACACATCCTGATCTTAGCCATCAGGCCGAGATGCATGACTTCTATGAGTCATCTCCGGATGTGTATACACTTCGATCTTAGTCGTCGGGCTGAGATGGATAGGTTCTCGGAGTCACCCCGCGACGTGTATACACATTCTCATATAAGCCACCAGGCCGTGATGGATGACTTCTCAGAGTTACCCCGGAATGTCTAGTCACATTGTCATCTTAGCCATCGGGCCGAGATGGGTGACTTCTTGGAGTCGCCTTCGGATGTGTATACACTTTGATCTCAGCCATCAAGCCGACATGGATGACTTCTCGGAGTTACCCCGGAATGTGTATACACACTGTAATCTTAGCCATCGGGCCGAGATGGGTGACTTCTTGGAGTCGCCTCGGAATGTGTATACGCATTGTCATCTCAGCCATCAGGCCGAGATGGACGACATCTCGGAGTCACCTCCGGATGTGTATACACTTTGATCTCAGCCATCAAGCCGACATGGATGACTTCTTGGAGTTACCCCAGAATGTGTATACACATTGTCATCTTAGCCATCAGGCCGAGAACGATGACTTTTCGGAGTCGCCCGGAATGTGTACAGTCATTCTCACGTCAGCCATCCGGCCGAGAACGATGACTTTTCGGAGACGCCCTGGAATGTGTATACACATTGTCATCTTAGCCATCAGGCCGGGGCGGGTGACTTCTTGGTGTCGCCTCGGAATGTGTATACGCATTGTCATCTCAGCCATCCGGCCGAGATGAACGACTTCTCGGAGTTACCCCGGAATGTGTATACACATTGTCATCTTAGGCATCCGGCCGAGAACGATGCCATTTCGGAGTCGCCCCGGAATGTGAATAGTCATTCTCACGTCAGCCATCAGGCCGACAACGATGACCTTTCGGAGTCGCCCCGGAATGTGTATACACATTCTCATCTCAGCCATCAGGCCGAGAACGATGACTTTTCGGAGTCGCCCCGGAATGTGTATGCACTTCGATCTCACGAATCAGGCCGAGATGGATGACTTCTCAGAGTTACCTCGGAATATGTATACACATCCTGATCTTAGCCATCAGGCTGAGATGCATGACTTCTATGAGTCATCTCCGGATGTGTATACACTTCGATCTTAGTCGTCGGGCTGAGATGGATAGGTTCTCGGAGTCACCCCGCGACGTGTATACACATTCTCATATCAGCCACCAGGCCGTGATGGATGACTTCTCAGAGTTACCCCGGAATGTCTAGTCACATTGTCATCTTAGCCATCGGGCCGAGATGGGTGACTTCTTGGAGTCGCCTTCGGATGTGTATACACTTTGATCTCAGCCATCAAGCCGACATGGATGACTTCTTGGAGTTACCCCGGAATGTGTATACACATTGTCATCTTAGCCATCAGGCCGAGAACGATGACTTTTCGGAGTCGCCCGGAATGTGCACAGTCATTCTCACGTCAGCCATCAGGCCGAGAACGATGACTTTTCGGAGTCGCCCGGAATGTGTACAGTCATTCTCACGTCAGCCATCCGGCCGAGAACGATGACTTTTCGGAGACGCCCTGGAATGTGTATACACATTGTCATCTTAGCCATCAGGCCGGGGCGGGTGACTTCTTGGTGTCGCCTCGGAATGTGTATACGCATTGTCATCTCAGCCATCCGGCCGAGATGAACGACTTCTCGGAGTTACCCCGGAATGTGTATACACATTGTCATCTTAGGCATCCGGCCGAGAACGATGCCATTTCGGAGTCGCCCCGGAATGTGAATAGTCATTCTCACGTCAGCCATCAGGCCGACAACGATGACCTTTCGGAGTCGCCCCGGAATGTGTATACACTTCGATCTCACGAATCAGGCCGAGATGGATGACTTCTCAGAGTTACCTCGGAATATGTATACACATCCTGATCTTAGCCATCAGGCCGAGATGCATGACTTCTATGAGTCATCTCCGGATGTGTATACACTTCGATCTTAGTCGTCGGGCTGTGATGGATAGGTTCTCGGAGTCACCCCGCGACGTGTATACACATTCTCATATCAGCCACCAGGCCGTGATGGATGACTTCTCAGAGTTACCCCGGAATGTCTAGTCACATTGTCATCTTAGCCATCGGGCCGAGATGGGTGACTTCTTGGAGTCGCCTCGGAATGTGTATACGCATTGTCATCTTAGCCATCAGGCCGGGACGGGTGACTTCTTGGTGTCGCCTCGGAATGTGTATACGCATTGTCATCTCAGCCATCAGGCCGAGATGGACGACTTCTCGGAGGTACCTCGGAATATGGACACACATCCTGATCTTATCCATCAGGCTGAGACGGATAACTTCTCGGAGTCACATCCGGATGTGTATACACTTTGATCTCAGCCATCAAGAGGACATGGATGGCTTCTCGGGGTCACCTAGGAATGTGTATACACATTGTCATCTTAGCCATCAGGCCGAGATGGGTGACTTCTTAGAGTCGTTTTGGAATGTGTATACGCATTGTCACCTCAGCCATCAGGCCGAGATAGACGACTTCGCGGAGTTACCTCGGAATATGGACACACATCCTGATCTTAGCCATCAGGCCGAGATGTATGACTTCTCGGAGTCACCTCCGGATGTGTATACACTTTGATCTCAGCCATCAAGCCGACATGGATGCATTCTCGGAGTTACTTCGGAATGTGTATACACATCCTCATCTTGGTCATTAGGCCGGGATGGGTGACTTCTTGGAGTCGCCTCCGAATGTGTATACACATTGTCATCTTAGCCATCAGACCGAGATGCGTGACTTCTTGGAGTCCCCTCGGAATGTGTATACGCATAGTCATCTCAGCCATCAAGCCGAGATGGGCTACTTTTCGGAGTCGCCCCGGAATGTGTATACTCATTCTCACGTCAGCCATCAGGCCGAGATCGATGACTTTTCGGAGTCACCTCGGAACGTGAATACACTTCGATCTCAAGAATCAGGCCGAGATGGAGGACTTCTCAGTGTTACCGCGGAATATGGACACACATCCTTAGCTTAGCCATCAGGCCGAGATGTATAACTTCTTGGAGTCACCTTCGGATGTGTATACATCCTCATCTTGGGCTTTATGCCGAGATGAATGACTTCTCAGTGTTACCGCGGAATATGGACACACATCCTTAGCTTAGCCATCAGGCCGAGATGTATAACTTCTTGGAGTCACCTTCGGATGTGTATACATCCTCATCTTGGGCTTTATGCCGAGATGAATGACTTCCCAGAGTTACCCCGGAATGTGTATACACATTCTCATATCAGCCACCAGGCCGTGATGGATGACTTCTCAGAGTTACCTCGGAATGTGTATTCACATTGTCATCTTAGCCATCGGGCCGAGATGGGTGACTTCTTGGAGTCGGCTCGGAATGTGTATACGCATTGTCATCTCAGCCATCAGGCCGAGATGGACGACTTCTCGGAGGTACCTCGGAATATGGACACACATCCTGATCTTAGTCATCAGGCTGAGACGGAAAACTTCTCGGAGTCACCTCCGGATGTGTATACACTTTGATCTCAGCCATCAAGAGGACATGGATGGCTTCTCGGGGTCACCTAGGAATGTGTATACACATTGTCATCTTAGCCATCAGGCCGAGATGGGTGACTTCTTAGAGTCGTTTCGGAATGTGTATACGCATTGTCACCTCAGCCATCAGGCCGAGATAGACGACTTCGCGGAGTTACCTCGGAATATGGACACACATCCTGATCTTAGCCATCAGGCCGAGATGTATGACTTCTCGGAGTCACCTCCGGATGTGTATACACTTTGATCTCAGCCATCAAGCCGACATGGATGCATTCTCGGAGTTACTTCGGAATGTGTATACACATCCTCATCTTGGTCATTAGGCCGGGATGGGTGACTTCTTGGAGTCGCCTCCGAATGTGTATACACATTGTCATCTTAGCCATCAGACCGAGATGCGTGACTTCTTGGAGTACCCTCGGAATGTGTATACACATTGTCATCTTAGCCATCAGGCCGAGATGTATGACTTCTCGGAGTCGCCCCGGAATGTGTATACTCATTCTCACGTCAGCCATGAGGCCGACAACGATGACCTTTCGGAGTCACCTCGGAACGTGTATACACTTCGATCTCAAGAATCAGGCCGAGATGGATGACTTCTCAGAGTTACCTCGGAATATGTATACACGTCCTGATCTTAGCCATCAGGCCGAGATGGATGACTTCTATGAGTCATCTCCGGATGTGTATACATTTCGATCTTAGTCGTCGGGCTGAGATGGATAAGTTCTCGGAGTCACCCCGCGACGTGTATACACATTCTCATATCAGCCACCAGGCCGTGATGGATGACTTCTCAGAGTTACCCCGGAATGTGTATTCACATTGTCATCTTAGCCATCGGGCCGAGATGGGTGACTTCTTGGAGTCGCCTCGGAATGTGTATACGCATTGTCATCTTAGCCATCAGGCCGGGACGGGTGACTTCTTGGTGTCGCCTCGGAATGTGTATACGCATTGTCATCTCAGCCATCAGGCCGAGATGGACGACTTCTCGGAGGTACCTCGGAATATGGACACACATCCTGATCTTATCCATCAGGCTGAGACGGATAACTTCTCGGAGTCACATCCGGATGTGTATACACTTTGATCTCAGCCATCAAGAGGACATGGATGGCTTCTCGGGGTCACCTAGGAATGTGTATACACATTGTAATCTTAGCCATCGGGCCGAGATGGGTGACTTCTTGGAGTCGCCTCGGAATGTGTATACGCATTGTCATCTCAGCCATCAGGCCGAGATGGACGACTTCTCGGAGTCACCTCCGGATGTGTATACACTTTGATCTCAGCCATCAAGCCGACATGGATGACTTCTCAGAGTTACCCCGGAATGTGTATTCACATTGTCATTTTAGCCATCGGGCCGAGATGGGTGACTTCTTGGAGTCGCCTCGGAATGAGTATACGCATTGTCATCTCAGCTATCAGGCCGAGATGGACGACTTCTCGGAGTCACCTCCGGATGTGTATACACTTTGATCTCAGCCATCAAGAGGACATGGATGGCTTCTCGGGGTCACCTAGGAATGTGTATACACATTGTAATCTTAGCCATCGGGCCGAGATGGGTGACTTCTTGGAGTCGCCTCGGAATGTGTATACGCATTGTCATCTCAGCCATCAGGCCGAGATGGACGACTTCTCGGAGTCACCTCCGGATGTGTATACACTTTGATCTCAGCCATCAAGCCGACATGGATGACTTCTCGGAGTTACCCCGGAATGTGTATACACATTGTCATCTTAGCCATCGGGCCGAGATGGGTGACTTCTTGGAGTCGCCTCGGAATGTGTATACGCATTGTCATCTCAGCTATCAGGCCGAGATGGACGACTTCTCGGAGTCACCTCCGGATGTGTATACACTTTGATCTCAGCCATCAAGCCGACATGGATGACTTCTTGGAGTTACCCCGGAATGTGTATACACATTGTCATCTTAGCCATCAGGCCGGGACGGGTGACTTCTTGGTGTCGCCTCGGAATGTGTATACGGATTGTCATCTCAGCCATCAGGCCGAGATGGACGACTTCTCGGTGTCACCTCCGTATGTGTATACACTTCGATCTCACTGATCTTAGCCATCAGGCCGAGATGCATGACTTCTATGAGTCATCTCCGGATGTGTATACACTTCGATCTTAGTCGTCGGGCTGAGATGGATAGGTTCTCGGAGTCGCCCCGCGACGTGTATACACATTCTCATATAAGCCACCAGGCCGTGATGGATGACTTCTCAGAGTTACCCCGGAATGTCTAGTCACATTGTCATCTTAGCCATCGGGCCGAGATGGGTGACTTCTTGGAGTCGCCTTCGGATGTGTATACACTTTGATCTCAGCCATCAAGCCGACATGGATGACTTCTCGGAGTTACCCCGGAATGTGTATACACACTGTAATCTTAGCCATCGGGCCGAGATGGGTGACTTCTTGGAGTCACCTCCGGATGTCTTTTCGGAGTCGCCCGGAATGTGTACAGTCATTCTCACGTCAGCCATCCGGCCGAGAACGATGACTTTTCGGAGACGCCCTGGAATGTGTATACACATTGTCATCTTAGCCATCAGGCCGGGGCGGGTGACTCCTTGGTGTCGCCTCGGAATGTGTATACGCATTGTCATCTCAGCCATCCGGCCGAGATGAACGACTTCTCGGAGTTACCCCGGAATGTGTATACACATTGTCATCTTAGGCATCCGGCCGAGAACGATGCCATTTCGGAGTCGCCCCGGAATGTGAATAGTCATTCTCACGTCAGCCATCAGGCCGACAACGATGACCTTTCGGAGTCGCCCCGGAATGTGTATACACATTCTCATCTCAGCCATCAGGCCGAGAACGATGACTTTTCGGAGTCGCCCCGGAATGTGTATACACTTCGATCTCACGAATCAGGCCGAGATGGATGACTTCTCAGAGTTACCTCGGAATATGTATACACATCCTGATCTTAGCCATCAGGCTGAGATGCATGACTTCTATGAGTCATCTCCGGATGTGTATACACTTCGATCTTAGTCGTCGGGCTGAGATGGATAGGTTCTCGGAGTCACCCCGCGACGTGTATACACATTCTCATATCAGCCACCAGGCCGTGATGGATGACTTCTCAGAGTTACCCCGGAATGTCTAGTCACATTGTCATCTTAGGCATCGGGCCGAGATGGGTGACTTCTTGGGGTCGCCTCCGGATGTGCACAGTCATTCTCACGTCAGCCATCCGGCCGAGAACGATGGCTTTTCGGAGTCGCCCTGGAATGTGTATACGCATTGTCATCTCAGCCATCAAGCCGACATGGATGATTTCTTGGAGTTACCCCGGCATGTGTATACACATTGTCATCTTAGCCATCAGGTCGAGACGGATATCTTCCCGGAGTCACCTCGGAATGTGTATACACTTCGATCTCAGGCACCGGGCCGAGATGTGTGACTTTTCGGAGTCGCCCTGGAATGTGTATACACATTGTCATCTTAGCCATCAGGCCGAGACGGGTGACTTCTTGGTGTCGCCTCGGAATGTGTATACGCATAGTCATCTCAGCCATCAAGCCGAGATGGGCGACTTTTCGGAGTCGCCCCGGAATGTGTATACACATTGTCATTTTAGCCATCACGCCGAGATGGGTGACATCTTGGAGTCGCCTCGGAATGTGTATACGCATTGTCATCTCAGCCATCAGGCCGAGATGGACGACTTCTCGGAGTCACCTCCGGATGTGTATACACTTTGATCTCAGCCATCAAGCCGACATGGATGACTTCTCAGAGTTACCCCGGAATGTGTATTCACATTGTCATTTTAGCCATCGGGCCGAGATGGGTGACTTCTTGGAGTCGCCTCGGAATGAGTATACGCATTGTCATCTCAGCTATCAGGCCGAGATGGACGACTTCTCGGAGTCACCTCCGGATGTGTATACACTTTGATCTCAGCCATCAAGAGGACATGGATGGCTTCTCGGGGTCACCTAGGAATGTGTATACACATTGTAATCTTAGCCATCGGGCCGAGATGGGTGACTTCTTGGAGTCGCCTCGGAATGTGTATACGCATTGTCATCTCAGCCATCAGGCCGAGATGGACGACTTCTCGGAGTCACCTCCGGATGTGTATACACTTTGATCTCAGCCATCAAGCCGACATGGATGACTTCTCGGAGTTACCCCGGAATGTGTATACACATTGTCATCTTAGCCATCGGGCCGAGATGGGTGACTTCTTGGAGTCGCCTCGGAATGTGTATACGCATTGTCATCTCAGCTATCAGGCCGAGATGGACGACTTCTCGGAGTCACCTCCGGATGTGTATACACTTTGATCTCAGCCATCTAGCCGACATGGATGACTTCTTGGAGTTACCCCGGAATGTGTATACACATTGTCATCTTAGCCATCAGGCCGGGACGGGTGACTTCTTGGTGTCGCCTCGGAATGTGTATACGGATTGTCATCTCAGCCATCAGGCCGAGATGGACGACTTCTCGGTGTCACCTCCGCATGTGTATACACTTCGATCTCACGAATCAGGCCGAGATGGATGACTTCTCAGAGTTACCTCGGAATATGTATACACATCCTGATCTTAGCCATCAGGCCGAGATGCATGACTTCTATGAGTCATCTCCGGATGTGTATACACTTCGATCTTAGTCGTCGGGCTGAGATGGATAGGTTCTCGGAGTCACCCCGCGACGTGTATACACATTCTCATATAAGCCACCAGGCCGTGATGGATGACTTCTCAGAGTTACCCCGGAATGTCTAGTCACATTGTCATCTTAGCCATCGGGCCGAGATGGGTGACTTCTTGGAGTCGCCTTCGGATGTGTATACACTTTGATCTCAGCCATCAAGCCGACATGGATGACTTCTCGGAGTTACCCCGGAATGTGTATACACACTGTAATCTTAGCCATCGGGCCGAGATGGGTGACTTCTTGGAGTCGCCTCGGAATGTGTATACGCATTGTCATCTCAGCCATCAGGCCGAGATGGACGACATCTCGGAGTCACCTCCGGATGTGTATACACTTTGATCTCAGCCATCAAGCCGACATGGATGACTTCTTGGAGTTACCCCAGAATGTGTATACACATTGTCATCTTAGCCATCAGGCCGAGAACGATGACTTTTCGGAGTCGCCCGGAATGTGTACAGTCATTCTCACGTCAGCCATCCGGCCGAGAACGATGACTTTTCGGAGACGCCCTGGAATGTGTATACACATTGTCATCTTAGCCATCAGGCCGGGGCGGGTGACTTCTTGGTGTCGCCTCGGAATGTGTATACGCATTGTCATCTCAGCCATCCGGCCGAGATGAACGACTTCTCGGAGTTACCCCGGAATGTGTATACACATTGTCATCTTAGGCATCCGGCCGAGAACGATGCCATTTCGGAGTCGCCCCGGAATGTGAATAGTCATTCTCACGTCAGCCATCAGGCCGACAACGATGACCTTTCGGAGTCGCCCCGGAATGTGTATACACATTCTCATCTCAGCCATCAGGCCGAGAACGATGACTTTTCGGAGTCGCCCCGGAATGTGTATACACTTCGATCTCACGAATCAGGCCGAGATGGATGACTTCTTAGAGTTACCTCGGAATATGTATACACATCCTGATCTTAGCCATCAGGCTGAGATGCATGACTTCTATGAGTCATCTCCGGATGTGTATACACTTCGATCTTAGTCGTCGGGCTGAGATGGATAGGTTCTCGGAGTCACCCCGCGACGTGTATACACATTCTCATATCAGCCACCAGGCCGTGATGGATGACTTCTCAGAGTTACCCCGGAATGTCTAGTCACATTGTCATCTTAGCCATCGGGCCGAGATGGGTGACTTCTTGGAGTCGCCTCCGGATGTGTATACACTTTGATCTCAGCCATCAAGCCGACATGGATGACTTCTTGGAGTTACCCCGGAATGTGTATACACATTGTCATCTTAGCCATCAGGCCGAGAACGATGACTTTTCGGAGTCGCCCGGAATGTGCACAGTCATTCTCACGTCAGCCATCAGGCCGAGAACGATGACTTTTCGGAGTCGCCCGGAATGTGTACAGTCATTCTCACGTCAGCCATCCGGCCGAGAACGATGACTTTTCGGAGACGCCCTGGAATGTGTATACACATTGTCATCTTAGCCATCAGGCCGGGGCGGGTGACTTCTTGGTGTCGCCTCGGAATGTGTATACGCATTGTCATCTCAGCCATCCGGCCGAGATGAACGACTTCTCGGAGTTACCCCGGAATGTGTATACACATTGTCATCTTAGGCATCCGGCCGAGAACGATGCCATTTCGGAGTCGCCCCGGAATGTGAATAGTCATTCTCACGTCAGCCATCAGGCCGACAACGATGACCTTTCGGAGTCGCCCCGGAATGTGTATACACATTCTCATCTCAGCCATCAGGCCGAGAACGATGACTTTTCGGAGTCGCCCCGGAATGTGTATACACTTCGATCTCACGAATCAGGCCGAGATGGATGACTTCTCAGAGTTACCTCGGAATATGTATACACATCCTGATCTTAGCCATCAGGCTGAGATGCATGACTTCTATGAGTCATCTCCGGATGTGTATACACTTCGATCTTAGTCGTCGGGCTGAGATGGATAGGTTCTCGGAGTCACCCCGCGACGTGTATACACATTCTCATATCAGCCACCAGGCCTTGATGGATGACTTCTCAGAGTTACCCCGGAATGTCTAGTCACATTGTCATCTTAGCCATCGGGCCGAGATGGGTGACTTCTTGGAGTCGCCTCCGGATGTGTATACACTTTGATCTCAGCCATCAAGCCGACATGGATGACTTCTTGGAGTTACCCCGGAATGTGTATACACATTGTCATCTTAGCCATCAGGCCGAGAACGATGACTTTTCGGAGTCGCCCGGAATGTGCACAGTCATTCTCACGTCAGCCATCCGGCCGAGAACGATGGCTTTTCGGAGTCGCCCTGGAATGTGTATACGCATTGTCATCTCAGCCATCAAGCCGACATGGATGATTTCTTGGAGTTACCCCGGCATGTGTATACACATTGTCATCTTAGCCATCAGGTCGAGACGGATATCTTCCCGGAGTCACCTCGGAATGTGTATACACTTCGATCTCAGGCACCGGGCCGAGATGTGTGACTTTTCGGAGTCGCCCTGGAATGTGTATACACATTGTCATCTTAGCCATCAGGCCGAGACGGGTGACTTCTTGGTGTCGCCTCGGAATGTGTATACGCATAGTCATCTCAGCCATCAAGCCGAGATGGGCGACTTCTCGGAGTCGCCCCGGAATGTGTATACACATTGTCATTTTAGCCATCACGCCGAGATGGGTGACATCTTGGAGTCGCCTCGGAATGTGTATACGCATTGTCATCTCAGCCATCAGGCCGAGATGGACGACTTCTCGGAGTCACCTCCGGATGTGTATACACTTTGATCTCAGCCATCAAGCCGACATGGATGACTTCTCAGAGTTACCCCGGAATGTGTATTCACATTGTCATTTTAGCCATCGGGCCGAGATGGGTGACTTCTTGGAGTCGCCTCGGAATGAGTATACGCATTGTCATCTCAGCTATCAGGCCGAGATGGACGACTTCTCGGAGTCACCTCCGGATGTGTATACACTTTGATCTCAGCCATCAAGAGGACATGGATGGCTTCTCGGGGTCACCTAGGAATGTGTATACACATTGTAATCTTAGCCATCGGGCCGAGATGGGTGACTTCTTGGAGTCGCCTCGGAATGTGTATACGCATTGTCATCTCAGCCATCAGGCCGAGATGGACGACTTCTCGGAGTCACCTCCGGATGTGTATACACTTTGATCTCAGCCATCAAGCCGACATGGATGACTTCTCGGAGTTACCCCGGAATGTGTATACACATTGTCATCTTAGCCATCGGGCCGAGATGGGTGACTTCTTGGAGTCGCCTCGGAATGTGTATACGCATTGTCATCTCAGCTATCAGGCCGAGATGGACGACTTCTCGGAGTCACCTCCGGATGTGTATACACTTTGATCTCAGCCATCAAGCCGACATGGATGACTTCTTGGAGTTACCCCGGAATGTGTATACACATTGTCATCTTAGCCATCAGGCCGGGACGGGTGACTTCTTGGTGTCGCCTCGGAATGTGTATACGGATTGTCATCTCAGCCATCAGGCCGAGATGGACGACTTCTCGGTGTCACCTCCGTATGTGTATACACTTCGATCTCACGAATCAGGCCGAGATGGATGACTTCTCAGAGTTACCTCGGAATATGTATACACATCCTGATCTTAGCCATCAGGCCGAGATGCATGACTTCTATGAGTCATCTCCGGATGTGTATACACTTCGATCTTAGTCGTCGGGCTGAGATGGATAGGTTCTCGGAGTCACCCCGCGACGTGTATACACATTCTCATATAAGCCACCAGGCCGTGATGGATGACTTCTCAGAGTTACCCCGGAATGTCTAGTCACATTGTCATCTTAGCCATCGGGCCGAAATGGGTGACTTCTTGGAGTCGCCTTCGGATGTGTATACACTTTGATCTCAGCCATCAAGCCGACATGGATGACTTCTCGGAGTTACCCCGGAATGTGTATACACATTGTCATCTTAGCCATCAGGCCGGGACGGGTGACTTCTTGGTGTCGCCTCGGAATGTGTATACGGATTGTCATCTCAGCCATCAGGCCGAGATGGACGACTTCTCGGTGTCACCTCCGTATGTGTATACACTTCGATCTCACGAATCAGGCCGAGATGGATGACTTCTCAGAGTTACCTCGGAATATGTATACACATCCTGATCTTAGCCATCAGGCCGAGATGCATGACTTCTATGAGTCATCTCCGGATGTGTATACACTTCGATCTTAGTCGTCGGGCTGAGATGGATAGGTTCTCGGAGTCACCCCGCGACGTGTATACACATTCTCATATAAGCCACCAGGCCGTGATGGATGACTTCTCAGAGTTACCCCGGAATGTCTAGTCACATTGTCATCTTAGCCATCGGGCCGAAATGGGTGACTTCTTGGAGTCGCCTTCGGATGTGTATACACTTTGATCTCAGCCATCAAGCCGACATGGATGACTTCTCGGAGTTACCCCGGAATGTGTATACACACTGTAATCTTAGCCATCGGGCCGAGATGGGTGACTTCTTGGAGTCGCCTCGGAATGTGTATACGCATTGTCATCTCAGCCATCAGGCCGAGATGGACGACATCTCGGAGTCACCTCCGGATGTGTATACACTTTGATCTCTGCCATCAAGCCGACATGGATGACTTCTTGGAGTTACCCCAGAATGTGTATACACATTGTCATCTTAGCCATCAGGCCGAGAACGATGACTTTTCGGAGTCGCCCGGAATGTGTACAGTCATTCTCACGTCAGCCATCCGGCCGAGAACGATGACTTTTCGGAGACGCCCTGGAATGTGTATACACATTGTCATCTTAGCCATCAGGCCGGGGCGGGTGACTTCTTGGTGTCGCCTCGGAATGTGTATACGCATTGTCATCTCAGCCATCCGGCCGAGATGAACGACTTCTCGGAGTTACCCCGGAATGTGTATACACATTGTCATCTTAGGCATCCGGCCGAGAACGATGCCACTTCGGAGTCGCCCCGGAATGTGAATAGTCATTCTCACGTCAGCCATCAGGCCGACAACGATGACCTTTCGGAGTCGCCCCGGAATGTGTATACACATTCTCATCTCAGCCATCAGGCCGAGAACGATGACTTTTCGGAGTCGCCCCGGAATGTGTATACACTTCGATCTCACGATTCAGGCCGAGATGGATGACTTCTCAGAGTTACCTCGGAATATGTATACACATCCTGATCTTAGCCATCAGGCCGAGATGCATGACTTCTATGAGTCATCTCCGGATGTGTATACACTTCGATCTTAGTCGTCGGGCTGAGATGGATAGGTTCTCGGAGTCACCCCGCGACGTGTATACACATTCTCATATCAGCCACCAGGCCGTGATGGATGACTTCTCAGAGTTACCCCGGAATGTCTAGTCACATTGTCATCTTAGCCATCGGGCCGAGATGGGTGACTTCTTGGAGTCGCCTCCGGATGTGTATACACTTTGATCTCAGCCATCAAGCCGACATGGATGACTTCTCGGAGTTACCCCGGAATGTGTATACACACTGTAATCTTAGCCATCGGGCCGAGATGGGTGACTTCTTGGAGTCGCCTCGGAATGTGTATACGCATTGTCATCTCAGCCATCAGGCCGAGATGGACGACTTCTCGGAGTCACCTCCGGATGTGTATACACTTTGATCTCAGCCATCAAGCCGACATGGATGACTTCTCGGAGTTACCCCGGAATGTGTATACACATTGTCATCTTAGCCATCGGGCCGAGATGGGTGACTTCTTGGAGTCGCCTCGGAATGTGTATACGCATTGTCATCTCAGCCATCAGGCCGAGATGGACGACTTCTCGGAGTCACCTCCGGATGTGTATACACTTTGATCTCAGCCATCAAGCCGACATGGATGACTTCTCGGAGTTACCCCGGAATGTGTATACACATTCTCATCTCAGCCATCAGGCCGAGAACGGTGACTTTTCGGAGTCGCCCCGGAATGTGTATACTCATTCTCACGTCAGCCATCAGGCCAAGATCGATGACTTTTCGGAGTCACCTCGGAACGTGTATACACTTCGATCTCAAGAATCAGGCCGAGATGGATGACTTCTCAGAGTTACCTCGGAATATGTATACACATCCTGGTCTCAGCCATCAGGCCGAGATGGATGACTTCTATGAGTCATCTCCGGATGTGTATACACTTCGATCTTAGTCGTCGGGCTAAGATGGATAAGTTCTCGGAGTCACCCCGCGACGTGTATACACATTCTCATATCAGCCACCAGGCCGTGATGGATGACTTCTCAGAGTTACCCCGGAATGTGTATTCACATTGTCATCTTAGCCATCGGGCCGAGATGGGTGACTTCTTGGAGTCGCCTCGGAATGTGTATACGCATTGTCATCTCAGCCATCAGTCCGAGATGGACGACTTCTCGGAGTCACCTCCGGATGTGTATACACTTTGATCTCAGCCATTAAGCCGACATGGATGACTTCTCGGAGTTACCCCGGAATGTGTATACACATCCTCATCTTGGTCATTATCCCGGGATGGGTGACTTCTTGGAGTCGCCTCCGAATGTGTATACACATTGTCATCTTAGCCATCAGACCGAGATGCGTGACTTGTTGGAGTCCCCTCGGAATGTGTATACGCATAGTCATCTGAGCCATCAAAACGAGATGGGCGACTTTTCGGAGACGCCCCGGAATGTGTATACACATTGTCATCTTAGCCATCAGGCCGAGATGGGTGACTTCTCGGAGGTACCTCGGAATATGTATACACATTGTCATCTTAGGCATCCGGCCGAGAACGATGACTTTTCGGAGTCGCCCCGGAATGTGAATACTCATTCTCACGTCAGCCATCAGGCCGACAACGATGACCTTTCGGAGTCGCCCCGGAATGTGTATACACATTCTCATCTCAGCCATCAGGCCGAGAACAATGACTTTTCGGAGTCGCCCCGGAATGTGTATACTCATTCTCACGTCAGCCATCAGGCCGAGATCGATGACTTTTCGGAGTCACCTCGGAACGTGAATACACTTCGATCTCAAGAATCAGGCCGAGATGGATGACTTCTCAGAGTTACCGCGGAATATGGACACACATCCTTAGCTTAGCCATCAGGCCGAGATGTATAACTTCTTGGAGTCACCTTCGGATGTGTATACATCCTCATCTTGGGCTTTATGCCGAGATGAATGACTTCTCAGAGTTACCCCGGAATGTGTATACACATTCTCATCTCAGCCATCAGGCCGAGAACGATGACTTTTCGGAGTCGCCCCGGAATGTGTATACTCATTCTCACGTCAGCCATGATGCCGACAACGATGACCTTTCGGAGTCACCTCGGAACGTGTATACACTTCGATCTCAAGAATCAGGCCGAGATGGATGACTTCTCAGAGTTACCTCGGAATATGTATACACATCCTGATCTTAGCCATCAGGCCGAGATGGATGACTTCTATGAGTCATCTCCGGATGTGTATACATTTCGATCTTAGTCGTCGGGCTGAGATGGATAAGTTCTCGGAGTCACCCCGCGACGTGTATACACATTCTCATATCAGCCACCAGGCCGTGATGGATGACTTCTCAGAGTTACCCCGGAATGTGTATTCACATTGTCATCTTAGCCATCGGGCCGAGATGGGTGACTTCTTGGAGTCGCCTCGGAATGTGTATACGCATTGTCATCTTAGCCATCAGGCCGGGACGGGTGACTTCTTGGTGTCGCCTCGGAATGTGTATACGCATTGTCATCTCAGCCATCAGGCCGAGATGGACGACTTCTCGGAGGTACCTCGGAATATGGACACACATCCTGATCTTATCCATCAGGCTGAGACGGATAACTTCTCGGAGTCACATCCGGATGTGTATACACTTTGATCTCAGAAATCAAGCCGACATGGATGCATTCTCGGAGTTACTTCGGAATGTGTATACACATCCTCATCTTGGTCATTAGGCCGGGATGGGTGACTTCTTGGAGTCCCCTCGGAATGTGTATACACATTGTCATCTTAGCCATCAGGCCGGGACGGGTGACTTCTTGGTGTCTCCTCGGAATGTGTATACGCATTGTCATCTTAGCCATCAGGCCGAGATGGGTGACTTCTTAGAGTCGTTTCGGAATGTGTATACGCATTGTCACCTCAGCCATCAGGCCGAGATAGACGACTTCGCGGAGTTACCTCGGAATATGGACACACATCCTGATCTTAGCCATCAGGCCGAGATGTATGACTTCTCGGAGTCACCTCCGGATGTGTATACACTTTGATCTCAGCCATCAAGCCGACATGGATGCATTCTCGGAGTTACTTCGGAATGTGTATACACATCCTCATCTTGGTCATTAGGCCGGGATGGGTGACTTCTTGGAGTCGCCTCCGAATGTGTATACACATTGTCATCTTAGCCATCAGACCGAGATGCGTGACTTCTTGGAGTCCCCTCGGAATGTGTATACACATTGTCATCTTAGCCATCAGGCCGGGACGGGTGACTTCTTGGTGTCTCCTCGGAATGTGTATACGCATTGTCATCTTAGCCATCAGGCCGAGATGGGTGACTTCTTAGAGTCGTTTCGGAATGTGTATACGCATTGTTACCTCAGCCATCAGGCCGAAATAGACGACTTCGCGGAGTTACCTCGGAATATGGACACACATCCTGATCTTAGGCATCAGGCCGAGATGTATGACTTCTCGGAGTCACCTCCGGATGTGTATACACTTTGATCTCAGCCATCAAGCCGACATGGATGCATTCTCGGAGTTACTTCGGAATGTGTATACACATCCTCATCTTGGTCATTAGGCCGGGATGGGTGACTTCTTGGAGTCGCCTCCGAATATGTATACACATTGTCATCTTAGCCATCAGACCGAGATGCGTGACTTCTTGGAGTCACCTCGGAATGTGTATACACATTGTCATCTTAGCCATCAGGCCGGGACGGGTGACTTCTTGGTGTCTCCTCGGAATGTGTATACGCATTGTCATCTTAGCCATCAGGCCGAGATGGGTGACTTCTTAGAGTCGTTTCGGAATGTGTATACGCATTGTTACCTCAGCCATCAGGCCGAAATAGACGACTTCGCGGAGTTACCTCGGAATATGGACACACATCCTGATCTTAGCCATCAGGCCGAGATGTATGACTTCTCGGAGTCACCTCCGGATGTGTATACACATTGTCATCTTAGCCATCAGACCGAGATGCGTGACTTCTTGGAGTCCCCTCGGAATGTGTATACGCATAGTCATCTCAGCCATGAAGCCGAGATGGGCGACTTTTCGGAATCGCCCCGGAATGTGTATACACATTGTCATCTTAGCCATCAGGCCGAGATGGGTGACATCTTGGAGTCGCCTCGGAATGTGTATACGCATTGTCATCTTAGGCATCCGGCCGAGAACGATGACTTTTCGGATTCGCCCCGGAATGTGAATACTCATTCTCACGTCAGCCATCAGGCCGACAACGGTGACCTTTCGGAGTCGCCCCGGAATGTGTATACTCATTCTCACGTCAGCCATCAGCCCGAGATCGATGACTTTTCGGAGTCACCTCGGAACGTGAATACACTTCGATCTGAAGAATCAGGCCGAGATGGATGACTTCTCAGAGTTACCGCGGAATATGGACACACATCCTTAGCTTAGCCATCAGGCCGAGATGTATAACTTCTTGGAGTCACCTTCGGATGTGTATACATCCTCATCTTGGGCTTTATGCCGAGATGAATGACTTCTCAGAGTTACCCCGGAATGTGTATACACATTCTCATCTCAGCCATCAGGCCGAGAACGATGACTTTTCGGAGTCGCCCCGAAATGTGTATACTCATTCTCACCTCAGCCATGAGGCCGACAACGATGACCTTTCGGAGTCACCTCGGAACGTGTATACACTTCGATCTCAAGAATCAGGCCGAGATGGATGACTTCTCAGAGTTACCCCGGAATGTGTATTCACATTGTCATCTTAGCCATCGGGCCGAGATGGGTGACTTCTTGGAGTCGTCTCGGAATGTGTATACGCATTGTCATCTTAGCCATCAGGCCGGGACGGGTGACTTCTTGGTGTCGCCTCGGAATGTGTATACGCATTGTCATCTCAGCCATCAGGCCGAGATGGACGACTTCTCGGAGGTACCTCGGAATATGGACACACATCCTGATCTTATCCATCAGGCTGAGACGGATAACTTCTCGGAGTCACATCCGGATGTGTATACACTTTGATCTCAGCCATCAAGAGGACATGGATGGCTTCTCGGGGTCACCTAGGAATGTGTATACACATTGTAATCTTAGCCATCGGGCCGAGATGGGTGACTTCTTGGAGTCGCTTCGGAATGTGTATACGCATTGTCATCTCAGCCATCAGGCCGAGATGGACGACTTCTCGGAGTCACCTCCGGATGTGTATACACTTTGATCTCAGCCATCAATCCGACATGGATGACTTCTCAGAGTTACCCCGGAATGTGTATTCACATTGTCATTTTAGCCATCGGGCCGAGATGGGTGATTTCTTGGAGTCGCCTCGGAATGTGTATACGCATTGTCATCTCAGCTATCAGGCCGAGATGGACGACTTCTCGGAGTCACCTCCGGATGTGTATACACTTTGATCTCAGCCATCAAGAGGACATGGATGGCTTCTCGGGGTCACCTAGGAATGTGTATACACATTGTAATCTTAGCCATCGGGCCGAGATGGGTGACTTCTTGGAGTCGCCTCGGAATGTGTATACGCATTGTCATCTCAGCCATCAGGCCGAGATGGACGACTTCTCGGAGTCACCTCCGGATGTGTATACACTTTGATCTCAGCCATCAAGCCGACATGGATGACTTCTCGGAGTTACCCCGGAATGTGTATACACATTGTCATCTTAGCCATCGGGCCGAGATGGGTGACTTCTTGGAGTCGCCTCGGAATGTGTATACGCATTGTCATCTCAGGTATCAGGCCGAGATGGACGACTTCTCGGAGTCACCTCCGGATGTGTATACACTTTGATCTCAGCCATCAAGCCGACATGGATGACTTCTTGGAGTTACCCCGGAATGTGTATACACGTTGTCATCTTAGCCATCAGGCTGAGAACGATGACGTTTCGGAGTCGCCCGGAATGTGTACACTCATTCTCACGTCAGCCATCCGGCCGAGAACGATGACTTTTCGGAGTCGCCCTGGAATGTGTATACACATTGTCATCTTAGCCATCCTGCCGGGACGGGTGACTTCTTGGTGTCACCTAGGAATGTGTATACACATTGTCATCTTAGCCATCAGGCCGGGACGGGTGACTTCTTGGTGTCACCTCCGGATGTGTATACACTTTGATCTCAGCCATCAAGCAGACATGGATGACTTCTCGGAGTTACCCCGGAATGTGTATACACACTGTAATCTTAGCCATCGGGCCGAGATGGGTGACTTCTTGGAGTCGCCTCGGAATGTGTATACGCATTGTCATCTCAGCCATCAGGCCGAGATGGACGACTTCTCGGAGTCACCTCCGGATGTGTATACACTTTGATCTCAGCCATCAAGCCGACATGGATGCGATCTCGGAGTTACCCCGGAATGTGTATACACATTGTCATCTCAGCCATCAGGCCGAGATGGACGACTTCTCGGAGGTACCTCGGAATATGGACACACATCCTGATCTTAGCCATCAGGCTGAGACGGATAACTTCTCGGAGTCACCTCCGGATGTGTTTACACTTTGATCTCAGCCATCAAGAGGACATGGATGGCTTCTCGGGGTCACCTAGGAATGTGTATACACATTGTCATCTTAGCCATCAGACCGAGATGCGTGACTTCTTGGAGTCCCCTCGGAATGTGTATACGCATTGTCACCTCAGCCATCAGGCCGAGATAGACGACTTCGCGGAGTTACCTCGGAATATGGACACACATCCTGATCTTAGCCATCAGGCCGAGATGTATAACTTCTCGGAGTCACCTCCGGATGTGTATACACTTTGATCTCAGCCATCAAGCCGACATGGATGCATTCTCGGAGTTACTTCGGAATGTGTATACTGTGACGTTGCATTTTTGCAACGTCCCAAAATTAGTAAATTCCCGGCACGGGAGTAGCGACGAGCACATCTCGGGGCCTCACCAAAACCATGAACGCCGACTAATGCCCGGTGAATCCTTTTTTTTTATTGCCAACGGCTACCACCGAGGACGACGCTCGGAGCCCAAATCCGCAGGGACTGCTTCCAGGGGAAAGAGTCTACAGTGGAGGCCGGATTCCCGCCCGGAGCGCGGTAAATACCGGACGTCCAGCGGGGGAAGAAGTCGCCGCGGCCGAGGCAGGCCCCGTCGAAATTGGGGACGGGATACCTCGCGGTACTCCAACCCAACGATTCCCGGGGGGAACCACCAATTATCGACAGTCGAATTATGGCGTGGCGTTTCATGAGGTTTCCGGGGTGGGGGTAGTCGCGGTAATTAGCATGCGCAGGAGATCCTCGCGGATCGCGCGGATCCGCGAGGAGTTCCTTCTTCGATCAGCGACCGTCAGCGGGAGTAGTCCAACAATTTTAAGCAGCTCGCGAGTGCAGTCGAGTTGAGTAATCCAGTAGAAGAGCGGAGAGAGCCTGGAGAGACGAGAAAACTATTGGGGACCACTGCAGCCGAGAACAAGAGAAATGGTGAGGTGAACAGAGTAGCCCTTTCTTTTTCGCGTTGCGAGCTTCATAGTGTGCTATGGATTATTTGCGCTATTGGGTGGTCCATTATCTTTCGTCGGCCGCGTTCAAATTCACGTCCACGTCTCGGCTCCCTCACCGTACCGTTTGCGAGTATCGGAAGAAATTTGTCGTCGCGATCGTCGAAGTGTATCTGTTCCGGGAGTTGTATTGGTAGGTTGTCGCGTGTAATTCCGCCTTAGGGCGAGGTCGTTTATAATAAATTGTGCCGACTCTCGGAAACCGAAATTTTTGTGAATTTGATTTATATTTCGCCTTATCCCGTCCTTACGATCCTCTCGAGTAACCGACCCCACCCGCTGAGTTCGTTAGTATCGCGCGTAATTTCGGCTTGGGGAAGAATTTGTTTTTCGGTGTGTGTGGTCGAGACTCGGTCGCGTAGACCAACCGTATCGCGATTCCAGTAGTACAAATTAAAAGCGGGAGAAATCCCGTGGCGCGCGAGTGCCTGGCGCCCATAGAAGTCTCGACAGTAGAATTTGATTCGCGTTTTCCCCAAGTCGAGTCCAAGGAAATTTCATTGTTCGCGTGAAGTCCCGCTAGCCAGGGCAGTTTCGCGAAGTGGGTGCGGACTTCACGTGACAGTACACACATTCCGAAGTAACTCCGAGAATTCATCCATGTCGGCTTGATGGCTGAGATCAAAGTGTATACACATCCGGAGGTGACTCCGAGAAGTTATACATCTCGGCCTGATGGCTAAGATGACAATGTGAAAACACATTCGGAGGCGACTCCAAGAAGTCACCAATCCCGGCCTAATGACCAAGATGAGGATGTATATACACATTCCGAAGTAACCCTGAGAATTGATCCATGTCGGCTTGATGGCTGAGATCAAAGTGTATACACATCCGGAGGTGACTGCGAGAAGTTATACATCTCGGTGTGATGGCTAAGCTAAGGATGTGTGCCCATATTCCGAGGTAACTCCGAGAAGTCGTCCATCTCGGCCTGATGGCTGAGATCAAAGTGTATACACATCCGGAGGTGACTCCGAGAAGTTATCCGTCTCGGCATGATGACTAAGATCAGGATTTGTGTCCATATTCCGAGGGAACTCCGCGAAGTCGTCCATCTCGGCCTGATGGCTGAGATGAAAATGGGTATACACATTCCGAGGCGACTCCAAGGAGTCACCCGTCACGGCCTGGTGGCTGAGATGAGAATGTGTATACACGTCGCCAGGTGTGATCAAAGTGTATACACATCCGTAGGTGACTCCGAGAAGTTATACATCTCGGCCTGATGGCTATGATGACAATGTGAAAACACATTCGGAGGCGACTCCAAGAAGTCACCCATCCCGGCCTAATGACCAAGATGAGGATGTGTATACACATTCCGATGTAACTCCGAGAATTCGTCCATGTCGGCTTGATGGCTGAGATCAAAGTGTATACACATCCGGAGGTGACTCCGAGAAGTTATACATCTCGGCCTCATGGCTAAGATCAGGATGTCTGTCCATATTCCGAGGTAACTCCGAGAAGTCGTCCATCTCGGCCTGATGGCTGATATCAAAGTGTATACACATCCGGAGGTGACTCCGAGAAGTTATCCATCTCGGCATGATGACTAAGATCAGGATATGTGTCCATATTCCGAGGTAACTCCGCAAAGTCGTCCATCTCGGCCTGATGGCTGAGGTGACAATGCGTATACACATTCCCAAACGACTCCAAGAAGCCCCCCATCTCGACCTGATGGCTAAGATGACAATGTGAAAACGCATTCGGAGGCGACTCCAAGAAGTCACCCATCCCGGCCTAATGACCAAGATGAGGATGTGTATACACATTCCGAAGTAACTCCGAGAATTCATCCATGTCGGCTTGATGGCTGAGATCAAAGTGTATACACATCCGGAGGTGACTCCGAGAAGTTATACATCTCGGCCTGATGGCTAAGATGACAATGTGAAAACACATTCGGAGGCGACTCCAAGAAGTCACCAATCCCGGCCTAATGACCAAGATGAGGATGTATATACACATTCCGAAGTAACTCTGAGAATTGATCCATGTCGGCTTGATGGCTGAGATCAAAGTGTATACACATCCGGAGGTGACTGCGAGAAGTTATACATCTCGGTGTGATGGCTAAGCTAAGGATGTGTGCCCATATTCCGAGGTAACTCCGTGAAGTCGTCCATCTCGGCCTGATGGCTGAGATCAAAGTGTATACACATCCGGAGGTGACTCCGAGAAGTTATCCGTCTCGGCATGATGACTAAGATCAGGATTTGTGTCCATATTCCGAGGGAACTCCGCGAAGTCGTCCATCTCGGCCTGATGGCTGAGATGAAAATGGGTATACACATTCCGAGGCGACTCCAAGGAGTCACCCGTCACGGCCTGGTGGCTGAGATGAGAATGTGTATACACGTCGCCAGGTGACTCCGAGAACCCATCCATCTCAGCCCGACGACTAAGATCGAAGTGTATACACATCCGGAGATGACTCCCAGAAGTCATCCGTCACGGCCTGATGGCTAAGATCAGGATGTGTATACATATTCCGAGGTAACTCTGAGAAGTCATCCATCTCGTCCTGATTCTTGAGATCGAAGTGTATACACGTTCCGAGGTGTCTCCGAAAGTCATCGATCTCGGCCTGATGGCTGACGTGAGAATGAGTATACACATTCCGGGGCGACTCCGAAAAGGCATCGTTCTCGGCCTGATCGCTAAGATGACAATGTGTATACACATTCCTAGGTGACCCCGAGAAGCCATCCATGTCCTCTTGATGGCTGAGATCAAAGTGCATGCACATCCGGAGGTGACTCCGAGAAGTTATGCGTCTCAGCCTGATGGCTAAGATCAGGATGTGTGTCCATATTCCGAGGTAACTCCGAGAAGACGTCCATCTCGGCCTGATGGCTGAGATGACAATGCGTATACACATTCCGGGGCGACTCCAAGAAGTCACCCATCTCGGCCTGATGGCTAAGATGACAATGTGAAAGCACATTCCGGGGTAACTCCGAGAAGACGTCCATCTCAGTCTGATGGCTAAGATGACAATGTGTATACACATTCCTAGGTGATCCCGACAAGCCATCCATGTCCTCTTGATGGCTGAGATCAAAGTGCATACACATCCGGAGGTGACTCCGAGAAGTTATGCGTCTCAGCCTGATGGCTAAGATCAGGATGTGTGTCCATATTCCGAGGTAACTCCGAGAAGACGTCCATCTCGGCCTGATGGCTGAGATGACAATGCGTATACACATTCCGGGGCGACTCCAAGAAGTCACCCATCTCGGCCTGATGGCTAAGATGACAATGTGAAAACACATTCGGAGGCGACTCCAAGAAGTCACCCATCCCGGCCTACTGACCAAGATGAGGATGTGTACACACATTCCGAAGTAACTCCGAGAATTCATCCATGTCGGCTTGATGGCTGAGATCAAAGTGTATACACATCCGTAGGTGACTCCGAGAAGTTATACATCTCGGCCTGATGGCTATGATGACAATGTGAAAACACATTCGGAGGCGACTCCAAGAAGTCACCCATCCCGGCCTAATGACCAAGATGAGGATGTGTATACACATTCCGATGTAACTCCGAGAATTCGTCCATGTCGGCTTGATGGCTGAGATCAAAGTGTATACACATCCGGAGGTGACTCCGAGAAGTTATACATCTCGGCCTCATGGCTAAGATCAGGATGTTTGTCCATATTCCGAGGTAACTCCGAGAAGTCGTCCATCTCGGCCTGATGGCTGAGATCAAAGTGTATACACATCCGGAGGTGACTCCGAGAAGTTATCCATCTCGGCATGATGACTAAGATCAGGATATGTGTCCATATTCCGAGGTAACTCCGCGAAGTCGTCCATCTCGGCCTGATGGCTGAGGTGACAATGCGTATACACATTCCCAAACGACTCCAAGAAGCCCCCCATCTCGACCTGATGGCTAAGATGACAATGTGAAAACGCATTCGGAGGCGACTCCAAGAAGTCACCCATCCCGGCCTAATGACCAAGATGAGGATGTGTATACACATTCCGAAGTAACTCCGAGAATTTATCCATGTCGGCTTGATGGCTGAGATCAAAGTGTATACACATCCGGAGGTGACTCCGAGAAGTTATACATCTCGGCCTGATGGCTAAGATCAGAATGTGTGTCCATATTCCGGGGTAATTCCGAGAAGTCGTCCATCTCTGCCTGATGGCTAAGATGACAATGTGTATACACATTGCGGGCCGACTCCGACAAGTCATCGTTCTCGGCCTGATCGCTGACGTGAGAATGTGTATACACATTCCGGGGTAACGCTGAGAAGTCATTCATCTCGGCATAAAGAACAAGATGAGGATGTATACACATCCGGAGGTGACTCTGAGAAGTTATCCATCTCGGCATGATGACTAAGATCAGGATATGTGTCGATATTCCGAGGTAACTCCGCGAAGTCGTCCATCTCGGCGTGGTGGCTGAGGTGACAATGCGTATACACATTGCGGGCCGACTCCGACAAGTCATCGTTCTCGGCCTGATGGCTGAAGTGAGAATGTGTATACACATTCCGGGGTAACGCTGAGAAGTCATTCATCTCGGCATAAAGCCCAAGATGAGGATGTATACACATCTGAAGGTGACTCTAAGAAGTTATACACCTCGGCCTGATGGCTAAGCTAAGGATGTGTGTCCATATTCCGAGGTAACTCCGAGAAGTCGTCCATCTCGGCCTGATGGCTGAGATCAAAGTGTATACACATCCGGAGGTGACTCCGAGAAGTTATACATCTCGGCATGATGACTAAGATCAGGATGTGTGTCCATATTCCGAGGTAACTCCGCGAAGTCGTCCATCTCGGCCTGATGGCTGAGGTGACAATGCGTATACACATTCCGAAACGACTCCAAGAAGTTACCCATCCCGGCCTAATGACCAAGATGAGGATGTGTATACACATTCCGAAGTAACTCCGAGAATTCATCCATGTCGGCTTGATGGCTGAGATCAAAGTGTATGCACATCCGGAGGTGACTCCGAGAAGTTATGCATCTCGGCCTGATGGCTAAGATCAGGATGTGTGTCCATATTCCGAGGTAATTCCGAGAAGTCGTCCATCTCGGCCTGATGGCTGAGATCAAAGTGTATACACATCCGGAGGTGACTCCGAGAAGTTATCCATCTCGGCATGATGACTAAGATCAGGATGTGTGTCCATACTCCGAGGTAACTCCGCGAAGTCGTCCATCTCGGCCTGATGGCTGAGATGAGAATGTGTATACACGTCGCCAGGTGACTCCGAGAACCTATCCATCTCAGCCCGACGACTAAGATCGAAGTGTATACACTTCCGGAGATGACTCCCAGAAGTCGTCCGTCACGGCCTGATGGCTGAGATGAGAATGTGTGTATACATGCCGGGGCCGCTCCGAGAAGTTATCCATCACGGCCTGGTGGCTGATGTGAGAATGTGCATACACGTCGCGGGGTGACTCCGAGAACTTCTCCATCTCAGCCCGACGACTAAGATCGAAGTGTATACACATCCGGAGATGACTCATAGAAGTCATCCATCTCGGCCTGATGGGTAAGATCAGGATGTGTATACATATTCCGAGGTAACTCTGAGTAGTCATCCATCTCGGCCTGATTCTTGAGATCGAAGTGTATACACGTTCCGAGGTGACTCCGAAAAGTCATCGATCTCGGCCTGATGGCTGACGTGAGAATGAGTATACACATTCCGGGGCGACTCCGAAAAGTCATCGTTCTCGGCCTGATGGCTCAGATGAGAATGTGTATTCACATTCCGGGGTAACTCCGAGAAGTCATTCATCTCGGCATAAAGCCCAAGATGAGGATGTATACACATCCGAAGGTGACTCCAAGAAGTTATACATCTCGGCCCGATGGCTAAGCTAAGGATGTGTGTCCATATTCCGAGGTAACTCCGCGATGTCGTCCATCTCGGCCTGATGGCTGAGGTGACAATGCGTATACACATTCCGAAACGACTCCAAGAAGTCACCCATCTCGGCCTGATGGCTAAGATAACAATGTGTATACACATTCCTAGGTGACCCCGAGAAGCCATCCATGTCCTCTTGATGGCTTAGATCAAAGTGTATACACATTCGGAGGTGACTCCGAGAAGTTATGCGTCTCAGCCTGATGGCTAAGATCAGGATGCGTGTCCATATTCCGAGGTAACTCCGCGAAGTCGTCCATCTCGGCCTGATGGCTGAGGTGACAATGCGTATACACATTGCGGGCCGACTCCGACAAGTCATCGTTCTCGGCCTGATGGCTGACGTGAGAATGTGTATACACATTCCGGGGTAACGCTGAGAAGTCATCCATCTCGGCATACAGCCCAAGATGAGGATGTATACACATCCGAAGGTGACTCCAAGAAGTTATACATCTCGGCCTGATGGCTACGCTAAGGATGTGTGTCCGTATTCCGAGGTAACTACGAGAAGTCGTCCATCTCGGCCTGATGGCTGAGATCAAAGTGTATACACATCCGGAGGTGACTCCGAGAAGTTATCCATCTCGGCATGATGACTAAGATCAGGATATGTATCCATATTCCGAGGTAACTCCGCGAAGTCGTCCATCTCGGCCTGATGGCTGAGGTGACAATGCGTATACACATTGCGGGCCGACTCCGGCAAGTCATCGTTCTCGGCCTGATGGCTGAGATGACAATGTGTATTGTTACGTCCGTATTTTACGCAAGCAATTTTTCCACTTTAAAAATCGAGAATATTCTAGCATTCAGCTAAAATCTTAGTTTCGAGCCACCAACGCCCCAGATACCCCAGTCCTATAAACATTCTCATGCAGCCCCAGCTGCAATGATTCATATACAGCTGCATGCAAGACGCGCATGATTCACATACAGCTACATCCTAGGGCTTGTCTAGGAAAATCCTAAGAATTAGCCCCACTTTTTCCGAGAAATTAGGGCGCGCTCGACTATATAAACCACCGAAAATCCTACTCTGGGAGTTCAGTCTTTGATTTCTTTCCGAAGGGCGAAGCTCTGTCCTCCTTGTAGTAGATCGTGCTAGGCACTTTCGAAGCACTTCAAACCATTACAAATCTTAGACGCTGGAATACGGGGTTATTCCGAGGAAGATCGTATTAGTTACTTTCGACCACATCAATTCGAATCTCTTTATAAAATCTTAGACGTTGGAATACGGGGATATTCCGAGGAAGATCGTGCACGGCACTTTCAACCAAATCATTGCATTAGTTGCAATTATATTCTTAAGCATTCAGCATACGCCGCGAGTTATATCTGTACAGACAGACGAGGAATACACAAGGTATTTTGTAACAAGCGAACACACACTAAACACGATTGTATTCTCTATTCTCTTAAATCCTTTCAATATAGTTATCTTATTTTTCGTCTCAATTACTCCTTGTTCTACATTCAATCACCACCTGTCAATAGCGAACAACACTGAAAGCGACATCGTACATAGAACCCACATTTAGTGTAGGAATAGTTAGCCGCTCAATTATTCCTATCCGGGGTAATATAACTCTTGGGAGAGACTTGGCGCCTTGCGTAGCCTGGTGGTACCCCAAGCTTTTACCTTTAGCCATCCTAAACCTTTTACCTTTCTGGGGACCTTCGAATCGACCTGGGTATTATCAGATTAGTATTGTTGTGCCAATAGGTCTCATTGACATTAGCGCAGTGAGATGTGTTTGGACCTCAATTAAAGATCTGACTATACATCTGGTAGAACTGGCCTCCGGACTGACACCCTCGCGAATCAGGGAACAATTGGATAGTTTAAAGAACGTTTATATAAGTAGGGCTACCTGCCCAAAAGCACGTTAGACTTGAGAGAGACTTGGCGCCTTGCGTAGCCTGGTGGTACCTCAAGCTGTGTTTTTCCTAACCTGATCCAATTCCTGTATCAATCAGCTTCGACCGTTAAGGAGAATCTGCCTGAAAGGTATTATTTTGCCAATAGTGCTCATTGACTATAGCGCAGTGAGATGTGTTTGGAACCTAATTAATCTCAGGCTTATTCGAATTGGCGACTGTTGATCGGGCTCGCGCGTATCCTTAAAGGTTTAGGAGCGAGCACACGTTTTTCCGTAACCAAACGGATCTAAAAACGGTCTCGCACGGCTAGCCCGTAACAAAACTGGTGACAGCGGTGGGATACTCAAAAATAGTGGTTTCCTTCCGAAACCGTTGAGTATTCTGTGTACATGTCCTTTTCAGTGTTACTTTCTTGAAAATCAAAGTCTTTCAAATCAAACTAAAATGGCTGTTGTCGAGAGTGAACTAACCGTTCTCATGAATGAGATGAGGATTAGTTCAGCAATCCAACAAGCTGCTCAGGGAGTACCGAGATTCGACGGAAAATCAGCTAACCTGAAACATTTCGTGCATCGCGTAGAAGACGGGAAATCTATACTACCCGCAACTTTAGAACAACGATATCTGACAATAGTTTTGACAAAATTAGACGGTCCCGCTAGGGAAGCTGTGGACGGAGAAAAGTTTAAGACCACTGTAGAGTTATTGCAATTTTTGAAGAAGTGTTTCGCGCCGGGACGTAGCCTGCTATCGTTTCAGGCCGAAATAGAACGTCTTCGTATAGGTCGCGAGGAAACAGTGCGCGAATATATCGACAGAACAAGACATCTGCTACACAATACGCGCGCAGCTATTAATGAAGAATACGGAGGCAACTGCACCGAAGTGATTGCCCACAACGAAAAAGAAATCATGAATCGTTTCGTGAACGGATTACCGACGAAATACGGGTCTCGAATAGATCCAAGCCGATTCAAGAAACTAAAGGAAGTCTTCGAGAAGGTGTTGGAGATCAACCGAAGCTGGACTAGTTGGGCTTCACGCGAAGATCGCAGCGATGGAGAATACGAGGAGTATCGTCCTCGTAGAAGCTTCGTAAGACAACGAAGTTCGTTCAGCCCGCACTGGCGCCGCAGCCCAGAGCCCCGCAACAACGATGACTCAACCAACGAAGAGGACCCTCGCAGATACACACGACCGACAGCATTTGCCCTGGACCGAGAGGGTAGGTCAACAACCCCGGGCCTTTTAAATGTACCTGACCGCCGTTACGAGCGTTCGCCTAGGAGGTCAAGTGCAGAAGGAAGGACCGATAACCACCGGATCACCCAACGCAGCTGTAAATGCACCTGCACATGCCCAGATGGCAAGCAAACTAACCGAA
Organism: Trypoxylon attenuatum; assembly: GCA_963989405.1. Classification (NCBI taxonomy): domain Eukaryota; kingdom Metazoa; phylum Arthropoda; class Insecta; order Hymenoptera; family Crabronidae; genus Trypoxylon; species Trypoxylon attenuatum. The sequence continues at coordinate 7,942,898 of OZ022492.1, read as the reverse complement.
ACCAAGCCTCGTCGAGAAGCCCAAGCCCTCGACCGAGCAGTTTTAAGAAAATTGACTCGAATTCTTTAAACTCCAACCGCGTTCGCTTCGCCGGCGGTCAAGCGAACGAAACACAATAAACACGCCGAAAGTTAATGACGAGAAAGAAGAAAAGAAGAAAGCAATAGTTAAGGAAGCACCAGTACCAAGGATACGTGCAAAGGTCCCGGAAGTAATCGGAGAATTCGGTGAATTCTTAATCGATGGCGGAGCTGCTGTAAATCTTATTATGCTCGAAGCCCTGGATCTTCAGAAAGCAAAGATCTATGAAGAAGAAATAGAAATCACCGGAGTAGCCTCTGTACCAATTCTCACCATAGGAACTGTATTTATACATATCAACGACATTCTAGTATTGTTTTACGCAATCAAAGGACTGACGTTACCATCTGCAATCGGACTATTGGGTAGCCCCTTCCTGCTTCAAGAAGAGGCAGAGGTTTCTTACTACCATAAAACCTTGGTGATAAGGGACAAACCCACGAGACCGATAAGATTCATCAATTACCCGAATCGTAAGGAAGAAGCAGAGGAAATCAGGAAGTTCGGCGATCTGAACAACCGCTACACAATACCTGGACGAACCTCGCAACGCATCACCGTACGTCTTGCCAACACCTCAATTCGCGAAGGTTACCTTCCGCGTATCAAGACGCACGACGATGTATTCATCGGCGAAGCAGCCGTAATAAACGACCACGGTTCTTGCCAAGTTATGGCAACAAATACCAGCGAGGAAGACATCGACTTCGAATTAGACGATCAGGACATCTTCCCGTATGATATTATCAGCTCGTCAGATGAGGAGTACCACAAACAACCACCGAGGAAAATCACCTGCATCCAAGACCGAATCAACGAAATAAAGAAACAGTTAGATTTCGGACATCTCAACAGTGAGGAACGAGAACACGTGCACAAGCTAGTGGAGGAGTTCCCAGACCGATTTTTTATACCTGGCGATAATTTGGGGAAGGCCCCGAATTTCTACCACACCATCCACACTACTGATGACATCCCGATCAACACCAGGCAGTACAGGTACCCACCAGTCCACCAAAAAGAAATCGACGATCAGGTAACCGCATTACTTAGAGAAGGGATTATAGAACCCTCGAGCTCGCCGTACAACAGTCCGCTTTGGATTGTTCCCAAGAAACCAGATGCGCAGGGTAATAAACGCTGGCGTATGGTCATCGACTACCGCGCTTTAAACGAAAAAACAGTTAGTGATAAATTCCCATTACCACAAATTACGGAAATACTAGATAGATTGGGTGGAGCCAAATATTTCTCAGTTTTTGATCTCGCGAATGGTTTCCACCAAATACCAATGAATCCAAAAGATCGGCCAAAAACAGCGTTTACTACTCCGACCGGACATTACGAATTTGCACGAATGCCTTTTGGATTAAAAAACGCGCCACCGACATTTCAGCGACTCATGAATCAGGTATTAACCGGATTGCAAGGCACTGAATTGTTCGTATACCTAGATGACATTGTAGTTTATTCCTGCTCTCTAAAAGAACACGAAGTCAAAATCCGAAAATTAATGGAACGATTGAGAGAAAATGGCCTCACATTGCAAACCAGTAAATGCCAGTTTTTACGAAAGGAAGTAGCGTACCTAGGCCACATAATATCAGCAAAAGGCGTTAAACCAGATCCCAAGAAACTAAAAGCAGTAAGAGAATTCCCAGTACCAAAGAACCAAAGGAACATCCGAGAATTTTTAGGATTAATAGGATATTATAGACGTTTCATTGAAAATATTACAGAAAAAGCAAAACCTCTCACTCAACTATTAGGAAAAGGTACCAGATTTAGATGGGATAGCGAACACCAAAATAGTTTCGACCAACTACGCGAAGAACTCTGTAAACAACCGATTTTACAATATCCCGACTTTTCGAAACCGTTTATAATAACCACCGATGCATCAGACGTTGCAGTAGGAGCCGTACTCAGCCAAGGCGAAATAGGGAAAGATTTACCGATAGCATACGCATCGAGAACCCTAAATAAAGCAGAGCAAAACTATTCGACTACGGAGAAAGAATGCTTAGCTATAGTCTACGCGGTTCAATACTTCAGACCATATGTTTACGGGACTACGTTTACTTTAGTCACCGACCATAGACCGTTAGTTTGGTTACACTCGGTAAAGGACCCTACCTCGCGCCTCATGAAATGGAAACTTAGATTACTGGAATACGAATATAAAGTCGTTTACAAGGACGGAAAAAGTAATAAGAATGCAGACGCTCTTTCGCGTAATCCTACCAAATGCTTACCGTTAATGACTAGGGATAACGATCCAGATTTCAAAGCACAAATTCCAAAAGGCACCTCTCGGGCCGAAGGCATCGGTCAACGTATAAGGGAATTAGCTCGGGAAAAACAAAATAGGCAGAATAGATCAAATAGGTCCATAGAAATTTCAGATGACAGTGACGATAACGAGACTCCACAACGACGTAAATTTCCTTTCAATCCCTCCTATTCACCAAGTACAGAAAACCTCAGACCCGATCCGTACCCTCTGCAACCGATTCCCTCACGAAGCAACGATCCACCTGAAAACCTTATGTCCTTCGAAGAATCCACCAGTAATGCAAGCCTAGCGCCGACAGAACTTTTAGAAGATTCAGATGTTCAAAATCTTTCGAGTAGCACCGTTCGTCCACGATCACCACCTTTATTGGCCGATAATTTAGACGATACAGTAGTTTTGCCAGAACCACTCGTACCTACACAATCAGAACCGAATAATTTACTTCCTCCAGTAATATCTCAAAGAATTTCAGATTCGATTTTAGACCTCCCGGAGAACCTAATCTCTTTTGAAAGTAGTGATAGCGAGAGCGACCCGGAAACAAACAACCTTCAAATAGACACATCTGACAGCCCTTTCCTTGCTAGTAAAGCACATTTAGTACATTTCATTTCCGCCGATTGTAACCTAAATACAGCAATAATCAAATCGTTAGAAGAAATGGAATACATAGACAAAGACAGGTTATTGAAACGGAACCCCAAGAAAGGACAGATTTTAGAATCCTCAGATAACAATCAGAAAATTTTCAGCATCGTAGGGACTAAGTATTTCTTTGACCAACTAGACAAACAGGATATAGTAAACGGTTTAGAGAATCTGAAAGTAGCTTTATATAAATCTAGAATCCACTCGTTTAGAATCTCATTAAAAGGAGATAATCACGACCACATCCCACAGGAAGAATTCACTCAATTATTGAGACAGACTTTTAAACATTCAGACGTTCACATCACAGTTTGCACATCCGAAGTTACAATTCCAAAACCAGAAATTAGACAGAATTTAATAGAGGAAGCTCATGGTAGTTTGATAGGAGGTCACAAGGGAGTCACAAAAACTTACAAGCGTTTGCGTCCTTACTACTTCTGGCCTGAAATGAAATTGGACATACAGAACCATATTAGAAAGTGCATAAGCTGCCAACAACAGAAATTAGTTCGTGTCAAAACCAAACAACCGATGTTAATAACAGATACACCACTAGAACCTTTTGACAAAATTTCTTTAGACACAGTAGGACCATTACCAACTTCACCAAACGGAAATAAATACATATTGACGATGCAGGATAACCTAACCAAATATTGTCTAGCAGTAGCAATTCCGAACATTAGAGCAGAGACCATAGCTGAAGCATTCGCCAAAAATTTCATAGCCGTCTACGGAACACCAAAAGCAATTTTAACAGACAGAGGTACTAGTTTCATAGGGAAAATATTAACACAACTAGCTGAAATTTTTAAAATTAAGCAAGTAACCACCTCAGGTTACCGTCCGCAAACCAATGGTTCATTGGAAAGGAGCCACATAGTTTTGACAGAATACTTAAAACACTATATGAACGATTACGAAGATTGGGATGATCTTCTACCTTTTGCTATGTTCTCTTACAATACCTCAGTTCATGAAGCCACCAACTTTACTCCTTACCAATTAATCTTTGGAAGACCCGCTAGAATACCTACCGCTTTTGATAAGTATGATAATTTACCAACGTACGATGATTATGTAATAGACCTAATGAAGCGCATGGACTGTATGCGGAACGAAGCAACCGATAACTTAATAGCAGCGAAACACAAATCAAAATCATATTACGATAGAAATGCGCATCCGATAGAAATTAACGTGGGTGACTCAGTATTTGTATTAAAAGAACCTCGCCACAGCAAATTCGATCCGCAATATGTAGGACCGTATGAAGTTATCAACACTACCGACCTGAATAATGTAGTACTTCAAACGCCAGAAAACAAAATTGTGATCAAACATATGGATAAACTTAAATTGGCCCATGTATAAATTTCTTTTAGTTCCAGACATCCGCTCCAGCAAAATAATTTTGTAAGTACACGCACTACACACCTACACTGCGTTACACACACATTATACACCCCTCGTCTGTATTCTTCTCCGATTATTGTCTAGTTTTTTTGAAGAGAAAACTTGCCTGCTTTTTCTTGTCGAAGCACCGCGCTCAGCGCGATGTTCAATGTAAGGGGGGAGGTGTTACGTCCGTATTTTACGCAAGCAATTTTTCCACTTTAAAAATCGAGAATATTCTAGCATTCAGCTAAAATCTTAGTTTCGAGCCACCAACGCCCCAGATACCCCAGTCCTATAAACATTCTCATGCAGCCCCAGCTGCAATGATTCATATACAGCTGCATGCAAGACGCGCATGATTCACATACAGCTACATCCTAGGGCTTGTCTAGGAAAATCCTAAGAATTAGCCCCACTTTTTCCGAGAAATTAGGGCGCGCTCGACTATATAAACCACCGAAAATCCTACTCTGGGAGTTCAGTCTTTGATTTCTTTCCGAAGGGCGAAGCTCTGTCCTCCTTGTAGTAGATCGTGCTAGGCACTTTCGAAGCACTTCAAACCATTACAAATCTTAGACGCTGGAATACGGGGTTATTCCGAGGAAGATCGTATTAGTTACTTTCGACCACATCAATTCGAATCTCTTTATAAAATCTTAGACGTTGGAATACGGGGATATTCCGAGGAAGATCGTGCACGGCACTTTCAACCAAATCATTGCATTAGTTGCAATTATATTCTTAAGCATTCAGCATACGCCGCGAGTTATATCTGTACAGACAGACGAGGAATACACAAGGTATTTTGTAACAAGCGAACACACACTAAACACGATTGTATTCTCTATTCTCTTAAATCCTTTCAATATAGTTATCTTATTTTTCGTCTCAATTACTCCTTGTTCTACATTCAATCACCACCTGTCAATAGCGAACAACACTGAAAGCGACATCGTACATAGAACCCACATTTAGGGTAGGAATAGTTAGCCGCTCAATTATTCCTATCCGGGGTAATATAACTCTTGGGAGAGACTTGGCGCCTTGCGTAGCCTGGTGGTACCCCAAGCTTTTACCTTTAGCCATCCTAAACCTTTTACCTTTCTGGGGACCTTCGAATCGACCTGGGTATTATCAGATTAGTATTGTTGTGCCAATAGGTCTCATTGACATTAGCGCAGTGAGATGTGTTTGGACCTCAATTAAAGATCTGACTATACATCTGGTAGAACTGGCCTCCGGACTGACACCCTCGCGAATCAGGGAACAATTGGATAGTTTAAAGAACGTTTATATAAGTAGGGCTACCTGCCCAAAAGCACGTTAGACTTGAGAGAGACTTGGCGCCTTGCGTAGCCTGGTGGTACCTCAAGCTGTGTTTTTCCTAACCTGATCCAATTCCTGTATCAATCAGCTTCGACCGTTAAGGAGAATCTGCCTGAAAGGTATTATTTTGCCAATAGTGCTCATTGACTATAGCGCAGTGAGATGTGTTTGGAACCTAATTAATCTCAGGCTTATTCGAATTGGCGACTGTTGATCGGGCTCGCGCGTATCCTTAAAGGTTTAGGAGCGAGCACACGTTTTTCCGTAACCAAACGGATCTAAAAACGGTCTCGCACGGCTAGCCCGTAACAGTATACACATTCCGGGGTAACTCCGAGAAGACGTCCATCTCGGCCTGATCGCTAAGATGACAATGTGTATACACATTCCTAGGTGACCCCGAGAAGCCATCCATGTCCTCTTGATGGCTGAGATCAAAGTGTATACACATCCGGAGGTGACTCTAAGAAGTTATACATCTCGGCCTGATGGCTAAGCTAAGGATGTGTGTCCATATTCCGAGGTAACTCCGAGAAGTCGTCCATCTCGGCCTGATGGCTGAGATGACAATGCGTAGACGCATTCCGAGGCGACTCCAAGATGTCATCCATCACGGCCTGATGGCTAAGATGACAATGTGTATACACATTCCGGGGCGACTCCGAAAGGTCATCGTTGTCGGCCTGATGGCTGACGTGAGAATGAGTATTCACATTCCGGTGCGACCCCGAAAAGTCATCGTTCTGGGCCGGATGCCTAATATGACAATGTGTATACACATTCCGGGGTGACTCTGAGAAGTCATCCATCACGGCCTGGTGGCTGATATGAGAATGTGTATACACGTCGCGGGGTGACTCCGAGAACTTATCCATCTCAGCCCGACGACTAAGATCGAAGTGTATACACATCCGGAGATGACTCATTGAAGTCATCCATCTCGGCCTGATGGCTAAGATCAGGATGTGTATACATATTCCGAGGTGACTCCGAAAAGTCATCGATCTCGGCCTGATGGCTGACGTGAGAATGAGTATACACATTCTGGGGCGACTCCGAAAAGTCATCGTTCTCGGCCTGATGGCTGAGATGAGAATGTGTATACACATTCCGGGGCGACTCCGAAAGGTCATCGTTGTCGGCCTGATGGCTGACGTGAGAATGAGTATTCACATTCCGGGGCGACTCCGAAAAGGCATCGTTCTCGGCCTGATGGCTGAGATGACAATGTGTATACACATTCCGGGGTAACTCCGAGAAGACGGCCATCTCGGCCTGATGGCTGACGTGAGAATGTGTATACACATTCCGGGGTAACTCCGAGAAGACGGCCATCTCGGCCTGATGGCTGACGTGAGAATGTGTATACACATTCCGGGGTAACGCTGAGAGGTCATTCATCTCGGCATAAAGCCCAAGATGAGGATGTATACACATCCGAAGGTGACTCCAAGAAGTTGTACATCTCGGCCTGATGGCTAAGCTAAGGATGCGTGTCCATATTCCGAGGTAACTCCGAGAAGTCGTCCATCTCGGCCTGATGGCTGAGGTGACAATGCGTATACACATTCCGAAACGACTCCAAGAAGTCACCCATCTCGGCCTGATGGCTAAGATAACAATGTGTATACACATTCCTAGGTGACCCCGAGAAGCCATCCATGTCCTCTTGATGGCTTAGATCAAAATGTATACACATCCGGAGGTGACTCCGAGAAGTTATGTGTCTCAGCCTGATGGCTAAGATCAGGATGCGTGTCCATATTCCGAGGTAACTCCGCGAAGTCGTCCATCTCGGCCTGATGGCTAAGATGACAATGTGAAAACACATTCGGAGGCGACTCCAAGAAGTCACCCATCCCGGCCTAATGACCAAGATGAGGATGTGTATACACATTCCGAAGTAACTCCGAGAATTCATCCATGTCGGCTTGATGGCTGAGATCAAAGTGTATGCACATCCGGAGGTGACTCCGAGAAGTTATGCATCTCGGCCTGATGGCTAAGATCAGGATGTGTGTCCATATTCCGAGGTAACTCCGAGAAGTCGTCCATCTCGGCCTGATGGCTGAGATCAAAGTGTATGCACATCCGGAGGTGACTCCGAGAAGTTATACATCTCGGCCTGATGGCTGACGTGAGAATGAGTATACACATACCGAGGTAACTCCGCGAAGTCGTCCATCTCGGCCTGATGGCTGAGGTGACAATGCGTATACACATTGCGGGCCGACTCCGGCAAGTCATCGTTCTCGGCCTGATGGCTGAGATGACCATGTGTATACACATTCCGGGGTAACTCCGAGAAGACGTCCATCTCGGCCTGATCGCTAAGATGACAATGTGTATACACATTCCTAGGTGACCCCGAGAAGCCATCCATGTCCTCTTGATGGCTGAGATCAAAGTGTATACACATCCGGAGGTGACTCTAAGAAGTTATACATCTCGGCCTGATGGCTAAGCTAAGGATGTGTGTCCATATTCCGAGGTAACTCCGAGAAGTCGTCCATCTCGGCCTGATGGCTGAGATGACAATGCGTAGACGCATTCCGAGGCGACTCCAAGATGTCATCCATCACGGCCTGATGGCTAAGATGACAATGTGTATACACATTCCGGGGCGACTCCGAAAGGTCATCGTTGTCGGCCTGATGGCTGACGTGAGAATGAGTATTCACATTCCGGTGCGACTCCGAAAAGTCATCGTTCTGGGCCGGATGCCTAATATGACAATGTGTATACACATTCCGGGGTGACTCTGAGAAGTCATCCATCACGGCCTGGTGGCTGATATGAGAATGTGTATACACGTCGCGGGGTGACTCCGAGAACTTATCCATCTCAGCCCGACGACTAAGATCGAAGTGTATACACATCCGGAGATGACTCATTGAAGTCATCCATCTCGGCCTGATGGCTAAGATCAGGATGTGTATACATATTCCGAGGTGACTCCGAAAAGTCATCGATCTCGGCCTGATGGCTGACGTGAGAATGAGTATACACATTCCGGGGCGACTCCGAAAAGTCATCGTTCTCGGCCTGATGGCTGAGATGACAATGTGTATACACATTCCGGGGTAACTCCGAGAAGACGGCCATCTCGGCCTGATGGCTGACGTGAGAATGTGTATACACATTCCGGGGTAACTCCGAGAAGACGGCCATCTCGGCCTGAAGGCTGACGTGAGAATGTGTATACACATTCCGGGGTAACGCTGAGAAGTCATTCATCTCGGCATAAAGCCCAAGATGAGGATGTATACACATCCGAAGGTGACTCCAAGAAGTTGTACATCTCGGCCTGATGGCTAAGCTAAGGATGCGTGTCCATATTCCGAGGTAACTCCGAGAAGTCGTCCATCTCGGCCTGATGGCTGAGATCAAAGTGTATACACATCCGGAGGTGACTCCGAGAAGTTATACATCTCGGCATGATGACTAAGATCAGGATGTGTGTCCATATTCCGAGGTAACTCCGCGAAGTCGTCCATCTCGGCCTGATGGCTGAGATCAAAGTGTATACACATCCGGAGGTGACTCCGAGAAGTTATCCATCTCGGCATGATGACTAAGATCAGGATGTGTGTCCATACTCCGAGGTAACTCCGCGAAGTCGTCCATCTCGGCCTGATGGCTGAGATGAGAATGTGTATACACGTCGCCAGGTGACTCCGAGAACCTATCCATCTCAGCCCGACGACTAAGATCGAAGTGTATACACATCCGGAGATGACTCCCAGAAGTCGTCCGTCACGGCCTGATGGCTGAGATGAGAATGTGTGTATACATGCCGGGGCCGCTCCGAGAAGTTATCCATCACGACCTGGTGGCTGATGTGAGAATGTGCATACACGTCGCGGGGTGACTCCGAGAACTTCTCTATCTCAGCCCGACGACTAAGATCGAAGTGTATACACATCCGGAGATGACTCATAGAAGTCATCCATCTCGGCCTGATGGGTAAGATCAGGATGTGTATACATATTCCGAGGTAACTCTGAGTAGTCATCCATCTCGGCCTGATTCTTGAGATCGAAGTGTATACACGTTCCGAGGTGACTCCGAAAAGTCATCGAGCTCGGCCTGATGGCTGACGTGAGAATGAGTATACACATTCCGGGGCGACTCCGAAAAGTCATCGTTCTCGGCCTGATGGCTGAGATGAGAATGTGTATTCACATTCCGGGGTAACTCCGAGAAGTCATTCATCTCGGCATAAAGCCCAAGATGAGGATGTATACACATCCGAAGGTGACTCCAAGAAGTTATACATCTCGGCCCGATGGCTAAGCTAAGGATGTGTGTCCATATTCCGAGGTAACTCCGCGATGTCGTCCATCTCGGCCTGATGGCTGAGGTGACAATGCGTATACACATTCCGAAACGACTTCAAGAAGTCACCCATCTCGGCCTGATGGCTAAGATAACAATGTGTACACACATTCCTAGGTGACCCCGAGAGGCCATCCATGTCCTCTTGATGGCTTAGATCAAAGTGTATACACATCCGGAGGTGACTCCGAGAAGTTATGCGTCTCAGCCTGATGGCTAAGATCAGGATGCGTGTCCATATTCCGAGGTAACTCCGCGAAGTCGTCCATCTCGGCCTGCTGGCTGAGGTGACAATGCGTATACACATTGCGGGCCGACTCCGACAAGTCATCGTTCTCGGCCTGATGGCTGACGTGAGAATGTGTATACACATTCCGGGGTAACGCTGAGAAGTCATCCATCTCGGCATACAGCCCAAGATGAGGATGTATACACATCCGAAGGTGACTCCAAGAAGTTATACATCTCGGCCTGATGGCTAAGCTAAGGATGTGTGTCCGTATTCCGAGGTAACTCCGAGAAGTCGTCCATCTCGGCCTGATGGCTGAGATCAAAGTGTATACACATCCGGAGGTGACTCCGAGAAGTTATCCATCTCGGCATGATGACTAAGATCAGGATATGTATCCATATTCCGAGGTAACTCCGCGAAGTCGTCCATCTCGGCCTGATGGCTGAGGTGACAATGCGTATACACATTGCGGGCCGACTCCGACAAGTCATCGTTCTCGGCCTGATGGCTGAGATGACAATGTGTATACACATTCCGGGGTAACTCCGAGAAGACGTCCATCACGGCCTGATGGCTAAGATGACAATGTGTATACACATTCCGGGGCGACTCCGAAAGGTCATCGTTGTCGGCCTGATGGCTGACGTGAGAATGAGTATTCACATTCCGGGGCGACTCCGAAAAGTCATCGTTCTGGGCCGGATGCCTAATATGACAATGTGTATACACATTCCGGGGTGACTCTGAGAAGTCATCCATCACGGCCTGGTGGCTGATATGAGAATGTGTATACACGTCGCGGGGTGACTCCGAGAACTTATCCATCTCAGCCCGACGACTAAGATCGAAGTGTATACACATCCGGAGATGACTCATAGAAGTCATCCATCTCGGCCTGATGGCTAAGATCAGGATGTGTATACATATTCCGAGGTGACTCCGAAAAGTCATCGATCTCGGCCTGATGGCTGACGTGAGAATGAGTATACACATTCCGGGGCGACTCCGAAAAGTCATCGTTCTCGGCCTGATGGCTGAGATGAGAATGTGTATACACATTCCGGGGCGACTCCGAAAGGTCTTCGTTGTCGGCCTGATGGCTGACGTGAGAATGAGTATTCACATTCCGGGGCGACTCCGAAAAGGCATCGTTCTCGGCCTGATGGCTGAGATGACAATGTGTATACACATTCCGGGGTAACTCCGAGAAGACGGCCATCTCGGCCTGATGGCTGACGTGAGAATGTGTATACACATTCCGGGGTAACTCCGAGAAGACGGCCATCTCGGCCTGATGGCTGACGTGAGAATGTGTATACACATTCCGGGGTAACTCTGAGAAGTCATTCATCTCGGCATAAAGCCCAAGATGAGGATGTATACACATCCGAAGGTGACTCCAAGAAGTTATACATCTCGGCCTGATGGCTAAGCTAAGGATGCGTGTCCATATTCCGAGGTAACTCCGAGAAGTCGTCCATCTCGGCCTGATGGCTGAGATCAAAGTGTATGCACATCCGGAGGTGACTCCGAGAAGTCATACATCTCGGCCTGATGGCTGACGTGAGAATGAGTATACACATTCCGGGGCGACTCCGAAAAGGCATCGTTCTCGGCCTGATGGCTGATATGACAATGTGTATACACATTACGGGGTAACTCCGAGGAGACGGCCATCTCGGCCTGATGGCTGACGTGAGAATGTGTATACACATTCCGGGGTAACGCTGAGAAGTCATTCATCTCGGCATAAAGCCCAAGATGAGGATGTATACACATCCGAAGGTGACTCCAAGAAGTCATAAATCTCGGCCTGATGGCTAAGCTAAGGATGCGTGTCCATATTCCGAGGTAACTCCGAGAAGTCGTCCATCTCGGCCTGATGGCTGAGATCAAAGTGTATACACATCCGGAGGTGACTCCGAGAAGTTATACATCTCGGCATGATGACTAAGATCAGGATGTGTGTCCATATTCCGAGGTAACTCCGCGAAGTCGTCCATCTCGGCCTGATGGCTGAGGTGACAATGCGTATACACATTCCGAAACGACTCCAAGAAGTCACCCTTCTCGGCCTGATGGCTAAGATCAGGATGTGTGTCCATATTCCGAGGTAACTCCGCGAAGTCGTCCATCTCGGCCTGATGGCTGAGGTGACAATGCGTATACACATTGCGGGCCGACTCCGACAAGTCATCGTTCTCGGCCTGATGGCTGACGTGAGAATGTGTATACACATTCCGGGGTAACGCTGAGAAGTCATTCATCTCGGCATAAAGCCCAAGATGAGGATGTATACACATCCGAAGGTGACTCCGAGAAGTTATACATCTCGGCCTGATGGCTAAGCTAAGGATGTGTGTCCGTATTCCGAGGTAACTCCGAGAAGTCGTCCATCTCGGCCTGATGGCTGAGATCAAAGTGTATACACATCCGGAGGTGACTCCGAGAAGTTATCCATCTCGGCATGATGACTAAGATCAGGATATGTATCCATATTCCGAGGTAACTCCGCGAAGTCGTCCATCTCGGCCTGATGGCTAAGATAACAATGTGTATACACATTCCTAGGTGACCCCGAGAAGCCATCTATGTCCTCTTGATGGCTGAGATCAAAGTGTATACACATCCGGAGGTGACTCTAAGAAGTTATACATCTCGGCCTGATGGCTAAGCTAAGGATGTGTGTCCATATTCCGAGGTAACTCCGAGAAGTCGTCCACCTCGGCCTGATGGCTGAGATGACAATGCGTAGACGCATTCCGAGGCGACTCCAAGATGTCATCCATCACGGCCTGATGGCTAAGATGACAATGTGTATACACATTCCGGGGCGACTCCGAAAAGTCATCGTTCTGGGCCGGATGCCTAATATGACAATGTGTATACACATTCCGGGGTGACTCTGAGAAGCCATCCATCACGGCCTGGTGGCTGATATGAGAATGTGTATACACGTCGCGGGGTGACTCCGAGAACTTATCAGTCTCAGCCCGACGACTAAGATCGAAGTGTATACACATCCGGAGATGACTCATTGAAGTCATCCATCTCGGCCTGATGGCTAAGATCAGGATGTGTATACATATTCCGAGGTGACTCTGAAAAGTCATCGATCTCGGCCTGATGGCTGACGTGAGAATGAGTATACACATTCCGGGGCGACTCCGAAAAGTCATCGTTCTCGGCCTGATGGCTGAGATGAGAATGTGTATACACATTCCGGGGCGACTCCGAAAGGTCATCGTTGTCGGCCTGATGGCTGACGTGAGAATGAGTATTCACATTCCGGGGCGACTCCGAAAAGGCATCGTTCTCGGCCTGATGGCTGAGGTGACAATGCGTATACACATTCCGAAACGACTCCAAGAAGTCACCCTTCTCGGCCTGATGGCTAAGATGACAATGTGAAAACACATTCGGAGGCGACTCCAAGATGTCACCCATCCCGGCCTAATGACCAAGATGAGGATGTATACACATCCGAAGGTGACTCCAAGAAGTTATACATCTCGGCCCGATGGCTAAGCTAAGGATGTGTGTCCATATTCCGAGGTAACTCCGCGATGTCGTCCATCTCGGCCTGATGGCTGAGGTGACAATGCGTATACACATTCCGAAACGACTCCAAGAAGTCACCCATCTCGGCCTGACGGCTAAGATAACAATGTGTATACACATTCCTAGGTGACCCCGAGAAGCCATCCATGTCCTCTTGATGGCTTAGATCAAAGTGTATACACATCCGGAGGTGACTCCGAGAAGTTATGCGTCTCAGCCTGATGGCTAAGATCAGGATGCGTGTCCATATTCCGAGGTAACTCCGCGAAGTCGTCCATCTCGGCCTGATGGCTGAGGTGACAATGCGTATACACATTGCGGGCCGACTCCAACACGTCATCGTTCTCGGCCTGATGGCTGACGTGAGAATGTGTATACACATTCCGGGGTAACGCTGAGAAGTCGTTCATCTCGGCATAAAGCCCAAGATGAGGATGTATACACATCCGAAGGTGACTCCAAGAAGTTATACATCTCGGCCTGATGGCTAAGCTAAGGATGCGTGTCCATATTCCGAGGTAACTCCGAGAAGTCGTCCATCTCGGCCTGATGGCTGAGATCAAAGTCTATGCACATCCGGAGGTGACTCCGAGAAGTTATCCATCTCGACCCGATGGCTAAGCTAAGGATGTGTGTCCATATTCCGAGGTAACTCCGCGATGTCATCCATCTCGGCCTGATGGCTGAGGTGACAATGCGTATACACATTCCTAGGTGACCCCGAGAAGCCATCCATGTCCTCTTGATGGCTTAGATCAAAGTGTATACACATCCGGAGGTGACTCCGAGAAGTTATGCGTCTCTGCCTGATGGCTAAGATCAGGATGCGTGTCCATATTCCGAGGTAACTCCGCGAAGTCGTCCATCTCGGCCTGATGGCTGAGGTGACAATGCGTATACACATTGCGGGCCGACTCCGACAAGTCATCGTTCTCGGCCTGATGGCTAAGATGACAATGTCAAAACACATTCGGAGGCGACTCCAAGAAGTCACCCATCCCGGTCTAATGACCAAGATGAGGATGTGTATACACATTCCGAAGTAACTCCGAGAATTCATCCATGCCGGCTTGATGGCTGAGATCAAAGTGTAAGCACATCTGGAGGTGACTCCGAGAAGTTATACATCTCGGCCTAAAGGCTAAGATGACAATGTGTATACACATTCCTAGGTGACCCCGAGAAGCCATCCATGTCCTCTTGATGGCTGAGATCAAAGTGTATACACATCCGGAGGTGACTCTAAGAAGTTATACATCTCGGCCTGATGGCTAAGCTAAGGATGTGTGTCCATATTCCGAGGTAACTCCGAGAAGTCGTCCATCTCGGCCTGATGGCTGAGATGACAATGCGTAGACGCATTCCGAGGCGACTCCAAGAAGTCACCCATCTCGGCCTGATGGCTAAGATAACAATGTGTATACACATTCCTAGGTGACCCCGAGAAGCCATCCATGTCCTCTTGATGGCTTAGATCAAAGTGTATACACATCCGGAGGTGACTCCGAGAAGTTATCCGTCTCAGCCTGATGGCTAAGATCAGGATGCGTGTCCATATTCCGAGGTAACTCCGCGAAGTCGTCCATCTCGGCCTGATGGCTAAGATGACAATGTGAAAACACATTCGGAGGCGACTCCAAGAAGTCACCCATCCCGGCCTAATGACCAAGATCAGGATGTGTGTCCATATTCCGAGGTAACTCCGAGAAGTCGTCCATCTCGGCCTGATGGCTGAGATCAAAGTGTATGCACATCTGGAGGTGACTCCGAGAAGTTATACATCTCGGCCTAAAGGCTAAGATGACAATGTGTATACACATTCCTAGGTGACCCCGAGAAGCCATCCATGTCCTCTTGATGGCTGAGATCAAAGTGTATACACATCCGGAGGTGACTCTAAGAAGTTATACATCTCGGCCTGATGGCTAAGCTAAGGATGCGTGTCCATATTCCGAGGTAACTCCGAGAAGTCGTCCATCTCGGCCTGATGGCTGAGATCAAAGTGTATACACATCCGGAGGTGACTCCGAGAAGTTATACATCTCGGCATGATGACTAAGATCAGGATGTGTGTCCATATTCCGAGGTAACTCCGCGAAGTCGTCCATCTCGGCCTGATGGCTGAGGTGACAATGCGTATACACATTCCGAAACGACTCCAAGAAGTCACCCTTCTCGGCCTGATGGCTAAGATCAGGATGTGTGTCCATATTCCGAGGTAACTCCGCGAAGTCGTCCATCTCGGCCTGATGGCTGAGGTGACAATGCGTATACACATTGCGGGCCGACTCCGACAAGTCATCGTTCTCGGCCTGATGGCTGACGTGAGAATGTGTATACACATTCCGGGGTAACGCTGAGAAGTCATTCATCTCGGCATAAAGCCCAAGATGAGGATGTATACACATCCGAAGGTGACTCCGAGAAGTTATACATCTCGGCCTGATGGCTAAGCTAAGGATGTGTGTCCGTATTCCGAGGTAACTCCGAGAAGTCGTCCATCTCGGCCTGATGGCTGAGATCAAAGTGTATACACATCCGGAGGTGACTCCGAGAAGTTATCCATCTCGGCATGATGACTAAGATCAGGATATGTATCCATATTCCGAGGTAACTCCGCGAAGTCGTCCATCTCGGCCTGATGGCTAAGATAACAATGTGTATACACATTCCTAGGTGACCCCGAGAAGCCATCTATGTCCTCTTGATGGCTGAGATCAAAGTGTATACACATCCGGAGGTGACTCTAAGAAGTTATACATCTCGGCCTGATGGCTAAGCTAAGGATGTGTGTCCATATTCCGAGGTAACTCCGAGAAGTCGTCCACCTCGGCCTGATGGCTGAGATGACAATGCGTAGACGCATTCCGAGGCGACTCCAAGATGTCATCCATCACGGCCTGATGGCTAAGATGACAATGTGTATACACATTCCGGGGCGACTCCGAAAAGTCATCGTTCTGGGCCGGATGCCTAATATGACAATGTGTATACACATTCCGGGGTGACTCTGAGAAGCCATCCATCACGGCCTGGTGGCTGATATGAGAATGTGTATACACGTCGCGGGGTGACTCCGAGAACTTATCAGTCTCAGCCCGACGACTAAGATCGAAGTGTATACACATCCGGAGATGACTCATTGAAGTCATCCATCTCGGCCTGATGGCTAAGATCAGGATGTGTATACATATTCCGAGGTGACTCTGAAAAGTCATCGATCTCGGCCTGATGGCTGACGTGAGAATGAGTATACACATTCCGGGGCGACTCCGAAAAGTCATCGTTCTCGGCCTGATGGCTGAGATGAGAATGTGTATACACATTCCGGGGCGACTCCGAAAGGTCATCGTTGTCGGCCTGATGGCTGACGTGAGAATGAGTATTCACATTCCGGGGCGACTCCGAAAAGGCATCGTTCTCGGCCTGATGGCTGAGGTGACAATGCGTATACACATTCCGAAACGACTCCAAGAAGTCACCCTTCTCGGCCTGATGGCTAAGATGACAATGTGAAAACACATTCGGAGGCGACTCCAAGATGTCACCCATCCCGGCCTAATGACCAAGATGAGGATGTATACACATCCGAAGGTGACTCCAAGAAGTTATACATCTCGGCCCGATGGCTAAGCTAAGGATGTGTGTCCATATTCCGAGGTAACTCCGCGATGTCGTCCATCTCGGCCTGATGGCTGAGGTGACAATGCGTATACACATTCCGAAACGACTCCAAGAAGTCACCCATCTCGGCCTGACGGCTAAGATAACAATGTGTATACACATTCCTAGGTGACCCCGAGAAGCCATCCATGTCCTCTTGATGGCTTAGATCAAAGTGTATACACATCCGGAGGTGACTCCGAGAAGTTATGCGTCTCAGCCTGATGGCTAAGATCAGGATGCGTGTCCATATTCCGAGGTAACTCCGCGAAGTCGTCCATCTCGGCCTGATGGCTGAGGTGACAATGCGTATACACATTGCGGGCCGACTCCAACACGTCATCGTTCTCGGCCTGATGGCTGACGTGAGAATGTGTATACACATTCCGGGGTAACGCTGAGAAGTCGTTCATCTCGGCATAAAGCCCAAGATGAGGATGTATACACATCCGAAGGTGACTCCAAGAAGTTATACATCTCGGCCTGATGGCTAAGCTAAGGATGCGTGTCCATATTCCGAGGTAACTCCGAGAAGTCGTCCATCTCGGCCTGATGGCTGAGATCAAAGTCTATGCACATCCGGAGGTGACTCCGAGAAGTTATCCATCTCGACCCGATGGCTAAGCTAAGGATGTGTGTCCATATTCCGAGGTAACTCCGCGATGTCATCCATCTCGGCCTGATGGCTGAGGTGACAATGCGTATACACATTCCTAGGTGACCCCGAGAAGCCATCCATGTCCTCTTGATGGCTTAGATCAAAGTGTATACACATCCGGAGGTGACTCCGAGAAGTTATGCGTCTCTGCCTGATGGCTAAGATCAGGATGCGTGTCCATATTCCGAGGTAACTCCGCGAAGTCGTCCATCTCGGCCTGATGGCTGAGGTGACAATGCGTATACACATTGCGGGCCGACTCCGACAAGTCATCGTTCTCGGCCTGATGGCTAAGATGACAATGTCAAAACACATTCGGAGGCGACTCCAAGAAGTCACCCATCCCGGTCTAATGACCAAGATGAGGATGTGTATACACATTCCGAAGTAACTCCGAGAATTCATCCATGCCGGCTTGATGGCTGAGATCAAAGTGTAAGCACATCTGGAGGTGACTCCGAGAAGTTATACATCTCGGCCTAAAGGCTAAGATGACAATGTGTATACACATTCCTAGGTGACCCCGAGAAGCCATCCATGTCCTCTTGATGGCTGAGATCAAAGTGTATACACATCCGGAGGTGACTCTAAGAAGTTATACATCTCGGCCTGATGGCTAAGCTAAGGATGTGTGTCCATATTCCGAGGTAACTCCGAGAAGTCGTCCATCTCGGCCTGATGGCTGAGATGACAATGCGTAGACGCATTCCGAGGCGACTCCAAGAAGTCACCCATCTCGGCCTGATGGCTAAGATAACAATGTGTATACACATTCCTAGGTGACCCCGAGAAGCCATCCATGTCCTCTTGATGGCTTAGATCAAAGTGTATACACATCCGGAGGTGACTCCGAGAAGTTATCCGTCTCAGCCTGATGGCTAAGATCAGGATGCGTGTCCATATTCCGAGGTAACTCCGCGAAGTCGTCCATCTCGGCCTGATGGCTAAGATGACAATGTGAAAACACATTCGGAGGCGACTCCAAGAAGTCACCCATCCCGGCCTAATGACCAAGATCAGGATGTGTGTCCATATTCCGAGGTAACTCCGAGAAGTCGTCCATCTCGGCCTGATGGCTGAGATCAAAGTGTATGCACATCTGGAGGTGACTCCGAGAAGTTATACATCTCGGCCTAAAGGCTAAGATGACAATGTGTATACACATTCCTAGGTGACCCCGAGAAGCCATCCATGTCCTCTTGATGGCTGAGATCAAAGTGTATACACATCCGGAGGTGACTCTAAGAAGTTATACATCTCGGCCTGATGGCTAAGCTAAGGATGCGTGTCCATATTCCGAGGTAACTCCGAGAAGTCGTCCATCTCGGCCTGATGGCTGAGATCAAAGTGTATACACATCCGGAGGTGACTCCGAGAAGTTATACATCTCGGCATGATGACTAAGATCAGGATGTGTGTCCATATTCCGAGGTAACTCCGCGAAGTCGTCCATCTCGGCCTGATGGCTGAGGTGACAATGCGTATACACATTCCGAAACGACTCCAAGAAGTCACCCTTCTCGGCCTGATGGCTAAGATGACAATGTGAAAACACATTCGGAGGCGACTCCGAAAGGTCATCGTTGTCGGCCTGATGGCTGACGTGAGAATGAGTATTCACATTCCGGGGCGACTCCGAAAAGTCATCGTTCTGGGCCGGATGCCTAATATGACAATGTGTATACACATTCCGGGGTGACTCTGAGAAGTCATCCATCACGGCCTGATGGCTAAGATGACAATGTGTATACACATTCCGGGGCGACTCCGAAAGGTCATCGTTGTCGGCCTGATGGCTGACGTGAGAATGAGTATTCACATTCCGGGGCGACTCCGAAAAGTCATCGTTCTGGGCCGGATGCCTAATATGACAATGCGTATACACATTGCGGGCCGACTCCGGCAAGTCATCGTTCTCGGCCTGATGGTTGAGATGACAATGTGTATACACATTCCGGGGTAACTCCGAGAAGACGTCCATCTCGGCCTGATCGCTAAGATGACAATGTGTATACACATTCCTAGGTGACCCCGAGAAGCCATCCATGTCCTCTTGATGGCTGAGATCAAAGTGTATGCACATCCGGAGGTGACTCCGAGAAGTTATGCATCTCGGCCTGATGGCTAAGATCAGGATGTGTGTCCATATTCCGAGGTAACTCCGAGAAGTCGTCCATCTCGGCCTGATGGCTGAGATCAAAGTGTATGCACATCTGGAGGTGACTCCGAGAAGTTATACATCTCGGCCTAAAGGCTAAGATGACAATGTGTATACACATTCCTAGGTGACCCCGAGAAGCCATCCATGTCCTCTTGATGGCTGAGATCAAAGTGTATACACATCCGGAGGTGACTCTAAGAAGTTATACATCTCGGCCTGATGGCTAAGCTAAGGATGCGTGTCCATATTCCGAAGTAACTCCGAGAAGTCGTCCATCTCGGCTTGATGGCTGAGATCAAAGTGTATACACATCCGGAGGTGACTCCGAGAAGTTATACATCTCGGCATGATGACTAAGATCAGGATGTGTGTCCATATTCCGAGGTACCTCCGAGAAGTCGTCCATCTCGGCCTGATGGTTGAGATGACAATGTGTATACACATTCCGGGGTAACTCCGAGAAGATGTCCATCTCGGCCTGATCGCTAAGATGACAATGTGTATACACATTCCTAGGTGACCCCGAGAAGCCATCCATGTCCTCTTGATGGCTGAGATCAAAGTGTATACACATCCGGAGGTGACTCTAAGAAGTTATACATCTCGGCCTGATGGCTAAGCTAAGGATGTGTGTCCATATTCCGAGGTACCTCCGAGAAGTCGTCCATCTCGGCCTGATGGCTGAGATGACAATGCGTAGACGCATTCCGAGGCGACTCCAAGATGTCATCCATCACGGCCTGATGGCTAAGATGACAATGTGTATACACATTCCTAGGTGACCCCGAGAAGCCATCCATGTCCTCTTGATGGCTTAGATCAAAGTGTATACACATCCGGAGATGACTCCGAGAAGTTATGCGTCTCAGCCTGATGGCTAAGATCAGGATGCGTGTCCATATTCCGAGGTAACTCCGCGAAGTCGTCCATCTCGGCCTGATGGCTGAGGTGACAATGCGTATACACATTGCGGGCCGACTCCGACAAGTCATCGTTCTCGGCCTGATGGCTGACGTGAGAATGTGTATACACATTCCGGGGTAACGCTGAGAAGTCATCCATCTCGGCATACAGCCCAAGATGAGGATGTATACACATCCGAAGGTGACTCCAAGAAGTTATACATCTCGGCCTGATGGCTAAGCTAAGGATGTGTGTCCGTATTCCGAGGTAACTACGAGAAGTCGTCCATCTCGGCCTGATGGCTGAGATCAAAGTGTATACACATCCGGAGGTGACTCCGAGAAGTTATCCATCTCGGCATGATGACTAAGATCAGGATATGTATCCATATTCCGAGTTAACTCCGCGAAGTCGTCCATCTCGGCCTGATGGCTGAGGTGACAATGCGTATACACATTGCGGGCCGACTCCGGCAAGTCATCGTTCTCGGCCTGATGGTTGAGATGACAATGTGTATACACATTCCGGGGTAACTCCAAGAAGACGTCCATCTCGGCCTGATCGCTAAGATGACAATGTGTATACACATTCCTAGGTGACCCCGAGAAGCCATCCATGTCCTCTTGATGGCTGAGATCAAAGTGTATACACATCCGGAGGTGACTCTAAGAAGTTATACATCTCGGCCTGATGGCTAAGCTAAGGATGTGTGTCCATATTCCGAGGTACCTCCGAGAAGTCGTCCATCTCGGCCTGATGGCTGAGATGACAATGCGTAGACGCATTCCGAGGCGACTCCAAGATGTCATCCATCACGGCCTGATGGCTAAGATGACAATGTGTATACACATTCCTAGGTGACCCCGAGAAGCCATCCATGTCCTCTTGATGGCTTAGATCAAAGTGTATACACATCCGGAGGTGACTCCGAGAAGTTATGCGTCTCAGCCTGATGGCTAAGATCAGGATGCGTGTCCATATTCCGAGGTAACTCCGCGAATTCGTCCATCTCGGCCTGATGGCTGAGGTGACAATGCGTATACACATTGCGGGCCGACTCCGACAAGTCATCGTTCTCGGCCTGATGGCTGAAGTGAGAATGTGTATACACATTCCGGGGTAACGCTGAGAAGTCATCCATCTCGGTATACAGCCCAAGATGAGGATGTATACACATCCGAAGGTGACTCCAAGAAGTTATACATCTCGGCCTGATGGCTAAGCTAAGGATGTGTGTCCGTATTCCGAGGTAACTACGAGAAGTCGTCCATCTCGGCCTGATGGCTGAGATCAAAGTGTATACACATCCGGAGGTGACTCCGAGAAGTTATCCATCTCGGCATGATGACTAAGATCAGGATATGTATCCATATTCCGAGGTAACTCCGCGAAGTCGTCCATCTCGGCCTGATGGCTGAGGTGACAATGCGTATACACATTGCGGGCCGACTCCGGCAAGTCATCGTTCTCGGCCTGGTGGTTGAGATGACAATGTGTATACACATTCCGGGGTAACTCCAAGAAGACGTCCATCTCGGCCTGATCGCTAAGATGACAATGTGTATACACATTCCTAGGTGACCCCGAGAAGCCATCCATGTCCTCTTGATGGCTGAGATCAAAGTGTATACACATCCGGAGGTGACTCTAAGAAGTTATACATCTCGGCCTGATGGCTAAGCTAAGGATGTGTGTCCATATTCCGAGGTACCTCCGAGAAGTCGTCCATCTCGGCCTGATGGCTGAGATGACAATGCGTAGACGCATTCCGAGGCGACTCCAAGATGTCATCCATCACGGCCTGATGGCTAAGATGACAATGTGTATACACATTCCTAGGTGACCCCGAGAAGCCATCCATGTCCTCTTGATGGCTTAGATCAAAGTGTATACACATCCGGAGGTGACTCCGAGAAGTTATGCGTCTCAGCCTGATGGCTAAGATCAGGATGCGTGTCCATATTCCGAGGTAACTCCGCGAATTCGTCCATCTCGGCCTGATGGCTGAGGTGACAATGCGTATACACATTGCGGGCCGACTCCGACAAGTCATCGTTCTCGGCCTGATGGCTGACGTGAGAATGTGTATACACATTCCGGGGTAACGCTGAGAAGTCATCCATCTCGGTATACAGCCCAAGATGAGGATGTATACACATCCGAAGGTGACTCCAAGAAGTTATACATCTCGGCCTGATGGCTAAGCTAAGGATGTGTGTCCGTATTCCGAGGTAACTACGAGAAGTCGTCCATCTCGGCCTGATGGCTGAGATCAAAGTGTATACACATCCGGAGGTGACTCCGAGAAGTTATCCATCTCGGCATGATGACTAAGATCAGGATATGTATCCATATTCCGAGGTAACTCCGCGAAGTCGTCCATCTCGGCCTGATGGCTGAGGTGACAATGCGTATACACATTGCGGGCCGACTCCGGCAAGTCATCGTTCTCGGCCTGATGGTTGAGATGACAATGTGTATACACATTCCGGGGTAACTCCGAGAAGACGTCCATCTCGGCCTGATCGCTAAGATGACAATGTGTATACACATTCCTAGGTGACCCCGAGAAGCCATCCATGTCCTCTTGATGGCTGAGATCAAAGTGTATACACATCCGGAGGTGACTCTAAGAAGTTATACATCTCGGCCTGATGGCTAAGCTAAGGATGTGTGTCCATATTCCGAGGTACCTCCGAGAAGTCGTCCATCTCGGCCTGATGGCTGAGATGACAATGCGTAGACGCATTCCGAGGCGACTCCAAGATGTCATCCATCACGGCCTGATGGCTAAGATGACAATGTGTATACACATTCCTAGGTGACCCCGAGAAGCCATCCATGTCCTCTTGATGGCTTAGATCAAAGTGTATACACATCCGGAGATGACTCCGAGAAGTTATGCGTCTCAGCCTGGCTAAGATCAGGATGCGTGTCCATATTCCGAGGTAACTCCGCGAAGTCGTCCATCTCGGCCTGATGGCTGAGGTGACAATGCGTATACACATTGCGGGCCGACTCCGACAAGTCATCGTTCTCGGCCTGATGGCTGACGTGAGAATGTGTATACACATTCCGGGGTAACGCTGAGAAGTCATCCATCTCGGCATACAGCCCAAGATGAGGATGTATACACATCCGAAGGTGACTCCAAGAAGTTATACATCTCGGCCTGATGGCTAAGCTAAGGATGTGTGTCCGTATTCCGAGGTAACTACGAGAAGTCGTCCATCTCGGCCTGATGGCTGAGATCAAAGTGTATACACATCCGGAGGTGACTCCGAGAAGTTATCCATCTCGGCATGATGACTAAGATCAGGATATGTATCCATATTCCGAGGTAACTCCGCGAAGTCGTCCATCTCGGCCTGATGGCTGAGGTGACAATGCGTATACACATTGCGGGCCGACTCCGGCAAGTCACCGTTCTCGGCCTGATGGCTGAGATGACAATGTGTATACACATTCCGGGGTAACTAAGAGAAGACGTCCATCTCGGCCTGATCGCTAAGATGACAATGTGTATACACATTCCTAGGTGACCCCGAGAAGCCATCCATGTCCTCTTGATGGCTGAGATCAAAGTGTATACACATCCGGAGGTGACTCTAAGAAGTTATACATCTCGGCCTGATGGCTAAGCTAAGGATGTGTGTCCATATTCCGAGGTAACTCGGAGAAGTCGTCCATCTCGGCCTGATGGCTGAGATGACAATGCGTAGACGGATTCCGAGGCGACTCCAAGATGTCATCCATCACGGCCTGATGGCTAAGATGACAATGTGTATACACATTCCGGGGCGACTCCGAAAAGTCATCGTTCTGGGCCGGATGCCTAATATGACAATGTGTATACACATTCCGGGGTGACTCTGAGAAGTCATCCATCACGGCCTGGTGGCTGATATGAGAATGTGTATACACGTCGCGGGGTGACTCCGAGAACTTATCCATCTCAGCCCGACGACTAAGATCGAAGTGTATACACTGTCACGAGAATTTTCCTTGCTTCGATATTCGGCACCGGCTAACCCGAAAATTACTCGTGAGCAAAGAAAATGCGCGAGATTCTCTCCTCCAAATTTCCAAAATCCAAAATCCTTAATCCGTTGGGCGCCAGGCACCGAAGTGCCGCGAGCCGAGGCTCGTTCGAAAGGTTACTAAATAATTCTACTCTCCAGTCTATCAAAAAGTGATTCGAGAATCTCCTTACTTAACGAAATCGAAACGTCGAAATTTCTCCCAGGGCCGGACTACGCGGAATGAGTTCGATTCTATCGAGCATGGGTGGAGTGACGACGCAAAACAGGAATTTCACACACAAAATAATTCTCACACAACGATTCAAAATAAATCCGAGAGTCGGCACATTTTATTTTTCGTCATCGCCCGAAGGCGGAATTACAACCGCGAAGATCGAATTACAACTCTCGAGATTACACGCGGTAACGCACGCGACGCACTAGATTACCTCATTCGTTACGGGAGGACTCGATACGGAAAAGCACTACGCAATACCGGTGAAGCCGGAAAATCTTTCATACTTTCGATACCAAACGTGATTCTAACGCGTACAATTCTTCATTAAATTCGACACAAACGAAAAGGGCTAGTTAAGTTCGCTTACCGAATCGCTGGCCTCTCGTAGATTCTCAAATATATTCTCCATTGTCTCGTTCGATCTCGTCCTCTCACCAAACGATCGCTAATCGATTCTAAAGTCGTCGTCAGACTGAGCACTAATTGATCCTAATGGTGTAGTACGACTGAGACCGCGTGCTCGGCAATTACGCCGTACATTCGGCACGCGCATGAGTAGAAGCTTTTCCCGCGACGCTGGTGGTGACGTCACTGTGAGTCCTGTCGATCCTCCACAGATGTCGGCAGGTGGTCCTTTTTCGGGAGGTTGGCGGCTGGTGGTCGCCGCTCGCGGAACTCTTGCTGCGGCAGGCTGGGTGGGGAGAGATCGGCCCTCAGGCGTCCGCGCCTCGATCCCCCCGGGATCGCCGTGCCCCGCGTGGGTCACCAATAGGGGTGGCCCAACACGGAGGCTCCGCAGGGCACCGGTGTCGCACCGCCGGCTCACGCACGCCGGGGTGAGCGCTCCCGTGGCCCCGTGGGCCCGCTGACCCCTGGTCAGCGGCGGGAAGCGTGTTCTAGGGAGGATCCCCCCGGGATACCTCCCCCGTCCTTGCACCCTGAGCGCCCCTCCTTCTCCTTCCGCCGGCGTTTCCGCCGTCCCTCCTGTCCCGGGGCTCACAAAATTCGGGAATTAGCCTCGGTAATTTATTCACGGAAGGCCCCGAGAGTAGTTTCGCGTTTGCTTATTATTTTTATTTACTATTTTGTGACGTTGCCAGATCTGCAACGTCACAACACATAAGTAGATGACTCATTGAAGTCATCCATCTCGGCCTGATGGATAAGATCAGGATGTGTATACATATTCCGAGGTGACTCCGAAAAGTCATCGATCTCGGCCTGATGGCTGACGTGAGAATGAGTATACACATTCCGGGGCGACTCCGAAAAGTCATCGTTCTCGGCCTGATGGCTGAGATGAGAATGTGTATACACATTCCGGGGCGACTCCGAAAGGTCATCGTTGTCGGCCTGATGGCTGACGCGAGAATGAGTATTCACATTCCGGGGCGACTCCGAAAAGGCATCGTTCTCGGCCTGATGGCTGAGATGACAATGTGTATACACATTCCGGGGTAACTCCGAGAAGACGGCCATCTCGGCCTGATGGCTGACGTGAGAATGTGTATACACATTCCGGGGTAACTCCGAGAAGACGGCCATTTCGGCCTGATGGCTGACGTGAGAATGTGTATACACATTCCGGGGTAACTCTGAGAAGTCATTCATCTCGGCATAAAGCCCAAGATGAGGATGTATACACATCCGAAGGTGACTCCAAGAAGTTATACATCTCGGCCTGATGGCTAAGCTAAGGATGCGTGTCCATATTCCGAGGTAACTCCGAGAAGTCGTCCATCTCGGCCTGATGGCTGAGATCAAAGTGTATGCACATCCGGAGGTGACTCCGAGAAGTTATACATCTCGGCCTGATGGCTGACGTGAGAATGAGTATACACATTCCGGGGCGACTCCGAAAAGGCATCGTTCTCGGCCTGATGGCTGAGATGACAATGTGTATACACATTCCGGGGTAACTCCGAGACGACGGCCATCTCGGCCTGATGGCTGACGTGAGAATGTGTATACACATTCCGGGGTAACGCTGAGAAGTCATTCATCTCGGCATAAAGCCCAAGATGAGGATGTATACACATCCGAAGGTGACTCCAAGAAGTTATACATCTCGGCCTGATGGCTAAGCTAAGGATGCGTGTCCATATTCCGAGGTAACTCCGAGAAGTCGTCCATCTCGGCCTGATGGCTGAGATCAAAGTGTATACACATCCGGAGGTGACTCCGAGAAGTTATACATCTCGGCATGATGACTAAGATCAGGATGTGTGTCCATATTCCGAGGTAACTCCGCGAAGTCGTCCATCTCGGCCTGATGGCTGAGGTGACAATGCGTATACACATTCCGAAACGACTCCAAGAAGTCACCCTTCTCGGCCTGATGGCTAAGATGACAATGTGAAAACACATTCGGAGGCGACTCCAAGAAGTCACCCATCCCGGCCTAATGACCAAGATGAGGATGTGTATACACATTCCGATGTAACTCCGAGAATTCATCCATGTCGGCTTGATGGCTGAGATCAAAGTGTATGCACATCCGGAGGTGACTCCGAGAAGTTATGCATCTCGGCCTGATGGCTAAGATCAGGATGTGTGTCCATACTCCGAGGTGACTCCGCGAAGTCGTCCATCTCGGCATGATGACTAAGATCAGGATGCGTGTCCATATTCCGGGGTAACTCCGAGACGACGGCCATCTCGGCCTGATGGCTGACGTGAGAATGTGTATACACATTCCGGGGTAACGCTGAGAAGTCATTCATCTCGGCATAAAGCCCAAGATGAGGATGTATACACATCCGAAGGTGACTCCAAGAAGTTATACATCTCGGCCCGATGGCTAAGCTAAGGATGTGTGTCCATATTCCGAGGTAACTCCGCGATGTCGTCCATCTCGGCCTGATGGCTGAGGTGACAATGCGTATACACATTCCGAAACGACTCCAAGAAGTCACCCATCTCGGCCTGATGGCTAAGATAACAATGTGTATACACGTTCCTAGGTGACCCCGAGAAGCCATCCATGTCCTCTTGATGGCTTAGATCAAAGTGTATACACATCCGGAGGTGACTCCGAGAAGTTCTGCGTCTCAGCCTGATGGCTAAGATCAGGATGCGTGTCCATATTCCGAGGTAACTCCGCGAAGTCGTCCATCTCGGCCTGCTGGCTGAGGTGACAATGCGTATACACATTGCGGGCCGACTCCGACAAGTCATCGTTCTCGGCCTGATGGCTGACGTGAGAATGTGTATACACATTCCGGGGTAACGCTGAGAAGTCATCCATCTCGGCTTACAGCCCAAGATGAGGATGTATACACATCCGGAGGTGACTCTAAGAAGTTATACATATCGGCCTGATGGCTAAGCTAAGGATGTGTGTCCATATTCCGAGGTAACTCCGAGAAGTCATTCATCTCGGCATAAAGCCCAAGATGAGGATGTATACACATCCGAAGGTGACTCCAAGAAGTTATACATCTCGGCCCGATGGCTAAGCTAAGGATGTGTGTCCATATTCCGAGGTAACTCCGCGATGTCGTCCATCTCGGCCTGATGGCTGAGGTGACAATGCGTATACACATTCCGAAACGACTCCAAGAAGTCACCCATCTCGGCCTGATGGCTAAGATAACAATGTGTATACACGTTCCTAGGTGACCCCGAGAAGCCATCCATGTCCTCTTGATGGCTTAGATCAAAGTGTATACACATCCGGAGGTGACTCCGAGAAGTTCTGCGTCTCAGCCTGATGGCTAAGATCAGGATGCGTGTCCATATTCCGAGGTAACTCCGCGAAGTCGTCCATCTCGGCCTGCTGGCTGAGGTGACAATGCGTATACACATTGCGGGCCGACTCCGACAAGTCATCGTTCTCGGCCTGATGGCTGACGTGAGAATGTGTATACACATTCCGGGGTAACGCTGAGAAGTCATCCATCTCGGCTTACAGCCCAAGATGAGGATGTATACACATCCGGAGGTGACTCTAAGAAGTTATACATATCGGCCTGATGGCTAAGCTAAGGATGTGTGTCCATATTCCGAGGTAACTCCGAGAAGTCGTCCATCTCGGCCTGATGGCTGAGATGACAATGCGTAGACGCATTCCGAGGCGACTCCAAGATGTCATCCATCACGGCCTGATGGCTAAGATGACAATGTGTATACACATTCCGGGGCGACTCCGAAAGGTCATCGTTGTCGGCCTGATGGCTGACGTGAGAATGAGTATTCACATTCCGGGGCGACTCCGAAAAGTCATCGTTCTGGGCCGGATGCCTAATATGACAATGTGTATACACATTCCGGGGTGACTCTGAGAAGTCATCCATCACGACCTGGTGGCTGATATGAGAATGTGTATACACGTCGCGGGGTGACTCCGAGAACTTATCCATCTCAGCCCGACGACTAAGATCGAAGTGTATACACATCCGGAGATGACTCATAGAAGTCATCCATCTCGGCCTGATGGCTAAGATAACAATGTGTATACACGTTCCTAGGTGACCCCGAGAAGCCATCCATGTCCTCTTGATGGCTTAGATCAAATTGTATACACATCCGGAGGTGACTCCGAGAAGTTCTGCGTCTCAGCCTGATGGCTAAGATCAGGATGCGTGTCCATATTCCGAGGTAACTCCGCGAAGTCGTCCATCTCGGCCTGCTGGCTGAGGTGACAATGCGTATACACATTGCGGGCCGACTCCGACAAGTCATCGTTCTCGGCCTGATGGCTGACGTGAGAATGTGTATACACATTCCGGGGTAACGCTGAGAAGTCATCCATCTCGGCTTACAGCCCAAGATGAGGATGTATACACATCCGAAGGTGACTCCAAGAAGTTATACATCTCGGCCTGATGGCTAAGCTAAGGATGTGTGTCCGTATTCCGAGGTAACTCCGAGAAGTCGTCCATCTCGGCCTGATGGCTGAGATCAAAGTGTATACACATCCGGAGGTGACTCCGAGAAGTTATCCATCTCGGCATGATGACTAAGATCAGGATATGTATCCATATTCCGAGGTAACTCCGCGAAGTCGTCCATCTCGGCCTGATGGCCGAGGTGACAATGCGTATACACATTGCGGGCCGACTCCGGCAAGTCATCGTTCTCGGCCTGATGGCTGAGATGACAATGTGTATACACATTCCGGGGTAACTCCGAGAAGACGTCCATCTCGGCCTGATCGCTAAGATGACAATGTGTATACACATTCCTAGGTGACCCCGAGAAGCCATCCATGTCCTCTTGATGGCTGAGATCAAAGTGTATACACATCCGGAGGTGACTCTAAGAAGTTATACATATCGGCCTGATGGCTAAGCTAAGGATGTGTGTCCATATTCCGAGGTAACTCCGAGAAGTCGTCCATCTCGGCCTGATGGCTGAGATGACAATGCGTAGACGCATTCCGAGGCGACTCCAAGATGTCATCCATCACGGCCTGATGGCGAAGATGACAATGTGTATACACATTCCGGGGCGACTCCGAAAGGTCATCGTTGTCGGCCTGATGGCTGACGTGAGAATGAGTATTCACATTCCGGGGCGACTCCGAAAAGTCATCGTTCTGGGCCGGATGCCTAATATGACAATGTGTATACACATTCCGGGGTGACTCTGAGAAGTCATCCATCACGGCCTGGTGGCTGATATGAGAATGTGTATACACGTCGCGGGGTGACTCCGAGAAATTATCCATCTCAGCCCGACGACTAAGATCGAAGTGTATACACATCCGGAGATGACTCAAAGAAGTCATCCATCTCGGCCTGATGGCTAAGATCGGGATGTGTATACATATTCCGAGGTGACTCCGAAAAGTCATCGATCTCGGCCTGATGGCTGAGATGACAATGTGTATACACATTCCGGGGTAACTCCGAGAAGACGTCCATCTCGGCCTGATCGCTAAGATGACAATGTGTATACACATTCCTAGGTGACCCCGAGAAGCCATCCATGTCCTCTTGATGGCTGAGATCAAAGTGTATACACATCCGGAGGTGACTCTAAGAAGTTATACATCTCGGCCTGATGGCTAAGCTAAGGATGTGTGTCCATATTCCGAGGTACCTCCGAGAAGTCGTCCATCTCGGCCTGATGGCTGAGATGACAATGCGTAGACGCATTCCGAGGCGACTCCAAGATGTCATCCATCACGGCCTGATGGCTAAGATGACAATGTGTATACACATTCCTAGGTGACCCTGAGAAGCCATCCATGTCCTCTTGATGGCTTAGATCAAAGTGTATACACATCCGGAGCTGACTCCGAGAAGTTATGCGTATCAGCCTGATGGCTAAGATCAGGATGCGTGTCCATATTCCGAGGTAACTCCGCGAAGTCGTCCATCTCGGCCTGATGGCTGAGGTGACAATGCGTATACACATTGCGGGCCGACTCCGACAAGTCATCGTTCTCGGCCTGATGGCTGACGTGAGAATGTGTATACACATTCCGGGGTAACGCTGAGAAGTCATCCATCTCGGCATACAGCCCAAGATGAGGATGTATACACATCCGATTGTGACTCCAAGAAGTTATACATCTGGGCCTGATGGCTAAGCTAAGGATGTGTGTCCGTATTCCGAGGTAACTACGAGAAGTCGTCCATCTCGGCCTGATGGCTGAGATCAAAGTGTATACACATCCGGAGGTGACTCCGAGAAGCTATCCATCTCAGCATGATGACTAAGATCAGGATATGTATCCATATTCCGAGGTAACTCCGCGAAGTCGTCCATCTCGGCCTGATGGCTGAGGTGACAATGCGTATACACATTGCGGGCCGACTCCGGCAAGTCATCGTTCTCGGCCTGATGGCTGAGATGACAATGTGTATACACATTCCGGGGTAACTCCGAGAAGACGTCCATCTCGGCCTGATCGCTAAGATGACAATGTGTATACACATTCCTAGGTGACCCCGAGAAGCCATCCATGTCCTCTTGATGGCTGAGATCAAAGTGTATACACATCCGGAGGTGACTCTAAGAAGTTATACATCTCGGCCTGATGGCTAAGCTAAGGATGTGTGTCCATATTCTGAGGTACCTCCGAGAAGTCGTCCATCTCGGCCTGATGGCTGAGATGACAATGCGTAGACGCATTCCGAGGCGACTCCAAGATGTCATCCATCACGGCCTGATGGCTAAGATGACAATGTGTATACACATTCCTAGGTGACCCCGAGAAGCCATCCATATCCTCTTGATGGCTTAGATCAAAGTGTATACACATCCGGAGGTGACTCCGAGAAGTTATGCGTATCAGCCTGATGGCTAAGATCAGGATGCGTGTCCATATTCCGAGGTAACTCCGCGAAGTCGTCCATCTCGGCCTGATGGCTGAGGTGACAATGCGTATACACATTGCGGGCCGACTCCGACAAGTCATCGTTCTCGGCCTGATGGCTGACGTGAGAATGTGTATACACATTCCGGGGTAACGCTGAGAAGTCATCCATCTCGGCATACAGCCCAAGATGAGGATGTATACACATCCGAAGGTGACTCCAAGAAGTTATACATCTCGGCCTGATGGCTAAGCTAAGGATGTGTGTCCGTATTCCGAGGTAACTACGAGAAGTCGTCCATCTCGGCCTGATGGCTGAGGTGACAATGCGTATACACATTGCGGGCCGACTCCGACAAGTCATCGTTCTCGGCCTGATGGCTGACGTGAGAATGTGTATACACATTCCGGGGTAACGCTGAGAAGTCACCCATCCCGGCCTACTGACCAAGATGAGGATGTGTACACACATTCCGAAGTAACTCCGAGAATTCATCCATGTCGGCTTGACGGCTGAGATCAAAGTGTATACACATCCGGAGGTGACTCCGAAAAGTTATACATCTCGGCCTCATGGCTAAGATCAGGATGTGTATACATATTCCGAGGTAACTCTGAGAAGTCATCCATCTCGTCCTGATTCTTGAGATCGAAGTGTATACAGGTTCCGAGGTGACTCCGAAAAGTCATCGATCTCGGCCTGATGGCTGACGTGAGAATGAGTATACACATTCCGGGGCGACTCCGAAAAGGCATCGTTCTCGGCCTGATGGCTGAGATGACAATGTGTATACACATTCCGGGGTAACTCCGAGAAGACGGCCATCTCGGCCTGATGGCTGACGTGAGAATGTGTATACACATTCCGGGGTAACGCTGAGAAGTCATTCATCTCGGCATAAAGCCCAAGATGAGGATGTATACACATCCGAAGGTGACTCCAAGAAGTTATACATCTCGGCCTGATGGCTAAGCTAAGGATGCGTGTCCATATTCCGAGGTAACTCCGAGAAGTCGTCCATCTCGGCCTGATGGCTGAGATCAAAGTGTATACACATCCGGAGGTGACTCCGAGAAGTTATACATCTCGGCATGATGACTAAGATCAGGATGTGTGTCCATATTCCGAGGTAACTCCGCGAAGTCGTCCATCTCGGCCTGATGGCTGAGGTGACAATGCGTATACACATTCCGAAACGACTCCAAGAAGTCACCCTTCTCGGCCTGATGGCTAAGATGACAATGTGAAAACACATTCGGAGGCGACTCCAAGAAGTCACCCATCCCGGCCTAATGACCAAGATGAGGATGTGTATACACATTCCGATGTAACTCCGAGAATTCATCCATGTCGGCTTGATGGCTGAGATCAAAGTGTATGCACATCCGGAGGTGACTCCGAGAAGTTATGCATCTCGGCCTGATGGCTAAGATCAGGATGTGTGTCCATATTCCGAGGTAATTCCGAGAAGTCGTCCATCTCGGCATGATGACTAAGATCAGGATGTGTGTCCATACTCCGAGGTGACTCCGCGAAGTCGTCCATCTCGGCCTGATGGCTGAGATGAGAATGTGTATACACGTCGCCAGGTGACTCCGAGAACCTATCCATCTCAGCCCGACGACTAAGATCGAAGTGTATACACATCCGGAGATGACTCCCAGAAGTCGTCCGTCACGGCCTGATGGCTGAGATGAGAATGTGTGTATACATGCCGGGGCCGCTCCGAGAAGTTATCCATCACGGCCTGATGGCTGACGTGAGAATGAGTATACACATTCCGGGGCGACTCCGAAAAGTCACCGTTCTCGGCCTGATGGCTGAGATGAGAATGTGTATTCACATTCCGGGGTAACTCCGAGAAGTCATTCATCTCGGCATAAAGCCCAAGATGAGGATGTATACACATCCGAAGGTGACTCCAAGAAGTTATACATCTCGGCCCGATGGCTAAGCTAAGGATGTGTGTCCATATTCCGAGGTAACTCCGCGATGTCGTCCATCTCGGCCTGATGGCTGAGGTGACAATGCGTATACACATTCCGAAACGACTCCAAGAAGTCACCCATCTCGGCCTGATGGCTAAGATAACAATGTGTATACACGTTCCTAGGTGACCCCGAGAAGCCATCCATGTCCTCTTGATGGCTTAGATCAAAGTGTATACACATCCGGAGGTGACTCCGAGAAGTTATGCGTCTCAGCCTGATGGCTAAGATCAGGATGCGTGCCCATATTCCGAGGTAACTCCGCGAAGTCGTCCATCTCGGCCTGCTGGCTGAGGTGACAATGCGTATACACATTGCGGGCCGACTCCGACAAGTCATCGTTCTCGGCCTGATGGCTGACGTGAGAATGTGTATACACATTCCGGGGTAACGCTGAGAAGTCATCCATCTCGGCTTACAGCCCAAGATGAGGATGTATACACATCCGAAGGTGACTCCAAGAAGTTATACATCTCGGCCTGATGGCTAAGCTAAGGATGTGTGTCCGTATTCCGAGGTAACTCCGAGAAGTCGTCCATCTCGGCCTGATGGCTGAGATCAAAGTGTATACACATCCGGAGGTGACTCCGAGAAGTTATCCATCTCGGCATGATGACTAAGATCAGGATATGTATCCATATTCCGAGGTAACTCCGCGAAGTCGTCCATCTCGGCCTGATGGCTGAGGTGACAATGCGTATACACATTGCGGGCCGACTCCGGCAAGTCATCGTACTCGGCCTGATGGCTGAGATGACAATGTGTATACACATTCCGGGGTAACTCCGAGAAGACGTCCATCTCGGCCTGATCGCTAAGATGACAATGTGTATACACATTCCTAGGTGACCCCGAGAAGCCATCCATGTCCTCTTGATGGCTGAGATCAAAGTGTATACACATCCGGAGGTGACTCTAAGAAGTTATACATATCGGCCTGATGGCTAAGCTAAGGATGTGTGTCCATATTCCGAGGTAACTCCGAGAAGTCGTCCATCTCGGCCTGATGGCTGAGATGACAATGCGTAGACGCATTCCGAGGCGACTCCAAGATGTCATCCATCACGGCCTGATGGCTAAGATGACAATGTGTATACACATTCCGGGGCGACTCCGAAAGGTCATCGTTGTCGGCCTGATGGCTGACGTGAGAATGAGTATTCACATTCCGGGGCGACTCCGAAAAGTCATCGTTCTGGGCCGGATGCCTAATATGACAATGTGTATACACATTCCGGGGTGACTCTGAGAAGTCATCCATCACGACCTGGTGGCTGATATGAGAATGTGTATACACGTCGCGGGGTGACTCCGAGAACTTATCTATCTCAGCCCGACGACTAAGATCGAAGTGTATACACATCCGGAGATGACTCATAGAAGTCATCCATCTCGGCCTGATGGCTAAGATAACAATGTGTATACACGTTCCTAGGTGACCCCGAGAAGCCATCCATGTCCTCTTGATGGCTTAGATCAAAGTGTATACACATCCGGAGGTGACTCCGAGAAGTTCTGCGTCTCAGCCTGATGGCTAAGATCAGGATGCGTGTCCATATTCCGAGGTAACTCCGCGAAGTCGTCCATCTCGGCCTGCTGGCTGAGGTGACAATGCGTATACACATTGCGGGCCGACTCCGACAAGTCATCGTTCTCGGCCTGATGGCTGACGTGAGAATGTGTATACACATTCCGGGGTAACGCTGAGAAGTCATCCATCTCGGCTTACAGCCCAAGATGAGGATGTATACACATCCGAAGGTGACTCCAAGAAGTTATACATCTCGGCCTGATGGCTAAGCTAAGGATGTGTGTCCGTATTCCGAGGTAACTCCGAGAAGTCGTCCATCTCGGCCTGATGGCTGAGATCAAAGTGTATACACATCCGGAGGTGACTCCGAGAAGTTATCCATCTCGGCATGATGACTAAGATCAGGATATGTATCCATATTCCGAGGTAACTCCGCGAAGTCGTCCATCTCGGCCTGATGGCCGAGGTGACAATGCGTATACACATTGCGGGCCGACTCCGGCAAGTCATCGTTCTCGGCCTGATGGTTGAGATGACAATGTGTATACACATTCCGGGGTAACTCCAAGAAGACGTCCATCTCGGCCTGATCGCTAAGATGACAATGTGTATACACATTCCTAGGTGACCCCGAGAAGCCATCCATGTCCTCTTGATGGCTGAGATCAAAGTGTATACACATCCGGAGGTGACTCTAAGAAGTTATACATCTCGGCCTGATGGCTAAGCTAAGGATGTGTGTCCATATTCCGAGGTACCTCCGAGAAGTCGTCCATCTCGGCCTGATGGCTGAGATGACAATGCGTAGACGCATTCCGAGGCGACTCCAAGATGTCATCCATCACGGCCTGATGGCTAAGATGACAATGTGTATACACATTCCTAGGTGACCCCGAGAAGCCATCCATGTCCTCTTGATGGCTTAGATCAAAGTGTATACACATCCGGAGGTGACTCCGAGAAGTTATGCGTCTCAGCCTGATGGCTAAGATCAGGATGCGTGTCCATATTCCGAGGTAACTCCGCGAATTCGTCCATCTCGGCCTGATGGCTGAGGTGACAATGCGTATACACATTGCGGGCCGACTCCGACAAGTCATCGTTCTCGGCCTGATGGCTGACGTGAGAATGTGTATACACATTCCGGGGTAACGCTGAGAAGTCATCCATCTCGGTATACAGCCCAAGATGAGGATGTATACACATCCGAAGGTGACTCCAAGAAGTTATACATCTCGGCCTGATGGCTAAGCTAAGGATGTGTGTCCGTATTCCGAGGTAACTACGAGAAGTCGTCCATCTCGGCCTGATGGCTGAGATCAAAGTGTATACACATCCGGAGGTGACTCCGAGAAGTTATCCATCTCGGCATGATGACTAAGATCAGGATATGTATCCATATTCCGAGGTAACTCCGCGAAGTCGTCCATCTCGGCCTGATGGCTGAGGTGACAATGCGTATACACATTGCGGGCCGACTCCGGCAAGTCATCGTTCTCGGCCTGATGGTTGAGATGACAATGTGTATACACATTCCGGGGTAACTCCAAGAAGACGTCCATCTCGGCCTGATCGCTAAGATGACAATGTGTATACACATTCCTAGGTGACCCCGAGAAGCCATCCATGTCCTCTTGATGGCTGAGATCAAAGTGTATACACATCCGGAGGTGACTCTAAGAAGTTATACATCTCGGCCTGATGGCTAAGCTAAGGATGTGTGTCCATATTCCGAGGTACCTCCGAGAAGTCGTCCATCTCGGCCTGATGGCTGAGATGACAATGCGTAGACGCATTCCGAGGCGACTCCAAGATGTCATCCATCACGGCCTGATGGCTAAGATGACAATGTGTATACACATTCCTAGGTGACCCCGAGAAGCCATCCATGTCCTCTTGATGGCTTAGATCAAAGTGTATACACATCCGGAGGTGACTCCGAGAAGTTATGCGTCTCAGCCTGATGGCTAAGATCAGGATGCGTGTCCATATTCCGAGGTAACTCCGCGAATTCGTCCATCTCGGCCTGATGGCTGAGGTGACAATGCGTATACACATTGCGGGCCGACTCCGACAAGTCATCGTTCTCGGCCTGATGGCTGACGTGAGAATGTGTATACACATTCCGGGGTAACGCTGAGAAGTCATCCATCTCGGTATACAGCCCAAGATGAGGATGTATAAACATCCGAAGGTGACTCCAAGAAGTTATACATCTCGGCCTGATGACTAAGCTAAGGATGTGTGTCCGTATTCCGAGGTAACTACGAGAAGTCGTCCATCTCGGCCTGATGGCTGAGATCAAAGTGTATACACATCCGGAGGTGACTCCGAGAAGTTATCCATCTCGGCATGATGACTAAGATCAGGATATGTATCCATATTCCGAGGTAACTCCGCGAAGTCGTCCATCTCGGCCTGATGGCTGAGGTGACAATGCGTATACACATTGCGGGCCGACTCCGGCAAGTCATCGTTCTCGGCCTGATGGTTGAGATGACAATGTGTATACACATTCCGGGGTAACTCCGAGAAGACGTCCATCTCGGCCTGATCGCTAAGATGACAATGTGTATACACATTCCTAGGTGACCCCGAGAAGCCATCCATGTCCTCTTGATGGCTGAGATCAAAGTGTATACACATCCGGAGGTGACTCTAAGAAGTTATACATCTCGGCCTGATGGCTAAGCTAAGGACGTGTGTCCATATTCCGAGGTAACTCGGAGAAGTCGTCCATCTCGGCCTGATGGCTGAGATGACAATGCGTAGACGCATTCCGAGGCGACTCCAAGATGTCATCCATCACGGCCTGATGGCTAAGATGACAATGTGTATACACATTCCGGGGCGACTCCGAAAAGTCATCGTTCTGGGCCGGATGCCTAATATGACAATGTGTATACACATTCCGGGGTGACTCTGAGAAGTCATCCATCACGGCCTGGTGGCTGATATGAGAATGTGTATACACGTCGCGGGGTGACTCCGAGAACTTATCCATCTCAGCCCGACGACTAAGATCGAAGTGTATACACATAAGTAGATGACTCATTGAAGTCATCCATCTCGGCCTGATGGCTAAGATCAGGATGTGTATACATATTCCGAGGTGACTCCGAAAAGTCATCGATCTCGGCCTGATGGCTGACGTGAGAATGAGTATACACATTCCGGGGCGACTCCGAAAAGTCATCGTTCTCGGCCTGATGGCTGAGATGAGAATGTGTATACACATTCCGGGGCGACTCCGAAAGGTCATCGTTGTCGGCCTGATGGCTGACGCGAGAATGAGTATTCACATTCCGGGGCGACTCCGAAAAGGCATCGTTCTATGCCTGATGGCTGAGATGACAATGTGTATACACATTCCGGGGTAACTCCGAGAAGACGGCCATCTCGGCCTGATGGCTGACGTGAGAATGTGTATACACATTCCGGGGTAACTCCGAGAAGACGGCCATTTCGGCCTGATGGCTGACGTGAGAATGTGTATACACATTCCGGGGTAACTCTGAGAAGTCATTCATCTCGGCATAAAGCCCAAGATGAGGATGTATACACATCCGAAGGTGACTCCAAGAAGTTATACATCTCGGCCTGATGGCTAAGCTAAGGATGCGTGTCCATATTCCGAGGTAACTCCGAGAAGTCGTCCATCTCGGCCTGATGGCTGAGATCAAAGTGTATGCACATCCGGAGGTGACTCCGAGAAGTTATACATCTCGGCCTGATGGCTGACGTGAGAATGAGTATACACATTCCGGGGCGACTCCGAAAAGGCATCGTTCTCGGCCTGATGGCTGAGATGACAATGTGTATACACATTCCGGGGTAACTCCGAGACGACGGCCATCTCGGCCTGATGGCTGACGTGAGAATGTGTATACACATTCCGGGGTAACGCTGAGAAGTCATTCATCTCGGCATAAAGCCCAAGATGAGGATGTATACACATCCGAAGGTGACTCCAAGAAGTTATACATCTCGGCCTGATGGCTAAGCTAAGGATGCGTGTCCATATTCCGAGGTAACTCCGAGAAGTCGTCCATCTCGGCCTGATGGCTGAGATCAAAGTGTATACACATCCGGAGGTGACTCCGAGAAGTTATACATCTCGGCATGATGACTAAGATCAGGATGTGTGTCCATATTCCGAGGTAACTCCGCGAAGTCGTCCATCTCGGCCTGATGGCTGAGGTGACAATGCGTATACACATTCCGAAACGACTCCAAGAAGTCACCCTTCTCGGCCTGATGGCTAAGATGACAATGTGAAAACACATTCGGAGGCGACTCCAAGAAGTCACCCATCCCGGCCTAATGACCAAGATGAGGATGTGTATACACATTCCGATGTAACTCCGAGAATTCATCCATGTCGGCTTGATGGCTGAGATCAAAGTGTATGCACATCCGGAGGTGACTCCGAGAAGTTATGCATCTCGGCCTGATGGCTAAGATCAGGATGTGTGTCCATATTCCGAGGTAATTCCGAGAAGTCGTCCATCTCGGCATGATGACTAAGATCAGGATGTGTGTCCATACTCCGAGGTGACTCCGCGAAGTCGTCCATCTCGGCATGATGACTAAGATCAGGATGCGTGTCCATATTCCGGGGTAACTCCGAGACGACGGCCATCTCGGCCTGATGGCTGACGTGAGAATGTGTATACACATTCCGGGGTAACGCTGAGAAGTCATTCATCTCGGCATAAAGCCCAAGATGAGGATGTATACACATCCGAAGGTGACTCCAAGAAGTTATACATCTCGGCCCGATGGCTAAGCTAAGGATGTGTGTCCATATTCCGAGGTAACTCCGCGATGTCGTCCATCTCGGCCTGATGGCTGAGGTGACAATGCGTATACACATTCCGAAACGACTCCAAGAAGTCACCCATCTCGGCCTGATGGCTAAGATAACAATGTGTATACACGTTCCTAGGTGACCCCGAGAAGCCATCCATGTCCTCTTGATGGCTTAGATCAAAGTGTATACACATCCGGAGGTGACTCCGAGAAGTTATCCATCTCGGCATGATGACTAAGATCAGGATGTGTGTCCATATTCCGAGGTAACTCCGCGAAGTCGTCCATTTCGGCCTGATGGCTGAGGTGACAATGCGTATACACATTGCGGGCTGACTCCGACAAGTCATCGTTCTCGGCCTGATGGCTGACGTGAGAATGTGTATACACATTCCGGGGTAACGCTGAGAAGTCGTTCATCTCGGCATAAAGCCCAAGATGAGGATGTATACACTTCCGAAGGTGACTCTAAGAAGTTATACATCTCGGCCTGATGGCTAAGCTAAGGATGTGTGTCCATATTCCGAGATAACTCCGAGAAGTCGTCCATCTCGCCCTGATGGCTAAGATCAGGATGCGTGTCCATATTCCGAGGTAACTCCGCGAAGTCGTCCATCTCGGCCTGATGGCTGAGGTGACAATGCGTATACACATTGCGGGCCGACTCCGACAAGTCATCGTTCTCGGCCTGATGGCTGACGTGAGAATGTGTATACACATTCCGGGGTAACGCTGAGAAGTCATCCATCTCGGCATACAGCCCAAGATGAGGATGTATACACATCCGAAGGTGACTCCAAGAAGTTATACATCTCGGCCTGATGGCTAAGCTAAGGATGTGTGTCCGTATTCCGAGGTAACTACGAGAAGTCGTCCATCTCGGCCTGATGGCTGAGATCAAAGTGTATACACATCCGGAGGTGACTCCGAGAAGCTATCCATCTCAGCATGATGACTAAGATCAGGATATGTATCCATATTCCGAGGTAACTCCGCGAAGTCGTCCATCTCGGCCTGATAGCTGAGGTGACAATGCGTATACACATTGCGGGCCGACTCCGGCAAGTCATCGTTCTCGGCCTGATGGCTGAGATGACAATGTGTATACACATTCCGGGGTAACTCCGAGAAGACGTCCATCTCGGCCTGATCGCTAAGATGACAATGTGTATACACATTCCTAGGTGACCCCGAGAAGCCATCCATGTCCTCTTGATGGCTGAGATCAAAGTGTATACACATCCGGAGGTGACTCTAAGAAGTTATACATCTCGGCCTGATGGCTAAGCTAAGGATGTGTGTCCATATTCCGAGGTACCTCCGAGAAGTCGTCCATCTCGGCCTGATGGCTGAGATGACAATGCGTAGACGCATTCCGAGGCGACTCCAAGATGTCATCCATCACGGCCTGATGGCTAAGATGACAATGTGTATACACATTCCTAGGTGACCCTGAGAAGCCATCCATGTCCTCTTGATGGCTTAGATCAAAGTGTATACACATCCGGAGGTGACTCCGAGAAGTTATGCGTATCAGCCTGATGGCTAAGATCAGGATGCGTGTCCATATTCCGAGGTAACTCCGCGAAGTCGTCCATCTCGGCCTGATGGCTGAGGTGACAATGCGTATACACATTGCGGGCCGACTCCGACAAGTCATCGTTCTCGGCCTGATGGCTGACGTGAGAATGTGTATACACATTCCGGGGTAACGCTAAGAAGTCATCCATCTCGGCATACAGCCCAAGATGAGGATGTATACACATCCGAAGGTGACTCCAAGAAGTTATACATCTCGGCCTGATGGCTAAGCTAAGGATGTGTGTCCGTATTCCGAGGTAACTACGAGAAGTCGTCCATCTCGGCCTGATGGCTGAGATCAAAGTGTATACACATCCGGAGGTGACTCCGAGAAGTTATCCATCTCGGCATGATGACTAAGATCAGGATGTGTGTCCATATTCCGAGGTAACTCCGCGAAGTCGTCCATTTCGGCCTGATGGCTGAGGTGACAATGCGTATACACATTGCGGGCTGACTCCGACAAGTCATCGTTCTCGGCCTGATGGCTGACGTGAGAATGTGTATACACATTCCGGGGTAACGCTGAGAAGTCGTTCATCTCGGCATAAAGCCCAAGATGAGGATGTATACACTTCCGAAGGTGACTCTAAGAAGTTATACATCTCGGCCTGATGGCTAAGCTAAGGATGTGTGTCCATATTCCGAGATAAATCCGAGAAGTCGTCCATCTCGCCCTGATGGCTAAGATCAGGATGCGTGTCCATATTCCGAGGTAACTCCGCGAAGTCGTCCATCTCGGCCTGATGGCTGAGGTGACAATGCGTATACACATTGCGGGCCGACTCCGACAAGTCATCGTTCTCGGCCTGATGGCTGACGTGAGAATGTGTATACACATTCCGGGGTAACGCTGAGAAGTCATCCATCTCGGCATACAGCCCAAGATGAGGATGTATACACATCCGATTGTGACTCCAAGAAGTTATACATCTGGGCCTGATGGCTAAGCTAAGGATGTGTGTCCGTATTCCGAGGTAACTACGAGAAGTCGTCCATCTCGGCCTGATGGCTGAGATCAAAGTGTATACACATCCGGAGGTGACTCCGAGAAGCTATCCATCTCAGCATGATGACTAAGATCAGGATATGTATCCATATTCCGAGGTAACTCCGCGAAGTCGTCCATCTCGGCCTGATGGCTGAGGTGACAATGCGTATACACATTGCGGGCCGA
The DNA here is from genome assembly GCA_963989405.1 of Trypoxylon attenuatum. Classification (NCBI taxonomy): domain Eukaryota; kingdom Metazoa; phylum Arthropoda; class Insecta; order Hymenoptera; family Crabronidae; genus Trypoxylon; species Trypoxylon attenuatum. The sequence continues at coordinate 7,899,013 of OZ022492.1, read as the reverse complement.
CTCCGGCAAGTCATCGTTCTCGGCCTGATGGCTGAGATGACAATGTGTATACACATTCCGGGGTAACTCCGAGAAGACGTCCATCTCGGCCTGATCGCTAAGATGACAATGTGTATACACATTCCTAGGTGACCCCGAGAAGCCATCCATGTCCTCTTGATGGCTGAGATCAAAGTGTATACACATCCGGAGGTGACTCTAAGAAGTTATACATCTCGGCCTGATGGCTAAGCTAAGGATGTGTGTCCATATTCCGAGGTACCTCCGAGAAGTCGTCCATCTCGGCCTGATGGCTGAGATGACAATGCGTAGACGCATTCCGAGGCGACTCCAAGATGTCATCCATCACGGCCTGATGGCTAAGATGACAATGTGTATACACATTCCTAGGTGACCCCGAGAAGCCATCCATATCCTCTTGATGGCTTAGATCAAAGTGTATACACATCCGGAGGTGACTCCGAGAAGTTATGCGTATCAGCCTGATGGCTAAGATCAGGATGCGTGTCCATATTCCGAGGTAACTCCGCGAAGTCGTCCATCTCGGCCTGATGGCTGAGGTGACAATGCGTATACACATTGCGGGCCGACTCCGACAAGTCATCGTTCTCGGCCTGATGGCTGACGTGAGAATGTGTATACACATTCCGGGGTAACGCTGAGAAGTCATCCATCTCGGCATACAGCCCAAGATGAGGATGTATACACATCCGAAGGTGACTCCAAGAAGTTATACATCTCGGCCTGATGGCTAAGCTAAGGATGTGTGTCCGTATTCCGAGGTAACTACGAGAAGTCGTCCATCTCGGCCTGATGGCTGAGATCAAAGTGTATACACATCCGGAGGTGACTCCGAGAAGTTATCCATCTCGGCATGATGACTAAGATCAGGATATGTATCCATATTCCGAGGTAACTCCGCGAAGTCGTCCATCTCGGCCTGATGGCTGAGGTGACAATGCGTATACACATTGCGGGCCGACTCCGGCAAGTCATCGTTCTCGGCCTGATGGCTGAGATGACAATGTGTATACACATTCCGGGGTAACTCCGAGAAGACGTCCATCTCGGCCTGATCGCTAAGATGACAATGTGTATACACATTCCTAGGTGACCCCGAGAAGCCATCCATGTCCTCTTGGTGGCTGAGATCAAAGTGTATACACATCCGGAGGTGACTCTAAGAAGTTATACATCTCGGCCTGATGGCTAAGCTAAGGATGTGTGTCCATATTCCGAGGTAACTCCGAGAAGTCGTCCATCTCGGCCTGATGGCTGAGATGACAATGCGTAGACGCATTCCGAGGCGACTCCAAGATGTCATCCATCACGGCCTGATGGCTAAGATGACAATGTGTATACTGTTGCGGAATCGCAACGCTCACGCACGGATTATGTAACTTCTAGACGCGTAACTCGATTTTTATTCTATATGCATACTCGCTGATAACTTCACGCGTCGCGTTCGCGAGCCGCGGAATAGGACCAGTTTAATAACGCGCGGAAATCAAATACAATAGGTACAATTCGGGAAATACGCGTAGGTATCGCGAAATAGAACTCTTGAAAACAAGCTTTTGTTAACAACGAAGAATAGGACCGGATTAACTTTTCGTAAATTGCTTGTACGTGACTTAGAGAAAGTTTAGGACAATCGCGTACCCCGAAATTGTAAAAGGCCAAAGAAATAGCATACCATAGGGTCCAAGCAGCATTACGGTAAAAGGCAATAACCTAAAGTTTAATTAAATAGATTACCTTCTCTACCTTTCTGGGAAAACATAGAAAATCAAACAATACCCTAAAAGTCATAAAATAGCCGATTACTTTTACCGGAGGGTTGCTGACCACATGGGCCTGCTTGGGCCTTCGCGTACCCCTCCCCAACGTTAGGGTAGTTTAGGCGGGCGAGCTTGCGGAGATGCGCGCGCTACTACACCAACCTGGAAACATCAGACCAGCGGCCACCCCATTGGCTCTCCACCTGAGGCTGGACGCGTGGAGGAGGATCACCCCCACGCTCAAGGACAACTGGAGTGGGAGACTAGAGGCCCAGAGCGCTGAGCCCAGAGACTTCTCCAGCACTTCGATTTCGGACTCCGAATTGGAAAACTTTTATTCATTGAGCAAACTTGTATTTTATATCCGAATATAATCTTATTTTACCAGTTAGCTTCGTGAACTCCTTTATTTCCACATCGTCTCCTTCGCGAGTGAACTAGGCTGCAGAAATCACCATTCGCGTGCATTACCACCGCACCGACTCGCGCAACATAAAACTGGTGACAGCGGTGGGATTGTTTAAAAAAATCGCGAGTTAGTGCGTGAGTGTTCGCGAAAGACATTTTTTCAAAAGTGGATCTTCTGTTTGGCAAGACGTGCAACCTCTCTTCCTTGGGTTTTCACGGTTTTCCTAAGGACTTGGGCGAATGCCAGAGAAGGGTGATTGAGACGGCCGTGTTGTCTATAAATTCCTCTCAATTCACACTGCACTGCCGATCCACGTTGTGCCGCCGTACTGTTGTTCCTGCCGTGGGTTGCTGTTGTTCCTGCCGTGTTTTGCTGTTGTTGCTGTATTGTTGCTGCCGTTGCTGTGCCTGTTGCTGCCTCTTCGCCTTGCTGCCATCATCGCCGAGAAGTCATCGCCGCCAGCCGACCGTCAGCCCACATCGCATCCTCGAGGACGCCGTAGCCGCCTGCGAAAGATAAGATTTTTACATTTATTCACGTACAAGCACGGTTCGTTTTCTCGCGCATAATTAGATATTCATAATGGCGTCAGTTAGGAACACCCGGTCTCGTAAAAACTCTCGCGTCTCGAATGCCGATATTAGCACCAACGTTACCGCGGAAGATTTGGCTGTTACACCCTTGGCTCAACCCCTTACCGCAATCGCTCCCATTAATAACTCCGCGCCTCCAAGTATTAGCTCAGTAAATTCAATACCGGGAACCTCTCATAATTCGCGTTCGACCACTCAGGACCAGTTACCACCGGCCGCGTCTGATAATGACATGTATTTGTCCACGAAACTCGCGATCGACATGGTGCCTCGCTACGACGGAAACGCGGACGCTCTGATGCCCTTTATTAGACAGTGTAGGAAAGCAAATGATTTAGTCAACCCGTTAGGTAGGAAAGGTTTGCTGGCTTTGATCCTCAGCAAATTAGACGGACGCGCAGCGCGAATCGTGAATTGCAGGCGCGAACCGGAGACCATCGCGGACCTCACCGACCTCCTTAAAGCAACATTTTTAAAGGCCTTTGACATATCCGCGATTATAACCGATTTAAACAGGATCCGGCAAAAATCCGACGAAGACGTACAAGCATTCGGGTGTAGGGTCGGCGGAAGCTTAGCGCGCGGTTTAGAAATCGCGAAACACAAATCCGAGCCGGAACGATTCGACACTTTAAGCGATCTCCTAAATGAAGCCGCGGTAGAGGGATTCACGTGGGGTTTAAACAACGAGAAATTAAGTTACTGCATGGCCCAGGAACATCCCCGCGATCTCGAACACTTAATTAATCGTGCGGAAATATTGGAACGAAAGGGGGGACGGAAATCGCGCTCACCGGAAAAATTCGAATCGCGTATCCACGTGTCGCGAACAGGAAAGGATCGATGCTCTCGATGCGACCGGACAGGCCACTCGCGCGATCACTGCCCGCGACGCGATAGAAGCCCACGACGCGATAGAAGCCCACGACGCGATAGGAGCCCGCGACGCGACCGAAGCCCGCGCCGAGACAGAAGCCCGCGCCGAAATAGAAGCCCCGATTCACGCTATGATAGAAACCGCGACGCGCGACGGGACGCAATTAAATGCCGTTATTGCCAGAAACGTGGCCACTCGGAGGCGCAATGTTATAAAAAGGCGAACGACGATAGGAAGAAGACGAGCAGCTCGGGAACGCGTCATAATCCGGGAAACTTCAGGGGACCCCCGCGAACCGGCGCGACGCGGAGGAACGCCCCGACACTTCGCGCCAAACCGAACGGATCTGTTACGGAGGTAACGCCGACGGAGTAAATAAACTAATGATAGTCGCGATAACACACCGTAGCTTCGGGACTAAACCGCGAAATTTTATTATAGACACGGGTGCGCAATTAAACTTAATAAAGAAATCGGTCCTCTCGCCGGACGTCGTCGTAAACCGCGAAGTCGAATATAACATTATCGGAATTAAATCTACTAATGTAAAAACAACCGGAGAAATAATCATTCAAATCCGCGGAGTCGACATTAAATTTCAAACAATCGGAGAAGATACCGCTATCCGCGAAACGGGCTTATTAGGCATACCTTTTCTTAAAAAGACCCAATCGGTATTAAAATTTTACGATTCCGAAGAAGACGTTCTTGAAATCGCCGGTGCAACCATTCCGTTTAGCCTAAACATGTTAGTGACCTTACCGCCGCGGACAAAAACGTTAATTACGGTACCGATTAAAAACCCGAGCGTCGAGTCCGGATACGTGCGAAGGATCAAGACCAAAGCCGGCATATATATAGGAGAGGCATTAGTTCAACATAGTCAGGGATTAGCAAGGATTTTCGCGATAAATACCACCCCAAATACCGAACGAATACAAATCCCCCCCATAGAACTGGAAGATTACAGCGTCGTACCACCTTCTCCGCGTTCAGCTTCAAAGTTCCGTTACAATAACCTCTCAACTCAGGTAAATGCCAACCGTGCCCTCCGAATATACGAGACTCTACCAATAGACGACCTACATGAAACAGAACAAAGTAGTATATTAGAAATCCTCAACGCGTACCCATATCAATTTCACCTTCCTCACGACAATCTAGGCGCGACACACACCATATCACATAACATCGCGACGACCGACGAAATTCCAATAAACACGAAACAATATAGATTCCCACAAATACACAAAGAAGAGATTAGAAAACAAGTTGACGCGCTGTTAGAGGGTAACATTATTCAACAATCGAAATCGCCGTATAATTCCCCCGTTTGGATCGTCCCCAAAAAACCCGGCAACGACGGAAAACCACGTTGGCGGATGGTAATAGATTATCGGAAATTAAATGAAAAAACAATTAGCGACGCGTACCCCTTACCGAATATTACGGATATCTTAGACCAGCTCGGTGGAGCTAAATACTTTAGTACCCTCGATCTTGCTTCCGGCTTCCACCAAATTCCAGTAACTCCAGAATCGCGACCAAAAACCGCTTTTTCCACACCTAATGGCCACTACGAGTTCCGACGTATGCCATTTGGTCTTAAGAACGCTCCAGCCACTTTCCAACGATGTATGGATTTGATTCTCTCGGGCCTACAGGGAATAGAGTTATTTGTTTACATGGACGACATCGTGATTTATGCCAGCTCCCTAACTGAACATTCGCGTAAATTAAAAACCCTTTTGGAACGATTAAAAAGCGCAGGACTCACCTTACAACCGGAAAAATGCCACTTTCTCCGCCGCGAAGTTTCTTATCTCGGTCATATTATTTCGGAAGCAGGAGTTAAACCGGATCCAAATAAAATCAACGCCGTCAAGTCATTCCCGGTCCCTAAAAATAGAAAGCAGATTAAACAGTTCTTGGGTTTAATAGGATATTACCGCCGGTTTATTAAGGATATGGCTCGGACAGCCAAACCCCTCACGTTACTCTTAAAGAAAGATGTTCCCTTTTGTTGGTCTACGGAGACCCAGGCTGCCTTCGAAATCCTACGCGACGCGCTTTGTTCGGAACCCATTTTGCAATACCCTGATTTTAACAAACCCTTTCTCGTGACAACCGATGCCTCCAACTTCGCGATAGGTGGAATTCTTAGTCAAGGCGAAATAGGGAAAGACCTCCCGATAGCCTATGCTTCTAGGACCCTCAACAGCGCTGAAACAAATTACTCTGCAGTCGAAAAAGAATTACTCGCGATACTTTTCTCAGTAGAACACTTTAGGCCTTATTTGTACGGACACAAATTCACACTCGTCACCGATCATCGACCTCTTGTATGGCTACACAACGTAAAGGACCCCACATCGCGTATCATGAGATGGAGAATCAGGCTCAACGAGTATAATTACGAAATAGTTTACAAACCTGGTAGGATTAATTCGAACGCAGATGCCTTATCCCGAAATCCCATCGATTCTACTCCCACCCCGGAAGAACCTGTAGATTCAGACACATTTAGACAGACGTTATCCAAGGCAGCCACAAAAGATAGTTGCAACGACGACAACTTATCGGTTCTGGTTGCCGCCGCGGGTAATGAGACTACACAGGACAGATTTTCTGGAGATTTGAACGAAAAATTGATTGCATCAGCCTTCTTAACCTGCACAACGTCCACATCAAAGATCAGAACTTATAGCGATAGATGCCTCCCGGATGAGGAAGTAAATTCACCTCCAGAAAAGACTGCTCGCTTAGACTCTGCGGATGACACTCCCGGAACCTTCAAGGCCAACACGACAACGACCACCACTTCAACTAAAAACTCTTTGGGTGTCAGAACGGATAAACACATCATGAGCATGGCAACCCCTTGTCTCTGTTTGGTTTCTGACACCCCCAGCGATAGAGTATTGGACGCACTGGACCTTTTGTACGAGAACAACGTTTTGGACACCGGATCATCAATTAGGACACTGGAGACAACTTCCGCAGTAGTAGCAACAAGCGCAGCAAATAATTTAGAAAACATAACTAAGACTTTAAATTCGACGACAAGACAGACTGACACATTGCCACCGTCACCTACCATTATGCACACCAATGATCATCTCTACCTGAGAAACGATAACCTCGCGATCTTCCAAACTACCAATTTCCAAAGCCCCTCTTCCGTAACCAAAGACTTCTTGGACCACAACAACTTCCACCTGGAACAAATACAGCAGTACAACGACATGTCACCCGGCGAAGCACTTTCCACAGCCCACAAAAATCATTCTATTTTCCATCTTTTTACCAAAGCCACTCCAGATCAGGATACCACACTACACAATTTAACTTCCACGATGAAATCGGTTAAACACATGTTAAACACCTTAAACAGCAAAACTTTTAGCATTTCGAAGCACGGAAACCACTTACAACCACTTAAATGGAACTCAGTTTTACATGCCATCAGCACCACTTTCACCGATCCCCAATATAAAATTACAATTTGCCACGGAAAAGTCACTACACCACCAGCCGCGGACAGAGTTAAAATAATTAGGGAATATCACGAGTCGAGTATTGGAGGACACCAAGGCACCGCTAAATTACTAAAAAGGATTAGGGAACATTACTTTTGGCCCAAGATGCACACCCAAATTAAAGATATAGTTCGTACGTGTGATAGCTGTCAACGCAACAAGATGCTAGCAGCAAAAACTAAGCAGCCGATGAAAATTACAGATACACCCAGTCAAGCCTTCGAAAAAGTTCAAATGGACATTGTTGGACCCCTTCCGATAACCAAAAAAGGAAATAGATATTTATTAACAATCCAGGATTCACTCACCAAATATTCAGACGCCATTCCCATTCCAAAGATAGATTCCGTCAGTGTTGCTGTAGCTTTAGCCGATCAATTTATTAGTCGCTTTGGATGCCCCCGCACCATACATACCGATCAAGGATCCAATTTCACGAGCCAAATAATGAAGACCTTCTGTAAAATTTTTAAGATTCAGAAAATTACCTCGACAGCTTTCCACCCTCAGTCATTAGGATCATTAGAAAGAGCACACAGAGTTTTTATAGAATACCTCAAACATTTCTGCCATAAAGATAACTGGGACGACTGGATACGATTTGGCATTTTTTCATATAATACTTCTGTCCATGAAGCCACCGGTTTTACCCCACATGAACTTATTTTCGGCACCAAAGCCAACATCCCATCCGGCTTTGCATCACAGGAACCACCTCGCACCTTTGTGGACCACTTCGATGAACTTTTCACGCGTATTCGATCGAGTCAAGCTGCTGCTGCAGAAAACCTTATAGCTGCAAAAGAAAGGAGCAAAATTCAGTACGATAAAACCGCAAACCCCAAAACCTTCTTAGTAGACGACTTAGTTTACCTTCTGAAAGAGCCAAAGACAGCCAAATTCGATAAAACTTGGATAGGACCGTTCCGGATAAATAGGATTTTCGACGACCGAACCGCAGAAATAGAGATCTCGCCGCAGAAATTCAAGATCGTGCACGCGAACAAACTAAAATTAGCTCACATTAGAATCACCGCCGATGAAAACAATAGCGATAACCACGATGCATAACCATACTTTGAGCGAACTAAATACTACACTTACCTTTGTGAACACAAACAACACACACCTTACACGTACACATATGCAGTTATTATGTCGAGCCACACACTTGGTTAATTATCAATTCTGTAAAAGCTGTTTACCGTGTAAACATCTTTTTGATAAGGGGGAAGGTGTTGCGGAATCGCAACGCTCACGCACGGATTATGTAACTTCTAGACGCGTAACTCGATTTTTATTCTATATGCATACTCGCTGATAACTTCACGCGTCGCGTTCGCGAGCCGCGGAATAGGACCAGTTTAATAACGCGCGGAAATCAAATACAATAGGTACAATTCGGGAAATACGCGTAGGTATCGCGAAATAGAACTCTTGAAAACAAGCTTTTGTTAACAACGAAGAATAGGACCGGATTAACTTTTCGTAAATTGCTTGTACGTGACTTAGAGAAAGTTTAGGACAATCGCGTACCCCGAAATTGTAAAAGGCCAAAGAAATAGCATACCATAGGGTCCAAGCAGCATTACGGTAAAAGGCAATAACCTAAAGTTTAATTAAATAGATTACCTTCTCTACCTTTCTGGGAAAACATAGAAAATCAAACAATACCCTAAAAGTCATAAAATAGCCGATTACTTTTACCGGAGGGTTGCTGACCACATGGGCCTGCTTGGGCCTTCGCGTACCCCTCCCCAACGTTAGGGTAGTTTAGGCGGGCGAGCTTGCGGAGATGCGCGCGCTACTACACCAACCTGGAAACATCAGACCAGCGGCCACCCCATTGGCTCTCCACCTGAGGCTGGACGCGTGGAGGAGGATCACCCCCACGCTCAAGGACAACTGGAGTGGGAGACTAGAGGCCCAGAGCGCTGAGCCCAGAGACTTCTCCAGCACTTCGATTTCGGACTCCGAATTGGAAAACTTTTATTCATTGAGCAAACTTGTATTTTATATCCGAATATAATCTTATTTTACCAGTTAGCTTCGTGAACTCCTTTATTTCCACATCGTCTCCTTCGCGAGTGAACTAGGCTGCAGAAATCACCATTCGCGTGCATTACCACCGCACCGACTCGCGCAACAATACACATTCCGGGGCGACTCCGAAAAGTCATCGTTCTGGGCCGGATGCCTAATATGACAATGTGTATACACATTCCGGGGTAACTCCGAGAAGACGTCCATCTCGGCCTGATCGCTAAGATGACAATGTGTATACACATTCCTAGGTGACCCCGAGAAGCCATCCATGTCCTCTTGATGGCTGAGATCAAAGTGTATACACATCCGGAGGTGACTCTAAGAAGTTATACATCTCGGCCTGATGGCTAAGCTAAGGATGTGTGTCCATATTCCGAGGTAACTCCGAGAAGTCGTCCATCTCGGCCTGATGGCTGAGATGACAATGCGTAGACGCATTCCGAGGCGACTCCAAGATGTCATCCATCACGGCCTGATGGCTAAGATGACAATGTGTATACACATTCCTAGGTGACCCCGAGAAGCCATCCATGTCCTCTTGATGGCTTAGATCAAAGTGTATACACATCCGGAGGTGACTCCGAGAAGTTATGCGTATCAGCCTGATGGCTAAGATCAGGATGCGTGTCCATATTCCGAGGTAACTCCGCGAAGTCGTCCATCTCGGCCTAATGGCTGAGGTGCTAATGCGTATACACATTGCGGGCCGACTCCGACAAGTCATCGTTCTCGGCCTGATGGCTGACGTGAGAATGTGTATACACATTCCGGGGTAACGCTGAGAAGTCATCCATCTCGGCATACAGCCCAAGATGAGGATGTATACACATCCGAAGGTGACTCCAAGAAGTTATACATCTCGGCCTGATGGCTAAGCTAAGGATGTGTGTCCGTATTCCGAGGTAACTACGAGAAGTCGTCCATCTCGGCCTGATGGCTGAGCTCAAAGTGTATACACATCCGGAGGTGACTCCGAGAAGTTATCCATCTCGGCATGATGACTAAGATCAGGATATGTATCCATATTCCGAGGTAACTCCGCGAAGTCGTCCATCTCGGCCTGATGGCTGAGGTGACAATGCGTATACACATTGCGGGCCGACTCCGGCGAGTCATCGTTCTCGGCCTGATGGCTGAGATGACAATGTGTATACACATTCCGGGGTAACTCCGAGAAGACGTCCATCTCGGCCTGATCGCTAAGATGACAATGTGTATACACATTCCTAGGTGACCCCGAGAAGCCATCCATGTCCTCTTGATGGCTGAGATCAAAGTGTATACACATCCGGAGGTGACTCTAAGAAGTTATACATCTCGGCCTGATGGCTAATCTAAGGATGTGTGTCCATATTCCGAGGTACCTCCGAGAAGTCGTCCATCTCGGCCTGATGGCTGAGATGACAATGCGTAGACGCATTCCGAGGCGACTCCAAGATGTCATCCATCACGGCCTGATGGCTAAGATGACAATGTGTATACACATTCCTAGGTGACCCCGAGAAGCCATCCATGTCCTCTTGATGGCTTAGATCAAAGTGTATACACATCCGGAGGTGACTCCGAGAAGTTATGCGTATCAGCCTGATGGCTAAGATCAGGATGCGTGTCCATATTCCGAGGTAACTCCGCGAAGTCGTCCATCTCGGCCTGATGGCTGAGGTGACAATGCGTATACACATTGCGGGCCGACTTCGACAAGTCATCGTTCTCGGCCTGATGGCTGACGTGAGAATGTGTATACACATTCCGGGGTAACGCTGAGAAGTCATCCATCTCGGCATACAGCCCAAGATGAGGATGTATACACATCCGAAGGTGACTCCAAGAAGTTATACATCTCGGCCTGATGGCTAAGCTAAGGATGTGTGTCCGTATTCCGAGGTAACTACGAGAAGTCGTCCATCTCGGCCTGATGGCTGAGATCAAAGTGTATACACATCCGGAGGTGACTCCGAGAAGTTATCCATCTCGGCATGATGACTAAGATCAGGATATGTATCCATATTCCGAGGTAACTCCGCGAAGTCGTCCATCTCGGCCTGATGGCTGAGGTGACAATGCGTATACACATTGCGGGCCGACTCCGACAAGTCATCGTTCTCGGCCTGATGGCTGACGTGAGAATGTGTATACACATTCCGGGGTAACGCTGAGAAGTCATCCATCTCGGCATACAGCCCAAGATGAGGATGTATACACTTCCGAAGGTGACTCTAAGAAGTTATACATCTCGGCCTGATGGCTAAGCTAAGGATGTGTGTCCATATTCCGAGATAACTCCGAGAAGTCGTCCATCTCGCCCTGATGGCTAAGATCAGGATGCGTGTCCATATTCCGAGGTAACTCCGCGAAGTCGTCCATCTCGGCCTGATGGCTGAGGTGACAATGCGTATACACATTGCGGGCCGACTCCGACAAGTCATCGTTCTCGGCCTGATGGCTGACGTGAGAATGTGTATACACATTCCGGGGTAACGCTGAGAAGTCATCCATCTCGGCATACAGCCCAAGATGAGGATGTATACACATCCGAAGGTGACTCCAAGAAGTTATACATCTCGGCCTGATGGCTAAGCTAAGGATGTGTGTCCGTATTCCGAGGTAACTACGAGAAGTCGTCCATCTCGGCCTGATGGCTGAGATCAAAGTGTATACACATCCGGAGGTGACTCCGAGAAGTTATCCATCTCGGCATGATGACTAAGATCAGGATATGTATCCATATTCCGAGGTAACTCCGCGAAGTCGTCCATCTCGGCCTGATGGCTGAGGTGACAATGCGTATACACATTGCGGGCCGACTCCGGCAAGTCATCGTTCTCGGCCTGATGGCTGAGATGACAATGTGTATACACATTCCGGGGTAACTCCGAGAAGACGTCCATCTCGGCCTGATCGCTAAGATGACAATGTGTATACACATTCCTAGGTGACCCCGAGAAGCCATCCATGTCCTCTTGGTGGCTGAGATCAAAGTGTATACACATCCGGAGGTGACTCTAAGAAGTTATACATCTCGGCCTGATGGCTAAGCTAAGGATGTGTGTCCATATTCCGAGGTAACTCCGAGAAGTCGTCCATCTCGGCCTGATGGCTGAGATGACAATGCGTAGACGCATTCCGAGGCGACTCCAAGATGTCATCCATCACGGCCTGATGGCTAAGATGACAATGTGTATACACATTCCGGGGCGACTCCGAAAAGTCATCGTTCTGGGCCGGATGCCTAATATGACAATGTGTATACACATTCCGGGGTAACTCCGAGAAGACGTCCATCTCGGCCTGATCGCTAAGATGACAATGTGTATACACATTCCTAGGTGACCCCGAGAAGCCATCCATGTCCTCTTGATGGCTGAGATCAAAGTGTATACACATCCGGAGGTGACTCTAAGAAGTTATACATCTCGGCCTGATGGCTAAGCTAAGGATGTGTGTCCATATTCCGAGGTAACTCCGAGAAGTCGTCCATCTCGGCCTGATGGCTGAGATGACAATGCGTAGACGCATTCCGAGGCGACTCCAAGATGTCATCCATCACGGCCTGATGGCTAAGATGACAATGTGTATACACATTCCTAGGTGACCCCGAGAAGCCATCCATGTCCTCTTGATGGCTTAGATCAAAGTGTATACACATCCGGAGGTGACTCCGAGAAGTTATGCGTATCAGCCTGATGGCTAAGATCAGGATGCGTGTCCATATTCCGAGGTAACTCCGCGAAGTCGTCCATCTCGGCCTAATGGCTGAGGTGCTAATGCGTATACACATTGCGGGCCGACTCCGACAAGTCATCGTTCTCGGCCTGATGGCTGACGTGAGAATGTGTATACACATTCCGGGGTAACGCTGAGAAGTCATCCATCTCGGCATACAGCCCAAGATGAGGATGTATACACATCCGAAGGTGACTCCAAGAAGTTATACATCTCGGCCTGATGGCTAAGCTAAGGATGTGTGTCCGTATTCCGAGGTAACTACGAGAAGTCGTCCATCTCGGCCTGATGGCTGAGCTCAAAGTGTATACACATCCGGAGGTGACTCCGAGAAGTTATCCATCTCGGCATGATGACTAAGATCAGGATATGTATCCATATTCCGAGGTAACTCCGCGAAGTCGTCCATCTCGGCCTGATGGCTGAGGTGACAATGCGTATACACATTGCGGGCCGACTCCGGCGAGTCATCGTTCTCGGCCTGATGGCTGAGATGACAATGTGTATACACATTCCGGGGTAACTCCGAGAAGACGTCCATCTCGGCCTGATCGCTAAGATGACAATGTGTATACACATTCCTAGGTGACCCCGAGAAGCCATCCATGTCCTCTTGATGGCTGAGATCAAAGTGTATACACATCCGGAGGTGACTCTAAGAAGTTATACATCTCGGCCTGATGGCTAATCTAAGGATGTGTGTCCATATTCCGAGGTACCTCCGAGAAGTCGTCCATCTCGGCCTGATGGCTGAGATGACAATGCGTAGACGCATTCCGAGGCGACTCCAAGATGTCATCCATCACGGCCTGATGGCTAAGATGACAATGTGTATACACATTCCTAGGTGACCCCGAGAAGCCATCCATGTCCTCTTGATGGCTTAGATCAAAGTGTATACACATCCGGAGGTGACTCCGAGAAGTTATGCGTATCAGCCTGATGGCTAAGATCAGGATGCGTGTCCATATTCCGAGGTAACTCCGCGAAGTCGTCCATCTCGGCCTGATGGCTGAGGTGACAATGCGTATACACATTGCGGGCCGACTTCGACAAGTCATCGTTCTCGGCCTGATGGCTGACGTGAGAATGTGTATACACATTCCGGGGTAACGCTGAGAAGTCATCCATCTCGGCATACAGCCCAAGATGAGGATGTATACACATCCGAAGGTGACTCCAAGAAGTTATACATCTCGGCCTGATGGCTAAGCTAAGGATGTGTGTCCGTATTCCGAGGTAACTACGAGAAGTCGTCCATCTCGGCCTGATGGCTGAGATCAAAGTGTATACACATCCGGAGGTGACTCCGAGAAGTTATCCATCTCGGCATGATGACTAAGATCAGGATATGTATCCATATTCCGAGGTAACTCCGCGAAGTCGTCCATCTCGGCCTGATGGCTGAGGTGACAATGCGTATACACATTGCGGGCCGACTCCGACAAGTCATCGTTCTCGGCCTGATGGCTGACGTGAGAATGTGTATACACATTCCGGGGTAACGCTGAGAAGTCATCCATCTCGGCATACAGCCCAAGATGAGGATGTATACACTTCCGAAGGTGACTCTAAGAAGTTATACATCTCGGCCTGATGGCTAAGCTAAGGATGTGTGTCCATATTCCGAGATAACTCCGAGAAGTCGTCCATCTCGCCCTGATGGCTAAGATCAGGATGCGTGTCCATATTCCGAGGTAACTCCGCGAAGTCGTCCATCTCGGCCTGATGGCTGAGGTGACAATGCGTATACACATTGCGGGCCGACTCCGACAAGTCATCGTTCTCGGCCTGATGGCTGACGTGAGAATGTGTATACACATTCCGGGGTAACGCTGAGAAGTCATCCATCTCGGCATACAGCCCAAGATGAGGATGTATACACATCCGAAGGTGACTCCAAGAAGTTATACATCTCGGCCTGATGGCTAAGCTAAGGATGTGTGTCCGTATTCCGAGGTAACTACGAGAAGTCGTCCATCTCGGCCTGATGGCTGAGATCAAAGTGTATACACATCCGGAGGTGACTCCGAGAAGTTATCCATCTCGGCATGATGACTAAGATCAGGATATGTATCCATATTCCGAGGTAACTCCGCGAAGTCGTCCATCTCGGCCTGATGGCTGAGGTGACAATGCGTATACACATTGCGGGCCGACTCCGGCAAGTCATCGTTCTCGGCCTGATGGCTGAGATGACAATGTGTATACACATTCCGGGGTAACTCCGAGAAGACGTCCATCTCGGCCTGATCGCTAAGATGACAATGTGTATACACATTCCTAGGTGACCCCGAGAAGCCATCCATGTCCTCTTGGTGGCTGAGATCAAAGTGTATACACATCCGGAGGTGACTCTAAGAAGTTATACATCTCGGCCTGATGGCTAAGCTAAGGATGTGTGTCCATATTCCGAGGTAACTCCGAGAAGTCGTCCATCTCGGCCTGATGGCTGAGATGACAATGCGTAGACGCATTCCGAGGCGACTCCAAGATGTCATCCATCACGGCCTGATGGCTAAGATGACAATGTGTATACACATTCCGGGGCGACTCCGAAAAGTCATCGTTCTGGGCCGGATGCCTAATATGACAATGTGTATACACATTCCGGGGTAACTCCGAGAAGACGTCCATCTCGGCCTGATCGCTAAGATGACAATGTGTATACACATTCCTAGGTGACCCCGAGAAGCCATCCATGTCCTCTTGATGGCTGAGATCAAAGTGTATACACATCCGGAGGTGACTCTAAGAAGTTATACATCTCGGCCTGATGGCTAAGCTAAGGATGTGTGTCCATATTCCGAGATAACTCCGAGAAGTCGTCCATCTCGCCCTGATGGCTAAGATCAGGATGCGTGTCCATATTCCGAGGTAACTCCGCGAAGTCGTCCATCTCGGCCTGATGGCTGAGGTGACAATGCGTATACACATTGCGGGCCGACTCCGACAAGTCATCGTTCTCGGCCTGATGGCTGACGTGAGAATGTGTATACACATTCCGGGGTAACGCTGAGAAGTCATCCATCTCGGCATACAGCCCAAGATGAGGATGTATACACATCCGATGGTGACTCCAAGAAGTTATACATCTCGGCCTGATGGCTAAGCTAAGGATGTGTGTCCGTATTCCGAGGTAACTACGAGAAGTCGTCCATCTCGGCCTGATGGCTGAGATCAAAGTGTATACACATCCGGAGGTGACTCCGAGAAGCTATCCATCTCAGCATGATGACTAAGATCAGGATATGTATCCATATTCCGAGGTAACTCCGCGAAGTCGTCCATCTCGGCCTGATGGCTGAGGTGACAATGCGTATACACATTGCGGGCCGACTCCGGCAAGTCATCGTTCTCGGCCTGATGGCTGAGATGACAATGTGTATACACATTCCGGGGTAACTCCGAGAAGACGTCCATCTCGGCCTGATCGCTAAGATGACAATGTGTATACACATTCCTAGGTGACCCCGAGAAGCCATCCATGTCCTCTTGATGGCTGAGATCAAAGTGTATACACATCCGGAGGTGACTCTAAGAAGTTATACATCTCGGCCTGATGGCTAAGCTAAGGATGTGTGTCCATATTCCGAGGTACCTCCGAGAAGTCGTCCATCTCGGCCTGATGGCTGAGATGACAATGCGTAGACGCATTCCGAGGCGACTCCAAGATGTCATCCATCACGGCCTGATGGCTAAGATGACAATGTGTATACACATTCCTAGGTGACCCCGAGAAGCCATCCATATCCTCTTGATGGCTTAGATCAAAGTGTATACACATCCGGAGGTGACTCCGAGAAGTTATGCGTATCAGCCTGATGGCTAAGATCAGGATGCGTGTCCATATTCCGAGGTAACTCCGCGAAGTCGTCCATCTCGGCCTGATGGCTGACGTGACAATGCGTATACACATTGCGGGCCGACTCCGACAAGTCATCGTTCTCGGCCTGATGGCTGACGTGAGAATGTGTATACACATTCCGGGGTAACGCTGAGAAGTCATCCATCTCGGCATACAGCCCAAGATGAGGATGTATACACATCCGAAGGTGACTCCAAGAAGTTATACATCTCGGCCTGATGGCTAAGCTAAGGATGTGTGTCCGTATTCCGAGGTAACTACGAGAAGTCGTCCATCTCGGCCTGATGGCTGAGATCAAAGTGTATACACATCCGGAGGTGACTCCGAGAAGTTATCCATCTCGGCATGATGACTAAGATCAGGATATGTATCCATATTCCGAGGTAACTCCGCGAAGTCGTCCATCTCGGCCTGATGGCTGAGGTGACAATGCGTATACACATTGCGGGCCGACTCCGGCAAGTCATCGTTCTCGGCCTGATGGCTGAGATGACAATGTGTATACACATTCCGGGGTAACTCCGAGAAGACGTCCATCTCGGCCTGATCGCTAAGATGACAATGTGTATACACATTCCTAGGTGACCCCGAGAAGCCATCCATGTCCTCTTGGTGGCTGAGATCAAAGTGTATACACATCCGGAGGTGACTCTAAGAAGTTATACATCTCGGCCTGATGGCTAAGCTAAGGATGTGTGTCCATATTCCGAGGTAACTCCGAGAAGTCGTCCATCTCGGCCTGATGGCTGAGATGACAATGCGTAGACGCATTCCGAGGCGACTCCAAGATGTCATCCATCACGGCCTGATGGCTAAGATGACAATGTGTATACACATTCCGGGGCGACTCCGAAAAGTCATCGTTCTGGGCCGGATGCCTAATATGACAATGTGTATACACATTCCGGGGTAACTCCGAGAAGACGTCCATCTCGGCCTGATCGCTAAGATGACAATGTGTATACACATTCCTAGGTGACCCCGAGAAGCCATCCATGTCCTCTTGATGGCTGAGATCAAAGTGTATACACATCCGGAGGTGACTCTAAGAAGTTATACATCTCGGCCTGATGGCTAAGCTAAGGATGTGTGTCCATATTCCGAGGTAACTCCGAGAAGTCGTCCATCTCGGCCTGATGGCTGAGATGACAATGCGTAGACGCATTCCGAGGCGACTCCAAGATGTCATCCATCACGGCCTGATGGCTAAGATGACAATGTGTATACACATTCCTAGGTGACCCCGAGAAGCCATCCATGTCCTCTTGATGGCTTAGATCAAAGTGTATACACATCCGGAGGTGACTCCGAGAAGTTATGCGTATCAGCCTGATGGCTAAGATCAGGATGCGTGTCCATATTCCGAGGTAACTCCGCGAAGTCGTCCATCTCGGCCTAATGGCTGAGGTGCTAATGCGTATACACATTGCGGGCCGACTCCGACAAGTCATCGTTCTCGGCCTGATGGCTGACGTGAGAATGTGTATACACATTCCGGGGTAACGCTGAGAAGTCATCCATCTCGGCATACAGCCCAAGATGAGGATGTATACACATCCGAAGGTGACTCCAAGAAGTTATACATCTCGGCCTGATGGCTAAGCTAAGGATGTGTGTCCGTATTCCGAGGTAACTACGAGAAGTCGTCCATCTCGGCCTGATGGCTGAGCTCAAAGTGTATACACATCCGGAGGTGACTCCGAGAAGTTATCCATCTCGGCATGATGACTAAGATCAGGATATGTATCCATATTCCGAGGTAACTCCGCGAAGTCGTCCATCTCGGCCTGATGGCTGAGGTGACAATGCGTATACACATTGCGGGCCGACTCCGGCGAGTCATCGTTCTCGGCCTGATGGCTGAGATGACAATGTGTATACACATTCCGGGGTAACTCCGAGAAGACGTCCATCTCGGCCTGATCGCTAAGATGACAATGTGTATACACATTCCTAGGTGACCCCGAGAAGCCATCCAGGTCCTCTTGATGGCTGAGATCAAAGTGTATACACATCCGGAGGTGACTCTAAGAAGTTATACATCTCGGCCTGATGGCTAATCTAAGGATGTGTGTCCATATTCCGAGGTACCTCCGAGAAGTCGTCCATCTCGGCCTGATGGCTGAGATGACAATGCGTAGACGCATTCCGAGGCGACTCCAAGATGTCATCCATCACGGCCTGATGGCTAAGATGACAATGTGTATACACATTCCTAGGTGACCCCGAGAAGCCATCCATGTCCTCTTGATGGCTTAGATCAAAGTGTATACACATCCGGAGGTGACTCCGAGAAGTTATGCGTATCAGCCTGATGGCTAAGATCAGGATGCGTGTCCATATTCCGAGGTAACTCCGCGAAGTCGTCCATCTCGGCCTGATGGCTGAGGTGACAATGCGTATACACATTGCGGGCCGACTTCGACAAGTCATCGTTCTCGGCCTGATGGCTGACGTGAGAATGTGTATACACATTCCGGGGTAACGCTGAGAAGTCATCCATCTCGGCATACAGCCCAAGATGAGGATGTATACACATCCGAAGGTGACTCCAAGAAGTTATACATCTCGGCCTGATGGCTAAGCTAAGGATGTGTGTCCGTATTCCGAGGTAACTACGAGAAGTCGTCCATCTCGGCCTGATGGCTGAGATCAAAGTGTATACACATCCGGAGGTGACTCCGAGAAGTTATCCATCTCGGCATGATGACTAAGATCAGGATATGTATCCATATTCCGAGGTAACTCCGCGAAGTCGTCCATCTCGGCCTGATGGCTGAGGTGACAATGCGTATACACATTGCGGGCCGACTCCGACAAGTCATCGTTCTCGGCCTGATGGCTGACGTGAGAATGTGTATACACATTCCGGGGTAACGCTGAGAAGTCATCCATCTCGGCATACAGCCCAAGATGAGGATGTATACACTTCCGAAGGTGACTCTAAGAAGTTATACATCTCGGCCTGATGGCTAAGCTAAGGATGTGTGTCCATATTCCGAGATAACTCCGAGAAGTCGTCCATCTCGCCCTGATGGCTAAGATCAGGATGCGTGTCCATATTCCGAGGTAACTCCGCGAAGTCGTCCATCTCGGCCTGATGGCTGAGGTGACAATGCGTATACACATTGCGGGCCGACTCCGACAAGTCATCGTTCTCGGCCTGATGGCTGACGTGAGAATGTGTATACACATTCCGGGGTAACGCTGAGAAGTCATCCATCTCGGCATACAGCCCAAGATGAGGATGTATACACATCCGATGGTGACTCCAAGAAGTTATACATCTCGGCCTGATGGCTAAGCTAAGGATGTGTGTCCGTATTCCGAGGTAACTACGAGAAGTCGTCCATCTCGGCCTGATGGCTGAGATCAAAGTGTATACACATCCGGAGGTGACTCCGAGAAGCTATCCATCTCAGCATGATGACTAAGATCAGGATATGTATCCATATTCCGAGGTAACTCCGCGAAGTCGTCCATCTCGGCCTGATGGCTGAGGTGACAATGCGTATACACATTGCGGGCCGACTCCGGCAAGTCATCGTTCTCGGCCTGATGGCTGAGATGACAATGTGTATACACATTCCGGGGTAACTCCGAGAAGACGTCCATCTCGGCCTGATCGCTAAGATGACAATGTGTATACACATTCCTAGGTGACCCCGAGAAGCCATCCATGTCCTCTTGATGGCTGAGATCAAAGTGTATACACATCCGGAGGTGACTCTAAGAAGTTATACATCTCGGCCTGATGGCTAATCTAAGGATGTGTGTCCATATTCCGAGGTACCTCCGAGAAGTCGTCCATCTCGGCCTGATGGCTGAGATGACAATGCGTAGACGCATTCCGAGGCGACTCCAAGATGTCATCCATCACGGCCTGATGGCTAAGATGACAATGTGTATACACATTCCGGGGTAACGCTGAGAAGTCATCCATCTCGGCATACAGCCCAAGATGAGGATGTATACACATCCGAAGGTGACTCCAAGAAGTTATACATCTCGGCCTGATGGCTAAGCTAAGGATGTGTGTCCGTATTCCGAGGTAACTACGAGAAGTCGTCCATCTCGGCCTGATGGCTGAGATCAAAGTGTATACACATCCGGAGGTGACTCCGAGAAGTTATCCATCTCGGCATGATGACTAAGATCAGGATATGTATCCATATTCCGAGGTAACTCCGCGAAGTCGTCCATCTCGGCCTGATGGCTGAGGTGACAATGCGTATACACATTGCGGGCCGACTCCGGCAAGTCATCGTTCTCGGCCTGATGGCTGAGATGACAATGTGTATACACATTCCGGGGTAACTCCGAGAAGACGTCCATCTCGGCCTGATCGCTAAGATGACAATGTGTATACACATTCCTAGGTGACCCCGAGAAGCCATCCATGTCCTCTTGATGGCTGAGATCAAAGTGTATACACATCCGGAGGTGACTCTAAGAAGTTATACATCTCGGCCTGATGGCTAATCTAAGGATGTGTGTCCATATTCCGAGGTACCTCCGAGAAGTCGTCCATCTCGGCCTGATGGCTGAGATGACAATGCGTAGACGCATTCCGAGGCGACTCCAAGATGTCATCCATCACGGCCTGATGGCTAAGATGACAATGTGTATACACATTCCGGGGTAACGCTGAGAAGTCATCCATCTCGGCATACAGCCCAAGATGAGGATGTATACACATCCGAAGGTGACTCCAAGAAGTTATACATCTCGGCCTGATGGCTAAGCTAAGGATGTGTGTCCGTATTCCGAGGTAACTACGAGAAGTCGTCCATCTCGGCCTGATGGCTGAGATCAAAGTGTATACACATCCGGAGGTGACTCCGAGAAGTTATCCATCTCGGCATGATGACTAAGATCAGGATATGTATCCATATTCCGAGGTAACTCCGCGAAGTCGTCCATCTCGGCCTGATGGCTGAGGTGACAATGCGTATACACATTGCGGGCCGACTCCGGCAAGTCATCGTTCTCGGCCTGATGGCTGAGATGACAATGTGTATACACATTCCGGGGTAACTCCGAGAAGACGTCCATCTCGGCCTGATCGCTAAGATGACAATGTGTATACACATTCCTAGGTGACCCCGAGAAGCCATCCATGTCCTCTTGATGGCTGAGATCAAAGTGTATACACATCCGGAGGTGACTCTAAGAAGTTATACATCTCGGCCTGATGGCTAAGCTAAGGATGTGTGTCCATATTCCGAGGTAACTCCGAGAAGTCGTCCATCTCGGCCTGATGGCTGAGATGACAATGCGTAGACGCATTCCGAGGCGACTCCAAGATGTCATCCATCACGGCCTGATGGCTAAGATGACAATGTGTATACACATTCCGGGGCGACTCCGAAAAGTCATCGTTCTGGGCCGGATGCCTAATATGACAATGTGTATACACATTCCGGGGTAACTCCGAGAAGACGTCCATCTCGGCCTGATCGCTAAGATGACAATGTGTATACACATTCCTAGGTGACCCCGAGAAGCCATCCATGTCCTCTTGATGGCTGAGATCAAAGTGTATACACATCCGGAGGTGACTCTAAGAAGTTATACATCTCGGCCTGATGGCTAAGCTAAGGATGTGTGTCCATATTCCGAGGTAACTCCGAGAAGTCGTCCATCTCGGCCTGATGGCTGAGATGACAATGCGTAGACGCATTCCGAGGCGACTCCAAGATGTCATCCATCACGGCCTGATGGCTAAGATGACAATGTGTATACACATTCCTAGGTGACCCCGAGAAGCCATCCATGTCCTCTTGATGGCTTAGATCAAAGTGTATACACATCCGGAGGTGACTCCGAGAAGGCATCGTTCTCGGCCTAATGGCTGACGTGAGAATGTGTATACACATTCCGGGGCGACTCCGAAAAGGCATCGTTCTCGGCCTGATGGCTGAGATCAAAGTGTATACACATCCGGAGGTGACTCCGAGAAGTTATACATCTCGGCATGATGACTAAGATCAGGATGTGTGTCCATATTCCGAGGTAACTCCGCGAAGTCGTCCATCTCGGCCTGATGGCTGAGGTGACAATGCGTATACACATTCCGAAACGACTCCAAGAAGTCACCCTTCTCGGCCTGATGGCTAAGATGACAATGTGAAAACACATTCGGAGGCGACTCCAAGAAGTCACCCATCCCGGCCTAATGACCAAGATGAGGATGTGTATACACATTCCGAAGTAACTCCGAGAATTCATCCATGTCGGGTTGATGGCTGAGATCAAAGTGTATGCACATCCGGAGGTGACTCCGAGAAGTTATGCATCCCGGCCTGATGGCTAAGATCAGGATGTGTGTCCATATTCCGAGGTAATTCCGAGAAGTCGTCCATCTCGGCCTGATGGCTGAGATCAAAGTGTATACACATCCGGAGGTGACTCCGAGAAGTTATCCATCTCGGCATGATGACTAAGATCAGGATGTGTGTCCATACTCCGAGGTGACTCCGCGAAGTCGTCCATCTCGGCCTGATGGCTGAGATGAGAATGTGTATACACGTCGCCAGGTGACTCCGAGAACCTATCCATCTCAGCCCGACGACTAAGATCGAAGTGTATACACATCCGGAGATGACTCCCAGAAGTCGTCCGTCACGGCCTGATGGCTGAGATGAGAATGTGTGTATACATGCCGGGGCCGCTCCGAGAAGTTATCCATCACGGCCTGGTGGCTGATGTGAGAATGTGCATACACGTCGCGGGGTGACTCCGAGAACTTCTCTATCTCAGCCCGACGACTAAGATCGAAGTGTATACACATCCGGAGATGACTCATAGAAGTCATCCATCTCGGCCTGATGGGTAAGATCAGGATGTGTATACATATTCCGAGGTAACTCTGAGTAGTCATCCATCTCGGCCTGATTCTTGAGATCGAAGTGTATACACGTTCCGAGGTGACTCCGAAAAGTCATCGATCTCGGCCTGATGGCTGACGTGAGAATGAGTATACACATTCCGGGGCGACTCCGAAAAGTCATCGTTCTCGGCCTGATGGCTGTGATGAGAATGTGTATACACGTCGCCAGGTGACTCCGAGAACCTATCCATCTCAGCCCGACGACTAAGATCGAAGTGTATACACATCCGGAGATGACTCCCAGAAGTCGTCCGTCACGGCCTGATGGCTGAGATGAGAATGTGTGTATACATGCCGGGGCCGCTCCGAGAAGTTATCCATCACGGCCTGGTGGCTGATGTGAGAATGTGCATACACGTCGCGGGGTGACTCCGAGAACTTCTCTATCTCAGCCCGACGACTAAGATCGAAGTGTATACACATCCGGAGATGACTCATAGAAGTCATCCATCTCGGCCTGATGGGTAAGATCAGGATGTGTATACATATTCCCAGGTAACTCTGAGTAGTCATCCATCTCGGCCTGATTCTTGAGATCGAAGTGTATACACGTTCCGAGGTGACTCCGAAAAGTCATCGATCTCGGCCTGATGGCTGACGTGAGAATGAGTATACACATTCCGGGGCGACTCCGAAAAGTCATCGTTCTCGGCCTGATGGCTGTGATGAGAATGTGTATACACGTCGCCAGGTGACTCCGAGAACCTATCCATCTCAGCCCGACGACTAAGATCGAAGTGTATACACATCCGGAGATGACTCCCAGAAGTCGTCCGTCACGGCCTGATGGCTGAGATGAGAATGTGTGTATACATGCCGGGGCCGCTCCGAGAAGTTATCCATCACGGCCTGGTGGCTGATGTGAGAATGTGCATACACGTCGCGGGGTGACTCCGAGAACTTCTCTATCTCAGCCCGACGACTAAGATCGAAGTGTATACACATCCGGAGATGACTCATAGAAGTCATCCATCTCGGCCTGATGGGTAAGATCAGGATGTGTATACATATTCCGAGGTAACTCTGAGTAGTCATCCATCTCGGCCTGATTCTTGAGATCGAAGTGTATACACGTTCCGAGGTGACTCCGAAAAGTCATCGATCTCGGCCTGATGGCTGACGTGAGAATGAGTATACACATTCCGGGGCGACTCCGAAAAGTCATCGTTCTCGGCCTGATGGCTGAGATGACAATGTGTATACACATTCCGGGGTAACTCCGAGAAGACGTCCATCTCGGCCTGATCGCTAAGATGACAATGTGTATACACATTCCTAGGTGACCCCGAGAAGCCATCCATGTCCTCTTGGTGGCTGAGATCAAAGTGTATACACATCCGGAGGTGACTCTAAGAAGTTATACATCTCGGCCTGATGGCTAAGCTAAGGATGTGTGTCCATATTCCGAGGTAACTCCGAGAAGTCGTCCATCTCGGCCTGATGGCTGAGATGACAATGCGTAGACGCATTCCGAGGCGACTCCAAGATGTCATCCATCACGGCCTGATGGCTAAGATGACAATGTGTATACACATTCCGGGGCGACTCCGAAAAGTCATCGTTCTGGGCCGGATGCCTAATATGACAATGTGTATACACATTCCGGGGTAACTCCGAGAAGACGTCCATCTCGGCCTGATCGCTAAGATGACAATGTGTATACACATTCCTAGGTGACCCCGAGAAGCCATCCATGTCCTCTTGATGGCTGAGATCAAAGTGTATACACATCCGGAGGTGACTCTAAGAAGTTATACATCTCGGCCTGATGGCTAAGCTAAGGATGTGTGTCCATATTCCGAGATAACTCCGAGAAGTCGTCCATCTCGCCCTGATGGCTAAGATCAGGATGCGTGTCCATATTCCGAGGTAACTCCGCGAAGTCGTCCATCTCGGCCTGATGGCTGAGGTGACAATGCGTATACACATTGCGGGCCGACTCCGACAAGTCATCGTTCTCGGCCTGATGGCTGACGTGAGAATGTGTATACACATTCCGGGGTAACGCTGAGAAGTCATCCATCTCGGCATACAGCCCAAGATGAGGATGTATACACATCCGATGGTGACTCCAAGAAGTTATACATCTCGGCCTGATGGCTAAGCTAAGGATGTGTGTCCGTATTCCGAGGTAACTACGAGAAGTCGTCCATCTCGGCCTGATGGCTGAGATCAAAGTGTATACACATCCGGAGGTGACTCCGAGAAGCTATCCATCTCAGCATGATGACTAAGATCAGGATATGTATCCATATTCCGAGGTAACTCCGCGAAGTCGTCCATCTCGGCCTGATGGCTGAGGTGACAATGCGTATACACATTGCGGGCCGACTCCGGCAAGTCATCGTTCTCGGCCTGATGGCTGAGATGACAATGTGTATACACATTCCGGGGTAACTCCGAGAAGACGTCCATCTCGGCCTGATCGCTAAGATGACAATGTGTATACACATTCCTAGGTGACCCCGAGAAGCCATCCATGTCCTCTTGATGGCTGAGATCAAAGTGTATACACATCCGGAGGTGACTCTAAGAAGTTATACATCTCGGCCTGATGGCTAAGCTAAGGATGTGTGTCCATATTCCGAGGTACCTCCGAGAAGTCGTCCATCTCGGCCTGATGGCTGAGATGACAATGCGTAGACGCATTCCGAGGCGACTCCAAGATGTCATCCATCACGGCCTGATGGCTAAGATGACAATGTGTATACACATTCCTAGGTGACCCCGAGAAGCCATCCATATCCTCTTGATGGCTTAGATCAAAGTGTATACACATCCGGAGGTGACTCCGAGAAGTTATGCGTATCAGCCTGATGGCTAAGATCAGGATGCGTGTCCATATTCCGAGGTAACTCCGCGAAGTCGTCCATCTCGGCCTGATGGCTGACGTGACAATGCGTATACACATTGCGGGCCGACTCCGACAAGTCATCGTTCTCGGCCTGATGGCTGACGTGAGAATGTGTATACACATTCCGGGGTAACGCTGAGAAGTCATCCATCTCGGCATACAGCCCAAGATGAGGATGTATACACATCCGAAGGTGACTCCAAGAAGTTATACATCTCGGCCTGATGGCTAAGCTAAGGATGTGTGTCCGTATTCCGAGGTAACTACGAGAAGTCGTCCATCTCGGCCTGATGGCTGAGATCAAAGTGTATACACATCCGGAGGTGACTCCGAGAAGTTATCCATCTCGGCATGATGACTAAGATCAGGATATGTATCCATATTCCGAGGTAACTCCGCGAAGTCGTCCATCTCGGCCTGATGGCTGAGGTGACAATGCGTATACACATTGCGGGCCGACTCCGGCAAGTCATCGTTCTCGGCCTGATGGCTGAGATGACAATGTGTATACACATTCCGGGGTAACTCCGAGAAGACGTCCATCTCGGCCTGATCGCTAAGATGACAATGTGTATACACATTCCTAGGTGACCCCGAGAAGCCATCCATGTCCTCTTGGTGGCTGAGATCAAAGTGTATACACATCCGGAGGTGACTCTAAGAAGTTATACATCTCGGCCTGATGGCTAAGCTAAGGATGTGTGTCCATATTCCGAGGTAACTCCGAGAAGTCGTCCATCTCGGCCTGATGGCTGAGATGACAATGCGTAGACGCATTCCGAGGCGACTCCAAGATGTCATCCATCACGGCCTGATGGCTAAGATGACAATGTGTATACACATTCCGGGGCGACTCCGAAAAGTCATCGTTCTGGGCCGGATGCCTAATATGACAATGTGTATACACATTCCGGGGTAACTCCGAGAAGACGTCCATCTCGGCCTGATCGCTAAGATGACAATGTGTATACACATTCCTAGGTGACCCCGAGAAGCCATCCATGTCCTCTTGATGGCTGAGATCAAAGTGTATACACATCCGGAGGTGACTCTAAGAAGTTATACATCTCGGCCTGATGGCTAAGCTAAGGATGTGTGTCCATATTCCGAGGTAACTCCGAGAAGTCGTCCATCTCGGCCTGATGGCTGAGATGACAATGCGTAGACGCATTCCGAGGCGACTCCAAGATGTCATCCATCACGGCCTGATGGCTAAGATGACAATGTGTATACACATTCCTAGGTGACCCCGAGAAGCCATCCATGTCCTCTTGATGGCTTAGATCAAAGTGTATACACATCCGGAGGTGACTCCGAGAAGTTATGCGTATCAGCCTGATGGCTAAGATCAGGATGCGTGTCCATATTCCGAGGTAACTCCGCGAAGTCGTCCATCTCGGCCTAATGGCTGAGGTGCTAATGCGTATACACATTGCGGGCCGACTCCGACAAGTCATCGTTCTCGGCCTGATGGCTGACGTGAGAATGTGTATACACATTCCGGGGTAACGCTGAGAAGTCATCCATCTCGGCATACAGCCCAAGATGAGGATGTATACACATCCGAAGGTGACTCCAAGAAGTTATACATCTCGGCCTGATGGCTAAGCTAAGGATGTGTGTCCGTATTCCGAGGTAACTACGAGAAGTCGTCCATCTCGGCCTGATGGCTGAGCTCAAAGTGTATACACATCCGGAGGTGACTCCGAGAAGTTATCCATCTCGGCATGATGACTAAGATCAGGATATGTATCCATATTCCGAGGTAACTCCGCGAAGTCGTCCATCTCGGCCTGATGGCTGAGGTGACAATGCGTATACACATTGCGGGCCGACTCCGGCGAGTCATCGTTCTCGGCCTGATGGCTGAGATGACAATGTGTATACACATTCCGGGGTAACTCCGAGAAGACGTCCATCTCGGCCTGATCGCTAAGATGACAATGTGTATACACATTCCTAGGTGACCCCGAGAAGCCATCCAGGTCCTCTTGATGGCTGAGATCAAAGTGTATACACATCCGGAGGTGACTCTAAGAAGTTATACATCTCGGCCTGATGGCTAATCTAAGGATGTGTGTCCATATTCCGAGGTACCTCCGAGAAGTCGTCCATCTCGGCCTGATGGCTGAGATGACAATGCGTAGACGCATTCCGAGGCGACTCCAAGATGTCATCCATCACGGCCTGATGGCTAAGATGACAATGTGTATACACATTCCTAGGTGACCCCGAGAAGCCATCCATGTCCTCTTGATGGCTTAGATCAAAGTGTATACACATCCGGAGGTGACTCCGAGAAGTTATGCGTATCAGCCTGATGGCTAAGATCAGGATGCGTGTCCATATTCCGAGGTAACTCCGCGAAGTCGTCCATCTCGGCCTGATGGCTGAGGTGACAATGCGTATACACATTGCGGGCCGACTTCGACAAGTCATCGTTCTCGGCCTGATGGCTGACGTGAGAATGTGTATACACATTCCGGGGTAACGCTGAGAAGTCATCCATCTCGGCATACAGCCCAAGATGAGGATGTATACACATCCGAAGGTGACTCCAAGAAGTTATACATCTCGGCCTGATGGCTAAGCTAAGGATGTGTGTCCGTATTCCGAGGTAACTACGAGAAGTCGTCCATCTCGGCCTGATGGCTGAGATCAAAGTGTATACACATCCGGAGGTGACTCCGAGAAGTTATCCATCTCGGCATGATGACTAAGATCAGGATATGTATCCATATTCCGAGGTAACTCCGCGAAGTCGTCCATCTCGGCCTGATGGCTGAGGTGACAATGCGTATACACATTGCGGGCCGACTCCGACAAGTCATCGTTCTCGGCCTGATGGCTGACGTGAGAATGTGTATACACATTCCGGGGTAACGCTGAGAAGTCATCCATCTCGGCATACAGCCCAAGATGAGGATGTATACACTTCCGAAGGTGACTCTAAGAAGTTATACATCTCGGCCTGATGGCTAAGCTAAGGATGTGTGTCCATATTCCGAGATAACTCCGAGAAGTCGTCCATCTCGCCCTGATGGCTAAGATCAGGATGCGTGTCCATATTCCGAGGTAACTCCGCGAAGTCGTCCATCTCGGCCTGATGGCTGAGGTGACAATGCGTATACACATTGCGGGCCGACTCCGACAAGTCATCGTTCTCGGCCTGATGGCTGACGTGAGAATGTGTATACACATTCCGGGGTAACGCTGAGAAGTCATCCATCTCGGCATACAGCCCAAGATGAGGATGTATACACATCCGATGGTGACTCCAAGAAGTTATACATCTCGGCCTGATGGCTAAGCTAAGGATGTGTGTCCGTATTCCGAGGTAACTACGAGAAGTCGTCCATCTCGGCCTGATGGCTGAGATCAAAGTGTATACACATCCGGAGGTGACTCCGAGAAGCTATCCATCTCAGCATGATGACTAAGATCAGGATATGTATCCATATTCCGAGGTAACTCCGCGAAGTCGTCCATCTCGGCCTGATGGCTGAGGTGACAATGCGTATACACATTGCGGGCCGACTCCGGCAAGTCATCGTTCTCGGCCTGATGGCTGAGATGACAATGTGTATACACATTCCGGGGTAACTCCGAGAAGACGTCCATCTCGGCCTGATCGCTAAGATGACAATGTGTATACACATTCCTAGGTGACCCCGAGAAGCCATCCATGTCCTCTTGATGGCTGAGATCAAAGTGTATACACATCCGGAGGTGACTCTAAGAAGTTATACATCTCGGCCTGATGGCTAATCTAAGGATGTGTGTCCATATTCCGAGGTACCTCCGAGAAGTCGTCCATCTCGGCCTGATGGCTGAGATGACAATGCGTAGACGCATTCCGAGGCGACTCCAAGATGTCATCCATCACGGCCTGATGGCTAAGATGACAATGTGTATACACATTCCGGGGTAACGCTGAGAAGTCATCCATCTCGGCATACAGCCCAAGATGAGGATGTATACACATCCGAAGGTGACTCCAAGAAGTTATACATCTCGGCCTGATGGCTAAGCTAAGGATGTGTGTCCGTATTCCGAGGTAACTACGAGAAGTCGTCCATCTCGGCCTGATGGCTGAGATCAAAGTGTATACACATCCGGAGGTGACTCCGAGAAGTTATCCATCTCGGCATGATGACTAAGATCAGGATATGTATCCATATTCCGAGGTAACTCCGCGAAGTCGTCCATCTCGGCCTGATGGCTGAGGTGACAATGCGTATACACATTGCGGGCCGACTCCGGCAAGTCATCGTTCTCGGCCTGATGGCTGAGATGACAATGTGTATACACATTCCGGGGTAACTCCGAGAAGACGTCCATCTCGGCCTGATCGCTAAGATGACAATGTGTATACACATTCCTAGGTGACCCCGAGAAGCCATCCATGTCCTCTTGATGGCTGAGATCAAAGTGTATACACATCCGGAGGTGACTCTAAGAAGTTATACATCTCGGCCTGATGGCTAATCTAAGGATGTGTGTCCATATTCCGAGGTACCTCCGAGAAGTCGTCCATCTCGGCCTGATGGCTGAGATGACAATGCGTAGACGCATTCCGAGGCGACTCCAAGATGTCATCCATCACGGCCTGATGGCTAAGATGACAATGTGTATACACATTCCGGGGTAACGCTGAGAAGTCATCCATCTCGGCATACAGCCCAAGATGAGGATGTATACACATCCGAAGGTGACTCCAAGAAGTTATACATCTCGGCCTGATGGCTAAGCTAAGGATGTGTGTCCGTATTCCGAGGTAACTACGAGAAGTCGTCCATCTCGGCCTGATGGCTGAGATCAAAGTGTATACACATCCGGAGGTGACTCCGAGAAGTTATCCATCTCGGCATGATGACTAAGATCAGGATATGTATCCATATTCCGAGGTAACTCCGCGAAGTCGTCCATCTCGGCCTGATGGCTGAGGTGACAATGCGTATACACATTGCGGGCCGACTCCGGCAAGTCATCGTTCTCGGCCTGATGGCTGAGATGACAATGTGTATACACATTCCGGGGTAACTCCGAGAAGACGTCCATCTCGGCCTGATCGCTAAGATGACAATGTGTATACACATTCCTAGGTGACCCCGAGAAGCCATCCATGTCCTCTTGATGGCTGAGATCAAAGTGTATACACATCCGGAGGTGACTCTAAGAAGTTATACATCTCGGCCTGATGGCTAAGCTAAGGATGTGTGTCCATATTCCGAGGTAACTCCGAGAAGTCGTCCATCTCGGCCTGATGGCTGAGATGACAATGCGTAGACGCATTCCGAGGCGACTCCAAGATGTCATCCATCACGGCCTGATGGCTAAGATGACAATGTGTATACACATTCCGGGGCGACTCCGAAAAGTCATCGTTCTGGGCCGGATGCCTAATATGACAATGTGTATACACATTCCGGGGTAACTCCGAGAAGACGTCCATCTCGGCCTGATCGCTAAGATGACAATGTGTATACACATTCCTAGGTGACCCCGAGAAGCCATCCATGTCCTCTTGATGGCTGAGATCAAAGTGTATACACATCCGGAGGTGACTCTAAGAAGTTATACATCTCGGCCTGATGGCTAAGCTAAGGATGTGTGTCCATATTCCGAGGTAACTCCGAGAAGTCGTCCATCTCGGCCTGATGGCTGAGATGACAATGCGTAGACGCATTCCGAGGCGACTCCAAGATGTCATCCATCACGGCCTGATGGCTAAGATGACAATGTGTATACACATTCCTAGGTGACCCCGAGAAGCCATCCATGTCCTCTTGATGGCTTAGATCAAAGTGTATACACATCCGGAGGTGACTCCGAGAAGGCATCGTTCTCGGCCTAATGGCTGACGTGAGAATGTGTATACACATTCCGGGGCGACTCCGAAAAGGCATCGTTCTCGGCCTGATGGCTGAGATCAAAGTGTATACACATCCGGAGGTGACTCCGAGAAGTTATACATCTCGGCATGATGACTAAGATCAGGATGTGTGTCCATATTCCGAGGTAACTCCGCGAAGTCGTCCATCTCGGCCTGATGGCTGAGGTGACAATGCGTATACACATTCCGAAACGACTCCAAGAAGTCACCCTTCTCGGCCTGATGGCTAAGATGACAATGTGAAAACACATTCGGAGGCGACTCCAAGAAGTCACCCATCCCGGCCTAATGACCAAGATGAGGATGTGTATACACATTCCGAAGTAACTCCGAGAATTCATCCATGTCGGGTTGATGGCTGAGATCAAAGTGTATGCACATCCGGAGGTGACTCCGAGAAGTTATGCATCCCGGCCTGATGGCTAAGATCAGGATGTGTGTCCATATTCCGAGGTAATTCCGAGAAGTCGTCCATCTCGGCCTGATGGCTGAGATCAAAGTGTATACACATCCGGAGGTGACTCCGAGAAGTTATCCATCTCGGCATGATGACTAAGATCAGGATGTGTGTCCATACTCCGAGGTGACTCCGCGAAGTCGTCCATCTCGGCCTGATGGCTGAGATGAGAATGTGTATACACGTCGCCAGGTGACTCCGAGAACCTATCCATCTCAGCCCGACGACTAAGATCGAAGTGTATACACATCCGGAGATGACTCCCAGAAGTCGTCCGTCACGGCCTGATGGCTGAGATGAGAATGTGTGTATACATGCCGGGGCCGCTCCGAGAAGTTATCCATCACGGCCTGGTGGCTGATGTGAGAATGTGCATACACGTCGCGGGGTGACTCCGAGAACTTCTCTATCTCAGCCCGACGACTAAGATCGAAGTGTATACACATCCGGAGATGACTCATAGAAGTCATCCATCTCGGCCTGATGGGTAAGATCAGGATGTGTATACATATTCCGAGGTAACTCTGAGTAGTCATCCATCTCGGCCTGATTCTTGAGATCGAAGTGTATACACGTTCCGAGGTGACTCCGAAAAGTCATCGATCTCGGCCTGATGGCTGACGTGAGAATGAGTATACACATTCCGGGGCGACTCCGAAAAGTCATCGTTCTCGGCCTGATGGCTGTGATGAGAATGTGTATACACGTCGCCAGGTGACTCCGAGAACCTATCCATCTCAGCCCGACGACTAAGATCGAAGTGTATACACATCCGGAGATGACTCCCAGAAGTCGTCCGTCACGGCCTGATGGCTGAGATGAGAATGTGTGTATACATGCCGGGGCCGCTCCGAGAAGTTATCCATCACGGCCTGGTGGCTGATGTGAGAATGTGCATACACGTCGCGGGGTGACTCCGAGAACTTCTCTATCTCAGCCCGACGACTAAGATCGAAGTGTATACACATCCGGAGATGACTCATAGAAGTCATCCATCTCGGCCTGATGGGTAAGATCAGGATGTGTATACATATTCCCAGGTAACTCTGAGTAGTCATCCATCTCGGCCTGATTCTTGAGATCGAAGTGTATACACGTTCCGAGGTGACTCCGAAAAGTCATCGATCTCGGCCTGATGGCTGACGTGAGAATGAGTATACACATTCCGGGGCGACTCCGAAAAGTCATCGTTCTCGGCCTGATGGCTGTGATGAGAATGTGTATACACGTCGCCAGGTGACTCCGAGAACCTATCCATCTCAGCCCGACGACTAAGATCGAAGTGTATACACATCCGGAGATGACTCCCAGAAGTCGTCCGTCACGGCCTGATGGCTGAGATGAGAATGTGTGTATACATGCCGGGGCCGCTCCGAGAAGTTATCCATCACGGCCTGGTGGCTGATGTGAGAATGTGCATACACGTCGCGGGGTGACTCCGAGAACTTCTCTATCTCAGCCCGACGACTAAGATCGAAGTGTATACACATCCGGAGATGACTCATAGAAGTCATCCATCTCGGCCTGATGGGTAAGATCAGGATGTGTATACATATTCCGAGGTAACTCTGAGTAGTCATCCATCTCGGCCTGATTCTTGAGATCGAAGTGTATACACGTTCCGAGGTGACTCCGAAAAGTCATCGATCTCGGCCTGATGGCTGACGTGAGAATGAGTATACACATTCCGGGGCGACTCCGAAAAGTCATCGTTCTCGGCCTGATGGCTGTGATGAGAATGTGTATACACGTCGCCAGGTGACTCCGAGAACCTATCCATCTCAGCCCGACGACTAAGATCGAAGTGTATACACATCCGGAGATGACTCCCAGAAGTCGTCCGTCACGGCCTGATGGCTGAGATGAGAATGTGTGTATACATGCCGGGGCCGCTCCGAGAAGTTATCCATCACGGCCTGGTGGCTGATGTGAGAATGTGCATACACGTCGCGGGGTGACTCCGAGAACTTCTCTATCTCAGCCCGACGACTAAGATCGAAGTGTATACACATCCGGAGATGACTCATAGAAGTCATCCATCTCGGCCTGATGGGTAAGATCAGGATGTGTATACATATTCCGAGGTAACTCTGAGTAGTCATCCATCTCGGCCTGATTCTTGAGATCGAAGTGTATACACGTTCCGAGGTGACTCCGAAAAGTCATCGATCTCGGCCTGATGGCTGACGTGAGAATGAGTATACACATTCCGGGGCGACTCCGAAAAGTCATCGTTCTCGGCCTGATGGCTGTGATGAGAATGTGTATTCACATTCCGGGGTAACTCCGAGAAGTCATTCATCTCGGCATAAAGCCCAAGATGAGGATGTATACACATCCGAAGGTGACTCCAAGAAGTTATACATCTCGGCCCGATGGCTAAGCTAAGGATGTGTGTCCATATTCCGAGGTAACTCCGCGAAGTCGTCCATCTCGGCCTGCTGGCTGAGGTGACAATGCGTATACACATTGCGGGCCGACTCCGACAAGTCATCGTTCTCGGCCTGATGGCTGACGTGAGAATGTGTATACACATTCCGGGGCGACTCCGAAAAGGCATCGCTCTCGGCCTGATGGCTGAGATCAAAGTGTATACACATCCGGAGGTGACTCCGAGAAGTTATACATCTCGGCATGATGACTAAGATCAGGATGTGTGTCCATATTCCGAGGTAACTCTGCGAAGTCGTCCATCTCGGCCTGATGGCTGAGGTGACAATGCGTATACACATTCCGAAACGACTCCAAGAAGTCACCCTTCACGGCCTGATGGCTAAGATGACAATGTGAAAACACATTCGGAGGCGACTCCAAGAAGTCACCCATCCCGGCCTAATGACCAAGATGAGGATGTGTATACACTGTGACGAAGCGTCCTGTCGCCGCTCCGTCACCGCCAGCCTCCGCGTAAAACACCTTGCTACGCGCGCCGGGCCGGGGGGGATTCACGTTCCGAAGGGCCAAGCGCACAGAAGAATAACCCACTAACCCCGTATTATTATTTTGTATTTGAGACAGGAAAGTTCGGCGATGTCGGCCGGACTGATCACCCGGTCGACATCCCGACAAGCAACCGATCAGCTGACCCTGGGAAGCAGAGCTGCCGCTGGAGAGGGAGCAGGATCGAGACGACAAGGATCCAGGCCGCGAATAGAACACGACCCACCACCTGTCGACCGCCGTGGGACTCAATTAGCTCATCCCATTAAACCAGGCGGCGTGATTTGCGGCACGAACCTTCGTCGTCGGCCAGGTGCGAACTCGAGGCCACTTGACTTCCGGCGTGCGTAGCGAACAGTTCCAAATTTCCAATCGGCACTTTCCAATCGCGTCTCGAAAAAATTCGTCTGGAGTAACGAACAGTGTGCAGTAGAGTCTTTCGGCCGCGTTCTAGAGTAATCCACCGAGTTTTTCGGCCACGCGAGTGAGTCTACGGAGCAGTGGCCCGAGGTTAGCAGGCTGGCGGCGACGGTGAGTACTTGATTCTTCCTTTGCGTCTTTTCGGTGTGTGCGTGGCTCTTGGGGTTTCTGTGCGGCTCTTTTCGGGTTTCATTGAGGGGATTAGCTCGCGGTTCGGTAGGTCCTGAGAGGAACAGACCAGGAGAGGTGTGACCGGGGCAACAAAGTCGCGAGGTACGCGACGACTCCGAGGGGGGTCCCCGGCCCTCGGAGGCCTCTCCTGGGACAGGCCAAGGGGTGACCGAAGAGCAGCGAGTGTCCGGCCCTGAAGACGCGTAATCTTCCCCGTTTCGTGGTCTAGTCAAGTTCGAGCGAGATATAGAAGCGCGTAGTAGCGAGCGACGAACGGCCTCGTGATTGGCCGATAGCGACACGCGAGCGGCGATCGGCCGTGCGATTGGCCGACGGTTAGAATTCAAACGTTGAGTCTGTTTTCGAGGTTCCAGCGACGGCACGCGGGCGCGGCCATTTTGTTACCTGGTTTGCGAGTTACTTATTTCGTTAATAAATCCATTTCTGTGACTTTCTTTACAAAGTTGGGGTGATTGATCCTCGCGCGGTTATTTGTGTCTTGCATGCTCCCTTTTCAGTCGCGCTGAACGAGTCTCGGCCGATTCCGCCGTACCAGGTCGGCCGGACGGTCCGGCGCTTCCCATCGGGCATCGCGCGGACCCGGGTAAAAGACCGGAGCTAGTCGGGTCGGGTGAACTTTTGTACTGGTTGTGCGTTCCGGATCAGCGTCCGATCTTGAGAAACTACTAAATATTGGCTCCTTTCGGGGGGCCTGGCGCCCACATCCGAGATCGGCGGAGCGTAGTAAGCATCAAGGGCGGCTATTTGCGGGCGGTTCGGGCTGCGGTGACGGGTACGGCCGTGCTCGAGCACGGATCGTCGTTGCAAATTTGGCGCCCAACGTGGGGCCCGAGGGAAGCGTGCGGAAATATTAACTTATCGAAATTTAACGGTGAAGGGGGAATAGAGGCAGTAGAGAAAGTTCTAGAAACAGTAGATTTCAGCCGTTAGCATCGGATTAAGATTAGTAATTATACCGTTCGCGAACCGCTCGGGAACAATAGGCGTTCGAACTCGCGTAGGGAAAAAGTGTCAACAGAAATCGCGTGAGCTAGGCCGCGTGTTTGCGTTGCGTGAGCGGGATAGTTCGGTGGTGCGGGATGGCGGAACGCGAGGTGGAAGATGACGAATCGCGACATTCGACGATCACGCCGGACTGGGTGGAATCGGTGCTCACATCCCAGGGTTTGGCCGAGGGGGGGCGGTTCGGAGACAAATGTCGGAGATTAATGCTGTTGTTGGCCGAATTAGCGGTGGCCGACGATGAAGCGGCCGCGGCCAGTGGCGTCGAGAGGACGGAAGCCGGTCGGAGCGGGAGCGCGCAGGAAGCGGGCCGGTATAGTAGGGCCCCTACGGTACCGGCCGGGCTCGGGGCCGATCGAACCGTGGATTTAATCACTCCTCCGACAGCCATAGCAAACGAGCAAGATCCGACGACCCCCGGGGGAACATTCGAGACGGTCATCGACGTACCAGCGGCAGGCGATCCGGGGATGGCCCCGCGTGCACCGGTGTTAAACTCGGCCGTCAGAAATTTAGCCCGCGAGTTAGATAGAGAATTACACGCGCCGCGCGGGGAGGGGCGAAGGCCACCCCGCCCATGGGGACCACCTGACCCACAGCGTCACTCGACACCGAACCCTCCGAGTCCCGGGGCCCCGGGAGGCCTCGATCCGCAAGCGTTAGTTCGTCGATGGGGGCTGACTTTTAACGCGACACCCGAAGAAGACGGACGAAAGTTTTTGGATAAACTGGACTTGTACCGCGCGTCGGCGAGAATAACCGATCGGGAAATAATGGATTGTCTATTTATCATATTTGGGCCGGATGTCACACCCTGGTTTACGGCCGCGCGACCTCAGTGGGATACGTGGGAGAGTTTTCGTCGCGAATTTCTGGAACTGTATGGCCGGTTAGAATGCGTCGAGACGGACATCGAGACGTTGTACATGAGGAAGCAGGGGGAAAAGGAGCCCTATGGAAAATTCGCGGCCGACCTCAAGGCCCTGTACGC
Organism: Trypoxylon attenuatum; assembly: GCA_963989405.1. NCBI lineage: Eukaryota > Metazoa > Arthropoda > Insecta > Hymenoptera > Crabronidae > Trypoxylon > Trypoxylon attenuatum. Next base: position 7,860,533 of record OZ022492.1, on the reverse strand, counting down.
GCGCATACCCGAAGGAGTCGTACCGTCGTCTCTTCTGTCATTGACATACCGCCGAATGCTTCCGCGCTATCGACTAGGGATTGAGTTCGAGTCCGTAAAGACCCTATCTGACCTGAACGCCGCAGTTAGAAGGAGAGAAAACGAACACGCGGCCATCGAGGCCGCGGCGGCCTTAGCCCAGCTAGAATCCACTACGGCAGCCGTAGATAGGCCGCGCTCTCCGCCGGGAACAACGGGGGGAGACAGTCGAGCCAGGCAACGGTCGAGACGGCCGAGACGGCGAAGCGGGAGCAGGGGAGACGGTCGGACGGTGGAGTGCTACCGGTGCGGGGAGAAGGGCCACTACCAGCGAGGCTGCCCACGTCCCCAAGGGTGGAGACCAACCCCGAAAGCGGAGGCCACCGACGAGAAGGGAGAGCAGACGGGAAACTAGGCCCGCCGGTGTCGCAGGAGGCAGCGGACGTCGGCAACCAGGCAGAAATTACAGCCTCCAAACAAGAGATCACCGACGACGGCCACCGGACACCACCCGCACTGGACCCGTCCAGGGCCACCCTCCTCTTCGTGGACCTCGTACTCGGCCGCGCGAAAATCCGCGCGTTAATAGACTCAGGGGCGTACGGGAATTTTATTAGCCGTCGGTGGTACGACAAGATGGGAACGAACGCGCCGGCAACCAGTAGGACCGAACCGCGCTATTATAGGATGGCCAATGGTCAGATTGACGTGTCGAGCGAGATGGCTGTATGCGGCGTGTGGCTACGAAATAGAAAACGGACCGTGACATGCAGAATAATGCCGATCGGAGTAGCAGAAATGATACTAGGCGTCGAAGGAATGGCCGCTTTTCAGATAGTTTTGGACTACGGGAGGGGCCAGTGGTACTTCTCCGATCGCCGTAACGAACGATTCGCGATGATGCAGGAAGAAGCGGCGTTGGCCACGTGCGACGGGTTGAAGGCCGCGACCGACGCGCAACGCGAGCAGCTAGAGCGATTGTTAGAACAGCTGATAGGAGACAGTGTCACGGCCACTGGAAAAACCGATTTAATTGAGCACGCAATCGATGTAAACGGCCATCCCCCGATCAAACAAAGATATTACGCGGTATCCCCGAAAGTACAAGAAGCGATTAATCAGGAAGTCGATAAATTGTTGGGCGAGGGAATAATAGAGCCATCCGACAGTCCGTGGTCCAGCCCGATCGTCATGGTGAAAAAGGCCAACGGAAAATACCGTTTTTGTTTGGACTTTCGACAGGTGAATAAGGTTTCGAAGAAAGACGCGTATCCCTTACCCCTTATGACTAGCATTTTGGACAAATTAAGGGCCGCTCGATATATTTCGACCTTAGATCTCAGCCAGGCGTACTTTCAAATTCCTCTCGCCGAGGCAAGTAAGGAAATCACGGCTTTTACCGTTCCTGGCCGTGGGCTATTTCAGTTTAAGAGAATGCCATACGGGTTGACAGGGGCTCCGGCCACGTTTCAAAAATTACTAGATCGGATCATAGGGGCAGAAATGGAACCCTTCGCGTTCGCGTATTTGGATGACATTATCATTGTAACAGCCACCTTTGAGGAACACCTTCGGTGGCTCGAACGCGTTTTACGAAAAATTAGGGCCGCGGGACTCACGGTCAACCCGGAAAAATGTGCATTCTGTCGGTCAGAAGTTAAATATCTCGGATTTTTAGTGCGCGAGGAAGGGGTACGCGTCGACCCAGAGAAAACAAGGCCGATTAAAGAATATCCGGTACCTCGCACGTTAAAACAATTGCGTAGATTCCTCGGAATGACCTCCTGGTACCGCCGTTTTATCCCCGCCTACGCGACGCTGGCTGAACCGCTGACAGAGCTATTGCGAAAAGATCGAAGATGGGTTTGGGGGGAGCCGCAACAGGCCGCGTTTTTGAGTTTAAGGGACCTAGTGGCGACGGCGCCAACCCTAACTTACCCAGACTTCGAGTTGCCGTTCGTGCTACAAACCGATGCTAGTACAGTAGGGATCGGAGCGGTATTGACGCAGGAACCGGAAGGAATCGAAAGAGTGGTCGCGTTCGCGAGTCGTTCTTTGTCCGACGCGGAACGGAAGTACAGCACAACGGAACAAGAATGTTTGGCCGTGATATGGGCCATCAAGAAGTTTCGGCCATATCTGGAGGGCTACCACTTCACCGTCGTAACCGATCACAGCAGCCTTCGATGGCTAAGAGACCTAAAGAATCCGACGGGAAGATTAGCGCGTTGGGCCCTCGAACTATTAGAGTACGACTTCGACATCGTGCATCGCAAAGGCGCGTTGCACCACGTACCCGATGCCCTCTCGCGCATGTACGAGGACGAGCAGCCCGTCGCAGCCGTAGGAGACAACGCACCGGAGGATGGCTGGTACGAGAGAAAGATCCAAGCGGTGACAGCCAACCCACAAGACTATCCGGAATGGACCGTGAGAGACGGCCGGTTGTATAGGAAGTTTGAAGCGACGGTGGACCAAGGAATCCTGGAAGAGGACGCAGACGACTGGAAATGGGTGCCGAAGGAGGGAGAGAAAGCCGCCCTACTCGCCGAAGCCCACGATGAACCCGAGGCGGGACACCTGGGGACAGCCAAGACGTACTACCGACTACTATCAAGGTACTACTGGCCCGGGATGTTCAAGACCGTCGCCAAATACGTCCGCCAGTGTGCAACCTGCCAGATGACCAAGGTGGAACAGGCTCCGGCGTGTGGATTGATGCGACGGCACTACTCGAACGAACCCTGGGCCGTGATAGCGGCCGACATCATGGGACCATTCCCAGCGAGCAAGAACGGCTACACCTACATTCTGGTGATCCAGGATTTCTTCTCAAAATGGATTGAAGTGATTCCCCTCCGCAAGGCCAACGGGAAGAAGATAACCGACGCCATCGAAGATACCGTGCTGACAAGATGGGGAACGCCGCGCGTAATATTGACGGACAACGGTACGGAATTCGCGAACAAAACCTTGGCCGAGTTAGCAGAGACATTCGGCATGCGACACGCGACCACTCCGCCGTATCACCCGCAAGCAAATCCGGTCGAAAGAGTAAATAGGATCTTAAAAACAATGATCGTCGCGTACTTAGGCCGGGATCACCGCGATTGGGACGTGTATTTGCCACAATTCAGATTCGCGTACAATACCGCTCACCATTCAGTCTTGCAGACGTCACCGGCAAAGTTGAACTTCGGCCGGGACCCAATCCCAACTAGATGCGCGCGAGCAGGGACAGGGGAGGCGAGAGCGCCCGATGGCGAATGGCCCCCGGTAGACAGGGATAGCTGGACCGCGCGTATGGACCGAATACAGGAGATCCGGCCGTGGGTGACGGAGAATTTAGAGGCTGCGTACCAGAATCAGGCGCACTACTATAATCAAGGCAGGCGCGATCGACAGTTCGAAGTCGGGGATAAGGTACTGAAAAAGCAGCATGTGCTCTCGTCAGCGGGTCAAAATGTAGCGGCAAAATTGGCCACCAAGTTTCACGGGCCGTTCGAAATAGTAGAAAAGATATCGCCGGTAGTGTATAGACTGGCCGACGCGAACGGTCGAAGCGTAGGGAAATTGCACGTGAAGGATCTGAAACCGTTCGTGCCTAAAGAGCCGTGACCGTGGAATGCATGAACGATTGCAGAGGATGTGAATGTGAAACCTAGTAGAGCTCCACCGCCTTTCCCCGAAGGGGGGGGGGAGGGAAATGTGCGCAGGGAGAACATCAGGGCACATTAAATAGAAGGAGATCACCATCAGTCCACACCGCTTATTACCTACACCGGGAAAAAGAAATTTTTTTTTGCTGTCGCGACATCAGTAAATTTCCTTTCGTTATGAGTGTGAATGCAACATAGAATATGTGAAGGGCCCGTTTGAATGAGAGAAGGAATGAATGAGAAATTGACAAGGTAATAGGCCACGCGAAAAGGGACACTCTCCGAAAGCCTACTAGTTAAACTAACCGTATTTGTGATAATGAGAAAAAAAACTAGCATGTGTGACGCGACGATAAATGAAGACAGAATGAATGGAAAAACTTGTATAAAAGAACGTGTGCTTAGCATGGGAGGAGGAAACGGCAGGTACGAGTGGTAGCAGAAGTGCAAGTCGAGTAGCGATTACTCGTGAGTAAAGTCTTGGCCGTTCGGAACGAATCGGGGAAGACGGTCGTTTGGGGGGTGGAACCGGGGAGTCGAGACCGGGGACCACAGCCCGACAGCCGGAGGGACGCAAGAGGCCCACAGGGCCTCCCCAATGGGGGGGAAGGATGTGACGAAGCGTCCTGTCGCCGCTCCGTCACCGCCAGCCTCCGCGTAAAACACCTTGCTACGCGCGCCGGACCGGGGGGGATTCACGTTCCGAAGGGCCAAGCGCACAGAAGAATAACCCACTAACCCCGTATTATTATTTTGTATTTGAGACAGGAGAGTTCGGCGATGTCGGCCGGACTGATCACCCGGTCGACATCCCGACAAGCAACCGATCAGCTGACCCTGGGAAGCAGAGCTGCCGCTGGAGAGGGAGCAGGATCGAGACGACAAGGATCCAGGCCGCGAATAGAACACGACCCACCACCTGTCGACCGCCGTGGGACTCAATTAGCTCATCCCATTAAACCAGGCGGCGTGATTTGCGGCACGAACCTTCGTCGTCGGCCAGGTGCGAACTCGAGGCCACTTGACTTCCGGCGTGCGTAGCGAACAGTTCCAAATTTCCAATCGGCACTTTCCAATCGCGTCTCGAAAAAATTCGTCTGGAGTAACGAACAGTGTGCAGTAGAGTCTTTCGGCCGCGTTCTAGAGTAATCCACCGAGTTTTTCGGCCACGCGAGTGAGTCTACGGAGCAGTGGCCCGAGGTTAGCAGGCTGGCGGCGACGGTGAGTACTTGATTCTTCCTTTGCGTCTTTTCGGTGTGTGCGTGGCTCTTGGGGTTTCTGTGCGGCTCTTTTCGGGTTTCATTGAGGGGATTAGCTCGCGGTTCGGTAGGTCCTGAGAGGAACAGACCAGGAGAGGTGTGACCGGGGCAACAAAGTCGCGAGGTACGCGACGACTCCGAGGGGGGTCCCCGGCTCACGGAGGCCTCTCCTGGGACAGGCCAAGGGGTGACCGAAGAGCAGCGAGTGTCCGGCCCTGAAGACGCGTAATCTTCCCCGTTTCGTGGTCTAGTCAAGTTCGAGCGAGATATAGAAGCGCGTAGTAGCGAGCGACGAACGGCCTCGTGATTGGCCGATAGCGACACGCGAGCGGCGATCGGCCGTGCGATTGGCCGACGGTTAGAATTCAAACGTTGAGTCTGTTTTCGAGGTTCCAGCGACGGCACGCGGGCGCGGCCATTTTGTTACCTGGTTTGCGAGTTACTTATTTCGTTAATAAATCCATTTCTGTGACTTTCTTTACAAAGTTGGGGTGATTGATCCTCGCGCGGTTATTTGTGTCTTGCATGCTCCCTTTTCAGTCGCGCTGAACGAGTCTCGGCCGATTCCGCCGTACCAGGTCGGCCGGACGGTCCGGCGCTTCCCATCGGGCATCGCGCGGACCCGGGTAAAAGACCGGAGCTAGTCGGGTCGGGTGAACTTTTGTACTGGTTGTGCGTTCCGGATCAGCGTCCGATCTTGAGAAACTACTAAATATTGGCTCCTTTCGGGGGGCCTGGCGCCCACATCCGAGATCGGCGGAGCGTAGTAAGCATCAAGGGCGGCTATTTGCGGGCGGTTCGGGCTGCGGTGACGGGTACGGCCGTGCTCGAGCACGGATCGTCGTTGCAACACATTCCGAAGTAACTCCGAGAATTCATCCATGTCGGGTTGATGGCTGAGATCAAAGTGTATGCACATCCGGAGGTGACTCCGAGAAGTTATGCATATCGGCCTGATGGCTAAGATCAGGATGTGTGTCCATATTCCGAGGTAATTCCGAGAAGTCGTCCATCTCGGCCTGATGGCTGAGATCAAAGTGTATACACATCCGGAGGTGACTCCGAGAAGTTATCCATCTCGGCATGATGACTAAGATCAGGATGTGTGTCCATACTCCGAGGTGACTCCGCGAAGTCGTCCATCTCGGCCTGATGGCTGAGATGAGAATGTGTATACACGTCGCCAGGTGACTCCGAGAACCTATCCATCTCAGCCCGACGACTAAGATCGAAGTGTATACACATCCGGAGATGACTCCCAGAAGTCGTCCGTCACGGCCTGATGGCTGAGATGAGAATGTGTGTATACATGCCGGGGCCGCTCCGAGAAGTTATCCATCACGGCCTGGTGGCTGATGTGAGAATGTGCATACACGTCGCGGGGTGACTCCGAGAACTTCTCTATCTCAGCCCGACGACTAAGATCGAAGTGTATACACATCCGGAGATGACTCATAGAAGTCATCCATCTCGGCCTGATGGGTAAGATCAGGATGTGTATACATATTCCGAGGTAACTCTGAGTAGTCATCCATCTCGGCCTGATTCTTGAGATCGAAGTGTATACACGTTCCGAGGTGACTCCGAAAAGTCATCGATCTCGGCCTGATGGCTGACGTGAGAATGAGTATACACATTCCGGGGCGACTCCGAAAAGTCATCGTTCTCGGCCTGATGGCTGTGATGAGAATGTGTATACACGTCGCCAGGTGACTCCGAGAACCTATCCATCTCAGCCCGACGACTAAGATCGAAGTGTATACACATCCGGAGATGACTCCCAGAAGTCGTCCGTCACGGCCTGATGGCTGAGATGAGAATGTGTGTATACATGCCGGGGCCGCTCCGAGAAGTTATCCATCACGGCCTGGTGGCTGATGTGAGAATGTGCATACACGTCGCGGGGTGACTCCGAGAACTTCTCTATCTCAGCCCGACGACTAAGATCGAAGTGTATACACATCCGGAGATGACCCATAGAAGTCATCCATCTCGGCCTGATGGGTAAGATCAGGATGTGTATACATATTCCGAGGTAACTCTGAGTAGTCATCCATCTCGGCCTGATTCTTGAGATCGAAGTGTATACACGTTCCGAGGTGACTCCGAAAAGTCATCGATCTCGGCCTGATGGCTGACGTGAGAATGAGTATACACATTCCGGGGCGACTCCGAAAAGTCATCGTTCTCGGCCTGATGGCTGTGATGAGAATGTGTATTCACATTCCGGGGTAACTCCGAGAAGTCATTCATCTCGGCATAAAGCCCAAGATGAGGATGTATACACATCCGAAGGTGACTCCAAGAAGTTATACATCTCGGCCCGATGGCTAAGCTAAGGATGTGTGTCCATATTCCGAGGTAACTCCGCGAAGTCGTCCATCTCGGCCTGCTGGCTGAGGTGACAATGCGTATACACATTGCGGGCCGACTCCGACAAGTCATCGTTCTCGGCCTGATGGCTGACGTGAGAATGTGTATACACATTCCGGGGCGACTCCGAAAAGGCATCGTTCTCGGCCTGATGGCTGAGATGACAATGTGTATACACATTCCGGGGTAACTCCGAGAAGACGGCCATCTCGGCCTGATGGCTGACGTGAGAATGTGTATACACATTCCGGGGTAACGCCGAGAAGACGGCCATCTCGGCCTGATGGCTGACGTGAGAATGTGTATACACATTCCGGGGTAACGCTGAGAAGTCATTCATCTCGGCATAAAGCCCAAGATGAGGATGTATACACATCCGAAATTGACTCCAAGAAGTTATACATCTCGGCCTGATGGCTAAGCTAAGGATGCGTGTCCATATTCCGAGGTAACTCCGAGAAGTCGTCCATCTCGGCCTGATGGCTGAGATCAAAGTGTATACACATGCGGAGGTGACTCCGAGAAGTTATACATCTCGGCATGATGACTAAGATCAGGATGTGTGTCCATATTCCGAGGTAACTCCGCGAAGTCGTCCATCTCGGCCTGATGGCTGAGGTGACAATGCGTATACACATTCCGAAACGACTCCAAGAAGTCACCCTTCTCGGCCTGATGGCTAAGATGACAATGTGAAAACACATTCGGAGGCGACTCCAAGAAGTCACCCATCCCGGCCTAATGACCAAGATGAGGATGTGTATACACATTCCGAAGTAACTCCGAGAATTCATCCATGTCGGGTTGATGGCTGAGATCAAAGTGTATGCACATCCGGAGGTGACTCCGAGAAGTTATGCATCTCGGCCTGATGGCTAAGATCAGGATGTGTGTCCATATTCCGAGGTAATTCCGAGAAGTCGTCCATCTCGGCCTGATGGCTGAGATCAAAGTGTATACACATCCGGAGGTGACTCCGAGAAGTTATCCATCTCGGCATGATGACTAAGATCAGGATGTGTGTCCATACTCCGAGGTGACTCCGCGAAGTCGTCCATCTCGGCCTGATGGCTGAGATGAGAATGTGTATACACGTCGCCAGGTGACTCCGAGAACCTATCCATCTCAGCCCGACGACTAAGATCGAAGTGTATACACATCCGGAGATGACTCCCAGAAGTCGTCCGTCACGGCCTGCTGGCTGAGATGAGAATGTGTGTATACATGCCGGGGCCGCTCGGAGAAGTTATCCATCACGGCCTGGTGGCTGATGTGAGAATGTGCATACACGTCGCGGGGTGACTCCGAGAACTTCTCTATCTCAGCCCGACGACTAAGATCGAAGTGTATACACATCCGGAGATGACTCATAGAAGTCATCCATCTCGGCCTGATGGGTAAGATCAGGATGTGTATACATATTCCGAGGTAACTCTGAGTAGTCATCCATCTCGGCCTGATTCTTGAGATCGAAGTGTATACACATCCGGAGGTGACTCCGAGAAGTTATCCATCTCGGCATGATGACTAAGATCAGGATGTGTGTCCATATTCCGAGGTAACTCCGCGAAGTCGTCCATCTCGGCCTGATGGCTGAGGTGACAATGTGTATACGCATTCCGAGGCGACTCCAAGATGTCATCCATCACGGCCTGATGGCTAAGATGACAATGTGTATACACATTCCGGGGCGACTCCGAAAGGTCATCGTTGTCGGCCTGATGGCTGACGTGAGAATGAGTATTGACATTCCGGGGCGACTCCGAAAAGTCATCGTTCTGGGCCGGATGCCTAATATGACAATGTGTATACACATTCCGGGGTGACTCTGAGAAGTCATCCATCACGGCCTGGTGGCTGATATGAGAATGTGTATACACGTCGCGGGGTGACTCCGAGAACTTATCCATCTCAGCCCGACGACTAAGATCGAAGTGTATACACATCCGGAGATGACTCATAGAAGTCATCCATCTCGGCCTGATGGCTAAGATCAGGATGTGTATACATATTCCGAGGTGACTCCGAAAAGTCATCGAGCTCGGCCTGATGGCTGCCGTGAGAATGAGTATACACATTCCGGGGCGACTCCGAAAAGTCATCGTTCTCGGCCTGATGGCTGAGATGAGAATGTGTATACACATTCCGGGGCGACTCCGAAAGGTCATCGTTGTCGGCCTGATGGCTGACGTGAGAATGAGTATTCACATTCCGGGGTAACTCCGAGAAGTCATTCATCTCGGCATAAAGCCCAAGATGAGGATGTATACACATCCGAAATTGACTCCAAGAAGTTATACATCTCGGCCCGATGGCTAAGCTAAGGATGTGTGTCCATATTCCGAGGTAACTCCGAGAAGTCGTCCATCTCGGCCTGATGGCTGAGATCAAAGTCTATACACATCCGGAGGTGACTCCGAGAAGTCATCCGTCTCGGCATGATGACTAAGATCAGGATGTGTGTCCATATTCCGAGGTAACTCCGAAATGTCGTCCATCTCGGCCTGATGGCTGAGGTGACAATGCGTATACACATTCCGAAACGACTCCAAGAAGTCACCCTTCTCGGCCTGATGGCTAAGATGACAATGTCAAAACACATTCGGAGGCGACTCCAAGAAGTCACCCATCCCGGCCTAATGACCAAGATGAGGATGTGTATACACATTCCGAAGTAACTCCGAGAATTCATCCATGCCGGCTTGATGGCTGAGATCAAAGTGTAAGCACATCCGGAGGTGACTCCGAGAAGTTATACATCTCGGCCCGATGGCTAAGCTAAGGATGTGTGTCCATATTCCGAGGTAACTCCGCGAAGTCGTCCATCTCGGCCTGCTGGCTGAGGTGACAATGCGTATACACATCCGGAGGTGACTCCGAGAAGTTATCCATCTCGGCATGATGACTAAGATCAGGATGTGTGTCCATACTCCGAGGTGACTCCGCGAAGTCGTCCATCTCGGCCTGATGGCTGAGATGAGAATGTGTATACACGTCGCCAGGTGACTCCGAGAACCTATCCATCTCAGCCCGACGACTAAGATCGAAGTGTATACACATCCGGAGATGACTCCCAGAAGTCGTCCGTCACGGCCTGATGGCTGAGATGAGAATGTGTGTATACATGCCGGGGCCGCTCGGAGAAGTTATCCATCACGGCCTGGTGGCTGATGTGAGAATGTGCATACACGTCGCGGGGTGACTCCGAGAACTTCTCTATCTCAGCCCGACGACTAAGATCGAAGTGTATACACATCCGGAGATGACTCATAGAAGTCATCCATCTCGGCCTGATGGGTAAGATCAGGATGTGTATACATATTCCGAGGTAACTCCGCGAAGTCGTCCATCTCGGCCTGATGGCTGAGGTGACAATGTGTATACGCATTCCGAGGCGACTCCAAGATGTCATCCATCACGGCCTGATGGCTAAGATGACAATGTGTATACACATTCCGGGGCGACTCCGAAAGGTCATCGTTGTCGGCCTGATGGCTGACGTGAGAATGAGTATTCACATTCCGGGGCGACTCCGAAAAGTCATCGTTCTGGGCCGGATGCCTAATATGACAATGTGTATACACATTCCGGGGTGACTCTGAGAAGTCATCCATCACGGCCTGGTGGCTGATATGAGAATGTGTATACACGTCGCGGGGTGACTCCGAGAACTTATCCATCTCAGCCCGACGACTAAGATCGAAGTGTATACACATCCGGAGATGACTCATAGAAGTCATCCATCTCGGCCTGATGGCTAAGATCAGGATGTGTATACATATTCCGAGGTGACTCCGAAAAGTCATCGAGCTCGGCCTGATGGCTGCCGTGAGAATGAGTATACACATTCCGGGGCGACTCCGAAAAGTCATCGTTCTCGGCCTGATGGCTGAGATGAGAATGTGTATACACATTCCGGGGCGACTCCGAAAGGTCATCGTTGTCGGCCTGATGGCTGACGTGAGAATGAGTATTCACATTCCGGGGTAACTCCGAGAAGTCATTCATCTCGGCATAAAGCCCAAGATGAGGATGTATACACATCCGAAATTGACTCCAAGAAGTTATACATCTCGGCCCGATGGCTAAGCTAAGGATGTGTGTCCATATTCCGAGGTAACTCCGAGAAGTCGTCCATCTCGGCCTGATGGCTGAGATCAAAGTCTATACACATCCGGAGGTGACTCCGAGAAGTCATCCGTCTCGGCATGATGACTAAGATCAGGATGTGTGTCCATATTCCGAGGTAACTCCGAAATGTCGTCCATCTCGGCCTGATGGCTGAGGTGACAATGCGTATACACATTCCGAAACGACTCCAAGAAGTCACCCTTCTCGGCCTGATGGCTAAGATGACAATGTCAAAACACATTCGGAGGCGACTCCAAGAAGTCACCCATCCCGGCCTAATGACCAAGATGAGGATGTGTATACACATTCCGAAGTAACTCCGAGAATTCATCCATGCCGGCTTGATGGCTGAGATCAAAGTGTAAGCACATCCGGAGGTGACTCCGAGAAGTTATACATCTCGGCCCGATGGCTAAGCTAAGGATGTGTGTCCATATTCCGAGGAAACTCCGCGAAGTCGTCCATCTCGGCCTGCTGGCTGAGGTGACAATGCGTATACACATTGCGGGCCGACTCCGACAAGTCATCGTTCTCGGCCTGATGGCTGACGTGAGAATGTGTATACACATTCCGGGGTAACGCTGAGAAGTCATCCATCTCGGCTTACAGCCCAAGATGAGGATGTATACACATCCGAAGGTGACTCCAAGAAGTTATACATCTCGGCCTGATAGCTAAGCTAAGGATGTGTGTCCGTATTCCGAGGTAACTCCGAGAAGTCGTCCATCTCGGCCTGATGGCTGAGATCAAAGTGTATACACATCCGGAGGTGACTCCGAGAAGTTATCCATCTCGGCATGATGACTAAGATCAGGATATGTATCCATATTCCGAGGTAACTCCGCGAAGTCGTCCATCTCGGCCTGATGGCTGAGGTGACAATGCGTATACACATTGCGGGCCGACTCCGGCAAGTCATCGTTCTCGGCCTGGTGGCTGAGATGACAATGTGTATACACATTCCGGGGTAACTCCGAGAAGACGTCCATCTCGGCCTGATCGCTAAGATGACAATGTGTATACACATTCCTAGGTGACCCCGAGAAGCCATCCATGTCCTCTTGATGGCTGAGATCAAAGTGTATACACATCCGGAGGTGACTCTAAGAAGTTATACATCTCGGCCTGATGGCTAAGCTAAGGATGTGTGTCCATATTCCGAGGTAACTCCGAGAAGTCGTCCATCTCGGCCTGATGGCTGAGATGACAATGCGTAGACGCATTCCGAGGCGACTCCAAGATGTCATCCATCACGGCCTGATGGCTAAGATGACAATGTGTATACACATTCCGGGGCGACTCCGAAAGGTCATCGTTGTCGGCCTGATGGCTGACGTGAGAATGAGTATTCACATTCCGGGGCGACTCCGAATAGTCATCGTTCTGGGCCGGATGCCTAATATGACAATGTGTATACACATTACGGGGTGACTCTGAGAAGTCATCCATCACGGCCTGGTGGCTGATATGAGAATGTGTATACACGTCGCGGGGTGACTCCGAGAACTTATCCATCTCAGCCCGACGACTAATATCGAAGTGTATACACATCCGGAGATGACTCATTGAAGTCATCCATCTCGGCCTGATGGCTAAGATCAGGATGTGTATACATATTCCGAGGTGACTCCGAAAAGTCATCGATCTCGGCCTGATGGCTGACGTGAGAATGAGTATACACATTCCGGGGCGACTCCGAAAAGTCATCGTTCTCGGCCTGATGGCTGAGATGAGAATGTGTATACACATTCCGGGGCGACTCCGAAAGGTCATCGTTGTCGGCCTGATGGCTGACGTGAGAATGAGTATTCACATTCCGGGGCGACTCCGAAAAGGCATCGTTCTCGGCCTGATGGCTGAGATGACAATGTGTATACACATTCCGGGGTAACTCCGAGAAGACAGCCATCTCGGCCTGATGGCTGACGTGAGAATGTGTATACACATTCCGGGGTAGCTCCGAGAAGACGGCCATCTCGGCCTGATGGCTGACGTGAGAATGTGTATACACATTCCGGGGTAACGCTGAGAAGTCATTCATCTCGGCACAAAGCCCAAGATGAGGATGTATACCCATCCGAAGGTGACTCCAAGAAGTTATACATCTCGGCCTGATGGCTAAGCTAAGGATGCGTCTCCATATTCCGAGGTAACTCCGAGAAGTCGTCCATCTCGGCCTGATGGCTGAGATCACAGTGTATGCACATCCGGAGGTGACTCCGAGAAGTTATACATCTCGGCCTGATGGCTGACGTGAGAATGAGTATACACATTCCGGGGCGACTCCGAAAAGGCATCGTTCTCGGCCTGATGGCTGAGATGACAATGTGTATACACATTCCGGGGTAACTCCGAGAAGACGGCCATCTCGGCCTGATGGCTGACGTGAGAATGTGTATACACATTCCGGGGTAACGCTGAGAAGTCATTCATCTCGGCATAAAGCCCAAGATGAGGATGTATACACATCCGAAGGTGACTCCAAGAAGTTATACATCTCGGCCTGATGGCTAAGCTAAGGATGCGTGTCCATATTCCGAGGTAACTCCGAGAAGTCGTCCATCTCGGCCTGATGGCAGAGATCGAAGTGTATACACATCCGGAGGTGACTCCGAGAAGTTATACATCTCGGCATGATGACTAAGATCAGGATGTGTGTCCACATTCCGAGGTAACTCCGCGAAGTCGTCCATCTCGGCCTGATGGCTGAGGTGACAATGCGTATACACATTCCGAAACGACTCCAAGAAGTCATCCTTCTCGGCCTGATGGCTAAGATGACAATGTGAAAACACATTCGGAGGCGACTCCAAGAAGTCACCCATCCCGGCCTAATGACCAAGATGAGGATGTGTATACACATTCCGAAGTAACTCCGAGAATTCATCCATGTCGGCTTGATGGCTGAGATCAAAGTGTATGCACATCCGGAGGTGACTCCGAGAAGTCATCCATCTCGGCATGATGACTAAGATCAGGATGTGTGTCCATATTCCGAGGTAACTCCGCGAAGTCGTCCATCTCGGCCTGATGGCTGACGTGAGAATGTGTATACACATTCCGGGGTAACGCTGAGAAGTCGTTCATCTCGGCATAAAGCCCAAGATGAGGATGTATACACTTCCGAAGGTGACTCTAAGAAGTTATACATCTCGGCCTGATGGCCAAGCTAAGGATGTGTGTCCATATTCCGAGATAACTCCGAGAAGTCGTCCATCTCGGCCTGATGGCTAAGATCAGGATGTGTGTCCATATTCCGAGGTAATTCCGAGAAGTCGTCCATCTCTGCCTGATGGCTAAGACGACAATGTGTATACACATTGCGGGCCGACTCCGACAAGTCATCGTTCTCGGCCTGATCGCTGACGTGAGAATGTGTATACACACTCCGCGGTAACGCTGAGAAGTCATTCATCTCGGCATAAAGCCCAAGATGAGGATGTATACACATCTGAAGGTGACTCTAAGAAGTTATACACCTCGGCCTGATGGCTAAGCTAAGGATGTGTGTCCATATTCCGAGGTAACTCCGAGAAGTCGTCCATCTCGGCCTGATGGCTGAGATGACAATGGGTATACACATTCCGAGGCGACTCCAAGAAGTCACCCGTCACGGCCTGGTCGCTGATGTGAGAATGTGCATACACGTCGCGGGGTGACTCCGAGAAGTTATACATCTCGGCATGATGACTAAGATCAGGATGTGTGTCCACATTCCGAGGTAACTCCGAGAAGTCGTCCATCTCGGCCTGATGGCTGAGATGACAATGGGTATACACATTCCGAGGCGACTCCAAGAAGTCACCCGTCACGGCCTGGTCGCTGATGTGAGAATGTGCATACACGTCGCGGGGTGACTCCGAGAACTTCTCCATCTCAGCCCGACGACTAAGATCGAAGTGTATACACATCCGGAGATGACTCATAGAAGTCATCCATCTCGGCCTGATGGCTAAGATCAGGATGTGTATACATATTCCGAGGTAACTCTGAGAAGTCATCCATCTCGTCCTGATTCTTGAGATCGAAGTGTATACAGGTTCCGAGGTGACTCCGAAAAGTCATCGATCTCGGCCTGATGGCCGACGTGAGAATGAGTATGCACATTCCGGGGCGACTCCGAAAAGGCATCGTTCTCGGCCTGATGGCTGAGATGACAATGTGTATACACATTCCGGGGTAACTCTGAGAAGTCATTCATCTCGGCATGATGACTAAGATCAGGATGTGTTTCCATATTCCGGGGTAACTCCGCGATGTCGTCCATCTCGGCCTGATGGCTGAGATGAGAATGTGTATACACATTCCGGGGCGACTCCGAAAGGTCATCGTTGTCGGCCTGATGGCTGACGTGAGAATGAGTATTCACATTCCGGGGTAACTCCGAGAAGTCATTCATCTCGGCATAAAGCCCAAGATGAGGATGTATACACATCCGAAGGTGACTCCAAGAAGTTATACATCTCGGCCCGATGGCTAAGCTAAGGATGTGTGTCCATATTCCGAGGTAACTCCGAGAAGACGTCCATCTGGGCCTGATGGCTGAGATGACGATGTGAAAACACATTCGGAGGCGACTCCAAGAAGTCACCCATCCCGGCCTACTGACCAAGATGAGGATGTGTACACACATTCCGAAGTAACTCCGAGAATTCATCCATGTCGGCTTGACGGCTGAGATCAAAGTGTATACACATCCGGAGGTGACTCCGAAAAGTTATACATCTCGGCCTCATGGCTAAGATCAGGATGTGTATACATATTCCGAGGTAACTCTGAGAAGTCATCCATCTCGTCCTGATTCTTGAGATCGAAGTGTATACAGGTTCCGAGGTGACTCCGAAAAGTCATCGATCTCGGCCTGATGGCTGACGTGAGAATGAGTATACACATTCCGGGGCGACTCCGAAAAGGCATCGTTCTCGGCCTGATGGCTGAGATGACAATGTGTATACACATTCCGGGGTAACTCCGAGAAGACGGCCATCTCGGCCTGATGGCTGACGTGAGAATGTGTATACACATTCCGGGGTAACGCTGAGAAGTCATTCATCTCGGCATAAAGCCCAAGATG
The DNA here is from genome assembly GCA_963989405.1 of Trypoxylon attenuatum. Taxonomy (NCBI): domain Eukaryota; kingdom Metazoa; phylum Arthropoda; class Insecta; order Hymenoptera; family Crabronidae; genus Trypoxylon; species Trypoxylon attenuatum. Next base: position 7,844,019 of record OZ022492.1, on the reverse strand, counting down.
AGGATGTATACACATCCGAAGGTGACTCCAAGAAGTTATACATCTCGGCCCGATGGCTAAGCTAAGGATGTGTGTCCATATTCCGAGGTAACTCCGAGAAGTCGTCCATCTCGGCCTGATGGCTGAGATCAAAGTCTATACACATCCGGAGGTGACTCCGAGAAGTCATCCGTCTCGGCATGATGACTAAGATCAGGATGTGTGTCCATATTCCGAGGTAACTCCGAAATGTCGTCCATCTCGGCCTGATGGCTGAGGTGACAATGCGTATACACATTCCGAAACGACTCCAAGAAGTCACCCTTCTCGGCCTGATGGCTAAGATGACAATGTCAAAACACATTCGGAGGCGACTCCAAGAAGTCACCCATCCCGGCCTAATGACCAAGATGAGGATGTGTATACAAATTCCGAAGTAACTCCGAGAATTCATCCATGCCGGCTTGATGGCTGAGATCAAAGTGTAAGCACATCCGGAGGTGACTCCGAGAAGTTATACATCTCGGCCTGATGGCTGACGTGAGAATGAGTATACACATTCCGGGGTAACTCTGAGAAGTCATTCATCTCGGCATAAAGCCCAAGATGAGGATGTATACACATCCGAAGGTGACTCCAAGAAGTTATACATCTCGGCCTGATGGCTAAGCTAAGGATGTGTGTCCATATTCGGAGGTAACTCCGAGAAGTCGTCCATCTCGGCCTGATGGCTGATATCAAAGTGTATACACATCCGGAGGTGACTCCGAGAAGTTATCCATCTCGGCATGATGACTAAGATGAGAATGTGTATACACATTCCGGGGCGACTCCGAAAGGTCATCGTTGTCGGCCTGATGGCTGACGTGAGAATGAGTATTCACATTCCGGGGTAACTCCGAGAAGTCATTCATCTCGGCATAAAGCCCAAGATGAGGATGTATACACATCCGAAGGTACCTCCAAGAAGTTATACATCTCGGCCCGATGGCTAAGCTAAGGATGTGTGTCCATATTCCGAGGTAACTCCGAGAAGTCGTCCATCTCGGCGTGATGGCTGAGATCAAAGTCTATACACATCCGGAGGTGACTCCGAGAAGTCATCCGTCTCGGCATGATGACTAAGATCAGGATGTGTGTCCATATTCCGAGGTAACTCCGAAATGTCGTCCATCTCGGCCTGATGGCTGAGGTGACAATGCGTATACACATTCCGAAACGACTCCAAGAAGTCACCCTTCTCGGCCTGATGGCTAAGATGACAATGTCAAAACACATTCGGAGGCGACTCCAAGAAGTCACCCATCCCGGCCTAATGACCAAGATGAGGATGTGTATACAAATTCCGAAGTAACTCCGAGAATTCATCCATGCCGGCTTGATGGCTGAGATCAAAGTGTAAGCACATCCGGAGGTGACTCCGAGAAGTTATACATCTCGGCCTGATGGCTGACGTGAGAATGAGTATACACATTCCGGGGTAACTCTGAGAAGTCATTCATCTCGGCATAAAGCCCAAGATGAGGATGTATACACATCCGAAGGTGACTCCAAGAAGTTATACATCTCGGCCTGATGGCTAAGCTAAGGATGTGTGTCCATATTCGGAGGTAACTCCGAGAAGTCGTCCATCTCGGCCTGATGGCTGATATCAAAGTGTATACACATCCGGAGGTGACTCCGAGAAGTTATCCATCTCGGCATGATGACTAAGATGAGAATGTGTATACACATTCCGGGGCGACTCCGAAAGGTCATCGTTGTCGGCCTGATGGCTGACGTGAGAATGAGTATTCACATTCCGGGGTAACTCCGAGAAGTCATTCATCTCGGCATAAAGCCCAAGATGAGGATGTATACACATCCGAAGGTACCTCCAAGAAGTTATACATCTCGGCCCGATGGCTAAGCTAAGGATGTGTGTCCATATTCCGAGGTAACTCCGAGAAGTCGTCCATCTCGGCCTGATGGCTGAGATCAAAGTCTATACACATCCGGAGGTGACTCCGAGAAGTCATCCGTCTCGGCATGATGACTAAGATCAGGATGTGTGTCCATATTCCGAGGTAACTCCGAAATGTCGTCCATCTCGGCCTGATGGCTGAGGTGACAATGCGTATACACATTCCGAAACGACTCCAAGAAGTCACCCTTCTCGGCCTGATGGCTAAGATGACAATGTCAAAACACATTCGGAGGCGACTCCAAGAAGTCACCCATCCCGGCCTAATGACCAAGATGAGGATGTGTATACAAATTCCGAAGTAACTCCGAGAATTCATCCATTCCGGCTTGATGGCTGAGATCAAAGTGTAAGCACATCCGGAGGTGACTCCGAGAAGTTATACATCTCGGCCTGATGGCTGACGTGAGAATGAGTATACACATTCCGGGGCGACTCCGAAAAGGCATCGTTCTCGGCCTGATGGCTGAGATGACAATGTGTATACACATTCCGGGGTAACTCCGAGAAGACGGCCATCTCGGCCTGATGGCTGACGTGAGAATGTGTATACACATTCCGGGGTAACTCTGAGAAGTCATTCATCTCGGCATAAAGCCCAAGATGAGGATGTATACACATCCGAAGGTGACTCCAAGAAGTTATACATCTCGGCCTGATGGCTAAGCTAAGGATGCGTGTCCATATTCCGAGGTAACTCCGAGAAGTCGTCCATCTCGGCCTGATGGCTGAGATCAAAGTCTATGCACATCCGGAGGTGACTCCGAGAAGTTATCCATCTCGGCCCGATGGCTAAACTAAGGATGTGTATCCATATTCCGAGGTAACTCCGCGATGTCGTCCATCTCGGCCTGATGGTTGAGGTGACAATGCGTATACACATTCCGAAACGACTCCAAGAAGTCACCCATCTCGGCCTGATGGCTAAGATAACAATGTGTATACACATTCCTAGGTGACCCCGAGAAGCCATCCATGTCCTCTTGATGGCTTAGATCAAAGTGTATACACATCCGGAGGTGACTCCGAGAAGTTATGCGTCTCAGCCTGATGGCTAAGATCAGGATGCGTGTCCATATTCCGAGGTAACTCCGCGAAGTCGTCCATCTCGGCCTGATGGCTGAGGTGACAATGCGTATACACATTGCGGGCCGACTCCGACAAGTCATCGTTCTCGGCCTGATGGCTAAGATGACAATGTCAAAACATATTCGGAGGCGACTCCAAGAAGTCACCCATCCCGGTCTAATGACCAAGATGAGGATGTGTATACACATTCCGAAGTAACTCCGAGAATTCATCCATGCCGGCTTGATGGCTGAGATCAAAGTGTAAGCACATCCGGAGGTGACTCCGAGAAGTTATACATCTCGGCCTAAAGGCTAAGATGACTATGTGTATACACATTCCTAGGTGACCCCGAGAAGCCATCCATGTCCTCTTGATGGCTGGGATCAAAGTGCATACACATCCGGAGGTGACTCCGAGAAGTTATACATCTCGGCCTGATGGCTAAGATGACACTGTGAAAACACATTCGGAGGCGATTCCAAGAAGTCACCCATCCCGGCCTAATGACCAAGATGAGGCTGTGTATACACATTCCGAACTAACTCCGAGAATTCATCCATGTCGGCTTGATGGCTGAGATCAAAGTGTATACACATCCGGAGGTGACTCCGAGAAGTTATACATCTCGGCCTGATGGCTAAGCTAAGGATGTGTGTCCATATTCGGAGGTAACTCCGAGAAGTCGTCCATCTCGGCCTGATGGCTGAGGTGACAATGCGTATACACATTGCGGGCCGACTCCGACAAGTCATCGTTCTCGGCCTGATGGCTGACGTGAGAATGTGTATACACATTCCGGGGTAACGCTGAGAAGTCATTCATCTCGGCATAAAGCCCAAGATGAGGATGTATACACATCCGAAGGTGACTCCAAGAAGTTATACATCTCGGCCCGATGGCTAAGCTAAGGATGTGTGTCCATATTCCGAGGTAACTCCGAGAAGTCGTCCATCTCGGCCTGATGGCTGAGATGACAATGCGTAGACGCAGTCCGAGGCGACTCGAAGATGTCATCCATCACGGCCTGATGGCTAAGATGACAATCTGTATACACATTCCGGGGCGACTCCGAAAGGTCATCGTTGTCGGCCTGATGGCTGACGTGAGAATGAGTATTCACATTCCGGGGCGACTCCGAAAAGTCATCGTTCTGGGCCGGATGCCTAATATGACAATGTGTATACACATTCCGGGGTGACTCTGAGAAGTCATCCATCACGGCCTGGTGGCTGATATGAGAATGTGTATACACGTCGCGGGGTGACTCCGAGAACTTATCCATCTCAGCCCGACGACTAAGATCGAAGTGTATACACATCCGGAGATGACTCATAGAAGTCATCCATCTCGGCCTGATGGCTAAGATCAGGATGTGTATACATATTCCGAGGTAACTCTGAGAAGTCATCCATCTCGTCCTGATTCTTGAGATCGAAGTGTATACAGGTTCCGAGGTGACTCCGAAAAGTCATCGATCTCGGCCTGATGGCTAAGATCAGGATGTGTATACATATTCCGAGGTAACTCTGAGAAGTCATCCATCTCGTCCTGATTCTTCAGATCGAAGTGTATACAGGTTCCGAGGTGACTCCGAAAAGTCATCGATCTCGGCCTGATGGCCGACGTGAGAATGAGTATACACATTCCGGGGCGACTCCGAAAAGGCATCGTTCTCGGCCTGATGGCTGAGATGACAATGTGTATACACATTCCGGGGTAACTCCGAGAAGACGTCCATCTCGGCCTGATGGCTGACGTGAGAATGTGTATACACATTCCGGGGTAACTCTGAGAAGTCATTCATCTCGGCATGATGACTAAGATCACGATGTGTGTCCATATTCCGGGGTAACTCCGCGATGTCGTCCATCTCGGCCTGATGGCTGAGGTGACAATGCGTATACACATTCCGAAACGACTCCAAGAAGTCACCCATCACGGCCTGATGGCTAAGATGACAATGTGTATACATATTCCTAGGTGACCCCGAGAAGCCATCCATGTCCTCTTGATGGCTGAAATCAAAGTGTATACACATCCGGAGGTGACTCCGAAAAGTTATACATCTCGGCCTCATGGCTAAGATCAGGATGTGTATACATATTCCGAGGTAACTCTGAGAAGTCATCCATCTCGTCCTGATTCTTGAGATCGAAGTGTATACAGGTTCCGAGGTGACTCCGAAAAGTCATCGATCTCGGCCTGATGGCTGACGTGAGAATGAGTATACACATTCCGGGGCGACTCCGAAAAGGCATCGTTCTCGGCCTGATGGCTGAGATGACAATGTGTATACACATTCCGGGGTAACTCCGAGAAGACGGCCATCTCGGCCTGATGGCTGACGTGAGAATGTGTATACACATTCCGGGGTAACGCTGAGAAGTCATTCATCTCGGCATAAAGCCCAAGATGAGGATGTATACACATCCGAAGGTGACTCCAAGAAGTTATACATCTCGGCCCGATGGCTAAGCTAAGGATGTGTGTCCATATTCCGAGGTAACTCCGAGAAGTCGTCCATCTCGGCCTGATGGCTGAGATCAAAGTCTATACACATCCGGAGGTGACTCCGAGAAGTCATCCGTCTCGGCATGATGACTAAGATCAGGATGTGTGTCCATATTCCGAGGTAACTCCGAAATGTCGTCCATCTCGGCCTGATGGCTGAGGTGACAATGCGTATACACATTCCGAAACGACTCCAAGAAGTCACCCTTCTCGGCCTGATGGCTAAGATGACAATGTCAAAACACATTCGGAGGCGACTCCAAGAAGTCACCCATCCCGGCCTAATGACCAAGATGAGGATGTGTATACAAATTCCGAAGTAACTCCGAGAATTCATCCATGCCGGCTTGATGGCTGAGATCAAAGTGTAAGCACATCCGGAGGTGACTCCGAGAAGTTATACATCTCGGCCTGATGGCTGACGTGAGAATGAGTATACACATTCCGGGGCGACTCCGAAAAGGCATCGTTCTCGGCCTGATGGCTGAGATGACAATGTGTATACACATTCCGGGGTAACTCCGAGAAGTCATTCATCTCGGCATAAAGCCCAAGATGAGGATGTATACACATCCGAAGGTGACTCCAAGAAGTTATACATCTCGGCCTGATGGCTAAGCTAAGGATGCGTGTCCATATTCCGAGGTAACTCCGAGAAGTCGTCCATCTCGGCCTGATGGCTGAGATCAAAGTGTATACACATCCGGAGGTGACACCGAGAAGTTATACATCTCGGCATGATGACTAAGATCAGGATGTGTGTCCATATTCCGAGGTAACTCCGCGAAGTCGTCCATCTCGGCCTGATGGTTGAGGTGACAATGCGTATACACATTGCGGGCCGACTCCGGCAAGTCATCGTTCTCGGCCTGATGGCTGAGATGACAATGTGTATACACATTCCGGGGTAACTCCGAGAAGACGTCCATCTCGGCCTGATCGCTAAGATGACAATGTGTATACACATTCCTAGGTGACCCCGAGAAGCCATCCATGTCCTCTTGATGGCTGAGATCAAAGTGTATACACATCCGGAGGTGACTCTAAGTAGTTATACATCTCGGCCTGATGGCTAAGCTAAGGATGTGTGTCCATATTCCGAGGTAACTCCGAGAAGTCGTCCATCTCGGCCTGATGGCTGAGATGACAATGCGTAGACGCATTCCGAGGCGACTCCAAGATGTCATCCATCACGGCCTGATGGCTAAGATGACAATGTGTATACACATTCCGGGGCGACTCCGAAAGGTCATCGTTGTCGGCCTGATGGCTGACGTGAGAATGAGTATTCACATTCCGGGGCGACTCCGAAAAGTCATCGTTCTGGGCCGGATGCCTAATATGGCAATGTGTATACACATTCCGGGGTGACTCTGAGAAGTCATCCATCACGGCCTGGTGGCTGATATGAGAATGTGTATACACGTCGCGGGGTGACTCCGAGAACTTATCCATCTCAGCCCGACGACTAAGATCGAAGTGTATACACATCCGGAGATGACTCATAGAAGTCATCCATCTCGGCCTGATGGCTAAGATCAGGATGTGTATACATATTCCGAGGTGACTCCGAAACGTCATCGAGCTCGGCCTGATGGCTGACGTGAGAATGAGTATACACATTCCGGGGCGACTCCGAAAAGTCATCGTTCTCGGCCTGATGGCTGAGATGAGAATGTGTATACACATTCCGGGGCGACTCCGAAAGGTCATCGTTGTCGGCCTGATGGCTGACGTGAGAATGAGTATTCACATTCCGGGGTAACTCCGAGAAGTCATTCATCTCGGCATAAAGCCCAAGATGAGGATGTATACACATCCGAAGGTGACTCCAAGAAGTTATACATCTCGGCCCGATGGCTAAGCTAAGGATGTGTGTCCATATTCCGAGGTAACTCCGAAATGTCGTCCGTCTCGGCCTGATGGCTGAGGTGACAATGCGTATACACATTCCGAAACGACTCCAAGAAGTCACCCTTCTCGGCCTGATGGCTAAGATGACAATGTCAAAACACATTCGGAGGCGACTCCAAGAAGTCACCCATCCCGGCCTAATGACCAAGATGAGGATGTGTATACACATTCCGAAGTAACTCCGAGAATTCATCCATGCCGGCTTGATGGCTGAGATCAAAGTGTAAGCACATCCGGAGGTGACTCCGAGAAGTTATACATCTCGGCCTGATGGCTAAGCTAAGGATGTGTGTCCATATTCCGAGGTAATTCCGAGAAGTCGTCCATCTCGGCCTGATGGCTGAGATCAAAGTGTATACACATCCGGAGGTGACTCCGAGAAGTTATACATCTCGGCATGATGACTAAGATCAGGATGTGTGTCCATATTCCGAGGTAACTCCGCGAAGTCGTCCATCTCGGCCTGATGGTTGAGGTGACAATGCGTATACACATTGCGGGCCGACTCCGGCAAGTCATCGTTCTCGGCCTGATGGCTGAGATGACAATGTGTATACACATTCCGGGGTAACTCCGAGAAGACGTCCATCTCGGCCTGATCGCTAAGATGACAATGTGTATACACATTCCTAGGTGACCCCGAGAAGCCATCCATGTCCTCTTGATGGCTGAGATCAAAGTGTATACACATCCGGAGGTGACTCTAAGAAGTTATACATCTCGGCCTGATGGCTAAGCTAAGGATGTGTGTCCATATTCCGAGGTAACTCCGAGAAGTCGTCCATCTCGGCCTGATGGCTGAGATGACAATGCGTAGACGCATTCCGAGGCGACTCCAAGATGTCATCCATCACGGCCTGATGGCTAAGATGACAATGTGTATACACATTCCGGGGCGACTCCGAAAGGTCATCGTTGTCGGCCTGATGGCTGACGTGAGAATGAGTATTCACATTCCGGGGCGACTCCGAAAAGTCATCGATCTGGGCCGGATGCCTAATATGACCATGTGTATACACATTCCGGGGTGACTCTGAGAAGTCATCCATCACGGCCTGGTGGCTGATATGAGAATGTGTATACACGTCGCGGGGTGACTCCGAGAACTTATCCATCTCAGCCCGACGACTAAGATCGAAGTGTATACACATCCGGAGATGACTCATAGAAGTCATCCATCTCGGCCTGATGGCTAAGATCAGGATGTGTATACATATTCCGAGGTGACTCCGAAAAGTCATCGATCTCGGCCTGATGGCTGACGTGAGAATGAGTATACACATTCCGGGGCGACTCCGAAAAGTCATCGTTCTCGGCCTGATGGCTGAGATGAGAATGTGTATACACATTCCGGGGCGACTCCGAAAGGTCATCGTTGTCGGCCTGATGGCTGACGTGAGAATGAGTATTCACATTCCGGGGTAACTCCGAGAAGTCATTCATCTCGGCATAAAGCCCAAGATGAGGATGTATACACATCCGAAGGTGACTCCAAGAAGTTATACATCTCGGCCCGATGGCTAAGCTAAGGATGTGTGTCCATATTCCGAGGTAACTCCGAGAAGTCGTCCATCTCGGCCTGATGGCTGAGATCAAAGTCTATACACATCCGGAGGTGACTCCGAGAAGTCATCCGTCTCGGCATGATGACTAAGATCAGGATGTGTGTCCATATTCCGAGGTAACTCCGAAATGTCGTCCATCTCGGCCTGATGGCTGAGGTGACAATGCGTATACACATTCCGAAACGACTCCAAGAAGTCACCCTTCTCGGCCTAATGGCTAAGATGACAATGTCAAAACACATTCGGAGGCGACTCCAAGAAGTCACCCATCCCGGCCTAATGACCAAGATGAGGATGTGTATACACATTCCGAAGTAACTCCGAGAATTCATCCAAGCCGGCTTGATGGCTGAGATCAAAGTGTAAGCACATCCGGAGGTGACTCCCAGAAGTCGTCCGTCACGGCCTGATGACTGAGATGAGAATGTGTGTACACATGCCGGGGCCGCTCCGAGAAGTTAGCCATCACGGCCTGGTGGCTGATGTGAGAATGTGCATACACGTCGCGGGGTGACTCCGAGAGCTTCTCCATCTCAGCCCGACGACTAAGATCGAAGTGTATACACATCCGGAGATGACTCATAGAAGTCATCCATCTCGGCCTGATGGCTAAGATCAGGATGTGTATATATATTCGGAGGTAACTCTGAGATGTCATCCATCTCGTCCTGATTCTTGAGATCGAAGTGTATACAGGTTCCGAGGTGACTCCGAAAAGTCATCGATCTCGTCCTGATGGCTGACGTGAGAATGAGTATACACATTCCGGGGCGACTCCGAAAAGGCATCGTTCTCGGCCTGATGGCTGAGATGACAATGTGTATACACATTCCGGGGTAACTCCGAGAAGACGTCCATCTCGGCCTGATGGCTGACGTGATAATGTGTATACACATTCCGGGGTAACTCTGAGAAGTCAATCATCTCGGCATAAAGCCCAAGATGAGGATGTATACACATCCGAAGGTGCCTCCAAGAAGTTATACATCTCGGCCCGATGGCTAAGCTAAGGATGTGTGTCCATATTCCGAGGTAACTCCGAGAAGTCGTCCATCTCGGCCTGATGGCTGAGATCAAAGTCTATACACATCCGGAGGTGACTCCGAGAAGTTATCCATCTCGACATGATGACTAAGATCAGGATGTGTGTCCATATTCCGAGGTAACTCCGCGAAGTCGTCCATCTCGGCCTGATGGCTGAGATGAGAATGTGTATACACGTCGCCAGGTGACTCCGAGAACCTATCCATCTCAGCCCGACGACTAAGATCGAAGTGTATACACATCCGGAGATGACTCCCAGAAGTCGTCCGTCACGGCCTGATGGCTGAGATCAGAATGTGTATACATATTCCGAGGTAACTCTGAGTAGTCATCCATCTCGGCCTGATTCTTGAGATCGAAGTGTATACACGTTCCGAGGTGACTCCGAAAAGTCATCGATCTCGGCCTGATGGCTGACGTGAGAATGAGTATACACATTCCGGGGCGACTCCGAAAAGTCATCGTTCTGGGCCGGATGCCTAATATGACAATGTGTATACACATTCCGGGGTGACTCCGAGAAGACGTCCATCTCGGCCTGATGGCTGACGTGAGAATGTGTATACACATTCCGGGGTAACTCTGAGAAGTCATTCATCTCGGCATGATGACTAAGATCAGGATGTGTGTCCATATTCCGTGGTAACTCCGCGATGTCGTCCATCTCGGTCTGATGGCTGAGGTGACAATGCGTATACACATTCCGAAACGACTCCAAGAAGTCACCCATCTCGGCCTGATGGCTAAGATGACAATGTGTATACATATTCCTAGGTGACCCCGAGAAGCCATCCATGTCCTCTTGATGGCTGAAATCAAAGTGTATACACATACGGAGGTGACTCCGAGAAGTTATCCGTCTCAGCCTGATGGCTAAGATCAGGATGTGTGTCCATATTCCGAGGTAAATCCGAGAAGACGTCCATCTCGGCCTGATGGCTGAGATGACGATGTGAAAACACATTCGGAGGCGACTCCAAGAAGTCACCCATCCCGGCCTACTGACCAAGATGAGGATGTGTACACACATTCCGAAGTAACTCCGAGAATTCATCCATGTCGGCTTGACGGCTGAGATCAAAGTGTATACACATCCGGAGGTGACTCCGAAAAGTTATACATCTCGGCCTCATGGCTAAGATCAGGATGTGTATACATATTCCGAGGTAACTCTGAGAAGTCATCCATCTCGTCCTGATTCTTGAGATCGAAGTGTATACAGGTTCCGAGGTGACTCCGAAAAGTCATCGATCTCGGCCTGATGGCTGACGTGAGAATGAGTATACACATTCCGGGGCGACTCCGAAAAGGCATCGTTCTCGGCCTGATGGCTGAGATGACAATGTGTATACACATTCCGGGGTAACTCCGAGAAGACGGCCATCTCGGCCTGATGGCTGACGTGAGAATGTGTATACACATTCCGGGGTAACGCTGAGAAGTCATTCATCTCGGCATAAAGCCCAAGATGAGGATGTATACACAACCGAAGGTGACTCCAAGAAGTTATACATCTCGGCCCGATGGCTAAGCTAAGGATGTGTGTCCATATTCCGAGGTAACTCCGAGAAGTCGTCCATCTCGGCCTGATGGCTGAGATGACAATGCGTAGACGCATTCCGAGGCGACTCCAAGATGTCATCCATCACGGCCTGATGGCTAAGATGACAATCTGTATACACATTCCGGGGCGACTCCGAAAGGTCATCGTTGTCGGCCTGATGGCTGACGTGAGAATGAGTATTCACATTCCGGGGCGACTCCGAAAAGTCATCGTTCTGGGCCGGATGCCTAATATGACCATGTGTATACACATTGCGGGCCGACTCCGACAAGTCATCGTTCTCGGCCTGATGGCTGACGTGAGAATGTGTATACACATTCCGGGGTAACGCTGAGAAGTCATTCATCTCGGCATAAAGCCCAAGATGAGGATGTTTACACATCCGAAGGTGACTCCAAGAAGTTATACATCTCGGCCTGATGGCTAAGCTAAGGATGCGTGTCCATATTCCGAGGTAAATCCGAGAAGTCGTCCATCTCGGCCTGATGGCTGAGGTGACAATGCGTATACACATTCCGAAACGACTCCAAGAAGTCACCCTTCTCGGCCTGATGGCTAAGATGACAATGTGTATACATATTCCTAGGTGACCCCGAGAAGCCATCCATGTCCTCTTGATGGCTGAAATCAAAGTGTATGCACATCCGGAGGTGACTCCGAGAAGTTGTGCATCTCGGCCTGATGGCTAAGATCAGGATGTGTGTCCATATTCCGAGGTAATTCCGAGAAGTCGTCCATCTCGGCCTGATGGCTGAGATGAGAATGTGTATACACGTCGCCAGGTGACTCCGAGAACCTATCCATCTCAGCCCGACGACAAAGATCGAAGTGTATACACATCCGGAGATGACTCCCAGAAGTCGTCCGTCACGGCCTGATGGCTGAGATGAGAATGTGTGTATACATGCCGGGGCCGCTCCGAGAAGTTATCCATCACGGCCTGGTGGCTGATGTGAGAATGTGCATACACGTCGCGGGGTGACTCCGAAAAGTCATCGTTCTCGGCCTGATGGCTGAGATGAGAATGTGTATTCACATTCCGGGGTAACTCCGAGAAGTCATTCATCTCGGCATAAAGCCCAAGATGAGGATGTATACACATCCGAAGGTGACTCCAAGAAGTTATACATCTCGGCCCGATGGCTAAGCTAAGGATGTGTGTCCATATTCCGAGGTAACTCCGAGAAGTCGTCCATCTCAGCCTGATGGCTGAGGTGACAATGCGTATACACATTCCGAAACGACTCCAAGAAGTCACCCATCTCGGCCTGATGGCTAAGATAACAATGTGTATACACATTCCTAGGTGACCCCGAGAAGCCATCCATGTCCTCTTGATGGCCTAGATCAAAGTGTATACACATCCGGAGGTGACTCCGAGAAGTTATGCGTCTCAGCCTGATGGCTAAGATCAGGATGCGTGTCCATATTCCGAGGTAACTCCGCGAAGTCGTCCATCTCGGCCTGATGACTGAGGTGACAATGCGTATACACATTGCGGGCCGACTCCGACAAGTCATCGTTCTCGGCCTGATGGCTGACGTGAGAATGTGTATTCACATTCCGGGGTAACGCTGAGAAGTCATTCATCTCGGCATACAGCCCAAGATGAGGATGTGTACACTTCCGAAGGTGACTCCAAGAAGTTATACATCTCGGCCTGATGGCTAAGCTAATGATGTGTGTCCGTATTCCGAGGTAACTCCGAGAAGTCGTCCATCTCGGCCTGATGGCTGAGATCAAAGTGTATACACAACCAGAGGTGACTCCGAGATGTTATCCATCTCGGCATGATGACTAAGATCAGGATGTGTGTCCATATTCCGAGGTAACTCCGCGAAGTCGTCCATCTCGGCCTGATGGCTGAGGTGACAATGCGTGTACACATTCCGAAACGACTCCAAGAAGTCACCCTTCTCGGCCTGATGGCTAAGATGACAATGTGAAAACACATTCGGAGGCGACTCCAAGAAGTCACCCATCCCGGCCTAATGACCAAGATGAGGATGTGTATACACATTCCGAAGTAACTCCGAGAATTCATCCATGTCGGCTTGATGGCTGAGATCAAAGTGTATGCACATCCGGAGGTGACTCCGAGAAGTTGTGCATCTCGGCCTGATGGCTAAGATCAGGATGTGTGTCCATATTCCGAGGTAATTCCGAGAAGTCGTCCATCTCGGCCTGATGGCTGAGATCAAAGTGTATACACATCCGGAGGTGACTCCGAGAAGTTATCCATCTCGACATGATGACTAAGATCAGGATGTGTGTCCATATTCCGAGGTAACTCCGCGAAGTCGTCCATCTCGGCCTGATGGCTGAGATGAGAATGTGTATACACGTCGCCAGGTGACTCCGAGAACCTATCCATCTCAGCCCGACGACTAAGATCGAAGTGTATACACATCCGGAGATGACTCCCAGAAGTCGTCCGTCACGGCCTGATGGCTGAGATGAGAATGTGTGTATACATGCCGGGGCCGCTCCGAGAAGTTATCCATCACGGCCTGGTGGCTGATGTGAGAATGTGCATACACGTCGCGGGGTGACTCCGAAAAGTCATCGTTCTCGGCCTGATGGCTGAGATGAGAATGTGTATTCACATTCCGGGGTAACTCCGAGAAGTCATTCATCTCGGCATAAAGCCCAAGATGAGGATGTATACACATCCGAAGGTGACTCCAAGAAGTTATACATCTCGGCCCGATGGCTAAGCTAAGGATGTGTGTCCATATTCCGAGGTAACTCCGAGAAGTCGTCCATCTCAGCCTGATGGCTGAGGTGACAATGCGTATACACATTCCGAAACGACTCCAAGAAGTCACCCATCTCGGCCTGATGGCTAAGATAACAATGTGTATACACATTCCTAGGTGACCCCGAGAAGCCATCCATGTCCTCTTGATGGCCTAGATCAAAGTGTATACACATCCGGAGGTGACTCCGAGAAGTTATGCGTCTCAGCCTGATGGCTAAGATCAGGATGCGTGTCCATATTCCGAGGTAACTCCGCGAAGTCGTCCATCTCGGCCTGATGACTGAGGTGACAATGCGTATACACATTGCGGGCCGACTCCGACAAGTCATCGTTCTCGGCCTGATGGCTGACGTGAGAATGTGTATTCACATTCCGGGGTAACGCTGAGAAGTCATTCATCTCGGCATACAGCCCAAGATGAGGATGTGTACACTTCCGAAGGTGACTCCAAGAAGTTATACATCTCGGCCTGATGGCTAAGCTAATGATGTGTGTCCGTATTCCGAGGTAACTCCGAGAAGTCGTCCATCTCGGCCTGATGGCTGAGATCAAAGTGTATACACAACCAGAGGTGACTCCGAGATGTTATCCATCTCGGCATGATGACTAAGATCAGGATGTGTGTCCATATTCCGAGGTAACTCCGCGAAGTCGTCCATCTCGGCCTGATGGCTGAGGTGACAATGCGTGTACACATTCCGAAACGACTCCAAGAAGTCACCCTTCTCGGCCTGATGGCTAAGATGACAATGTGAAAACACATTCGGAGGCGACTCCAAGAAGTCACCCATCCCGGCCTAATGACCAAGATGAGGATGTGTATACACATTCCGAAGTAACTCCGAGAATTCATCCATGTCGGCTTGATGGCTGAGATCAAAGTGTATGCACATCCGGAGGTGACTCCGAGAAGTTGTGCATCTCGGCCTGATGGCTAAGATCAGGATGTGTGTCCATATTCCGAGGTAATTCCGAGAAGTCGTCCATCTCGGCCTGATGGCTGAGATCAAAGTGTATACACATCCGGAGGTGACTCCGAGAAGTTATCCATCTCGACATGATGACTAAGATCAGGATGTGTGTCCATATTCCGAGGTAACTCCGCGAAGTCGTCCATCTCGGCCTGATGGCTGAGATGAGAATGTGTATACACGTCGCCAGGTGACTCCGAGAACCTATCCATCTCAGCCCGACGACTAAGATCGAAGTGTATACACATCCGGAGATCACTCCCAGAAGTCGTCCGTCACGGCCTGATGGCTGAGATCAGAATGTGTATACATATTCCGAGGTAACTCTGAGTAGTCATCCATCTCGGCCTGATTCTTGAGATCGAAGTGTATACACGTTCCGAGGTGACTCCGAAAAGTCATCGATCTCGGCCTGATGGCTGACGTGAGAATGAGTATACACATTCCGGGGCGACTCCGAAAAGTCATCGTTCTCGGCCTGATGGCTGAGATGAGAATGTGTATTCACATTCCGGGGTAACTCCGAGAAGTCATTCATCTCGGCATAAAGCCCAAGATGAGGATGTATACACATCCGAAGGTGACTCCAAGAAGTTATACATCTCGGCCCGATGGCTAAGCTAAGGATGTGTGTCCATATTCCGAGGTAACTCCGCGATGTCCATCTCAGCCTGATGGCTGAGGTGACAATGCGTATACACATTCCGAAACGACTCCAAGAAGTCACCCATCTCGGCCTGATGGCTAAGATAACAATGTGTATACACATTCCTAGGTGACCCCGAGAAGCCATCCATGTCCTCTTGATGGCCTAGATCAAAGTGTATACACATCCGGAGGTGACTCTGAGAAGTTATGCGTCTCAGCCTGATGGCTAAGATCAGGATGCGTGTCCATATTCCGAGGTAACTCCGCGAAGTCGTCCATCTCGGCCTGATGACTGAGGTGACAATGCGTATACACATTGCGGGCCGACTCCGACAAGTCATCGTTCTCGGCCTGATAGCTGACGTGAGAATGTGTATACACATTCCGGGGTAACGCTGAGAAGTCATTCATCTCGGCATAAAGCCCAAGATGAGGATGTATACACATCCGAAGGTGACTCCAAGAAGTTATACATCTCGGCCTGATGGCTAAGCTAAGGATGCGTGTCCATATTCCGAGGTAAATCCGAGAAGTCGTCCATCTCGGCCTGATGGCTGAGATCAAAGTGTATACACATCCGGAGGTGACTTCGAGAAGTTATCCATCTCGGCATGATGACTAAGATCAGGATATGTGTCCATATTCCGAGGTAACTCCGCGAAGTCGTCCATCTCGGCCTGATGGCTGAGGTGACAATGCGTATACACATTCCGAAACGACTCCAAGAAGTCACCCTTCTTGGCCTGATGGCTAAGATGACAATGTGAAAACACATTCGAAGGCGACTCCAAGAAGTCACCCATCCCGGCCTAATGACCAAGATGAGGATGTGTATACACATTCCGAAGTAACTCCGAGAATTCATCCAAGTCGGCTTGATGGCTGAGATCAAAGTGTATGCACATCCGGAGGTGACTCCGAGAAGTTGAGCATCTCGGCCTGATGGCTAAGATCAGGATGTGTGTCCATATTCCGAGGTAATTCCGAGAAGTCGTCCATCTCGGCCTGATGGCTGAGATCAAAGTGTATACACATCCGGAGGTGACTCCGAGAAGTTATCCATCTCGGCATGATGACTAAGATCAGGATGTGTGTCCATACTCCGAGGTAACTCCGCGAAGTCGTCCATCACGGCCTGATGGCTGAGATGAGAATGTGTGTATACATGCCGGGGCCGCTCCGAGAAGTTATCCATCACGGCCTGGTGGCTGATGTGAGAATGTGCATACACGTCGCGGGGTGACTCCGAGAACTTCTCCATCTCAGCCCGACGACTAAGATCGAAGTGTATACACAGGCGGAGATGACTCGTAGAAGTCATCCATCTCGGCCTGATGGGTAAGATCAGGATGTGTATACATATTCCGAGGCAACTCTGAGTAGTCATCCATCTCGGCCTGATTCTTGAGATCGAAGTGTATACACGTTCCGAGGTGGCTCCGAAAAGTCATCGATCTCGGCCTGATGGCTGACGTGAGAATGAGTATACACATTCCGGGGCGACTCCGAAAAGTCATCGTTCTCGGCCTGATGGCTGAGATGAGAATGTGTATTCACATTCCGGGGTAACTCCGAGAAGTCATTCATCTCGGCATAAAGCCCAAGATGAGGATGCATACACATCCGAAGGTGACTCCAAGAAGTTATACATCTCGGCCCGATGGCTAAGCTAAGGATGTGTGTCCATATTCCGAGCTAACTCCGCGATGTCGTCCATCTCGGCCTGATGGCTGAGGTGACAATGCGTATACACATTCCGAAACGACTCCAAGAAGTCACCCATCTCGGCCTGATGGCTAAGATAACAATGTGTATACACATTCCTAGGTGACCCCGAGAAGCCATCCATGTCCTCTTGATGGCTTAGATCAAAGTGTATACACATCCGGAGGTGACTCCGAGAAGTTATGCGTCTCAGCCTGATGGCTAAGATCAGGATGCGTGTCCATATTCCGAGGTAACTCCGCAAAGTCGTCCATCTCGGCCTGATGGCTGAGGTGACAATGCGTATACACATTGCGGGCCGACTCCGACAAGTCATCGTTCTCGGCCTGATGGCTGACGTGAGAATGTGTATACACATTCCGGGGTAACGCTGAGAAGTCATTCATCTCGGCATAAAGCCCAAGATGAGGATGTATACACATCCGAAGGTGACTCCAAGAAGTTATACATCTCGGCCCGATGGCTAAGCTAAGGATGTGTGTCCATATTCCGAGGTAACTCCGAGAAGTCGTCCATCTCGGCCTGATGGCTGAGATGACAATGCGTAGACGCATTCCGAGGCGACTCCAAGATGTCATCCATCACGGCCTGATGGCTAAGATGACAATCTGTATACACATTCCGGGGCGACTCCGAAAGGTCATCGTTGTCGGCCTGATGGCTGACGTGAGAATGAGTATTCACATTCCGGGGCGACTCCGAAAAGTCATCGTTCTGGGCCGGATGCCTAATATGACCATGTGTATACACATTCCGGGGTGACTCTGAGAAGTCATCCATCACGGCCTGGTGGCTGATATGAGAATGTGTATACACATCCGGAGGTGACTCCGAGAAGTTATACATCTCGGCCTGATGGCTAAGATGACAATGTGAAAACAAATTCGGAGGCGACTCCAAGAAGTCACCCATCCCGGCCTAATGACCAAGATGAGGATGTGTATACACATTCCGAAGTAACTCCGAGAATTCATCCATGTCGGCTTGATGGCTGAGATCAAAGTGTATACACATCCGGAGGTGACTCCGAGAAGTTATACATCTCGGCCTGATGGCTAAGCTAAGGATGTGTGTCCATATTCGGAGATAACTCCGAGAAGTCGTCCATCTCGGCCTGATGGCTGATATCAAAGTGTATACACATCCGGAGGTGACTCCGAGAAGTTATGCATCTCGGCATGATGACTAAGATCAGGATGTGTGTCCATATTCCGAGGTAACTCCGCGAAGTCGTCCATCTCGGCCTGATGGCTGAGGTGACAATGCGTATACACATTGCGGGCTGACTCCGACAAGTCATCGTTCTCGGCCTGATGGCTGACGTGAGAATGTGTATACACATTCCGGGGTAACGCTGAGAAGTCGTTAATCTCGGCATAAAGCCCAAGATGAGGATGTATACACATCCGAAGGTGACTCCAAGAAGTTATACATCTCGGCCTGATGGCTAAGCTAAGGATGCGTGTCCATATTCCGAGGTAAATCCGAGAAGTCGTCCATCTCGGCCTGATGGCTGAGATCAAAGTGTATACACATCCGGAGGTGACTTCGAGAAGTTATCCATCTCGGCATGATGACTAAGATCAGGATATGTGTCCATATTCCGAGGTAACTCCGCGAAGTCGTCCATCTCGGCCTGATGGCTGAGGTGACAATGCGTATACACATTCCGAAACGACTCCAAGAAGTCACCCTTCTCGGCCTGATGGCTAAGATGACAATGTGAAAACACATTCGAAGGCGACTCCAAGAAGTCACCCATCCCGGCCTAATGACCAAGATGAGGATGTGTATACACATTCCGAAGTAACTCCGAGAATTCATCCATGTCGGCTTGATGGCTGAGATCAAAGTGTATGCACATCCGGAGGTGACTCCGAGAAGTTGAGCATCTCGGCCTGATGGCTAAGATCAGGATGTGTGTCCATATTCCGAGGTAATTCCGAGAAGTCGTCCATCTCGGCCTGATGGCTGAGATCAAAGTGTATACACATCCGGAGGTGACTCCGAGAAGTTATCCATCTCGGCATGATGACTAAGATCAGGATGTGTGTCCATACTCCGAGGTAACTCCGCGAAGTCGTCCATCACGGCCTGATGGCTGAGATGAGAATGTGTGTATACATGCCGGGGCCGCTCCGAGAAGTTATCCATCACGGCCTGGTGGCTGATGTGAGAATGTGCATACACGTCGCGGGGTGACTCCGAGAACTTCTCCATCTCAGCCCGACGACTAAGATCGAAGTGTATACACAGGCGGAGATGACTCATAGAAGTCATCCATCTCGGCCTGATGGGTAAGATCAGGATGTGTATACATATTCCGAGGCAACTCTGAGTAGTCATCCATCTCGGCCTGATTCTTGAGATCGAAGTGTATACACGTTCCGAGGTGGCTCCGAAAAGTCATCGATCTCGGCCTGATGGCTGACGCGAGAATGAGTATACACATTCCGGGGCGACTCCGAAAAGTCATCGTTCTCGGCCTGATAGCTGAGATGAGAATGTGTATTCACATTCCGGGGTAACTCCGAGAAGTCATTCATCTCGGCATAAAGCCCAAGATGAGGATGCATACACATCCGAAGGTGACTCCAAGAAGTTATACATCTCGGCCCGATGGCTAAGCTAAGGATGTGTGTCCATATTCCGAGGTAACTCCGCGATGTCGTCCATCTCGGCCTGATGGCTGAGGTGACAATGCGTATACACATTCCGAAACGACTCCAAGAAGTCACCCATCTCGGCCTGATGGCTAAGATAACAATGTGTATACACATTCCTAGGTGACCCCGAGAAGCCATCCATGTCCTCTTGATGGCTTAGATCAAAGTGTATACACATCCGGAGGTGACTCCGAGAAGTTATGCGTCTCAGCCTGATGGCTAAGATCAGGATGCGTGTCCATATTCCGAGGTAACTCCGCAAAGTCGTCCATCTCGGCCTGATGGCTGAGGTGACAATGCGTATACACATTGCGGGCCGACTCCGACAAGTCATCGTTCTCGGCCTGATGGCTGACGTGAGAATGTGTATACACATTCCGGGGTAACGCTGAGAAGTCATTCATCTCGGCATAAAGCCCAAGATGAGGATGTATACACATCCGAAGGTGACTCCAAGAAGTTATACATCTCGGCCCGATGGCTAAGCTAAGGATGTGTGTCCATATTCCGAGGTAACTCCGAGAAGTCGTCCATCTCGGCCTGATGGTTGAGATGACAATGCGTAGACGCATTCCGAGGCGACTCCAAGATGTCATCCATCACGGCCTGATGGCTAAGATGACAATCTGTATACACATTCCGGGGCGACTCCGAAAGGTCATCGTTGTCGGCCTGATGGCTGACGTGAGAATGAGTATTCACATTCCGGGGCGACTCCGAAAAGTCATCGTTCTGGGCCGGATGCCTAATATGACCATGTGTATACACATTCCGGGGTGACTCTGAGAAGTCATCCATCACGGCCTGGTGGCTGATATGAGAATGTGTATACACATCCGGAGGTGACTCCGAGAAGTTATACATCTCGGCCTGATGGCTAAGATGACAATGTGAAAACAAATTCGGAGGCGACTCCAAGAAGTCACCCATCCCGGCCTAATGACCAAGATGAGGATGTGTATACACATTCCGAAGTAACTCCGAGAATTCATCCATGTCGGCTTGATGGCTGAGATCAAAGTGTATACACATCCGGAGGTGACTCCGAGAAGTTATACATCTCGGCCTGATGGCTAAGCTAAGGATGTGTGTCCATATTCCGAGGTAACTCCGAGAAGTCGTCCATCTCGGCCTGATGGCTGAGATCAAAGTCTATACACATCCGGAGGTGACTCCGAGAAGTCATCCGTCTCGGCATGATGACTAAGATCAGGATGTGTGTCCATATTCCGAGGTAACTCCGAAATGTCGTCCATATCGGCCTGATGGCTGAGGTGACAATGCGTATACACATTCCGAAACGACTCCAAGAAGTCACCCTTCTCGGCCTGATGGCTAAGATGACAATGTCAAAACACATTCGGAGCCGACTCCAAGAAGTCACCCATCCCGGCCTAATGACCAAGATGAGGATGTGTATACACATTCCGAAGTAACACCGAGAATTCACCCATGCCGGCTTGATGGCTGAGATCAAAGTGTAAGCACATCCGGAGGTGACTCCGAGAAGTTATACATCTCGGCCTGATGGCTAAGCTAAGGATGTGTGTCCATATTCCGAGGTAACTCCGAGAAGTCGTCCATCTCGGCCTGATGGCTGAGATGACAATGCGTATACACATTCCGGGGCGACTCCGAAAGGTCATCGTTGTCGGCCTGATGGCTGACGTGAGAATGAGTAGTCACATTCCGGGGCGACTCCGAAAAGTCATCGTTCTGGGCCGGATGCCTAATATGACAATGTGTATACACATTCCGGGGTGACTCCGAGAAGACGTCCATCTCGGCCTGATGGCTGACGTGAGAATGTGTATACACATTCCGGGGTAACTCTGAGAAGTCATTCATCTCGGCATGATGACTAAGATCAGGATGTGTGTCCATATTCCGGGGTAACTCCGCGATGTCGTCCATCTCGGTCTGATGGCTGAGGTGACAATGCGTATACACATTCCGAAACGACTCCAAGAAGTCACCCATCTCGGCCTGATGGCTAAGATGACAATGTGTATACATATTCCTAGGTGACCCCGAGAAGCCATCCATGTCCTCTTGATGGCTGAAATCAAAGTGTATACACATACGGAGGTGACTCCGAGAAGTTATCCGTCTCAGCCTGATGGCTAAGATCAGGATGTGTGTCCATATTCCGAGGTAACTCCGAGAAGACGTCCATCTCGGCCTGATGGCTGAGATGACGATGTGAAAACACATTCGGAGGCGACTCCAAGAAGTCACCCATCCCGGCCTACTGACCAAGATGAGGATGTGTACACACATTCCGAAGTAACTCCGAGAATTCATCCATGTCGGCTTGACGGCTGAGATCAAAGTGTATACACATCCGGAGGTGACTCCGAAAAGTTATACATCTCGGCCTCATGGCTAAGATCAGGATGTGTATACATATTTCGAGGTAACTCTGAGAAGTCATCCATCTCGTCCTGATTCTTGAGATCGAAGTGTATACAGGTTCCGAGGTGACTCCGAAAAGTCATCGATCTCGGCCTGATGGCTGACGTGAGAATGAGTATACACATTCCGGGGCGACTCCGAAAAGGCATCGTTCTCGGCCTGATGGCTGAGATGACAATGTGTATACACATTCCGGGGTAACTCCGAGAAGACGGCCATCTCGGCCTGATGGCTGACGTGAGAATGTGTATACACATTCCGGGGTAACGCTGAGAAGTCATTCATCTCGGCATAAAGCCCAAGATGAGGATGTATACACATCCGAAGGTGACTCCAAGAAGTTATACATCTCGGCCCGATGGCTAAGCTAAGGATGTGTGTCCATATTCCGAGGTAACTCCGAGAAGTCGTCCATCTCGGCCTACTGACCAAGATGAGGATGTGTACACAAATTCCGAAGTAACTCCGAGAATTCATCCATGTCGGCTTGATGGTGTTATGTAGCGAGCGCGCACCGCGTGGGACTTATACGACTCGTACTAGTAACAGGACGGAAATCAAAGGAAATACCGATTCCACAAGTTCGGTTTTATTCTACAAGGTTGTCGCGTTACACTTCGAAGCTGACCAGGAACTGACCTCTGGTCCTAACTATGGATATATATATAATCTCCGTTTTTGGAGGTGCCGGACGTTGGGGGTAGCTGCGTCACTGTGTATCCTGACGCATCCCTAGATGCGTCAAGGGATGACTCCTAGGTTGATGGGTAGTGACTCTGTGCTGTCCGACTTACTCATCTCTGTTGTCTATATGACATCCCCGGGGGTGTGAAAAGATTCGTCCTCGAATCTTGCGTTGCGTCGAAATTCTCGATGACTTGGTTTTAATTTCTTCGGGCGAGGTCGTTGGCTGAGTTTTTTAATTGTGGGTGAAGGCATAGCAACTTCAAGCGCTGTTTCTTCGTTTGGTAGGGCTATAGCTCCGGGCGGTATTTCTTCGATGGTTACTGGTGGTTGCTGTTGCGATCTAATATGGCCTTGCGATACGTTATTAGTCGTTAGATATTGCGAGTTATAACAATTTGTATAATAATAAGTACAAGGTGTGAACAAGTGGCGTATTAGTTTGTGTAGTCCGATTCTAAATGCGAGGTACAATGTAAAGCTTAATCCAATAGCATATCCTACGTAGGTTACAGATGTCCAACGCTGCTCATCTGTTGAGATTTGTCTCGAATGGCGCTCTATTTGTTCTGCCTCATGTCGTATTGACTCGACTGATTTTAGCTGTTCTTGAACGTGGTCGGGGTTTACATTCGTTATTTTAATTTCGGGGATGTGTACTAGACTGATATTTAGAATTTCGGAGTGATTAATCGGCGGCATACTTAGGTCTAACTTATAATTATGCTTATCCTCGATCACGTCGTTCGCATATAGCGTCGTCGTTAGAGTAGTCGCGACGCATCCTGGTTTTAATTTCAGTAAAAAGACACCACCTACGGTCTGAGAGTAGTGTTGATCTTTACAGTTAATTTGCACGTACTCTAATATCGGAACAATACCGATCCAGGATACCTCATCAGAGAGAGCATGCCATACGCTATGGTTTGATTTTACATACCCGAATCTACAGTATTCCGTCGGGTCTCCTAGGAGATTTTTGACGCCTATACGAATGCACGGGTCCTGTGCAATGACCGTATATTTCGGTAAATGCCTTTTGCAGACTTTCAGGCCTTTCACAATTTTGCAACTAGTGAGTTCGAGCAACGTGGTAGGGGAGAAGTTTCGCGTATGTGGATCGGCTATAATATAGTGTTCTGCCAAATCTATATAGTATAATCCTCCTTGGCTGGCATATTTTAAAGACGGAAGTGAGATGAGATGGTAGGCCTGAAACTCTGTTTCCTCGACTATAGGCGTCCGGATTTCAAACAGTAGACGCCTTTTCTGTACGACTACAACACTAACGGTACTAACTTTCAAGATATCATAATCCTGTCCATTGTTTAATTTAAAAATTAGTTGTTTGTTTCCAAACTGCTGTGCGATTTCGTCCAATATCGCATGTAGTACTACAGGTTTAAATAGTATCGGGTGTATCTGTCCGTATTCGGCGTGCAACACAATCGTTTCCATTAGGGTTATCAAGTCTCGGTATGAATCGAACATATTTCCATAGGCGTACAGTGCCTTTATGGCTTCGATTTGTGGTATTAAATTCCTCTCGACTCGATTAATCGTGGCTTCAATTGACTTAACCGCATCCGCGATTTCAGCTCTGAACTCATGTACATTCTTTAGCGTGCTCTCTATTATATAAGTTTGATTTTTTACTAACCTTGCTAGCTTATTGTTCTGCTTTTCCGTATTACTAATTACCTCATTATAAAATGCTGCATCGGACGCAGCCATTGTACCAAACAATTCTTTGGAGATTTCTCCAATGAAATTAAACAATCCGCGCTTCCTAATACTATGTTCCATATAACCTAAATCTTCTAATAAAACTAGCCTGCGATCTTCTAGCGCTGTTAGTCGCCACTTCAGTCGCTCCAAAGTCAGGCTCCAATCACCTGTTAGTCGAGCTTGAAGCTCTTGAAGTCCTTTTTCCAAGCTGCTATGGATCTTCGCGAACTGATCCAGGTCGTAGTATACGACAGTTTTCCATTCCCGGTGG
Source organism: Trypoxylon attenuatum (assembly GCA_963989405.1). Lineage (NCBI taxonomy): Eukaryota > Metazoa > Arthropoda > Insecta > Hymenoptera > Crabronidae > Trypoxylon > Trypoxylon attenuatum. The sequence goes on along the minus strand of OZ022492.1, from coordinate 7,818,539 downwards.
TAGAACCTGACCGGGCCTAATGGATCAAAGTGAACATTTGGAAGTTCATTGAACTTCTCTAATAAGAAATCAGGATCGGATCCTGATCCTCGGGCCCTGAAACAGAAAGATTTGCATACTTGGTTCTATTAATGTGTACTATCTCAAGTTTCCCTTTTCGCTCTATTTTTATGTTCTGATCGCTTATTATTTCCGCGACTTTATATGGTCCCTCGTAGGGAGCCTTCAAACCTCCTTTCAGCTTTGCCGATTCGTTAGCTTTCAGCCACACGTAATCTCCTTCTTTTACCACGAGTGGGTTTATATTTCTGTCGAATCTGGCTTTCGTCTGCTGTTTAGAATTTTCGAGGCACTCTCGAGCGCGATGTTGCATCCTCTGTATCCTGCCTTGCAGATCTTCAAGGTATTCTTGGTAGGTTTCGCCAATGTCGGTCAGAAGATCTACTGTTCTTCCTTCTTGTCCGAACACAAGTTCGTGTGGCGCATACCCCGTAGATTCGTGCTGCATAAGATTATAGTTCCTGATTGCGTGCGGTAACATCAGGTCCCATTCTTCTTCAATTTCGCACATATTTCTCAGGTATTCCTTTACTACGCCGTGACTTCTTTCCAGGCTTCCGTTGGATTCAGGCCGAAAAGGAGTTGTCGTGCGGTGATTGATTTTTAGCATCGAGACGAACTCCTCCATCAGTTGACTTGTAAAATTTGAACCCCTGTCGGACAGGATTTCGTTCGGCAGTCCACAGTGGCAGATATAAATCCTCGTCAGTCTATCTATTACTGTTTCTGCCTTTTGGTCGGGGATGGCATACGCCTGTAAATATTTTGTTAACTGGTCTTGTACAGTGAGTATATACTTATTGCCACGAGGTGTTTCCTTCAGTGGACCGACTATGTCGATTGCTATTTTTTCGTTAAAGGATTTGGGCGTGTCGGTGATCTTCATTGGTGCTTTTGTAGGATGTCGTGTGAATTTATTTCTCTGGCAATTTTCGCACTTATTGATATATTCCTTGATGTCGTCAAACATGCCCTTCCAATAATAGTGTTTTACTAGCTGTCGGTATACCTGCTGAATTCCTCGATGTCCTGCTTCGACCGATTCGTGGTATAAGGAAATAACCTGTTTCTTCTCGTCAGGTCCTTCGGGCTGACGGATAATTTTCGTGCCCAACTCTACCTTCAGAAGGGGGTCAGTAAAGGTAGAAATGATGATTTCCTTTAGTTCTCTTAAACTTCCCTCAAAATATTGCCTGATCATTTCCAGGGGTAGGTATACGAGGGTTTTTCCCTCGGCTATTGCGACAGTAACCAGTTCCCGGAGGAGATGCTTTAGTAAGCCCCTGGTAAGTTGCGTTACTTCGAACGATGCGCCTAACACCTCTCTCGTGTCAGACTGTAATACGTGCATCTTGTTCTTATCCCCTCTTTGTACATGCACTCCCAGTGCTTTATCGCTGGGTGATTCGACGAAAACAATGTGTTTTCTCCATGGCGGCCTTACCGCAGTACACCAGTTGACCAGCTCCGTTTCGGTTTCTTCTGTGTCGATTGGATTCCTCGAAAGGGCGTCCGCACATTGGTTCATTGAACCCTTTTTATAGCTGATGTCGTAATCAAATTCCTCTAAAAGAATTCTCCATCTTAACTGCCTCGAGCTGGGATCCTTCATGTTAAACAACCATTTCAGTGGTTGATGGTCCGTTAGGATACTAAATTTAACATTGGATAAATAGGGTCGGAAATGCTTGACGCACCACACAATTGCCAACATTTCTTTCTCGGTTGTCGTGTAGTTCTTCTCAGCCCGATTTAGGGATCTCGATGCGTACGCAACCGGTCGTAGCTTTCCGCTATTATCCTCTTGTTCTAACGCCCCTCCGATACCCGTGTTAGAGGCGTCGGTGGTCAGGGTGAAAGGCATATTAAGATTTGGGTACTGCAGGATGCAGTCTTCGGTGAGTGCTTCTTTCAGCCTTTTAAACGATTTATCTTGTTCCGGGCCCCAGTTAAAGCAGACATTTTTTCGCAGCAAATCGGATAATGGTTTAGCGATCGTGCTGAAGTTTTTTATAAATTTCCGATAATAACTTGCAAGACCAAGGAATTGCTTTATCTGCTTCTGGTTCTGTGGTTGAGGAAACTGCGACACCGATTTTACTTTATCAGGGTTCGGCTTGACCCCGTCGGCTGTGACAATATGGCCCAGATACGCTAATTCAGGCTTTAAGTACTCGCACTTTTCTGGTTGTAGTTTAAGACCCTTGTCCCTGGTCCGTTGGAAAAAAAGTTTCAATCGTTTCAAATGGTCCTCAAAATTCTGTGAGAATACGATTACATCGTCTACATAGGTGAATAAAATGGTGTTCACAAGACCCCGATACGCATAGTCCATCGCGTGCTGGAACGTGGCTGGCGCGTTCTTCAGCCCAAAGGGCATCCTATTGAATTCATAGTGACCCCGTGGGGTGGAGAAAGCGGTCTTCTCCTTATCTTCTTCGCGCATGGGGATCTGGTGGAACCCAGATGCCATGTCGAAAGCGCTAAAATATCGCGCTTGACCAAGCTGGTCGAGAATTTCCTCGATGAGCGGTAATGGATAGTTGTCGTGAGGCGTCTTGGCGTTTAATTGTCGAAAGTCTACGACGACTCTCCATTTCTTTTTTCCCAGTACGTCGCTCCTTTTAGGGACGACCCATAATGGGGAATTATAAGGTGACGATGATGGGCGAATAATTCCTTTTTGGAGCATATCGTCGACTTGGTCACGAATAATTTCCTGCTGCTGCGGGTTATATCTGAAGGGTTTCGTTTGGATGGGTACATTATCGGTGGTTACAACCCTATGTTCGGTAATCGTCGTTTGGGGTAACGGGTCCCCAGGTAGCGCAAAAATATCTGGGTATTCTCGGATGAGATGCCAGAGTTGTTCTCTTTCTTGCTCTGATATATGGTTCAGCCGGGTATTTTCTTTTAAAAGCGTCGCTCGATCTTCTGTCCCGATGGATGTGCAATAAACGAATGTGATCTCCTTGCTGTCTACATCGATAATGGCTTTTTCTTTCTTCAGAAAGGGCATTCCGATTATTCCGTCGTATTGTAGTGGAAAGTTATTTGGTACAATATGGAAAGTGTGGCCGTTGATATACGTGTACTTTTCGATAGTTACCGGTATATTGGCGATGCCTTTAATACATTTTTTTCTTTGGAGTTGTTTTTGGTCGGCCACGAGAAATTCTTTTACTAAATTATTTGATGCTCCCGTGTCAATGAGAAAGGTTCCAGACTTTCCGTTGTCGGTTCGGTATTCGACGATTGCGAGTTCGAAATGGTCATTATCCTCTGTGTGGTAGATCCAGGCGGTTGTTTCTGATTGGCGGGGAGTTGAAAATTTTGGTACGACGACCCCTGGCGCGTTTGGCAATCCCTCGCAAGGTGATTACCCTGACACACGAAACATGTAATGCCCGGTCGCGAGGTTGTGTTTCGATTATCGTAAGAGTTCTGATTTGAACTGCTGAATCGTTGTTGGTAGTTGGTGCGAGGTGGTCGCACATGGTTAGCAAATCGCGATTGATTGTTATATGTTCGCGGTACAATTGGTCGCCTCCTACCGTATCCTGCAGTCGTCCGTTGACCGTAGTTATTATACTCGTCACAGGCTTTTATTGATTGTTCGAGCTCTTCCGCTTTATTCATGACCTCACTGAGTCGGTCGAATCTCACATTTAGGACTAATCGGTTTAATTCCGTTTTCAGGCCGTACATGTATGAGCAGATTGCTATTCGATCCTCGTGTGCGTACAAAGTTTTCTTTACCGATTCTGTGTACGATGGGTCGTTCGTAATGCATTGGAGAACCGTGTTTTGAGCCTCGCGGAATTCCTTGCTGTAAGTTTTTACGTCGCGATCGCCTTGTCGGCATTGGTTCCGCAATAAGGAAGCGGTCGAGTACTCGATCTTTGCTCCGAATTCCTGTCTCAGAGCCTCGATCAATTTTCCTACGGAAGTCGCATTGTAGCGATCAATGGCGATCTTTGCTTCGGGAGTCAAACGGTCGTTTAGAATGGTCTGTATTATTAAGTGTTCCGATGCGTCTGGTACGTACTCCATGAACTGTCGAATCTCCTGTATGAATGTTTCGACTGGCCCGTTGCCGGAGTATTTCGATATTAACCCGATTTGCTTTTTCACGTAATCGTATTTTTGTGTTTGTCGTCTCTCGCGTCGGCGACGGTCGACGCTGTATCGCGAATTCAGACTGGGTGAGTCATCGTCTGTGTCCTCTCGTTCCGAGTTCGAAGTTTCTCGCATCTTCGTGTTTCGGGGCCGATTGCCTTCAACCGCGGACAGTCGTGAATCTAGGCGTGCCAATTGGGCAGTTATGTTGGAAAGGGCTTCTAATATCGGACCGTGCTGGTCTAGAGTATTCGATCGCGATTTTCCTTCTGCATTGCTGTTGCTTGAGCCAGGCTCTTGCTTCGTGCCCAAAAGTCCGGTGAACGACATTTTCGGTTGTATATGTATATGTATATATGATCGTCCTGTACTCACGAGAAAAGGCCCAGAATTAAGAACAATGCTCTCATGAGGGAAGGCTCCTCCGATGAACTATGCTTGGCTGCGTCCAGTGTCTTCGATATGCTTTCTTCTCAAAATTACGGCTTCTTGGGATTTTTCGCACGCACTTCCGAACTTATGGCTTACGGTATCCCACCGCTGCCACCAAAAATACTTCGTCTGTTATGTAGCGAGCGCGCACCGCGTGGGACTTATACGACTCGTACTAGTAACAGGACGGAAATCAAAGGAAATACCGATTCCACAAGTTCGGTTTTATTCTACAAGGTTGTCGCGTTACACTTCGAAGCTGACCAGGAACTGACCTCTGGTCCTAACTATGGATATATACATAATCTCCGTTTTTGGAGGTGCCGGACGTTGGGGGTAGCTGCGTCACTGTGTATCCTGACGCATCCCTAGATGCGTCAAGGGATGACTCCTAGGTTGATGGGTAGTGACTCTGTGCTGTCCGACTTACTCATCTCTGTTGTCTATATGACAACGGCTGAGATCAAAGTGTATACACATCCGGAGGTGACTCCGAGAAATTATACATCTCGGCCTCATGGCTAAGATCAGGATGTGTGTCCATATTCCGAGGTAACTCCGAGAAGAGGTCCATCTCGGCCTGATGGCTGAGATGACGATGTGAAAACACATTCGGAGGCGACTCCAAGAAGTCACCCATCCCGGCCTACTGACCAAGATGAGGATGTGTACACAAATTCCGAAGTAACTCCGAGAATTCATCCATGTCGGCTTGACGGCTGAGATCAAAGTGTATACACATCCGGAGGTGACTCCGAGAAATTATACATCTCGGCCTCATGGCTAAGATCAGGATGTGTGTCCATATTCCGAGGTAACTCCGAGAAGACGTCCATCTCGGCCTGATGGCTGAGGTGACAATGCGTATACACATTCCGAAACGACTCCAAGAAGTCACCCATCTCGGCCTGATGGCTAAGATGACAATGTGTATACATATTCCTAGGTGACCCCGAGAAGCCATCCATGTCCTCTTGATGGCTGAAATCAAAGTGTATACACATACGGAGGTGACTCCGAGAAGTTATACGTCTCAGCCTGATGGCTAAGATCAGGATGTGTGTCCATATTCCGAGGTAACTCCGAGAAGACGTCCATCTCGGCCTGATGGCTGAGATGACGATGTGAAAACACATTCGGAGGCGACTCCAAGAAGTCACCCATCCCGGCCTACTGACCAAGATGAGGATGTGTACACAAATTCCGAAGTAACTCCGAGAATTCATCCATGTCGGCTTGACGGCTGAGATCAAAGTGTATACACATCCGGAGGTGACTCCGAGAAGTTATACATCTCGGCCTCATGGCTAAGATCAGGATGTGTATACATATTCCGAGGTAACTCTGAGAAGTCATCCATCTCGTCCTGATTCTTGAGATCGAAGTGTATACAGGTTCCGAGGTGACTCCGAAAAGTCATCGATCTCGGCCTGATGGCTGACGTGAGAATGTGTATACACATTCCGGGGTAACGCTGAGAAGTCATTCATCTCGGCATAAAGCCCAAGATGAGGATGTATACACATCCGAAGGTGACTCCAAGAAGTTATACATCTCGGCCCGATGGCTAAGCTAAGGATGTGTGTCCATATTCCGAGGTAACTCCGAGAAGTCGTCCATCTCGGCCTGATGGCTGAGATCAAAGTCTATACACATCCGGAGGTGACTCCGAGAAGTCATCCATCTCGGCATGATGACTAAGATCAGGATATGTGTCCATATTCCGAGGTAACTCCGCGAAGTCGTCCATCTCGGCCTGATGGCTGAGATCAAAGTGTATACACATCCGGAGGTGACTCCGAGAAGTTATCCATCTCGGCATGATGACTAAGATCAGGATGTGTGTCCATACTCCGAGGTAACTCCGCGAAGTCGTCCATCTCGGCCTGATGGCTGAGATGAGAATGTGTATACACGTCGCCAGGTGACTCCGAGAACCTATCCATCTCAGCCCGACGACAAAGATCGAAGTGTATACACATCCGGAGATGACTCCCAGAAGTCGTCCGTCACGGCCTGATGGCTGAGATGAGAATGTGTGTATACATGCCGGGGCCGCTCCGAGAAGTTATCCATCACGGCCTGGTGGCTGATGTGAGAATGTGCATACACGTCGCGGGGTGACTCCGAGAAGACGTCCATCTCGGCCTGATGGCTGACGTGATAATGTGTATACACATTCCGGGGTAACTCTGAGAAGTCAATCATCTCGGCATAAAGCCCAAGATGAGGATGTATACACATCCGAAGGTGACTCCAAGAAGTTATACATCTCGGCCCGATGGCTAAGCTAAGGATGTGTGTCCATATTCCGAGGTAACTCCGAGAAGTCGTCCATCTCGGCCTGATGGCTGAGATCAAAGTCTATACACATCCGGAGGTGACTCCGAGAAGTTATCCATCTCGACATGATGACTAAGATCAGGATGTGTGTCCATATTCCGAGGTAACTCCGCGAAGTCGTCCATCTCGGCCTGATGGCTGAGATGAGAATGTGTATACACGTCGCCAGGTGACTCCGAGAACCTATCCATCTCAGCCCGACGACTAAGATCGAAGTGTATACACATCCGGAGATGACTCCCAGAAGTCGTCCGTCACGGCCTGATGGCTGAGATCAGAATGTGTATACATATTCCGAGGTAACTCTGAGTAGTCATCCATCTCGGCCTGATTCTTGAGATCGAAGTGTATACACGTTCCGAGGTGACTCCGAAAAGTCATCGATCTCGGCCTGATGGCTGACGTGAGAATGAGTATACACATTCCGGGGCGACTCCGAAAAGTCATCGTTCTGGGCCGGATGCCTAATATGACAATGTGTATACACATTCCGGGGTGACTCCGAGAAGACGTCCATCTCGGCCTGATGGCTGACGTGAGAATGTGTATACACATTCCGGGGTAACTCTGAGAAGTCATTCATCTCGGCATGATGACTAAGATCAGGATGTGTATCCATATTCCGGGGTAACTCCGAGAAGACGGCCATCTCGGCCTGATGGCTGACGTGAGAATGTGTATACACATTCCGGGGTAACGCTGAGAAGTCATTCATCTCGGCATAAAGCCCAAGATGAGGATGTATACACATCCGAAGGTGACTCCAAGAAGTTATACATCTCGGCCTGATGGCTAAGCTAAGGATGCGTGTCCATATTCCGAGGTAACTCCGAGAAGTCGTCCATCTCGGCCTGATGGCTGAGATCAAAGTCTATACACATCCGGAGGTGACTCCGAGAAGTTATCCATCTCCGCATGATGACTAAGATCAGGATATGTGTCCATATTCCGAGGACACTCCGCGAAGTCGTCCATCTCGGCCTGATGGCTGAGGTGACAATGCGTATACACATTGCGGGCCGACTCCGACAAGTCATCGTTCTCGGCCTGATGGCTGACGTGAGAATGTGTATACACATTCCGGGGTAACGCTGAGAAGTCACTCATCTCGGCATAAAGCCCAAGATGAGGATGTATACACATCCGAAGGTGACTCCAAGAAGTTATACATCTCGGCCCGATGGCTAAGCTAAGGATGTGTGTCCATATTCCGAGGTAACTCCGAGAAGTCGTCCATCTCGGCCTGATGGCTGAGATGACAATGCGTAGACGCATTCCGAGGCGACTCCAAGATGTCATCCATCACGGCCTGATGGCTAAGATGACAATCTGTATACACATTCCGGGGCGACTCCGAAAGGTCATCGTTGTCGGCCTGATGGCTGACGTGAGAATGAGTATTCACATTCCGGGGCGACTCCGAAAAGTCATCGTTCTTGGCCGGATGCCTAATATGACCATGTGTATACACATTCCGGTGTGACTCTGAGAAGCCATCCATCACGGCCTGGTGGCTGATATGAGAATGTGTATACACGTCGCGGGGTGACTCCGAGAACCTATCCATCTCAGCCCGACGACTAAGATCGAAGTGTATACACATCCGGAGATGACTCATAGAAGTCACCCATCCCGGCCTAATGACCAAGATGAGGATGTGTATACACATTCCGAAGTAACTCCGAGAATTCATCCATGCCGGCTTGATGGCTGAGATCAAAGTGTAAGCACATCCGGAGGTGACTCCGAGAAGTTATACATCTCGGCCTGATGGCTAAGCTAAGGATGTGTGTCCATATTCCGAGGTAACTCCGAGAAGTCGTCCATCTCGGCCTGATGGCTGAGATGACAATGCGTAGACGCATTCCGAGGCGACTCCAAGATGTCATCCATCACGGCCTGATGGCTAAGATGACAATGTGTATACACATTCCGGGGCGACTCCGAAAGGTCATCGTTGTCGGCCTGCTGGCTGACGTGAGAATGAGTATTCACATTCCGGGGCGACTCCGAAAAGTCATCGTTCTGGGCCGGATGCCTAATATGACAATGTGTATACACATTCCGGGGTGACTCCGAGAAGACGTCCATCTCGGCCTGATGGCTGACGTGAGAATGTGTATACACATTCCGGGGTAACTCTGAGAAGTCATTCATCTCGGCATGATGACTAAGATCAGGATGTGTGTCCATATTCCGGGGTAACTCCGAGAAGACGTCCATCTCGGCCTGATGGCTGAGATGACGATGTGAAAACACATTCGGAGGCGACTCCAAGAAGTCACCCATCCCGGCCTACTGACCAAGATGAGGATGTGTACACAAATTCCGAAGTAACTCCGAGAATTCATCCATGTCGGCTTGACGGCTGAGATCAAAGTGTATACGCATCCGGAGGTGACTCCGAGAAGTTATACATCTCGGCCTCATGGCTAAGATCAGGATGTGTGTCCATATTCCGAGGTAACTCCGAGAAGACGTCCATCTCGGCCTGATGGCTGAGATGACGATGTGAAAACACATTCGGAGGCGACTCCAAGAAGTCACCCATCCCGGCCTACTGACCAAGATGAGGATGTGTACACAAATTCCGAAGTAACTCCGAGAATTCATCCATGTCGGCTTGACGGCTGAGATCAAAGTGTATACACATCCGGAGGTGACTCCGAGAAGTTATACATCTCGGCCTCATGGCTAAGATCAGGATGTGTGTCCATATTCCGAGGTAACTCCGAGAAGACGTCCATCTCGGCCTGATGGCTGAGGTGACAATGCGTATACACATTCCGAAACGACTCCAAGAAGTCACCCATCTCGGCCTGATGGCTAAGATGACAATGTGTATACATATTCCTAGGTGACCCCGAGAAGCCATCCATGTCCTCTTGATGGCTGAAATCAAAGTGTATACACATATGGAGGTGACTCCGAGAAGTTATACGTCTCAGCCTGATGGCTAAGATCAGGATGTGTGTCCATATTCCGAGGTAACTCCGAGAAGACGTCCATCTCGGCCTGATGGCTGAGATGACGATGTGAAAACACATTCGGAGGCGACTCCAAGAAGTCACCCATCCCGGCCTACTGACCAAGATGAGGATGTGTACACAAATTCCGAAGTAACTCCGAGAATTCATCCATGTCGGCTTGACGGCTGAGATCAAAGTGTATACACATCCGGAGGTGACTCCGAGAAGTTATACATCTCGGCCTCATGGCTAAGATCAGGATGTGTATACATATTCCGAGGTAACTCTGAGAAGTCATCCATCTCGTCCTGATTCTTGAGATCGAAGTGTATACAGGTTCCGAGGTGACTCCGAAAAGTCATCGATCTCGGCCTGATGGCTGACGTGAGAATGTGTATACACATTCCGGGGTAACGCTGAGAAGTCATTCATCTCGGCATAAAGCCCAAGATGAGGATGTATACACATCCGAAGGTGACTCCAAGAAGTTATACATCTCGGCCCGATGGCTAAGCTAAGGATGTGTGTCCATATTCCGAGGTAACTCCGCGAAGTCGTCCATATCGGCCTGATGGCTGAGGTGGCAATGCGTATACACATTGCGGGCCGACTCCGACAAGTCATCGTTCTCGGCCTGATGGCTAAGATGACAATGTGTATACATATTCCTAGGTGACCCCGAGAAGCCATCCATGTCCTCTTGATGGCTGAAATCAAAGTGTATGCACATCCGGAGGTGACTCCGAGAAGTTGTGCATCTCGGCCTGATGGCTAAGATCAGGATGTGTGTCCATATTCCGAGGTAATTCCGAGAAGTCGTCCATCTCGGCCTGATGGCTGAGATCAAAGTGTATACACATCCGGAGGTGACTCCGAGAAGTTATCCATCTCGGCATGATGACTAAGATCAGGATGTGTGTCCATACTCCGAGGTAACTCCGCGAAGTCGTCCATCTCGGCCTGATGGCTGAGATGAGAATGTGTATACACGTCGCCAGGTGACTCCGAGAACCTATCCATCTCAGCCCGACGACAAAGATCGAAGTGTATACACATCCGGAGATGACTCCCAGAAGTCGTCCGTCACGGCCTGATGGCTGAGATGAGAATGTGTGTATACATGCCGGGGCCGCTCCGAGAAGTTATCCATCACGGCCTGGTGGCTGATGTGAGAATGTGCATACACGTCGCGGGGTGACTCCGAGAACTTCTCCATCTCAGCCCGACGACTAAGATCGAAGTGTATACACATGCGGAGATGACCCATAGAAGTCATCCATCTCGGCCTGATGGGTAAGATCAGGATGTGTATACATATTCCGAGGCAACTCTGAGTAGTCATCCATCTCGGCCTGATTCTTGAGATCGAAGTGTATACACGTTCCGAGGTGACTCCGAAAAGTCATCGATCTCGGCCTGATGGCTGACGTGAGAATGAGTATACACATTCCGGGGCGACTCCGAAAAGTCATCGTTCTCGGCCTGATGGCTGAGATGAGAATGTGTATTCACATTCCGGGGTAACTCCGAGAAGTCATTCATCTCGGCATAAAGCCCAAGATGAGGATGTATACACATCCGAAGGTGACTCCAAGAAGTTATACATCTCGGCCCGATGGCTAAGCTAAGGATGTGTGTCCATATTCCGAGGTAACTCCGCGATGTCGTCTATCTCAGCCTGATGGCTGAGGTGACAATGCGTATACACATTCCGACGCGACTCCAAGAAGTCACCCATCTCGGCCTGATGGCTAAGATAACAATGTGTATACACATTCCTAGGTGACCCCGAGAAGCCATCCATGTCCTCTTGATGGCCTAGATCAAAGTGTATACACATCCGGAGGTGACTCCGAGAAGTTATGCGTCTCAGCCTGATGGCTAAGATCAGGATGCGTGTCCATATTCCGAGGTAACTCCGCGAAGTCGTCCATCTCGGCCTAATGACCAAGATGAGGATGTGTATACACATTCCGAAGTAACTCCGAGAATTCATCCATGTCGGCTTGATGGCTGAGATCAAAGTGTATGCACATCCGGAGGTGACTCCGAGAAGTTGAGCATCTCGGCCTGATGGCTAAGATCAGGATGTGTGTCCATATTCCGAGGTAATTCCGAGAAGTCGTCCATCTCGGCCTGATGGCTGAGATCAAAGTGTATACACATCCGGAGGTGACTCCGAGAAGTTATCCATCTCGGCATGATGACTAAGATCAGGATGTGTGTCCATACTCCGAGGTAACTCCGCGAAGTCGTCCATCACGGCCTGATGGCTGAGATGAGAATGTGTGTATACATGCCGGGGCCGCTCCGAGAAGTTATCCATCACGGCCTGGTGGCTGATGTGAGAATGTGCATACACGTCGCGGGGTGACTCCGAGAACTTCTCCATCTCAGCCCGACGACTAAGATCGAAGTGTATACACAGGCGGAGATGACTCATAGAAGTCATCCATCTCGGCCTGATGGGTAAGATCAGGATGTGTATACATATTCCGAGGCAACTCTGAGTAGTCATCCATCTCGGCCTGATTCTTGAGATCGAAGTGTATACACGTTCCGAGGTGGCTCCGAAAAGTCATCGATCTCGGCCTGATGGCTGACGTGAGAATGAGTATACACATTCCGGGGCGACTCCGAAAAGTCATCGTTCTCGGCCTGATGGCTGAGATGAGAATGTGTATTCACATTCCGGGGTAACTCCGAGAAGTCATTCATCTCGGCATAAAGCCCAAGATGAGGATGTATACACATCCGAAGGTGACTCCAAGAAGTTATACATCTCGGCCCGATGGCTAAGCTAAGGATGTGTGTCCATATTCCGAGGTAACTCCGCGATGTCGTCCATCTCGGCCTGATGGCTGAGGTGACAATGCGTATACACATTCCGAAACGACTCCAAGAAGTCACCCATCTCGGCCTGATGGCTAAGATAACAATGTGTATACACATTCCTAGGTGACCCCGAGAAGCCATCCATGTCCTCTGGATGGCTTAGATCAAAGTGTATACACATCCGGAGGTGACTCCGAGAAGTTATGCGTCTCAGCCTGATGGCTAAGATCAGGATGCGTGTCCATATTCCGAGGTAACTCCGCAAAGTCGTCCATCTCGGCCTGATAGCTGAGGTGACAATGCGTATACACATTGCGGGCCGACTCCGACAAGTCATCGTTCTCGGCCTGATGGCTGACGTGAGAATGTGTATACACATTCCGGGGTAACCGTGAGAAGTCATTCATCTCGGCATAAAGCCCAAGATGAGGATGTATACACATCCGGAGGTGACTCCGAGAAGTTATCCATCTCGGCATGATGACTAAGATCAGGATGTGTGTCCATACTCCGAGGTAACTCCGCGAAGTCGTCCATCACGGCCTGATGGCTGAGATGAGAATGTGTGTATACATGCCGGGGCCGCTCCGAGAAGTTATCCATCACGGCCTGGTGGCTGATGTGAGAATGTGCATACACGTCGCGGGGTGACTCCGAGAACTTCTCCATCTCAGCCCGACGACTAAGATCGAAGTGTATACACAGGCGGAGATGACTCATAGAAGTCATCCATCTCGGCCTGATGGGTAAGATCAGGATGTGTATACATATTCCGAGGCAACTCTGAGTAGTCATCCATCTCGGCCTGATTCTTGAGATCGAAGTGTATACACGTTCCGAGGTGGCTCCGAAAAGTCATCGATCTCGGCCTGATGGCTGACGTGAGAATGAGTATACACATTCCGGGGCGACTCCGAAAAGTCATCGTTCTCGGCCTGATGGCTGAGATGAGAATGTGTATTCACATTCCGGGGTAACTCCGAGAAGTCATTCATCTCGGCATAAAGCCCAAGATGAGGATGTATACACATCCGAAGGTGACTCCAAGAAGTTATACATCTCGGCCCGATGGCTAAGCTAAGGATGTGTGTCCATATTCCGAGGTAACTCCGCGATGTCGTCCATCTCGGCCTGATGGCTGAGGTGACAATGCGTATACACATTCCGAAACGACTCCAAGAAGTCACCCATCTCGGCCTGATGGCTAAGATAACAATGTGTATACACATTCCTAGGTGACCCCGAGAAGCCATCCATGTCCTCTTGATGGCTTAGATCAAAGTGTATACACATCCGGAGGTGACTCCGAGAAGTTATGCGTCTCAGCCTGATGGCTAAGATCAGGATGCGTGTCCATATTCCGAGGTAACTCCGCAAAGTCGTCCATCTCGGCCTGATGGCTGAGGTGACAATGCGTATACACATTGCGGGCCGACTCCGACAAGTCATCGTTCTCGGCCTGATGGCTGACGTGAGAATGTGTATACACATTCCGGGGTAACGCTGAGAAGTCATTCATCTCGGCATAAAGCCCAAGATGAGGATGTATACACATCCGAAGGTGACTCCAAGAAGTTATACATCTCGGCCCGATGGCTAAGCTAAGGATGTGTGTCCATATTCCGAGGTAACTCCGAGAAGTCGTCCATCTCGGCCTGATGGCTGAGATGACAATGCGTAGACGCATTCCGAGGCGACTCCAAGATGTCACCCATCACGGCCTGATGGCTAAGATGACAATCTGTATACACATTCCGGGGCGACTCCGAAAGGTCATCGTTGTCGGCCTGATGGCTGACGTGAGAATGAGTATTCACATTCCGGGGCGACTCCGAAAAGTCATCGTTCTGGGCCGGATGCCTAATATGACCATGTGTATACACATTCCGGGGTGACTCTGAGAAGTCATCCATCACGGCCTGGTGGCTGATATGAGAATGTGTATACACGTCGCGGGGTGACTCCGAGAACTTATCCATCTCAGCCCGACGACTAAGATCGAACTGTATACACATCCGGAGATGACTCATAGAAGTCACCCATCCCGGCCTAATGACCAAGATGAGGATGTGTATACACATTCCGAAGTAACTCCGAGAATTCATCCATGCCGGCTTGATGGCTGAGATCAAAGTGTAAGCACATCCGGAGGTGACTCCGAGAAGTTATACATCTCGGCCTGATGGCTAAGCTAAGGATGTGTGTCCATATTCCGAGGTAACTCCGAGAAGTCGTCCATCTCGGCCTGATGGCTGAGATGACAATGCGTAGACGCATTCCGAGGCGACTCCAAGATGTCATCCATCACGGCCTGATGGCTAAGATGACAATGTGTATACACATTCCGGGGCGACTCCGAAAGGTCATCGTTGTCGGCCTGATGGCTGACGTGAGAATGAGTATTCACATTCCGGGGCGACTCCGAAAAGTCATCGTTCTGGGCCGGATGCCTAATATGACAATGTGTATACACATTCCGGGGTGACTCCGAGAAGACGTCCATCTCGGCCTGATGGCTGACGTGAGAATGTGTATACACATTCCGGGGTAACTCTGAGAAGTCATTCATCTCGGCATGATGACTAAGATCAGGATGTGTGTCCATATTCCGGGGTAACTCCGCGATGTCGTCCATCTCGGCCTGATGGCTGAGGTGACAATGCGTATACACATTCCGAAACGACTCCAAGAAGTCACCCATCTCGGCCTGATGGCTAAGATGACAATGTGTATACATATTCCTAGGTGACCCCGAGAAGCCATCCATGTCCTCTTGATGGCTGAAATCAAAGTGTATACACATACGGAGGTGACTCCGAGAAGTTATCCGTCTCAGCCTGATGGCTAAGATCAGGATGTGTGTCCATATTCCGAGGTAACTCCGAGAAGACGTCCATCTCGGCCTGATGGCTGAGATGACGATGTGAAAACACATTCGGAGGCGACTCCAAGAAGTCACCCATCCCGGCCTACTGACCAAGATGAGGATGTGTACACACATTCCGAAGTAACTCCGAGAATTCATCCATGTCGGCTTGACGGCTGAGATCAAAGTGTATACACATCCGGAGGTGACTCCGAAAAGGCATCGTTCTCGGCCTGATGGCTGAGATGACAATGTGTATACACATTCCGGGGTAACTCCGAGAAGACGGCCATCTCGGCCTGATGGCTGACGTGAGAATGTGTATACACATTCCGGGGTAACGCTGAGAAGTCATTCATCTCGGCATAAAGCCCAAGATGAGGATGTATACACATCCGAAGGTGACTCCAAGAAGTTATACATCTCGGCCTGATGGCCAAGCTAAGGATGCGTGTCCATATTCCGAGGTAACTCCGAGAAGTCGTCCATCTCGGCCTGATGGCTGAGATCAAAGTCTATACACATCCGGAGGTGACTCCGAGAAGTTATCCATCTCGGCATGATGACTAAGATCAGGATATGTGTCCATATTCCGAGGACACTCCGCGAAGTCGTCCATCTCGGCCTGATGGCTGAGGTGACAATGCGTATACACATTGCGGGCCGACTCCGACAAGTCATCGTTCTCGGCCTGATGGCTGACGTGAGAATGTGTATACACATTCCGGGGTAACGCTGAGAAGTCATTCATCTCGGCATAAAGCCCAAGATGAGGATGTATACACATCCGAAGGTGACTCCAAGAAGTTATACATCTCGGCCCGATGGCTAAGCTAAGGATGTGTGTCCATATTCCGAGGTAACTCCGAGAAGTCGTCCATCTCGGCCTGATGGCTGAGATGACAATGCGTAGACGCATTCCGAGGTGACTCCAAGATGTCATCCATCACGGCCTGATGGCTAAGATGACAATCTGTATACACATTCCGGGGCGACTCCGAAAGCTCATCGTTGTCGGCCTGATGGCTGACGTGAGAATGAGTATTCACATTCCGGGGCGACTCCGAAAAGTCATCGTTCTGGGCCGGATGCCTAATATGACAATGTGTATACACATTCCGGGGTGACTCTGAGAAGTCATCCATCACGGCCTGGTGGCTGATATGAGAATGTGTATACACGTCGCGGGGTGACTCCGAGAACTTATCCATCTCAGCCGGACGACTAAGATCGAAGTGTGTACACATCCGGAGATGACTCATAGAAGTCATCCATCTCGGCCTGATGGCTAAGATCAGGATGTGTATACATATTCCGAGGTAACTCTGAGAAGTCATCCATCTCGTCCTGATTCTTGAGATCGAAGTGTATACAGGTTCCGAGGTGACTCCGAAAAGTCATCGATCTCGGCCTGATGGCCGACGTGAGAATGAGTATACACATTCCGGGGCGACTCCGAAAAGGCATCGTTCTCGGCCTGATGGCTGAGATGACAATGTGTATACACATTCCGGGGTAACTCCGAGAAGACGTCCATCTCGGGTTGATGGCTGACGTGAGAATGTGTATACACATTCCGGGGTAACTCTGAGAAGTCATTCATCTCGGCATGATGACTAAGATCAGGATGTGTGTCCATATTCCGAGGTAACTCCGCGATGTCGTCCATCTCGGCCTGATGGCTGAGGTGACAATGCGTATACACATTCCGAAACGACTCCAAGAAGTCACCCATCACGGCCTGATGGCTAAGATGACAATGTGTATACATATTCCTAGGTGACCCCGAGAAGCCATCCATGTCCTCTTGATGGCTGAAATCAAAGTGTATACACATACGGAGGTGACTCCGAGAAGTTATCCGTCTCAGCCTGATGGCTAAGATCAGGATGTGTGTCCATATTCCGAGGTAACTCCGCGATGTCGTCCATCTCGGCCTGATGGCTGAGATGACGATGTGAAAACACATTCGGAGGCGACTCCAAGAAGTCACCCATCCCGGCCTACTGACCAAGATGAGGATGTGTACACAAATTCCGAAGTAACTCCGAGAATTCATCCATGTCGGCTTGACGGCTGAGATCAAAGTGTATACGCATCCGGAGGTGACTCCGAGAAGTTATACATCTCGGCCTCATGGCTAAGATCAGGATGTGTGTCCATATTCCGAGGTAACTCCGAGAAGACGTCCATCTCGGCCTGATGGCTGAGATGACGATGTGAAAACACATTCGGAGGCGACTCCAAGAAGTCACCCATCCCGGCCTACTGACCAAGATGAGGATGTGTACACAAATTCCGAAGTAACTCCGAGAATTCATCCATGTCGGCTTGACGGCTGAGATCAAAGTGTATACACATCCGGAGGTGACTCCGAGAAGTTATACATCTCGGCCTCATGGCTAAGATCAGGATGTGTGTCCATATTCCGAGGTAACTCCGAGAAGACGTCCATCTCGGCCTGATGGCTGAGGTGACAATGCGTATACACATTCCGAAACGACTCCAAGAAGTCACCCATCTCGGCCTGATGGCTAAGATGACAATGTGTATACATATTCCTAGGTGACCCCGAGAAGCCATCCATGTCCTCTTGATGGCTGAAATCAAAGTGTATACACATATGGAGGTGACTCCGAGAAGTTATACGTCTCAGCCTGATGGCTAAGATCAGGATGTGTGTCCATATTCCGAGGTAACTCCGAGAAGACGTCCATCTCGGCCTGATGGCTGAGATGACGATGTGAAAACACATTCGGAGGCGACTCCAAGAAGTCACCCATCCCGGCCTACTGACCAAGATGAGGATGTGTACACAAATTCCGAAGTAACTCCGAGAATTCATCCATGTCGGCTTGACGGCTGAGATCAAAGTGTATACACATCCGGAGGTGACTCCGAGAAGTTATACATCTCGGCCTCATGGCTAAGATCAGGATGTGTATACATATTCCGAGGTAACTCTGAGAAGTCATCCATCTCGTCCTGATTCTTGAGATCGAAGTGTATACAGGTTCCGAGGTGACTCCGAAAAGTCATCGATCTCGGCCTGATGGCTGACGTGAGAATGTGTATACACATTCCGGGGTAACGCTGAGAAGTCATTCATCTCGGCATAAAGCCCAAGATGAGGATGTATACACATCCGAAGGTGACTCCAAGAAGTTATACATCTCGGCCCGATGGCTAAGCTAAGGATGTGTGTCCATATTCCGAGGTAACTCCGCGAAGTCGTCCATATCGGCCTGATGGCTGAGGTGGCAATGCGTATACACATTGCGGGCCGACTCCGACAAGTCATCGTTCTCGGCCTGATGGCTAAGATGACAATGTGTATACATATTCCTAGGTGACCCCGAGAAGCCATCCATGTCCTCTTGATGGCTGAAATCAAAGTGTATGCACATCCGGAGGTGACTCCGAGAAGTTGTGCATCTCGGCCTGATGGCTAAGATCAGGATGTGTGTCCATATTCCGAGGTAATTCCGAGAAGTCGTCCATCTCGGCCTGATGGCTGAGATCAAAGTGTATACACATCCGGAGGTGACTCCGAGAAGTTATCCATCTCGGCATGATGACTAAGATCAGGATGTGTGTCCATACTCCGAGGTAACTCCGCGAAGTCGTCCATCTCGGCCTGATGGCTGAGATGAGAATGTGTATACACGTCGCCAGGTGACTCCGAGAACCTATCCATCTCAGCCCGACGACAAAGATCGAAGTGTATACACATCCGGAGATGACTCCCAGAAGTCGTCCGTCACGGCCTGATGGCTGAGATGAGAATGTGTGTATACATGCCGGGGCCGCTCCGAGAAGTTATCCATCACGGCCTGGTGGCTGATGTGAGAATGTGCATACACGTCGCGGGGTGACTCCGAGAACTTCTCCATCTCAGCCCGACGACTAAGATCGAAGTGTATACACATGCGGAGATGACCCATAGAAGTCATCCATCTCGGCCTGATGGGTAAGATCAGGATGTGTATACATATTCCGAGGCAACTCTGAGTAGTCATCCATCTCGGCCTGATTCTTGAGATCGAAGTGTATACACGTTCCGAGGTGACTCCGAAAAGTCATCGATCTCGGCCTGATGGCTGACGTGAGAATGAGTATACACATTCCGGGGCGACTCCGAAAAGTCATCGTTCTCGGCCTGATGGCTGAGATGAGAATGTGTATTCACATTCCGGGGTAACTCCGAGAAGTCATTCATCTCGGCATAAAGCCCAAGATGAGGATGTATACACATCCGAAGGTGACTCCAAGAAGTTATACATCTCGGCCCGATGGCTAAGCTAAGGATGTGTGTCCATATTCCGAGGTAACTCCGAGAAGTCGTCCATCTCAGCCTGATGGCTGAGGTGACAATGCGTATACACATTCCGAAACGACTCCAAGAAGTCACCCATCTCGGCCTGATGGCTAAGATAACAATGTGTATACACATTCCTAGGTGACCCCGAGAAGCCATCCATGTCCTCTTGATGGCCTAGATCAAAGTGTATACACATCCGGAGGTGACTCCGAGAAGTTATGCGTCTCAGCCTGATGGCTAAGATCAGGATGCGTGTCCATATTCCGAGGTAACTCCGCGAAGTCGTCCATCTCGGCCTGATGACTGAGGTGACAATGCGTATACACATTGCGGGCCGACTCCGACAAGTCATCGTTCTCGGCCTGATGGCTGACGTGAGAATGTGTATTCACATTCCGGGGTAACGCTGAGAAGTCATTCATCTCGGCATACAGCCCAAGATGAGGATGTGTACACATCCGGAGGTGACTCCGAGAAGTTGTGCATCTCGGCCTGATGGCTAAGATCAGGATGTGTGTCCATATTCCGAGGTAATTCCGAGAAGTCGTCCATCTCGGCCTGATGGCTGAGATCAAAGTGTATACACATCCGGAGGTGACTCCGAGAAGTTATCCATCTCGACATGATGACTAAGATCAGGATGTGTGTCCATATTCCGAGGTAACTCCGCGAAGTCGTCCATCTCGGCCTGATGGCTGAGATGAGAATGTGTATACACGTCGCCAGGTGACTCCGAGAACCTATCCATCTCAGCCCGACGACTAAGATCGAAGTGTATACACATCCGGAGATGACTCCCAGAAGTCGTCCGTCACGGCCTGATGGCTGAGATCAGAATGTGTATACATATTCCGAGGTAACTCTGAGTAGTCATCCATCTCGGCCTGATTCTTGAGATCGAAGTGTATACACGTTCCGAGGTGACTCCGAAAAGTCATCGATCTCGGCCTGATGGCTGACGTGAGAATGAGTATACACATTCCGGGGCGACTCCGAAAAGTCATCGTTCTCGGCCTGATGGCTGAGATGAGAATGTGTATTCACATTCCGGGGTAACTCCGAGAAGTCATTCATCTCGGCATAAAGCCCAAGATGAGGATGTATACACATCCGAAGGTGACTCCAAGAAGTTATACATCTCGGCCCGATGGCTAAGCTAAGGATGTGTGTCCATATTCCGAGGTAACTCCGCGATGTCGTCTATCTCAGCCTGATGGCTGAGGTGACAATGCGTATACACATTCCGACGCGACTCCAAGAAGTCACCCATCTCGGCCTGATGGCTAAGATAACAATGTGTATACACATTCCTAGGTGACCCCGAGAAGCCATCCATGTCCTCTTGATGGCCTAGATCAAAGTGTATACACATCCGGAGGTGACTCCGAGAAGTTATGCGTCTCAGCCTGATGGCTAAGATCAGGATGCGTGTCCATATTCCGAGGTAACTCCGCGAAGTCGTCCATCTCGGCCTAATGACCAAGATGAGGATGTGTATACACATTCCGAAGTAACTCCGAGAATTCATCCATGTCGGCTTGATGGCTGAGATCAAAGTGTATGCACATCCGGAGGTGACTCCGAGAAGTTGAGCATCTCGGCCTGATGGCTAAGATCAGGATGTGTGTCCATATTCCGAGGTAATTCCGAGAAGTCGTCCATCTCGGCCTGATGGCTGAGATCAAAGTGTATACACATCCGGAGGTGACTCCGAGAAGTTATCCATCTCGGCATGATGACTAAGATCAGGATGTGTGTCCATACTCCGAGGTAACTCCGCGAAGTCGTCCATCACGGCCTGATGGCTGAGATGAGAATGTGTGTATACATGCCGGGGCCGCTCCGAGAAGTTATCCATCACGGCCTGGTGGCTGATGTGAGAATGTGCATACACGTCGCGGGGTGACTCCGAGAACTTCTCCATCTCAGCCCGACGACTAAGATCGAAGTGTATACACAGGCGGAGATGACTCATAGAAGTCATCCATCTCGGCCTGATGGGTAAGATCAGGATGTGTATACATATTCCGAGGCAACTCTGAGTAGTCATCCATCTCGGCCTGATTCTTGAGATCGAAGTGTATACACGTTCCGAGGTGGCTCCGAAAAGTCATCGATCTCGGCCTGATGGCTGACGTGAGAATGAGTATACACATTCCGGGGCGACTCCGAAAAGTCATCGTTCTCGGCCTGATGGCTGAGATGAGAATGTGTATTCACATTCCGGGGTAACTCCGAGAAGTCATTCATCTCGGCATAAAGCCCAAGATGAGGATGTATACACATCCGAAGGTGACTCCAAGAAGTTATACATCTCGGCCCGATGGCTAAGCTAAGGATGTGTGTCCATATTCCGAGGTAACTCCGCGATGTCGTCCATCTCGGCCTGATGGCTGAGGTGACAATGCGTATACACATTCCGAAACGACTCCAAGAAGTCACCCATCTCGGCCTGATGGCTAAGATAACAATGTGTATACACATTCCTAGGTGACCCCGAGAAGCCATCCATGTCCTCTGGATGGCTTAGATCAAAGTGTATACACATCCGGAGGTGACTCCGAGAAGTTATGCGTCTCAGCCTGATGGCTAAGATCAGGATGCGTGTCCATATTCCGAGGTAACTCCGCAAAGTCGTCCATCTCGGCCTGATAGCTGAGGTGACAATGCGTATACACATTGCGGGCCGACTCCGACAAGTCATCGTTCTCGGCCTGATGGCTGACGTGAGAATGTGTATACACATTCCGGGGTAACCGTGAGAAGTCATTCATCTCGGCATAAAGCCCAAGATGAGGATGTATACACATCCGGAGGTGACTCCGAGAAGTTATCCATCTCGGCATGATGACTAAGATCAGGATGTGTGTCCATACTCCGAGGTAACTCCGCGAAGTCGTCCATCACGGCCTGATGGCTGAGATGAGAATGTGTGTATACATGCCGGGGCCGCTCCGAGAAGTTATCCATCACGGCCTGGTGGCTGATGTGAGAATGTGCATACACGTCGCGGGGTGACTCCGAGAACTTCTCCATCTCAGCCCGACGACTAAGATCGAAGTGTATACACAGGCGGAGATGACTCATAGAAGTCATCCATCTCGGCCTGATGGGTAAGATCAGGATGTGTATACATATTCCGAGGCAACTCTGAGTAGTCATCCATCTCGGCCTGATTCTTGAGATCGAAGTGTATACACGTTCCGAGGTGGCTCCGAAAAGTCATCGATCTCGGCCTGATGGCTGACGTGAGAATGAGTATACACATTCCGGGGCGACTCCGAAAAGTCATCGTTCTCGGCCTGATGGCTGAGATGAGAATGTGTATTCACATTCCGGGGTAACTCCGAGAAGTCATTCATCTCGGCATAAAGCCCAAGATGAGGATGTATACACATCCGAAGGTGACTCCAAGAAGTTATACATCTCGGCCCGATGGCTAAGCTAAGGATGTGTGTCCATATTCCGAGGTAACTCCGCGATGTCGTCCATCTCGGCCTGATGGCTGAGGTGACAATGCGTATACACATTCCGAAACGACTCCAAGAAGTCACCCATCTCGGCCTGATGGCTAAGATAACAATGTGTATACACATTCCTAGGTGACCCCGAGAAGCCATCCATGTCCTCTTGATGGCTTAGATCAAAGTGTATACACATCCGGAGGTGACTCCGAGAAGTTATGCGTCTCAGCCTGATGGCTAAGATCAGGATGCGTGTCCATATTCCGAGGTAACTCCGCAAAGTCGTCCATCTCGGCCTGATGGCTGAGGTGACAATGCGTATACACATTGCGGGCCGACTCCGACAAGTCATCGTTCTCGGCCTGATGGCTGACGTGAGAATGTGTATACACATTCCGGGGTAACGCTGAGAAGTCATTCATCTCGGCATAAAGCCCAAGATGAGGATGTATACACATCCGAAGGTGACTCCAAGAAGTTATACATCTCGGCCCGATGGCTAAGCTAAGGATGTGTGTCCATATTCCGAGGTAACTCCGAGAAGTCGTCCATCTCGGCCTGATGGCTGAGATGACAATGCGTAGACGCATTCCGAGGCGACTCCAAGATGTCACCCATCACGGCCTGATGGCTAAGATGACAATCTGTATACACATTCCGGGGCGACTCCGAAAGGTCATCGTTGTCGGCCTGATGGCTGACGTGAGAATGAGTATTCACATTCCGGGGCGACTCCGAAAAGTCATCGTTCTGGGCCGGATGCCTAATATGACCATGTGTATACACATTCCGGGGTGACTCTGAGAAGTCATCCATCACGGCCTGGTGGCTGATATGAGAATGTGTATACACGTCGCGGGGTGACTCCGAGAACTTATCCATCTCAGCCCGACGACTAAGATCGAACTGTATACACATCCGGAGATGACTCATAGAAGTCACCCATCCCGGCCTAATGACCAAGATGAGGATGTGTATACACATTCCGAAGTAACTCCGAGAATTCATCCATGCCGGCTTGATGGCTGAGATCAAAGTGTAAGCACATCCGGAGGTGACTCCGAGAAGTTATACATCTCGGCCTGATGGCTAAGCTAAGGATGTGTGTCCATATTCCGAGGTAACTCCGAGAAGTCGTCCATCTCGGCCTGATGGCTGAGATGACAATGCGTAGACGCATTCCGAGGCGACTCCAAGATGTCATCCATCACGGCCTGATGGCTAAGATGACAATGTGTATACACATTCCGGGGCGACTCCGAAAGGTCATCGTTGTCGGCCTGATGGCTGACGTGAGAATGAGTATTCACATTCCGGGGCGACTCCGAAAAGTCATCGTTCTGGGCCGGATGCCTAATATGACAATGTGTATACACATTCCGGGGTGACTCCGAGAAGACGTCCATCTCGGCCTGATGGCTGACGTGAGAATGTGTATACACATTCCGGGGTAACTCTGAGAAGTCATTCATCTCGGCATGATGACTAAGATCAGGATGTGTGTCCATATTCCGGGGTAACTCCGCGATGTCGTCCATCTCGGCCTGATGGCTGAGGTGACAATGCGTATACACATTCCGAAACGACTCCAAGAAGTCACCCATCTCGGCCTGATGGCTAAGATGACAATGTGTATACATATTCCTAGGTGACCCCGAGAAGCCATCCATGTCCTCTTGATGGCTGAAATCAAAGTGTATACACATACGGAGGTGACTCCGAGAAGTTATCCGTCTCAGCCTGATGGCTAAGATCAGGATGTGTGTCCATATTCCGAGGTAACTCCGAGAAGACGTCCATCTCGGCCTGATGGCTGAGATGACGATGTGAAAACACATTCGGAGGCGACTCCAAGAAGTCACCCATCCCGGCCTACTGACCAAGATGAGGATGTGTACACACATTCCGAAGTAACTCCGAGAATTCATCCATGTCGGCTTGACGGCTGAGATCAAAGTGTATACACATCCGGAGGTGACTCCGAAAAGGCATCGTTCTCGGCCTGATGGCTGAGATGACAATGTGTATACACATTCCGGGGTAACTCCGAGAAGACGGCCATCTCGGCCTGATGGCTGACGTGAGAATGTGTATACACATTCCGGGGTAACGCTGAGAAGTCATTCATCTCGGCATAAAGCCCAAGATGAGGATGTATACACATCCGAAGGTGACTCCAAGAAGTTATACATCTCGGCCTGATGGCCAAGCTAAGGATGCGTGTCCATATTCCGAGGTAACTCCGAGAAGTCGTCCATCTCGGCCTGATGGCTGAGATCAAAGTCTATACACATCCGGAGGTGACTCCGAGAAGTTATCCATCTCGGCATGATGACTAAGATCAGGATATGTGTCCATATTCCGAGGACACTCCGCGAAGTCGTCCATCTCGGCCTGATGGCTGAGGTGACAATGCGTATACACATTGCGGGCCGACTCCGACAAGTCATCGTTCTCGGCCTGATGGCTGACGTGAGAATGTGTATACACATTCCGGGGTAACGCTGAGAAGTCATTCATCTCGGCATAAAGCCCAAGATGAGGATGTATACACATCCGAAGGTGACTCCAAGAAGTTATACATCTCGGCCCGATGGCTAAGCTAAGGATGTGTGTCCATATTCCGAGGTAACTCCGAGAAGTCGTCCATCTCGGCCTGATGGCTGAGATGACAATGCGTAGACGCATTCCGAGGTGACTCCAAGATGTCATCCATCACGGCCTGATGGCTAAGATGACAATCTGTATACACATTCCGGGGCGACTCCGAAAGCTCATCGTTGTCGGCCTGATGGCTGACGTGAGAATGAGTATTCACATTCCGGGGCGACTCCGAAAAGTCATCGTTCTGGGCCGGATGCCTAATATGACAATGTGTATACACATTCCGGGGTGACTCTGAGAAGTCATCCATCACGGCCTGGTGGCTGATATGAGAATGTGTATACACGTCGCGGGGTGACTCCGAGAACTTATCCATCTCAGCCGGACGACTAAGATCGAAGTGTGTACACATCCGGAGATGACTCATAGAAGTCATCCATCTCGGCCTGATGGCTAAGATCAGGATGTGTATACATATTCCGAGGTAACTCTGAGAAGTCATCCATCTCGTCCTGATTCTTGAGATCGAAGTGTATACAGGTTCCGAGGTGACTCCGAAAAGTCATCGATCTCGGCCTGATGGCCGACGTGAGAATGAGTATACACATTCCGGGGCGACTCCGAAAAGGCATCGTTCTCGGCCTGATGGCTGAGATGACAATGTGTATACACATTCCGGGGTAACTCCGAGAAGACGTCCATCTCGGGTTGATGGCTGACGTGAGAATGTGTATACACATTCCGGGGTAACTCTGAGAAGTCATTCATCTCGGCATGATGACTAAGATCAGGATGTGTGTCCATATTCCGAGGTAACTCCGCGATGTCGTCCATCTCGGCCTGATGGCTGAGGTGACAATGCGTATACACATTCCGAAACGACTCCAAGAAGTCACCCATCACGGCCTGATGGCTAAGATGACAATGTGTATACATATTCCTAGGTGACCCCGAGAAGCCATCCATGTCCTCTTGATGGCTGAAATCAAAGTGTATACACATACGGAGGTGACTCCGAGAAGTTATCCGTCTCAGCCTGATGGCTAAGATCAGGATGTGTGTCCATATTCCGAGGTAACTCCGAGAAGACGTCCATCTCGGCCTGATGGCTGAGATGACGATGTGAAAACACATTCGGAGGCGACTCCAAGAAGTCACCCATCCCGGCCTACTGACCAAGATGAGGATGTGTACACAAATTCCGAAGTAACTCCGAGAATTCATCCATGTCGGCTTGACGGCTGAGATCAAAGTGTATACACATCCGGAGGTGACTCCGAAAAGTTATACATCTCGGCCTCATGGCTAAGATCAGGATGTGTATACATATTCCGAGGTAACTCTGAGAAGTCATCCATCTCGTCGTGATTCTTGAGATCGAAGTGTATACAGGTTCCGAGGTGACTCCGAAAAGTCATCGATCTCGGCCTGATGGCTGACGTGAGAATGTGTATACACATTCCGGGGTAACGCTGAGAAGTCATTCATCTCGGCATAAAGCCCAAGATGAGGATGTATACACATCCGAAGGTGACTCCAAGAAGTTATACATCTCGGCCCGATGGCTAAGCTAAGGATGTGTGTCCATATTCCGAGGTAACTCCGAGAAGTCGTCCATCTCGGCCTGATGGCTGAGATCAAAGTCTATACACATCCGGAGGTGACTCCGAGAAGTCATCCATCTCGGCATGATGACTAAGATCAGGATATGTGTCCATATTCCGAGGTAACTCCGCGAAGTCGTCCATCTCGGCCTGATGGCTGAGGTGGCAATGCGTATACACATTGCGGGCCGACTCCGACAAGTCATCGTTCTCGGCCTGATGGCTGACGTGAGAATGTGTATACACATTCCGGGGTAACTCTGAGAAGTCATTCATCTCGGCATGATGACTAAGATCAGGATGTGTGTCCATATTCCGAGGTAACTCCGCGATGTCGTCCATCTCGGCCTGATGGCTGAGGTGACAATGCGTATACACATTCCGAAACGACTCCAAGAAGTCACCCATCACGGCCTGATGGCTAAGATGACAATGTGTATACATATTCCTAGGTGACCCCGAGAAGCCATCCATGTCCTCTTGATGGCTGAAATCAAAGTGTATATACATACGGAGGTGACTCCGAGAAGTTATCCGTCTCAGCCTGATGGCTAAGATCAGGATGTGTGTCCATATTCCGAGGTAACTCCGAGAAGACGTCCGTCTCGGCCTGATGGCTGAGATGACGATGTGAAAACACATTCGGAGGCGACTCCAAGAAGTCACCCATCCCGGCCTACTGACCAAGATGAGGATGTGTACACAAATTCCGAAGTAACTCCGAGAATTCATCCATGTCGGCTTGACGGCTGAGATCAAAGTGTATACACATCCGGAGGTGACTCCGAAAAGTTATACATCTCGGCCTCATGGCTAAGATCAGGATGTGTATACATATTCCGAGGTAACTCTGAGAAGTCATCCATCTCGTCCTGATTCTTGAGATCGAAGTGTATACAGGTTCCGAGGTGACTCCGAAAAGTCATCGATCTCGGCCTGATGGCTGACGTGAGAATGTGTATACACATTCCGGGGTAACGCTGAGAAGTCATTCATCTCGGCATAAAGCCCAAGATGAGGATGTATACACATCCGAAGGTGACTCCAAGAAGTTATACATCTCGGCCCGATGGCTAAGCTAAGGATGTGTGTCCATATTCCGAGGTAACTCCGAGAAGTCGTCCATCTCGGCCTGATGGCTGAGATCAAAGTCTATACACATCCGGAGGTGACTCCGAGAAGTCATCCATCTCGGCATGATGACTAAGATCAGGATATGTGTCCAAATTCCGAGGTAACTCCGCGAAGTCGTCCATCTCGGCCTGATGGCTGAGGTGGCAATGCGTATACACATTGCGGGCCGACTCCGACAAGTCATCGTTCTCGGCCTGATGGCTGACGTGAGAATGTGTATACACATTCCGGGGTAACGCTGAGAAGTCATTCATCTCGGCATAAAGCCCAAGATGAGGATGTATACACATCCGAAGGTGACTCCAAGAAGTTATACATCTCGGCCTGATGGCTAAGCTAAGGATGCGTGTCCATATTCCGAGGTAAATCCGAGAAGTCGTCCATCTCGGCCTGATGGCTGAGGTGACAATGCGTATACACATTCCGAAACGACTCCAAGAAGTCACCCTTCTCGGCCTGATGGCTAAGATGACAGTGTGAAAACACATTCGGAGGCGACTCCAAGAAGTCACCCATCTCGGCCTAATGACCAAGATGAGGATGTGTATACACATTCCGAAGTAACTCCGAGAATTCATCCATGTCGGCTTGATGGCTGAGATCAAAGTGTATGCACATCCGGAGGTGACTCCGAGAAGTTGTGCATCTCGGCCTGATGGCTAAGATCAGGATGGGTGTCCATATTCCGAGGTAATTCCGAGAAGTCGTCCATCTGGGCCTGATGGCTGAGATCAAAGTGTATACACATCCGGAGGTGACTCCGAGAAGTTATCCATCTCGGCATGATGACTAAGATCAGGATGTGTATACATATTCCGAGGTAACTCTGAGAAGTCATCCATCTCGTCCTGATTCTTGAGATCGAAGTGTATACAGGTTCCGAGGTGACTCCGAAAAGTCATCGATCTCGGCCTGATGGCCGACGTGAGAATGGGTATACACATTCCGGGGCGACTCCGAAAAGGCATCGTTCTCGGCCTGATGGCTGAGATGACAATGTGTATACACATTCCGGGGTAACTCCGAGAAGACGTCCATCTCGGGTTGATGGCTGACGTGAGAATGTGTATACACATTCCGGGGTAACTCTGAGAAGTCATTCATCTCGGCATGATGACTAAGATCAGGATGTGTGTCCATATTCCGAGGCAACTCCGAGAATTCATCCATGTCGGCTTGATGGCTGAGATCAAAGTGTATGCACATCCGGAGGTGACTCCGAGAAGTCATCCATCTCGGCATGATGACTAAGATCAGGATATGTGTCCATATTCCGAGGTAACTCCGCGAAGTCGTCCATCTCGGCCTGATGGCTGAGGTGGCAATGCGTATACACATTGCGGGCCGACTCCGACAAGTCATCGTTCTCGGCCTGATGGCTGACGTGAGAATGTGTATACACATTCCGGGGTAACGCTGAGAAGTCATTCATCTCGGCATAAAGCCCAAGATGAGGATGTATACACATCCGAAGGTGACTCCAAGAAGTTATACATCTCGGCCTGATGGCTAAGCTAAGGATGCGTGTCCATATTCCGAGGTAAATCCGAGAAGTCGTCCATCTCGGCCTGATGGCTGAGATGAGAATGTGTATACACGTCGCGGGGTGACTCCGAGAACTTCTCCATCTCAGCCCGACGACTAAGATCGAAGTGTATACACATGCGGAGATGACTCATAGAAGTCATCCATCTCGGCCTGATGGGTAAGATCAGGATGTGTATACATATTCCGAGGCAACTCTGAGTAGTCATCCATCTCGGCCTGATTCTTGAGATCGAAGTGTATACACGTTAGGAGGTGACGCCGAAAAGTCATCGATCTCGGCCTGATGGCTGACGTGAGAATGAGTATACACATTGCGAGCCGACTCCGACAAGTCATCGTTCTCGGCCTGATGGCTGACGTGAGAATGTGTATACACATTCCGGGGTAACGCTGAGAAGTCATTCATCTCGGCATAAAGCCCAAGATGAGGATGTATACACATCCGAAGGTGACTCCAAGAAGTTATACATCTCGGCCCGATGGCTAAGCTAAGGATGTGTGTCCATATTCCGCGGTAACTCCGAGAAGTCGTCCATCTCGGCCTGATGGCTGAGATCAAAGTCTATACACATCCGGAGGTGACTCCGAGAAGTCATCCATCTCGGCATGATGACTAAGATCAGGATATGTGTCCATATTCCGAGGTAACTCCGCGAAGTCGTCCATCTCGGCCTGATGGCTGACGTGAGAATGAGTATACACATTCCGGGGCGACTCCGAAAAGTCATCGTTCTCGGCCTGATGGCTGAGATGAGAATGTGTATTCACATTCCGGGGTAACTCCGAGAAGTCATTCATCTCGGCATAAAGCCGAAGATGAGGATGTATACACATCCGAAGGTGACTCCAAGAAGTTATACATCTCGGCCCGATGGCTAAGCTAAGGATGTGTGTCCATATTCCGAGGTAACTCCGCGATGTCGTCCATCTCAGCCTGATGGCTGAGGTGGCAATGCGTATACACATTCCGAAGCGACTCCAAGAAGTCACCCATCTCGGCCTGATGGCTAAGATAACAATGTGTATACACATTCCTAGGTGACCCCGAGAAGCCATCCATGTCCTCTTGATGGCCTAGATCAAAGTGTATACACATCCGGAGGTGACTCCGAGAAGTTATGCGTCTCAGCCTGATGGCTAAGATCAGGATGCGTGTCCATATTCCGAGGTAACTCCGCGAAGTCGTCCATCTCGGCCTGATGGCTGAGATGAGAATGTGTATACACGTCGCCAGGTGACTCCGAGAACCTATCCATCTCAGCCCGACGACTAAGATCGAAGTGTATACACATCCGGAGATGACTCCCAGAAGTCGTCCGTCACGGCCTGATGGCTGAGATCAGAATGTGTATACATATTCCGAGGTAACTCTGAGTAGTCATCCATCTCGGCCTGATTCTTGAGATCGAAGTGTATACACGTTCCGAGGTGACTCCGAAAAGTCATCGATCTCGGCCTGATGGCTGACGTGAGAATGAGTATACACATTCCGGGGCGACTCCGAGAAGTCATCGTTCTCGGCCTG
The DNA here is from genome assembly GCA_963989405.1 of Trypoxylon attenuatum. Taxonomy (NCBI): domain Eukaryota; kingdom Metazoa; phylum Arthropoda; class Insecta; order Hymenoptera; family Crabronidae; genus Trypoxylon; species Trypoxylon attenuatum. Next base: position 7,786,715 of record OZ022492.1, on the reverse strand, counting down.
ATGGCTGAGATGAGAATGTGTATTCACATTCCGGGGTAACTCCGAGAAGTCATTCATCTCGGCATAAAGCCCAAGATGAGGATGTATACACATCCGAAGGTGACTCCAAGAAGTTATACATCTCGGCCCGATGGCTAAGCTAAGGATGTGTGTCCATATTCCGAGGTAACTCCGCGATGTCGTCCATCTCAGCCTGATGGCTGAGGTGACAATGCGTATACACATTCCGAAACGACTCCAAGAAGTCACCCATCTCGGCCTGATGGCTAAGATAACAATGTGTATACACATTCCTAGGTGACCCCGAGAAGCCATCCATGTCCTCTTGATGGCTGAAATCAAAGTGTATACACATACGGAGGTGACTCCGAGAAGTTATCCGTCTCAGCCTGATGGCTAAGATCAGGATGTGTGTCCATATTCCGAGGTAACTCCGAGAAGACGTCCATCTCGGCCTGATGGCTGAGATGACGATGTGAAAACACATTCGGAGGCGACTCCAAGAAGTCACCCATCCCGGCCTACTGACCAAGATGAGGATGTGTACACACATTCCGAAGTAACTCCGAGAATTCATCCATGTCGGCTTGACGGCTGAGATCAAAGTGTATACACATCCGGAGGTGACTCCGAAAAGGCATCGTTCTCGGCCTGATGGCTGAGATGACAATGTGTATACACATTCCGGGGTAACTCCGAGAAGACGGCCATCTCGGCCTGATGGCTGACGTGAGAATGTGTATACACATTCCGGGGTAACGCTGAGAAGTCATTCATCTCGGCATAAAGCCCAAGATGAGGATGTATACACATCCGAAGGTGACTCCAAGAAGTTATACATCTCGGCCTGATGGCCAAGCTAAGGATGCGTGTCCATATTCCGAGGTAACTCCGAGAAGTCGTCCATCTCGGCCTGATGGCTGAGATCAAAGTCTATACACATCCGGAGGTGACTCCGAGAAGTTATCCATCTCGGCATGATGACTAAGATCAGGATATGTGTCCATATTCCGAGGACACTCCGCGAAGTCGTCCATCTCGGCCTGATGGCTGAGGTGACAATGCGTATACACATTGCGGGCCGACTCCGACAAGTCATCGTTCTCGGCCTGATGGCTGACGTGAGAATGTGTATACACATTCCGGGGTAACGCTGAGAAGTCATTCATCTCGGCATAAAGCCCAAGATGAGGATGTATACACATCCGAAGGTGACTCCAAGAAGTTATACATCTCGGCCCGATGGCTAAGCTAAGGATGTGTGTCCATATTCCGAGGTAACTCCGAGAAGTCGTCCATCTCGGCCTGATGGCTGAGATGACAATGCGTAGACGCATTCCGAGGTGACTCCAAGATGTCATCCATCACGGCCTGATGGCTAAGATGACAATCTGTATACACATTCCGGGGCGACTCCGAAAGCTCATCGTTGTCGGCCTGATGGCTGACGTGAGAATGAGTATTCACATTCCGGGGCGACTCCGAAAAGTCATCGTTCTGGGCCGGATGCCTAATATGACAATGTGTATACACATTCCGGGGTGACTCTGACAAGTCATCCATCACGGCCTGGTGGCTGATATGAGAATGTGTATACACGTCGCGGGGTGACTCCGAGAACTTATCCATCTCAGCCCGACGACTAACATCGAAGTGTGTACACATCCGGAGATGACTCATAGAAGTCATCCATCTCGGCCTGATGGCTAAGATCAGGATGTGTATACATATTCCGAGGTAACTCTGAGAAGTCATCCATCTCGTCCTGATTCTTGAGATCGAAGTGTATACAGGTTCCGAGGTGACTCCGAAAAGTCATCGATCTCGGCCTGATGGCCGACGTGAGAATGAGTATACACATTCCGGGGCGACTCCGAAAAGGCATCGTTCTCGGCCTGATGGCTGAGATGACAATGTGTATACACATTCCGGGGTAACTCCGAGAAGACGTCCATCTCGGCCTGATGGCTGACGTGAGAATGTGTATACACATTCCGGGGTAACTCTGAGAAGTCATTCATCTCGGCATGATGACTAAGATCAGGATGTGTGTCCATATTCCGAGGTAACTCCGCGATGTCGTCCATCTCGGCCTGATGGCTGAGGTGACAATGCGTATACACATTCCGAAACGACTCCAAGAAGTCACCCATCACGGCCTGATGGCTAAGATGACAATGTGTATACATATTCCTAGGTGACCCCGAGAAGCCATCCATGTCCTCTTGATGGCTGAAATCAAAGTGTATACACATACGGAGGTGATTCCGAGAAGTTATCCGTCTCAGCCTGATGGCTAAGATCAGGATGTGTGTCCATATTCCGAGGTAACTCCGAGAAGACGTCCATCTCGGCCTGATGGCTGAGATGACGATGTGAAAACACATTCGGAGGCGACTCCAAGAAGTCACCCATCCCGGCCTACTGACCAAGATGAGGATGTGTACACAAATTCCGAAGTAACTCCGAGAATTCATCCATGTCGGCTTGACGGCTGAGATCAAAGTGTATACACATCCGGAGGTGACTCCGAAAAGTTATACATCTCGGCATGATGACTAAGATCAGGATATGTGTCCATATTCCGAGGACACTCCGCGAAGTCGTCCATCTCGGCCTGATGGCTGAGGTGACAATGCGTATACACATTGCGGGCCGACTCCGACAAGTCATCGTTCTCGGCCTGATGGCTGACGTGAGAATGTGTATACACATTCCGGGGTAACGCTGAGAAGTCATTCATCTCGGCATAAAGCCCAAGATGAGGATGTATACACATCCGAAGGTGACTCCAAGAAGTTATACATCTCGGCCCGATGGCTAAGCTAAGGATGTGTGTCCATATTCCGAGGTAACTCCGAGAAGTCGTCCATCTCGGCCTGATGGCTGAGATGACAATGCGTAGACGCATTCCGAGGTGACTCCAAGATGTCATCCATCACGGCCTGATGGCTAAGATGACAATCTGTATACACATTCCGGGGCGAATCCGAAAGCTCATCGTTGTCGGCCTGATGGCTGACGTGAGAATGAGTATTCACATTCCGGGGCGACTCCGAAAAGTCATCGTTCTGGGCCGGATGCCTAATATGACAATGTGTATACACATTCCGGGGTGACTCTGAGAAGTCATCCATCACGGCCTGGTGGCTGATATGAGAATGTGTATACACGTCGCGGGGTGACTCCGAGAACTTATCCATCTCAGCCCGACGACTAACATCGAAGTGTGTACACATCCGGAGATGACTCATAGAAGTCATCCATCTCGGCCTGATGGCTAAGATCAGGATGTGTATACATATTCCGAGGTAACTCTGAGAAGTCATCCATCTCGTCCTGATTCTTGAGATCGAAGTGTATACAGGTTCCGAGGTGACTCCGAAAAGTCATCGATCTCGGCCTGATGGCCGACGTGAGAATGAGTATACACATTCCGGGGCGACTCCGAAAAGGCATCGTTCTCGGCCTGATGGCTGAGATGACAATGTGTATACACATTCCGGGGTAACTCCGAGAAGACGTCCATCTCGGCCTGATGGCTGACGTGAGAATGTGTATACACATTCCGGGGTAACTCTGAGAAGTCATTCATCTCGGCATGATGACTAAGATCAGGATGTGTGTCCATATTCCGAGGTAACTCCGCGATGTCGTCCATCTCGGCCTGATGGCTGAGGTGACAATGCGTATACACATTCCGAAACGACTCCAAGAAGTCACCCATCACGGCCTGATGGCTAAGATGACAATGTGTATACATATTCCTAGGTGACCCCGAGAAGCCATCCATGTCCTCTTGATGGCTGAAATCAAAGTGTATACACATACGGAGGTGACTCCGAGAAGTTATCCGTCTCAGCCTGATGGCTAAGATCAGGATGTGTGTCCATATTCCGAGGTAACTCCGAGAAGACGTCCATCTCGGCCTGATGGCTGAGATGACGATGTGAAAACACATTCGGAGGCGACTCCAAGAAGTCACCCATCCCGGCCTACTGACCAAGATGAGGATGTGTACACAAATTCCGAAGTAACTCCGAGAATTCATCCATGTCGGCTTGACGGCTGAGATCAAAGTGTATACACATCCGGAGGTGACTCCGAAAAGTTATACATCTCGGCATGATGACTAAGATCAGGATATGTGTCCATATTCCGAGGACACTCCGCGAAGTCGTCCATCTCGGCCTGATGGCTGAGGTGACAATGCGTATACACATTGCGGGCCGACTCCGACAAGTCATCGTTCTCGGCCTGATGGCTGACGTGAGAATGTGTATACACATTCCGGGGTAACGCTGAGAAGTCATTCATCTCGGCATAAAGCCCAAGATGAGGATGTATACACATCCGAAGGTGACTCCAAGAAGTTATACATCTCGGCCCGATGGCTAAGCTAAGGATGTGTGTCCATATTCCGAGGTAACTCCGAGAAGTCGTCCATCTCGGCCTGATGGCTGAGATGACAATGCGTAGACGCATTCCGAGGTGACTCCAAGATGTCATCCATCACGGCCTGATGGCTAAGATGACAATCTGTATACACATTCCGGGGCGAATCCGAAAGCTCATCGTTGTCGGCCTGATGGCTGACGTGAGAATGAGTATTCACATTCCGGGGCGACTCCGAAAAGTCATCGTTCTGGGCCGGATGCCTAATATGACAATGTGTATACACATTCCGGGGTGACTCTGAGAAGTCATCCATCACGGCCTGGTGGCTGATATGAGAATGTGTATACACGTCGCGGGGTGACTCCGAGAACTTATCCATCTCAGCCCGACGACTAACATCGAAGTGTGTACACATCCGGAGATGACTCATAGAAGTCATCCATCTCGGCCTGATGGCTAAGATCAGGATGTGTATACATATTCCGAGGTAACTCTGAGAAGTCATCCATCTCGTCCTGATTCTTGAGATCGAAGTGTATACAGGTTCCGAGGTGACTCCGAAAAGTCATCGATCTCGGCCTGATGGCCGACGTGAGAATGAGTATACACATTCCGGGGCGACTCCGAAAAGGCATCGTTCTCGGCCTGATGGCTGAGATGACAATGTGTATACACATTCCGGGGTAACTCCGAGAAGACGTCCATCTCGGCCTGATGGCTGACGTGAGAATGTGTATACACATTCCGGGGTAACTCCGAGAAGTTATCCGTCTCAGCCTGATGGCTAAGATCAGGATGCGTGTCCATATTCCGAGGTAACTCCGCGAAGTCGTCCATCTCGGCCTGATGACTGAGGTGACAATGCGTGTACACATTCCGAAACGACTCCAAGAAGTCACCCTTCTCGGCCTGATGGCTAAGATGACAATGTGAAAACACATTCGGAGGCGACTCCAAGAAGTCACCCATCCCGGCCTAATGACCAAGATGAGGACGTGTATACACATTCCGAAGTAACTCCGAGAATTCATCCATGTCGGCTTGATGTCTGAGATCAAAGTGTATGCACATCCGGAGGTGACTCCGAGAAGTTGTGCATCTCGGCCTGATGGCTAAGATCAGGATGTGTGTCCATATTCCGAGGTAATTCCGAGAAGTCGTCCATCTCGGCCTGATGGCTGAGATCAAAGTGTATACACATCCGGAGGTGACTCCGAGAAGTTATCCATCTCGACATGATGACTAAGATCAGGATGTGTGTCCATATTCCGAGGTAACTCCGCGAAGTCGTCCATCTCGGCCTGATGGCTGAGATGAGAATGTGTATACACGTCGCCAGGTGACTCCGAGAACCTATCCATCTCAGCCCGACGACTAAGATCGAAGTGTATACACATCCGGAGATGACTCCCAGAAGTCGTCCGTCACGGCCTGATGGCTGAGATCAGAATGTGTATACATATTCCGAGGTAACTCTGAGTAGTCATCCATCTCGGCCTGATTCTTGAGATCGAAGTGTATACACGTTCCGAGGTGACTCCGAAAAGTCATCGATCTCGGCCTGATGGCTGACGTGAGAATGAGTATACACATTCCGGGGCGACTCCGAAAAGTCATCGTTCTCGGCCTGATGGCTGAGATGAGAATGTGTATTCACATTCCGGGGTAACTCCGAGAAGTCATTCATCTCGGCATAAAGCCCAAGATGAGGATGTATACACATCCGAAGGTGAGTCCAAGAAGTTATACATCTCGGCCCGATGGCTAAGCTAAGGATGTGTGTCCATATTCCGAGGTAACTCCGCGATGTCGTCCATCTCAGCCTGATGGCTGAGGTGACAATGCGTATACACATTCCGAAACGACTCCAAGAAGTCACCCATCTCGGCCTGATGGCTAAGATAACAATGTGTATACACATTCCTAGGTGACCCCGAGAAGCCATCCATGTCCTCTTGATGGCCTAGATCAAAGTGTATACACATCCGGAGGTGACTCCGAGAAGTTATGCGTCTCAGCCTGATGGCTAAGATCAGGATGCGTGTCCATATTCCGAGGTAACTCCGCGAAGTCGTCCATCTCGGCCTGATGACTGAGGTGACAATGCGTATACACATTGCGGGCCGACTCCGACAAGTCATCGTTCTCGGCCTGATGGCTGACGTGAGAATGTGTATACACATTCCGGGGTAACGCTGAGAAGTCATTCATCTCGGCATAAAGCCCAAGATGAGGATGTATACACATCCGAAGGTGACTCCAAGAAGTTATACATCTCGGCCTGATGGCTAAGCTAAGGATGCGTGTCCATATTCCGAGGTAAATCCGAGAAGTCGTCCATCTCGGCCTGATGGCTGAGATCAAAGTGTATACACATCCGGAGGTGACTTCGAGAAGTTATCCATCTCGGCATGATGACTAAGATCAGGATATGTGTCCATATTCCGAGGTAACTCCGCGAAGTCGTCCATCTCGGCCTGATGGCTGAGGTGACAATGCGTATACACATTCCGAAACGACTCCAAGAAGTCACCCTTCTCGGCCTGATGGCTAAGATGACAATGTGAAAACACATTCGGAGGCGACTCCAAGAAGTCACCCATCCCGGCCTAATGACCAAGATGAGGATGTGTATACACATTCCGAAGTAACTCCGAGAATTCATCCATGTCGGCTTGATGGCTGAGATCAAAGTGTATGCACATCCGGAGGTGACTCCGAGAAGTTGAGCATCTCGGCCTGATGGCTAAGATCAGGATGTGTGTCCATATTCCGAGGTAATTCCGAGAAGTCGTCCATCTGGGCCTGATGGCTGAGATCAAAGTGTATACACATCCGGAGGTGACTCCGAGAAGTTATCCATCTCGGCATGATGACTAAGATCAGGATGTGTGTCCATATTCCGAGGTAACTCCGCGAAGTCGTCCATCTCGGCCTGATGGCTGAGATGAGAATGTGTATACACGTCGCCAGGTGACACCGAGAACCTATCCATCTCAGCCCGACGACTAAGATCGAAGTGTATACACATCCGGAGATGACTCCCAGAAGTCGTCCGTCACGGCCTGATGGCTGAGATCAGAATGTGTATACATATTCCGAGGTAACTCTGAGTAGTCATCCATCTCGGCCTGATTCTTGAGATCGAAGTGTATACACGTTCCGAGGTGACTCCGAAAAGTCATCGATCTCGGCCTGATGGCTGACGTGAGAATGAGTATACACATTCCGGGGCGACTCCGAAAAGTCATCGTTCTCGGCCTGATGGCTGAGATGAGAATGTGTATTCACATTCCGGGGTAACTCCGAGAAGTCATTCATCTCGGCATAAAGCCCAAGATGAGGATGTATACACATCCGAAGGTGACTCCAAGAAGTTATACATCTCGGCCCGATGGCTAAGCTAAGGATGTGTGTCCATATTCCGAGGTAACTCCGCGATGTCGTCCATCTCAGCCTGATGGCTGAGGTGGCAATGCGTATACACATTCCGAAGCGACTCCAAGAAGTCACCCATCTCGGCCTGATGGCTAAGATAACAATGTGTATACACATTCCTAGGTGACCCCGAGAAGCCATCCATGTCCTCTTGATGGCCTAGATCAAAGTGTATACACATCCGGAGGTGACTCCGAGAAGTTATGCGTCTCAGCCTGATGGCTAAGATCAGGATGCGTGTCCATTTTCCGAGGTAACTCCGCGAAGTCGTCCATCTCGGCCTGATGGCTGAGATGAGAATGTGTATACACGTCGCCAGGTGACTCCGAGAACCTATCCATCTCAGCCCGACGACTAAGATCGAAGTGTATACACATCCGGAGATGACTCCCAGAAGTCGTCCGTCACGGCCTGATGGCTGAGATCAGAATGTGTATACATATTCCGAGGTAACTCTGAGTAGTCATCCATCTCGGCCTGATTCTTGAGATCGAAGTGTATACACGTTCCGAGGTGACTCCGAAAAGTCATCGATCTCGGCCTGATGGCTGACGTGAGAATGAGTATACACATTCCGGGGCGACTCCGAGAAGTCATCGTTCTCGGCCTGATGGCTGAGATGAGAATGTGTATTCACATTCCGGGGTAACTCCGAGAAGTCATTCATCTCGGCATAAAGCCCAAGATGAGGATGTATACACATCCGAAGGTGACTCCAAGAAGTTATACATCTCGGCCCGATGGCTAAGCTAAGGATGTGTGTCCATATTCCGAGGTAACTCCGCGATGTCGTCCATCTCAGCCTGATGGCTGAGGTGACAATGCGTATACACATTCCGAAACGACTCCAAGAAGTCACCCATCTCGGCCTGATGGCTAAGATAACAATGTGTATACACATTCCTAGGTGACCCCGAGAAGCCATCCATGTCCTCTTGATGGCCTAGATCAAAGTGTATACACATCCGGAGGTGACTCCGAGAAGTTATGCGTCTCAGCCTGATGGCTAAGATCAGGATGCGTGTCCATATTCCGAGGTAACTCCGCGAAGTCGTCCATCTCGGCCTGATGACTGAGGTGACAATGCGTATACACATTGCGGGCCGACTCCGACAAGTCATCGTTCTCGGCCTGATGGCTGACGAGAGAATGTGTATACACATTCCGGGGTAACGCTGAGAAGTCATTCATCTCGGCATAAAGCCCAAGATGAGGATGTATACACATCCGAAGGTGACTCCAAGAAGTTATACATCTCGGCCTGATGGCTAAGCTAAGGATGCGTGTCCATATTCCGAGGTAAATCCGAGAAGTCGTCCATCTCGGCCTGATGGCTGAGATCAAAGTGTATACACATCCGGAGGTGACTTCGAGAAGTTATCCATCTCGGCATGATGACTAAGATCAGGATATGTGTCCATATTCCGAGGTAACTCCGCGAAGTCGTCCATCTCGGCCTGATGGCTGAGGTGACAATGCGTATACACATTCCGAAACGACTCCAAGAAGTCACCCTTCTCGGCCTGATGGCTAAGATGACAATGTGAAAACACATTCGGAGGCGACTCCAAGAAGTCACCCATCCCGGCCTAATGACCAAGATGAGGATGTGTATACACATTCCGAAGTAACTCCGAGAATTCATCCATGTCGGCTTGATGGCTGAGATCAAAGTGTATGCACATCCGGAGGTGACTCCGAGAAGTTGAGCATCTCGGCCTGATGGCTAAGATCAGGATGTGTGTCCATATTCCGAGGTAATTCCGAGAAGTCGTCCATCTCGGCCTGATGGCTGAGATCAAAGTGTATACACATCCGGAGGTGACTCCGAGAAGTTATCCATCTCGGCATGATGACTAAGATCAGGATGTGTGTCCATATTCCGAGGTAACTCCGCGAAGTCGTCCATCTCGGCCTGATGGCTGAGATGAGAATGTGTATACACGTCGCCAGGTGACACCGAGAACCTATCCATCTCAGCCCGACGACTAAGATCGAAGTGTATACACATCCGGAGATGACTCCCAGAAGTCGTCCGTCACGGCCTGATGGCTGAGATCAGAATGTGTATACATATTCCGAGGTAACTCTGAGTAGTCATCCATCTCGGCCTGATTCTTGAGATCGAAGTGTATACACGTTCCGAGGTGACTCCGAAAAGTCATCGATCTCGGCCTGATGGCTGACGTGAGAATGAGTATACACATTCCGGGGCGACTCCGAAAAGTCATCGTTCTCGGCCTGATGGCTGAGATGAGAATGTGTATTCACATTCCGGGGTAACTCCGAGAAGTCATTCATCTCGGCATAAAGCCCAAGATGAGGATGTATACACATCCGAAGGTGACTCCAAGAAGTTATACATCTCGGCCCGATGGCTAAGCTAAGGATGTGTGTCCATATTCCGAGGTAACTCCGCGATGTCGTCCATCTCAGCCTGATGGCTGAGGTGACAATGCGTATACACATTCCGAAACGACTCCAAGAAGTCACCCATCTCGGCCTGATGGCTAAGATAACAATGTGTATACACATTCCTAGGTGACCCCGAGAAGCCATCCATGTCCTCTTGATGGCCTAGATCAAAGTGTATACACATCCGGAGGTGACTCCGAGAAGTTATGCGTCTCAGCCTGATGGCTAAGATCAGGATGCGTGTCCATATTCCGAGGTAACTCCGCGAAGTCGTCCATCTCGGCCTGATGACTGAGGTGACAATGCGTATACACATTGCGGGCCGACTCCGACAAGTCATCGTTCTCGGCCTGATGGCTGACGTGAGAATGTGTATACACATTCCGGGGTAACGCTGAGAAGTCATTCATCTCGGCATAAAGCCCAAGATGAGGATGTATACACATCCGAAGGTGACTCCAAGAAGTTATACATCTCGGCCTGATGGCTAAGCTAAGGATGCGTGTCCATATTCCGAGGTAAATCCGAGAAGTCGTCCATCTCGGCCTGATGGCTGAGATGAGAATGTGTATACACGTCGCGGGGTGACTCCGAGAACTTCTCCATCTCAGCCCGACGACTAAGATCGAAGTGTATACACATGCGGAGATGACTCATAGAAGTCATCCATCTCGGCCTGATGGGTAAGATCAGGATGTGTATACATATTCCGAGGCAACTCTGAGTAGTCATCCATCTCGGCCTGATTCTTGAGATCGAAGTGTATACACGTTCCGAGGTGACGCCGAAAAGTCATCGATCTCGGCCTGATGGCTGACGTGAGAATGAGTATACACATTGCGAGCCGACTCCGACAAGTCATCGTTCTCGGCCTGATGGCTGACGTGAGAATGTGTATACACATTCCGGGGTAACGCTGAGAAGTCATTCATCTCGGCATAAAGCCCAAGATGAGGATGTATACACATCCGAAGGTGACTCCAAGAAGTTATACATCTCGGCCCGATGGCTAAGCTAAGGATGTGTGTCCATATTCCGAGGTAACTCCGAGAAGTCGTCCATCTCGGCCTGATGGCTGAGATCAAAGTCTATACACATCCGGAGGTGACTCCGAGAAGTCATCCATCTCGGCATGATGACTAAGATCAGGATATGTGTCCATATTCCGAGGTAACTCCGCGAAGTCGTCCATCTCGGCCTGATGGCTGACGTGAGAATGAGTATACACATTCCGGGGCGACTCCGAAAAGTCATCGTTCTCGGCCTGATGGCTGAGATGAGAATGTGTATTCACATTCCGGGGTAACTCCGAGAAGTCATTCATCTCGGCATAAAGCCCAAGATGAGGATGTATACACATCCGAAGGTGACTCCAAGAAGTTATACATCTCGGCCCGATGGCTAAGCTAAGGATGTGTGTCCATATTCCGAGGTAACTCCGCGATGTCGTCCATCTCAGCCTGATGGCTGAGGTGGCAATGCGTATACACATTCCGAAGCGACTCCAAGAAGTCACCCATCTCGGCCTGATGGCTAAGATAACAATGTGTATACACATTCCTAGGTGACCCCGAGAAGCCATCCATGTCCTCTTGATGGCCTAGATCAAAGTGTATACACATCCGGAGGTGACTCCGAGAAGTTATGCGTCTCAGCCTGATGGCTAAGATCAGGATGCGTGTCCATATTCCGAGGTAACTCCGCGAAGTCGTCCATCTCGGCCTGATGGCTGAGATGAGAATGTGTATACACGTCGCCAGGTGACTCCGAGAACCTATCCATCTCAGCCCGACGACTAAGATCGAAGTGTATACACATCCGGAGATCACTCCCAGAAGTCGTCCGTCACGGCCTGATGGCTGAGATCAGAATGTGTATACATATTCCGAGGTAACTCTGAGTAGTCATCCATCTCGGCCTGATTCTTGAGATCGAAGTGTATACACGTTCCGAGGTGACTCCGAAAAGTCATCGATCTCGGCCTGATGGCTGACGTGAGAATGAGTATACACATTCCGGGGCGACTCCGAGAAGTCATCGTTCTCGGCCTGATGGCTGAGATGAGAATGTGTATTCACATTCCGGGGTAACTCCGAGAAGTCATTCATCTCGGCATAAAGCCCAAGATGAGGATGTATACACATCCGAAGGTGACTCCAAGAAGTTATACATCTCGGCCCGATGGCTAAGCTAAGGATGTGTGTCCATATTCCGAGGTAACTCCGCGATGTCGTCCATCTCAGCCTGATGGCTGAGGTGACAATGCGTATACACATTCCGAAACGACTCCAAGAAGTCACCCATCTCGGCCTGATGGCTAAGATAACAATGTGTATACACATTCCTAGGTGACCCCGAGAAGCCATCCATGTCCTCTTGATGGCTGAAATCAAAGTGTATACACATACGGAGGTGACTCCGAGAAGTTATCCGTCTCAGCCTGATGGCTAAGATCAGGATGTGTGTCCATATTCCGAGGTAACTCCGAGAAGACGTCCATCTCGGCCTGATGGCTGAGATGACGATGTGAAAACACATTCGGAGGCGACTCCAAGAAGTCACCCATCCCGGCCTACTGACCAAGATGAGGATGTGTACACACATTCCGAAGTAACTCCGAGAATTCATCCATGTCGGCTTGACGGCTGAGATCAAAGTGTATACACATCCGGAGGTGACTCCGAAAAGGCATCGTTCTCGGCCTGATGGCTGAGATGACAATGTGTATACACATTCCGGGGTAACTCCGAGAAGACGGCCATCTCGGCCTGATGGCTGACGTGAGAATGTGTATACACATTCCGGGGTAACGCTGAGAAGTCATTCATCTCGGCATAAAGCCCAAGATGAGGATGTATACACATCCGAAGGTGACTCCAAGAAGTTATACATCTCGGCCTGATGGCCAAGCTAAGGATGCGTGTCCATATTCCGAGGTAACTCCGAGAAGTCGTCCATCTCGGCCTGATGGCTGAGATCAAAGTCTATACACATCCGGAGGTGACTCCGAGAAGTTATCCATCTCGGCATGATGACTAAGATCAGGATATGTGTCCATATTCCGAGGACACTCCGCGAAGTCGTCCATCTCGGCCTGATGGCTGAGGTGACAATGCGTATACACATTGCGGGCCGACTCCGACAAGTCATCGTTCTCGGCCTGATGGCTGACGTGAGAATGTGTATACACATTCCGGGGTAACGCTGAGAAGTCATTCATCTCGGCATAAAGCCCAAGATGAGGATGTATACACATCCGAAGGTGACTCCAAGAAGTTATACATCTCGGCCCGATGGCTAAGCTAAGGATGTGTGTCCATATTCCGAGGTAACTCCGAGAAGTCGTCCATCTCGGCCTGATGGCTGAGATGACAATGCGTAGACGCATTCCGAGGTGACTCCAAGATGTCATCCATCACGGCCTGATGGCTAAGATGACAATCTGTATACACATTCCGGGGCGACTCCGAAAGCTCATCGTTGTCGGCCTGATGGCTGACGTGAGAATGAGTATTCACATTCCGGGGCGACTCCGAAAAGTCATCGTTCTGGGCCGGATGCCTAATATGACAATGTGTATACACATTCCGGGGTGACTCTGACAAGTCATCCATCACGGCCTGGTGGCTGATATGAGAATGTGTATACACGTCGCGGGGTGACTCCGAGAACTTATCCATCTCAGCCCGACGACTAACATCGAAGTGTGTACACATCCGGAGATGACTCATAGAAGTCATCCATCTCGGCCTGATGGCTAAGATCAGGATGTGTATACATATTCCGAGGTAACTCTGAGAAGTCATCCATCTCGTCCTGATTCTTGAGATCGAAGTGTATACAGGTTCCGAGGTGACTCCGAAAAGTCATCGATCTCGGCCTGATGGCCGACGTGAGAATGAGTATACACATTCCGGGGCGACTCCGAAAAGGCATCGTTCTCGGCCTGATGGCTGAGATGACAATGTGTATACACATTCCGGGGTAACTCCGAGAAGACGTCCATCTCGGCCTGATGGCTGACGTGAGAATGTGTATACACATTCCGGGGTAACTCTGAGAAGTCATTCATCTCGGCATGATGACTAAGATCAGGATGTGTGTCCATATTCCGAGGTAACTCCGCGATGTCGTCCATCTCGGCCTGATGGCTGAGGTGACAATGCGTATACACATTCCGAAACGACTCCAAGAAGTCACCCATCACGGCCTGATGGCTAAGATGACAATGTGTATACATATTCCTAGGTGACCCCGAGAAGCCATCCATGTCCTCTTGATGGCTGAAATCAAAGTGTATACACATACGGAGGTGACTCCGAGAAGTTATCCGTCTCAGCCTGATGGCTAAGATCAGGATGTGTGTCCATATTCCGAGGTAACTCCGAGAAGACGTCCATCTCGGCCTGATGGCTGAGATGACGATGTGAAAACACATTCGGAGGCGACTCCAAGAAGTCACCCATCCCGGCCTACTGACCAAGATGAGGATGTGTACACAAATTCCGAAGTAACTCCGAGAATTCATCCATGTCGGCTTGACGGCTGAGATCAAAGTGTATACACATCCGGAGGTGACTCCGAAAAGTTATACATCTCGGCATGATGACTAAGATCAGGATATGTGTCCATATTCCGAGGACACTCCGCGAAGTCGTCCATCTCGGCCTGATGGCTGAGGTGACAATGCGTATACACATTGCGGGCCGACTCCGACAAGTCATCGTTCTCGGCCTGATGGCTGACGTGAGAATGTGTATACACATTCCGGGGTAACGCTGAGAAGTCATTCATCTCGGCATAAAGCCCAAGATGAGGATGTATACACATCCGAAGGTGACTCCAAGAAGTTATACATCTCGGCCCGATGGCTAAGCTAAGGATGTGTGTCCATATTCCGAGGTAACTCCGAGAAGTCGTCCATCTCGGCCTGATGGCTGAGATGACAATGCGTAGACGCATTCCGAGGTGACTCCAAGATGTCATCCATCACGGCCTGATGGCTAAGATGACAATCTGTATACACATTCCGGGGCGAATCCGAAAGCTCATCGTTGTCGGCCTGATGGCTGACGTGAGAATGAGTATTCACATTCCGGGGCGACTCCGAAAAGTCATCGTTCTGGGCCGGATGCCTAATATGACAATGTGTATACACATTCCGGGGTGACTCTGAGAAGTCATCCATCACGGCCTGGTGGCTGATATGAGAATGTGTATACACGTCGCGGGGTGACTCCGAGAACTTATCCATCTCAGCCCGACGACTAACATCGAAGTGTGTACACATCCGGAGATGACTCATAGAAGTCATCCATCTCGGCCTGATGGCTAAGATCAGGATGTGTATACATATTCCGAGGTAACTCTGAGAAGTCATCCATCTCGTCCTGATTCTTGAGATCGAAGTGTATACAGGTTCCGAGGTGACTCCGAAAAGTCATCGATCTCGGCCTGATGGCCGACGTGAGAATGAGTATACACATTCCGGGGCGACTCCGAAAAGGCATCGTTCTCGGCCTGATGGCTGAGATGACAATGTGTATACACATTCCGGGGTAACTCCGAGAAGACGTCCATCTCGGCCTGATGGCTGACGTGAGAATGTGTATACACATTCCGGGGTAACTCCGAGAAGTTATCCGTCTCAGCCTGATGGCTAAGATCAGGATGCGTGTCCATATTCCGAGGTAACTCCGCGAAGTCGTCCATCTCGGCCTGATGACTGAGGTGACAATGCGTGTACACATTCCGAAACGACTCCAAGAAGTCACCCTTCTCGGCCTGATGGCTAAGATGACAATGTGAAAACACATTCGGAGGCGACTCCAAGAAGTCACCCATCCCGGCCTAATGACCAAGATGAGGATGTGTATACACATTCCGAAGTAACTCCGAGAATTCATCCATGTCGGCTTGATGTCTGAGATCAAAGTGTATGCACATCCGGAGGTGACTCCGAGAAGTTGTGCATCTCGGCCTGATGGCTAAGATCAGGATGTGTGTCCATATTCCGAGGTAATTCCGAGAAGTCGTCCATCTCGGCCTGATGGCTGAGATCAAAGTGTATACACATCCGGAGGTGACTCCGAGAAGTTATCCATCTCGACATGATGACTAAGATCAGGATGTGTGTCCATATTCCGAGGTAACTCCGCGAAGTCGTCCATCTCGGCCTGATGGCTGAGATGAGAATGTGTATACACGTCGCCAGGTGACTCCGAGAACCTATCCATCTCAGCCCGACGACTAAGATCGAAGTGTATACACATCCGGAGATGACTCCCAGAAGTCGTCCGTCACGGCCTGATGGCTGAGATCAGAATGTGTATACATATTCCGAGGTAACTCTGAGTAGTCATCCATCTCGGCCTGATTCTTGAGATCGAAGTGTATACACGTTCCGAGGTGACTCCGAAAAGTCATCGATCTCGACCTGATGGCTGACGTGAGAATGAGTATACACATTCCGGGGCGACTCCGAAAAGTCATCGTTCTCGGCCTGATGGCTGAGATGAGAATGTGTATTCACATTCCGGGGTAACTCCGAGAAGTCATTCATCTCGGCATAAAGCCCAAGATGAGGATGTATACACATCCGAAGGTGAGTCCAAGAAGTTATACATCTCGGCCCGATGGCTAAGCTAAGGATGTGTGTCCATATTCCGAGGTAACTCCGCGATGTCGTCCATCTCAGCCTGATGGCTGAGGTGACAATGCGTATACACATTCCGAAACGACTCCAAGAAGTCACCCATCTCGGCCTGATGGCTAAGATAACAATGTGTATACACATTCCTAGGTGACCCCGAGAAGCCATCCATGTCCTCTTGATGGCCTAGATCAAAGTGTATACACATCCGGAGGTGACTCCGAGAAGTTATGCGTCTCAGCCTGATGGCTAAGATCAGGATGCGTGTCCATATTCCGAGGTAACTCCGCGAAGTCGTCCATCTCGGCCTGATGACTGAGGTGACAATGCGTATACACATTGCGGGCCGACTCCGACAAGTCATCGTTCTCGGCCTGATGGCTGACGTGAGAATGTGTATACACATTCCGGGGTAACGCTGAGAAGTCATTCATCTCGGCATAAAGCCCAAGATGAGGATGTATACACATCCGAAGGTGACTCCAAGAAGTTATACATCTCGGCCTGATGGCTAAGCTAAGGATGCGTGTCCATATTCCGAGGTAAATCCGAGAAGTCGTCCATCTCGGCCTGATGGCTGAGATCAAAGTGTATACACATCCGGAGGTGACTTCGAGAAGTTATCCATCTCGGCATGATGACTAAGATCAGGATATGTGTCCATATTCCGAGGTAACTCCGCGAAGTCGTCCATCTCGGCCTGATGGCTGAGGTGACAATGCGTATACACATTCCGAAACGACTCCAAGAAGTCACCCTTCTCGGCCTGATGGCTAAGATGACAATGTGAAAACACATTCGGAGGCGACTCCAAGAAGTCACCCATCCCGGCCTAATGACCAAGATGAGGATGTGTATACACATTCCGAAGTAACTCCGAGAATTCATCCATGTCGGCTTGATGGCTGAGATCAAAGTGTATGCACATCCGGAGGTGACTCCGAGAAGTTGAGCATCTCGGCCTGATGGCTAAGATCAGGATGTGTGTCCATATTCCGAGGTAATTCCGAGAAGTCGTCCATCTGGGCCTGATGGCTGAGATCAAAGTGTATACACATCCGGAGGTGACTCCGAGAAGTTATCCATCTCGGCATGATGACTAAGATCAGGATGTGTGTCCATATTCCGAGGTAACTCCGCGAAGTCGTCCATCTCGGCCTGATGGCTGAGATGAGAATGTGTATACACGTCGCCAGGTGACACCGAGAACCTATCCATCTCAGCCCGACGACTAAGATCGAAGTGTATACACATCCGGAGATGACTCCCAGAAGTCGTCCGTCACGGCCTGATGGCTGAGATCAGAATGTGTATACATATTCCGAGGTAACTCTGAGTAGTCATCCATCTCGGCCTGATTCTTGAGATCGAAGTGTATACACGTTCCGAGGTGACTCCGAAAAGTCATCGATCTCGGCCTGATGGCTGACGTGAGAATAAGTATACACATTCCGGGGCGACTCCGAAAAGTCATCGTTCTCGGCCTGATGGCTGAGATGAGAATGTGTATTCACATTCCGGGGTAACTCCGAGAAGTCATTCATCTCGGCATAAAGCCCAAGATGAGGATGTATACACATCCGAAGGTGACTCCAAGAAGTTATACATCTCGGCCCGATGGCTAAGCTAAGGATGTGTGTCCATATTCCGAGGTAACTCCGCGATGTCGTCCATCTCAGCCTGATGGCTGAGATGACGATGTGAAAACACATTCGGAGGCGACTCCAAGAAGTCACCCATCCCGGCCTACTGACCAAGATGAGGATGTGTACACAAATTCCGAAGTAACTCCGAGAATTCATCCATGTCGGCTTGACGGCTGAGATCAAAGTGTATACACATCCGGAGGTGACTCCGAAAAGTTATACATCTCGGCATGATGACTAAGATCAGGATATGTGTCCATATTCCGAGGACACTCCGCGAAGTCGTCCATCTCGGCCTGATGGCTGAGGTGACAATGCGTATACACATTGCGGGCCGACTCCGACAAGTCATCGTTCTCGGCCTGATGGCTGACGTGAGAATGTGTATACACATTCCGGGGTAACGCTGAGAAGTCATTCATCTCGGCATAAAGCCCAAGATGAGGATGTATACACATCCGAAGGTGACTCCAAGAAGTTATACATCTCGGCCCGATGGCTAAGCTAAGGATGTGTGTCCATATTCCGAGGTAACTCCGAGAAGTCGTCCATCTCGGCCTGATGGCTGAGATGACAATGCGTAGACGCATTCCGAGGTGACTCCAAGATGTCATCCATCACGGCCTGATGGCTAAGATGACAATCTGTATACACATTCCGGGGCGAATCCGAAAGCTCATCGTTGTCGGCCTGATGGCTGACGTGAGAATGAGTATTCACATTCCGGGGCGACTCCGAAAAGTCATCGTTCTGGGCCGGATGCCTAATATGACAATGTGTATACACATTCCGGGGTGACTCTGAGAAGTCATCCATCACGGCCTGGTGGCTGATATGAGAATGTGTATACACGTCGCGGGGTGACTCCGAGAACTTATCCATCTCAGCCCGACGACTAACATCGAAGTGTGTACACATCCGGAGATGACTCATAGAAGTCATCCATCTCGGCCTGATGGCTAAGATCAGGATGTGTATACATATTCCGAGGTAACTCTGAGAAGTCATCCATCTCGTCCTGATTCTTGAGATCGAAGTGTATACAGGTTCCGAGGTGACTCCGAAAAGTCATCGATCTCGGCCTGATGGCCGACGTGAGAATGAGTATACACATTCCGGGGCGACTCCGAAAAGGCATCGTTCTCGGCCTGATGGCTGAGATGACAATGTGTATACACATTCCGGGGTAACTCCGAGAAGACGTCCATCTCGGCCTGATGGCTGACGTGAGAATGTGTATACACATTCCGGGGTAACTCCGAGAAGTTATCCGTCTCAGCCTGATGGCTAAGATCAGGATGCGTGTCCATATTCCGAGGTAACTCCGCGAAGTCGTCCATCTCGGCCTGATGACTGAGGTGACAATGCGTGTACACATTCCGAAACGACTCCAAGAAGTCACCCTTCTCGGCCTGATGGCTAAGATGACAATGTGAAAACACATTCGGAGGCGACTCCAAGAAGTCACCCATCCCGGCCTAATGACCAAGATGAGGATGTGTATACACATTCCGAAGTAACTCCGAGAATTCATCCATGTCGGCTTGATGTCTGAGATCAAAGTGTATGCACATCCGGAGGTGACTCCGAGAAGTTGTGCATCTCGGCCTGATGGCTAAGATCAGGATGTGTGTCCATATTCCGAGGTAATTCCGAGAAGTCGTCCATCTCGGCCTGATGGCTGAGATCAAAGTGTATACACATCCGGAGGTGACTCCGAGAAGTTATCCATCTCGACATGATGACTAAGATCAGGATGTGTGTCCATATTCCGAGGTAACTCCGCGAAGTCGTCCATCTCGGCCTGATGGCTGAGATGAGAATGTGTATACACGTCGCCAGGTGACTCCGAGAACCTATCCATCTCAGCCCGACGACTAAGATCGAAGTGTATACACATCCGGAGATGACTCCCAGAAGTCGTCCGTCACGGCCTGATGGCTGAGATCAGAATGTGTATACATATTCCGAGGTAACTCTGAGTAGTCATCCATCTCGGCCTGATTCTTGAGATCGAAGTGTATACACGTTCCGAGGTGACTCCGAAAAGTCATCGATCTCGACCTGATGGCTGACGTGAGAATGAGTATACACATTCCGGGGCGACTCCGAAAAGTCATCGTTCTCGGCCTGATGGCTGAGATGAGAATGTGTATTCACATTCCGGGGTAACTCCGAGAAGTCATTCATCTCGGCATAAAGCCCAAGATGAGGATGTATACACATCCGAAGGTGAGTCCAAGAAGTTATACATCTCGGCCCGATGGCTAAGCTAAGGATGTGTGTCCATATTCCGAGGTAACTCCGCGATGTCGTCCATCTCAGCCTGATGGCTGAGGTGACAATGCGTATACACATTCCGAAACGACTCCAAGAAGTCACCCATCTCGGCCTGATGGCTAAGATAACAATGTGTATACACATTCCTAGGTGACCCCGAGAAGCCATCCATGTCCTCTTGATGGCCTAGATCAAAGTGTATACACATCCGGAGGTGACTCCGAGAAGTTATGCGTCTCAGCCTGATGGCTAAGATCAGGATGCGTGTCCATATTCCGAGGTAACTCCGCGAAGTCGTCCATCTCGGCCTGATGACTGAGGTGACAATGCGTATACACATTGCGGGCCGACTCCGACAAGTCATCGTTCTCGGCCTGATGGCTGACGTGAGAATGTGTATACACATTCCGGGGTAACGCTGAGAAGTCATTCATCTCGGCATAAAGCCCAAGATGAGGATGTATACACATCCGAAGGTGACTCCAAGAAGTTATACATCTCGGCCTGATGGCTAAGCTAAGGATGCGTGTCCATATTCCGAGGTAAATCCGAGAAGTCGTCCATCTCGGCCTGATGGCTGAGATCAAAGTGTATACACATCCGGAGGTGACTTCGAGAAGTTATCCATCTCGGCATGATGACTAAGATCAGGATATGTGTCCATATTCCGAGGTAACTCCGCGAAGTCGTCCATCTCGGCCTGATGGCTGAGGTGACAATGCGTATACACATTCCGAAACGACTCCAAGAAGTCACCCTTCTCGGCCTGATGGCTAAGATGACAATGTGAAAACACATTCGGAGGCGACTCCAAGAAGTCACCCATCCCGGCCTAATGACCAAGATGAGGATGTGTATACACATTCCGAAGTAACTCCGAGAATTCATCCATGTCGGCTTGATGGCTGAGATCAAAGTGTATGCACATCCGGAGGTGACTCCGAGAAGTTGAGCATCTCGGCCTGATGGCTAAGATCAGGATGTGTGTCCATATTCCGAGGTAATTCCGAGAAGTCGTCCATCTGGGCCTGATGGCTGAGATCAAAGTGTATACACATCCGGAGGTGACTCCGAGAAGTTATCCATCTCGGCATGATGACTAAGATCAGGATGTGTGTCCATATTCCGAGGTAACTCCGCGAAGTCGTCCATCTCGGCCTGATGGCTGAGATGAGAATGTGTATACACGTCGCCAGGTGACACCGAGAACCTATCCATCTCAGCCCGACGACTAAGATCGAAGTGTATACACATCCGGAGATGACTCCCAGAAGTCGTCCGTCACGGCCTGATGGCTGAGATCAGAATGTGTATACATATTCCGAGGTAACTCTGAGTAGTCATCCATCTCGGCCTGATTCTTGAGATCGAAGTGTATACACGTTCCGAGGTGACTCCGAAAAGTCATCGATCTCGGCCTGATGGCTGACGTGAGAATGAGTATACACATTCCGGGGCGACTCCGAAAAGTCATCGTTCTCGGCCTGATGGCTGAGATGAGAATGTGTATTCACATTCCGGGGTAACTCCGACAAGTCATTCATCTCGGCATAAAGCCCAAGATGAGGATGTATACACATCCGAAGGTGACTCCAAGAAGTTATACATCTCGGCCCGATGGCTAAGCTAAGGATGTGTGTCCATATTCCGAGGTAACTCCGCGATGTCGTCCATCTCAGCCTGATGGCTGAGGTGGCAATGCGTATACACATTCCGAAGCGACTCCAAGAAGTCACCCATCTCGGCCTGATGGCTAAGATAATGTGTATACACATTCCTAGGTGACCCCGAGAAGCCATCCATGTCCTCTTGATGGCCTAGATCAAAGTGTATACACATCCGGAGGTGACTCCGAGAAGTTATGCGTCTCAGCCTGATGGCTAAGATCAGGATGCGTGTCCATATTCCGAGGTAACTCCGCGAAGTCGTCCATCTCGGCCTGATGGCTGAGATGAGAATGTGTATACACGTCGCCAGGTGACTCCGAGAACCTATCCATCTCAGCCCGACGACTAAGATCGAAGTGTATACACATCCGGAGATGACTCCCAGAAGTCGTCCGTCACGGCCTGATGGCTGAGATCAGAATGTGTATACATATTCCGAGGTAACTCTGAGTAGTCATCCATCTCGGCCTGATTCTTGAGATCGAAGTGTATACACGTTCCGAGGTGACTCCGAAAAGTCATCGATCTCGGCCTGATGGCTGACGTGAGAATGAGTATACACATTCCGGGGCGACTCCGAGAAGTCATCGTTCTCGGCCTGATGGCTGAGATGAGAATGTGTATTCACATTCCGGGGTAACTCCGAGAAGTCATTCATCTCGGCATAAAGCCCAAGATGAGGATGTATACACATCCGAAGGTGACTCCAAGAAGTTATACATCTCGGCCCGATGGCTAAGCTAAGGATGTGTGTCCATATTCCGAGGTAACTCCGCGATGTCGTCCATCTCAGCCTGATGGCTGAGGTGACAATGCGTATACACATTCCGAAACGACTCCAAGAAGTCACCCATCTCGGCCTGATGGCTAAGATAACAATGTGTATACACATTCCTAGGTGACCCCGAGAAGCCATCCATGTCCTCTTGATGGCCTAGATCAAAGTGTATACACATCCGGAGGTGACTCCGAGAAGTTATGCGTCTCAGCCTGATGGCTAAGATCAGGATGCGTGTCCATATTCCGAGGTAACTCCGCGAAGTCGTCCATCTCGGCCTGATGACTGAGGTGACAATGCGTATACACATTGCGGGCCGACTCCGACAAGTCATCGTTCTCGGCCTGATGGCTGACGAGAGAATGTGTATACACATTCCGGGGTAACGCTGAGAAGTCATTCATCTCGGCATAAAGCCCAAGATGAGGATGTATACACATCCGAAGGTGACTCCAAGAAGTTATACATCTCGGCCTGATGGCTAAGCTAAGGATGCGTGTCCATATTCCGAGGTAAATCCGAGAAGTCGTCCATCTCGGCCTGATGGCTGAGATCAAAGTGTATACACATCCGGAGGTGACTTCGAGAAGTTATCCATCTCGGCATGATGACTAAGATCAGGATATGTGTCCATATTCCGAGGTAACTCCGCGAAGTCGTCCATCTCGGCCTGATGGCTGAGGTGACAATGCGTATACACATTCCGAAACGACTCCAAGAAGTCACCCTTCTCGGCCTGATGGCTAAGATGACAATGTGAAAACACATTCGGAGGCGACTCCAAGAAGTCACCCATCCCGGCCTAATGACCAAGATGAGGATGTGTATACACATTCCGAAGTAACTCCGAGAATTCATCCATGTCGGCTTGATGGCTGAGATCAAAGTGTATGCACATCCGGAGGTGACTCCGAGAAGTTGAGCATCTCGGCCTGATGGCTAAGATCAGGATGTGTGTCCATATTCCGAGGTAATTCCGAGAAGTCGTCCATCTCGGCCTGATGGCTGAGATCAAAGTGTATACACATCCGGAGGTGACTCCGAGAAGTTATCCATCTCGGCATGATGACTAAGATCAGGATGTGTGTCCATATTCCGAGGTAACTCCGCGAAGTCGTCCATCTCGGCCTGATGGCTGAGATGAGAATGTGTATACACGTCGCCAGGTGACACCGAGAACCTATCCATCTCAGCCCGACGACTAAGATCGAAGTGTATACACATCCGGAGATGACTCCCAGAAGTCGTCCGTCACGGCCTGATGGCTGAGATCAGAATGTGTATACATATTCCGAGGTAACTCTGAGTAGTCATCCATCTCGGCCTGATTCTTGAGATCGAAGTGTATACACGTTCCGAGGTGACTCCGAAAAGTCATCGATCTCGGCCTGATGGCTGACGTGAGAATGAGTATACACATTCCGGGGCGACTCCGAAAAGTCATCGTTCTCGGCCTGATGGCTGAGATGAGAATGTGTATTCACATTCCGGGGTAACTCCGAGAAGTCATTCATCTCGGCATAAAGCCCAAGATGAGGATGTATACACATCCGAAGGTGACTCCAAGAAGTTATACATCTCGGCCCGATGGCTAAGCTAAGGATGTGTGTCCATATTCCGAGGTAACTCCGCGATGTCGTCCATCTCAGCCTGATGGCTGAGGTGACAATGCGTATACACATTCCGAAACGACTCCAAGAAGTCACCCATCTCGGCCTGATGGCTAAGATAACAATGTGTATACACATTCCTAGGTGACCCCGAGAAGCCATCCATGTCCTCTTGATGGCCTAGATCAAAGTGTATACACATCCGGAGGTGACTCCGAGAAGTTATGCGTCTCAGCCTGATGGCTAAGATCAGGATGCGTGTCCATATTCCGAGGTAACTCCGCGAAGTCGTCCATCTCGGCCTGATGACTGAGGTGACAATGCGTATACACATTGCGGGCCGACTCCGACAAGTCATCGTTCTCGGCCTGATGGCTGACGTGAGAATGTGTATACACATTCCGGGGTAACGCTGAGAAGTCGTTCATCTCGGCATAAAGCCCAAGATGAGGATGTATACACATCCGAAGGTGACTCCAAGAAGTTATACATCTCGGCCTGATGGCTAAGCTAAGGATGCGTGTCCATATTCCGAGGTAAATCCGAGAAGTCGTCCATCTCGGCCTGATGGCTGAGATCAAAGTGTATACACATCCGGAGGTGACTTCGAGAAGTTATCCATCTCGGCATGATGACTAAGATCAGGATATGTGTCCATATTCCGAGGTAACTCCGCGAAGTCGTCCATCTCGGCCTGATGGCTGAGGTGACAATGCGTATACACATTCCGAAACGACTCCAAGAAGTCACCCTTCTCGGCCTGATGGCTAAGATGACAATGTGAAAACACATTCGGGGGCGACTCCAAGAAGTCACCCATCCCGGCCTAATGACCAAGATGAGGATGTGTATACACATTCCGAAGTAACTCCGAGAATTCATCCATGTCGGCTTGATGGCTGAGATCAAAGTGTATGCACATCCGGAGGTGACTCCGAGAAGTTGAGCATCTCGGCCTGATGGCTAAGATCAGGATGTGTGTCCATATTCCGAGGTAATTCCGAGAAGTCGTCCATCTCGGCCTGATGGCTGAGATCAAAATGTATACACATCCGGAGGTGACTCCGAGAAGTTATCCATCTCGGCATGATGACTAAGATCAGGATGTGTGTCCATATTCCGAGGTAACTCCGCGAAGTCGTCCATCTCGGCCTGATGGCTGAGATGAGAATGTGTATACACGTCGCCAGGTGACACCGAGAACCTATCCATCTCAGCCCGACGACTAAGATCGAAGTGTATACACATCCGGAGATGACTCCCAGAAGTCGTCCGTCACGGCCTGATGGCTGAGATCAGAATGTGTATACATATTCCGAGGTAACTCTGAGTAGTCATCCATCTCGGCCTGATTCTTGAGATCGAAGTGTATACACGTTCCGAGGTGACTCCGAAAAGTCATCGATCTCGGCCTGATGGCTGACGTGAGAATGAGTATACACATTCCGGGGCGACTCCGAAAAGTCATCGTTCTCGGCCTGATGGCTGAGATGAGAATGTGTATTCACATTCCGGGGTAACTCCGAGAAGTCATTCATCTCGGCATAAAGCCCAAGATGAGGATGTATACACATCCGAAGGTGACTCCAAGAAGTTATACATCTCGGCCCGATGGCTAAGCTAAGGATGTGTGTCCATATTCCGAGGTAACTCCGCGATGTCGTCCATCTCAGCCTGATGGCTGAGGTGACAATGCGTATACACATTCCGAAACGACTCCAAGAAGTCACCCATCTCGGCCTGATGGCTAAGATAACAATGTGTATACACATTCCTAGGTGACCCCGAGAAGCCATCCATGTCCTCTTGATGGCCTAGATCAAAGTGTATACACATCCGGAGGTGACTCCGAGAAGTTATGCGTCTCAGCCTGATGGCTAAGATCAGGATGCGTGTCCATATTCCGAGGTAACTCCGCGAAGTCGTCCATCTCGGCCTGATGACTGAGGTGACAATGCGTATACACATTGCGGGCCGACTCCGACAAGTCATCGTTCTCGGCCTGATGGCTGACGTGAGAATGTGTATACACATTCCGGGGTAACGCTGAGAAGTCATTCATCTCGGCATAAAGCCCAAGATGAGGATGTATACACATCCGAAGGTGACTCCAAGAAGTTATACATCTCGGCCTGATGGCTAAGCTAAGGATGCGTGTCCATATTCCGAGGTAAATCCGAGAAGTCGTCCATCTCGGCCTGATGGCTGAGATCAAAGTGTATACACATCCGGAGGTGACTTCGAGAAGTTATCCATCTCGGCATGATGACTAAGATCAGGATATGTGTCCATATTCCGAGGTAACTCCGCGAAGTCGTCCATCTCGGCCTGATGGCTGAGGTGACAATGCGTATACACATTCCGAAACGACTCCAAGAAGTCACCCTTCTCGGCCTGATGGCTAAGATGACAATGTGAAAACACATTCGGGGGCGACTCCAAGAAGTCACCCATCCCGGCCTAATGACCAAGATGAGGATGTGTATACACATTCCGAAGTAACTCCGAGAATTCATCCATGTCGGCTTGATGGCTGAGATCAAAGTGTATGCACATCCGGAGGTGACTCCGAGAAGTTGAGCATCTCGGCCTGATGGCTAAGATCAGGATGTGTGTCCATATTCCGAGGTAATTCCGAGAAGTCGTCCATCTCGGCCTGATGGCTGAGATCAAAGTGTATACACATCCGGAGGTGACTCCGAGAAGTTATCCATCTCGGCATGATGACTAAGATCAGGATGTGTGTCCATATTCCGAGGTAATTCCGCGAAGTCGTCCATCTCGGCCTGATGGCTGAGATGAGAATGTGTATACACGTCGCCAGGTGACTCCGAGAACCTATCCATCTCAGCCCGACGACTAAGATCGAAGTGTATACACATCCGGAGATGACTCCCAGAAGTCGTCCGTCACGGCCTGATGGCTGAGATCAGAATGTGTATACATATTCCGAGGTAACTCTGAGTAGTCATCCATCTCGGCCTGATTCTTGAGATCGAAGTGTATACACGTTCCGAGGTGACTCCGAAAAGTCATCGATCTCGGCCTGATGGCTGACGTGAGAATGAGTATACACATTCCGGGGCGACTCCGAAAAGTCATCGTTCTCGGCCTGATGGCTGAGATGAGAATGTGTATTCACATTCCGGGGTAACTCCGAGAAGTCATTCATCTCGGCATAAAGCCCAAGATGAGGATGTATACACATCCGAAGGTGACTCCAAGAAGTTATACATCTCGGCCCGATGGCTAAGCTAAGGATGTGTGTCCATATTCCGAGGTAACTCCGCGATGTCGTCCATCTCAGCCTGATGGCTGAGGTGACAATGCGTATACACATTCCGAAACGACTCCAAGAAGTCACCCATCTCGGCCTGATGGCTAAGATAACAATGTGTATACACATTCCTAGGTGACCCCGAGAAGCCATCCATGTCCTCTTGATGGCCTAGATCAAAGTGTATACACATCCGGAGGTGACTCCGAGAAGTTATGCGTCTCAGCCTGATGGCTAAGATCAGGATGCGTGTCCATATTCCGAGGTAACTCCGCGAAGTCGTCCATCTCGGCCTGATGACTGAGGTGACAATGCGTATACACATTGCGGGCCGACTCCGACAAGTCATCGTTCTCGGCCTGATGGCTGACGTGAGAATGTGTATACACATTCCGGGGTAACGCTGAGAAGTCATTCATCTCGGCATAAAGCCCAAGATGAGGATGTATACACATCCGAAGGTGACTCCAAGAAGTTATACATCTCGGCCTGATGGCTAAGCTAAGGATGCGTGTCCATATTCCGAGGTAAATCCGAGAAGTCGTCCATCTCGGCCTGATGGCTGAGATCAAAGTGTATACACATCCGGAGGTGACTTCGAGAAGTTATCCATCTCGGCATGATGACTAAGATCAGGATATGTGTCCATATTCCGAGGTAACTCCGCGAAGTCGTCCATCTCGGCCTGATGCCTGAGGTGACAATGCGTATACACATTCCGAAACGACTCCAAGAAGTCACCCTTCTCGGCCTGATGGCTAAGATGACAATGTGAAAACACATTCGGAGGCGACTCCAAGAAGTCACCCATCCCGGCCTAATGACCAAGATGAGGATGTGTATACACATTCCGAAGTAACTCCGAGAATTCATCCATGTCGGCTTCATGGCTGAGATCAAAGTGTATGCACATCCGGAGGTGACTCCAAGAAGTTATACATCTCGGCCTGATGGCTAAGCTAAGGATGCGTGTCCATATTCCGAGGTAAATCCGAGAAGTCGTCCATCTCGGCCTGATGGCTGAGATCAAAGTGTATACACATCCGGAGGTGACTTCGAGAAGTTATCCATCTCGGCATGATGACTAAGATCAGGATATGTGTCCATATTCCGAGGTAACTCCGCGAAGTCGTCCATCTCGGCCTGATGGCTGAGGTGACAATGCGTATACACATTCCGAAACGACTCCAAGAAGTCACCCTTCTCGGCCCGATGGCTAAGATGACAATGTGAAAACACATTCGGGGGCGACTCCAAGAAGTCACCCATCCCGGCCTAATGACCAAGATGAGGATGTGTATACACATTCCGAAGTAACTCCGAGAATTCATCCATGTCGGCTTGATGGCTGAGATCAAAGTGTATGCACATCCGGAGGTGACTCCGAGAAGTTGAGCATCTCGGCCTGATGGCTAAGATCAGGATGTGTGTCCATATTCCGAGGTAATTCCGAGAAGTCGTCCATCTCGGCCTGATGGCTGAGATCAAAGTGTATACACATCCGGAGGTGACTCCGAGAAGTTATCCATCTCGGCATGATGACTAAGATCAGGATGTGTGTCCATATTCCGAGGTAACTCCGCGAAGTCGTCCATCTCGGCCTGATGGCTGAGGTGACAATGCGTATACACATTCCGAAACGACTCCAAGAAGTCACCCTTCTCGGCCTGATGGCTAAGATGACAATGTGAAAACACATTCGGAGGCGACTCCAAGAAGTCACCCATCCCGGCCTAATGACCAAGATGAGGATGTGTATACACATTCCGAAGTAACTCCGAGAATTCATCCATGTCGGCTTGATGGCTGAGATCAAAGTGTATGCACATCCGGAGGTGACTCCGAGAAGTTGAGCATCTCGGCCTGATGGCTAAGATCAGGATGTGTGTCCATATTCCGAGGTAATTCCGAGAAGTCGTCCATCTCGGCCTGATGGCTGAGATCAAAGTGTATACACATCCGGAGGTGACTCCGAGAAGTTATCCATCTCGGCATGATGACTAAGATCAGGATGTGTGTCCATATTCCGAGGTAACTCCGCGAAGTCGTCCATCTCGGCCTGATGGCTGAGATGAGAATGTGTATACACGTCGCCAGGTGACACCGAGAACCTATCCATCTCAGCCCGACGACTAAGATCGAAGTGTATACACATCCGGAGATGACTCCCAGAAGTCGTCCGTCACGGCCTGATGGCTGAGATCAGAATGTGTATACATATTCCGAGGTAACTCTGAGTAGTCATCCATCTCGGCCTGATTCTTGAGATCGAAGTGTATACACGTTCCGAGGTGACTCCGAAAAGTCATCGATCTCGGCCTGATGGCTGACGTGAGAATGAGTATACACATTCCGGGGCGACTCCGAAAAGTCATCGTTCTCGGCCTGATGGCTGAGATGAGAATGTGTATTCACATTCCGGGGTAACTCCGAGAAGTCATTCATCTCGGCATAAAGCCCAAGATGAGGATGTATACACATCCGAAGGTGACTCCAAGAAGTTATACATCTCGGCCCGATGGCTAAGCTAAGGATGTGTGTCCATATTCCGAGGTAACTCCGCGATGTCGTCCATCTCAGCCTGATGGCTGAGGTGACAATGCGTATACACATTCCGAAACGACTCCAAGAAGTCACCCATCTCGGCCTGATGGCTAAGATAACAATGTGTATACACATTCCTAGGTGACCCCGAGAAGCCATCCATGTCCTCTTGATGGCCTAGATCAAAGTGTATACACATCCGGAGGTGACTCCGAGAAGTTATGCGTCTCAGCCTGATGGCTAAGATCAGGATGCGTGTCCATATTCCGAGGTAACTCCGCGAAGTCGTCCATCTCGGCCTGATGACTGAGGTGACAATGCGTATACACATTGCGGGCCGACTCCGACAAGTCATCGTTCTCGGCCTGATGGCTGACGTGAGAATGTGTATACACATTCCGGGGTAACGCTGAGAAGTCGTTCATCTCGGCATAAAGCCCAAGATGAGGATGTATACACATCCGAAGGTGACTCCAAGAAGTTATACATCTCGGCCTGATGGCTAAGCTAAGGATGCGTGTCCATATTCCGAGGTAAATCCGAGAAGTCGTCCATCTCGGCCTGATGGCTGAGATCAAAGTGTATACACATCCGGAGGTGACTTCGAGAAGTTATCCATCTCGGCATGATGACTAAGATCAGGATATGTGTCCATATTCCGAGGTAACTCCGCGAAGTCGTCCATCTCGGCCTGATGGCTGAGGTGACAATGCGTATACACATTCCGAAACGACTCCAAGAAGTCACCCTTCTCGGCCTGATGGCTAAGATGACAATGTGAAAACACATTCGGGGGCGACTCCAAGAAGTCACCCATCCCGGCCTAATGACCAAGATGAGGATGTGTATACACATTCCGAAGTAACTCCGAGAATTCATCCATGTCGGCTTGATGGCTGAGATCAAAGTGTATGCACATCCGGAGGTGACTCCGAGAAGTTGAGCATCTCGGCCTGATGGCTAAGATCAGGATGTGTGTCCATATTCCGAGGTAATTCCGAGAAGTCGTCCATCTCGGCCTGATGGCTGAGATCAAAATGTATACACATCCGGAGGTGACTCCGAGAAGTTATCCATCTCGGCATGATGACTAAGATCAGGATGTGTGTCCATATTCCGAGGTAACTCCGCGAAGTCGTCCATCTCGGCCTGATGGCTGAGATGAGAATGTGTATACACGTCGCCAGGTGACACCGAGAACCTATCCATCTCAGCCCGACGACTAAGATCGAAGTGTATACACATCCGGAGATGACTCCCAGAAGTCGTCCGTCACGGCCTGATGGCTGAGATCAGAATGTGTATACATATTCCGAGGTAACTCTGAGTAGTCATCCATCTCGGCCTGATTCTTGAGATCGAAGTGTATACACGTTCCGAGGTGACTCCGAAAAGTCATCGATCTCGGCCTGATGGCTGACGTGAGAATGAGTATACACATTCCGGGGCGACTCCGAAAAGTCATCGTTCTCGGCCTGATGGCTGAGATGAGAATGTGTATTCACATTCCGGGGTAACTCCGAGAAGTCATTCATCTCGGCATAAAGCCCAAGATGAGGATGTATACACATCCGAAGGTGACTCCAAGAAGTTATACATCTCGGCCCGATGGCTAAGCTAAGGATGTGTGTCCATATTCCGAGGTAACTCCGCGATGTCGTCCATCTCAGCCTGATGGCTGAGGTGACAATGCGTATACACATTCCGAAACGACTCCAAGAAGTCACCCATCTCGGCCTGATGGCTAAGATAACAATGTGTATACACATTCCTAGGTGACCCCGAGAAGCCATCCATGTCCTCTTGATGGCCTAGATCAAAGTGTATACACATCCGGAGGTGACTCCGAGAAGTTATGCGTCTCAGCCTGATGGCTAAGATCAGGATGCGTGTCCATATTCCGAGGTAACTCCGCGAAGTCGTCCATCTCGGCCTGATGACTGAGGTGACAATGCGTATACACATTGCGGGCCGACTCCGACAAGTCATCGTTCTCGGCCTGATGGCTGACGTGAGAATGTGTATACACATTCCGGGGTAACGCTGAGAAGTCATTCATCTCGGCATAAAGCCCAAGATGAGGATGTATACACATCCGAAGGTGACTCCAAGAAGTTATACATCTCGGCCTGATGGCTAAGCTAAGGATGCGTGTCCATATTCCGAGGTAAATCCGAGAAGTCGTCCATCTCGGCCTGATGGCTGAGATCAAAGTGTATACACATCCGGAGGTGACTTCGAGAAGTTATCCATCTCGGCATGATGACTAAGATCAGGATATGTGTCCATATTCCGAGGTAACTCCGCGAAGTCGTCCATCTCGGCCTGATGGCTGAGGTGACAATGCGTATACACATTCCGAAACGACTCCAAGAAGTCACCCTTCTCGGCCTGATGGCTAAGATGACAATGTGAAAACACATTCGGGGGCGACTCCAAGAAGTCACCCATCCCGGCCTAATGACCAAGATGAGGATGTGTATACACATTCCGAAGTAACTCCGAGAATTCATCCATGTCGGCTTGATGGCTGAGATCAAAGTGTATGCACATCCGGAGGTGACTCCGAGAAGTTGAGCATCTCGGCCTGATGGCTAAGATCAGGATGTGTGTCCATATTCCGAGGTAATTCCGAGAAGTCGTCCATCTCGGCCTGATGGCTGAGATCAAAGTGTATACACATCCGGAGGTGACTCCGAGAAGTTATCCATCTCGGCATGATGACTAAGATCAGGATGTGTGTCCATATTCCGAGGTAATTCCGCGAAGTCGTCCATCTCGGCCTGATGGCTGAGATGAGAATGTGTATACACGTCGCCAGGTGACTCCGAGAACCTATCCATCTCAGCCCGACGACTAAGATCGAAGTGTATACACATCCGGAGATGACTCCCAGAAGTCGTCCGTCACGGCCTGATGGCTGAGATCAGAATGTGTATACATATTCCGAGGTAACTCTGAGTAGTCATCCATCTCGGCCTGATTCTTGAGATCGAAGTGTATACACGTTCCGAGGTGACTCCGAAAAGTCATCGATCTCGGCCTGATGGCTGACGTGAGAATGAGTATACACATTCCGGGGCGACTCCGAAAAGTCATCGTTCTCGGCCTGATGGCTGAGATGAGAATGTGTATTCACATTCCGGGGTAACTCCGAGAAGTCATTCATCTCGGCATAAAGCCCAAGATGAGGATGTATACACATCCGAAGGTGACTCCAAGAAGTTATACATCTCGGCCCGATGGCTAAGCTAAGGATGTGTGTCCATATTCCGAGGTAACTCCGCGATGTCGTCCATCTCAGCCTGATGGCTGAGGTGACAATGCGTATACACATTCCGAAACGACTCCAAGAAGTCACCCATCTCGGCCTGATGGCTAAGATAACAATGTGTATACACATTCCTAGGTGACCCCGAGAAGCCATCCATGTCCTCTTGATGGCCTAGATCAAAGTGTATACACATCCGGAGGTGACTCCGAGAAGTTATGCGTCTCAGCCTGATGGCTAAGATCAGGATGCGTGTCCATATTCCGAGGTAACTCCGCGAAGTCGTCCATCTCGGCCTGATGACTGAGGTGACAATGCGTATACACATTGCGGGCCGACTCCGACAAGTCATCGTTCTCGGCCTGATGGCTGACGTGAGAATGTGTATACACATTCCGGGGTAACGCTGAGAAGTCATTCATCTCGGCATAAAGCCCAAGATGAGGATGTATACACATCCGAAGGTGACTCCAAGAAGTTATACATCTCGGCCTGATGGCTAAGCTAAGGATGCGTGTCCATATTCCGAGGTAAATCCGAGAAGTCGTCCATCTCGGCCTGATGGCTGAGATCAAAGTGTATACACATCCGGAGGTGACTTCGAGAAGTTATCCATCTCGGCATGATGACTAAGATCAGGATATGTGTCCATATTCCGAGGTAACTCCGCGAAGTCGTCCATCTCGGCCTGATGCCTGAGGTGACAATGCGTATACACATTCCGAAACGACTCCAAGAAGTCACCCTTCTCGGCCTGATGGCTAAGATGACAATGTGAAAACACATTCGGAGGCGACTCCAAGAAGTCACCCATCCCGGCCTAATGACCAAGATGAGGATGTGTATACACATTCCGAAGTAACTCCGAGAATTCATCCATGTCGGCTTCATGGCTGAGATCAAAGTGTATGCACATCCGGAGGTGACTCCAAGAAGTTATACATCTCGGCCTGATGGCTAAGCTAAGGATGCGTGTCCATATTCCGAGGTAAATCCGAGAAGTCGTCCATCTCGGCCTGATGGCTGAGATCAAAGTGTATACACATCCGGAGGTGACTTCGAGAAGTTATCCATCTCGGCATGATGACTAAGATCAGGATATGTGTCCATATTCCGAGGTAACTCCGCGAAGTCGTCCATCTCGGCCTGATGGCTGAGGTGACAATGCGTATACACATTCCGAAACGACTCCAAGAAGTCACCCTTCTCGGCCCGATGGCTAAGATGACAATGTGAAAACACATTCGGGGGCGACTCCAAGAAGTCACCCATCCCGGCCTAATGACCAAGATGAGGATGTGTATACACATTCCGAAGTAACTCCGAGAATTCATCCATGTCGGCTTGATGGCTGAGATCAAAGTGTATGCACATCCGGAGGTGACTCCGAGAAGTTGAGCATCTCGGCCTGATGGCTAAGATCAGGATGTGTGTCCATATTCCGAGGTAATTCCGAGAAGTCGTCCATCTCGGCCTGATGGCTGAGATCAAAGTGTATACACATCCGGAGGTGACTCCGAGAAGTTATCCATCTCGGCATGATGACTAAGATCAGGATGTGTGTCCATATTCCGAGGTAACTCCGCGAAGTCGTCCATCTCGGCCTGATGGCTGAGGTGACAATGCGTATACACATTCCGAAACGACTCCAAGAAGTCACCCTTCTCGGCCTGATGGCTAAGATGACAATGTGAAAACACATTCGGAGGCGACTCCAAGAAGTCACCCATCCCGGCCTAATGACCAAGATGAGGATGTGTATACACATTCCGAAGTAACTCCGAGAATTCATCCATGTCGGCTTGATGGCTGAGATCAAAGTGTATGCACATCCGGAGGTGACTCCGAGAAGTTGAGCATCTCGGCCTGATGGCTAAGATCAGGATGTGTGTCCATATTCCGAGGTAATTCCGAGAAGTCGTCCATCTCGGCCTGATGGCTGAGATCAAAGTGTATACACATCCGGAGGTGACTCCGAGAAGTTATCCATCTCGGCATGATGACTAAGATCAGGATGTGTGTCCATATTCCGAGGTAACTCCGCGAAGTCGTCCATCTCGGCCTGATGGCTGAGATGAGAATGTGTATACACGTCGCCAGGTGACACCGAGAACCTATCCATCTCAGCCCGACGACTAAGATCGAAGTGTATACACATCCGGAGATGACTCCCAGAAGTCGTCCGTCACGGCCTGATGGCTGAGATCAGAATGTGTATACATATTCCGAGGTAACTCTGAGTAGTCATCCATCTCGGCCTGATTCTTGAGATCGAAGTGTATACACGTTCCGAGGTGACTCCGAAAAGTCATCGATCTCGGCCTGATGGCTGACGTGAGAATGAGTATACACATTCCGGGGCGACTCCGAAAAGTCATCGTTCTCGGCCTGATGGCTGAGATGAGAATGTGTATTCACATTCCGGGGTAACTCCGAGAAGTCATTCATCTCGGCATAAAGCCCAAGATGAGGATGTATACACATCCGAAGGTGACTCCAAGAAGTTATACATCTCGGCCCGATGGCTAAGCTAAGGATGTGTGTCCATATTCCGAGGTAACTCCGCGATGTCGTCCATCTCAGCCTGATGGCTGAGGTGACAATGCGTATACACATTCCGAAACGACTCCAAGAAGTCACCCATCTCGGCCTGATGGCTAAGATAACAATGTGTATACACATTCCTAGGTGACCCCGAGAAGCCATCCATGTCCTCTTGATGGCCTAGATCAAAGTGTATACACATCCGGAGGTGACTCCGAGAAGTTATGCGTCTCAGCCTGATGGCTAAGATCAGGATGCGTGTCCATATTCCGAGGTAACTCCGCGAAGTCGTCCATCTCGGCCTGATGACTGAGGTGACAATGCGTATACACATTGCGGGCCGACTCCGACAAGTCATCGTTCTCGGCCTGATGGCTGACGTGAGAATGTGTATACACATTCCGGGGTAACGCTGAGAAGTCATTCATCTCGGCATAAAGCCCAAGATGAGGATGTATACACATCCGAAGGTGACTCCAAGAAGTTATACATCTCGGCCTGATGGCTAAGCTAAGGATGCGTGTCCATATTCCGAGGTAAATCCGAGAAGTCGTCCATCTCGGCCTGATGGCTGAGATCAAAGTGTATACACATCCGGAGGTGACTTCGAGAAGTTATCCATCTCGGCATGATGACTAAGATCAGGATATGTGTCCATATTCCGAGGTAACTCCGCGAAGTCGTCCATCTCGGCCTGATGGCTGAGGTGACAATGCGTATACACATTCCGAAACGACTCCAAGAAGTCACCCTTCTCGGCCTGATGGCTAAGATGACAATGTGAAAACACATTCGGGGGCGACTCCAAGAAGTCACCCATCCCGGCCTAATGACCAAGATGAGGATGTGTATACACATTCCGAAGTAACTCCGAGAATTCATCCATGTCGGCTTGATGGCTGAGATCAAAGTGTATGCACATCCGGAGGTGACTCCGAGAAGTTGAGCATCTCGGCCTGATGGCTAAGATCAGGAT
The DNA here is from genome assembly GCA_963989405.1 of Trypoxylon attenuatum. Taxonomy (NCBI): domain Eukaryota; kingdom Metazoa; phylum Arthropoda; class Insecta; order Hymenoptera; family Crabronidae; genus Trypoxylon; species Trypoxylon attenuatum. The sequence goes on along the minus strand of OZ022492.1, from coordinate 7,749,219 downwards.
GTGTGTCCATATTCCGAGGTAATTCCGAGAAGTCGTCCATCTCGGCCTGATGGCTGAGATCAAAGTGTATACACATCCGGAGGTGACTCCGAGAAGTTATCCATCTCGGCATGATGACTAAGATCAGGATGTGTGTCCATATTCCGAGGTAACTCCGCGAAGTCGTCCATCTCGGCCTGATGGCTGAGATGAGAATGTGTATACACGTCGCCAGGTGACACCGAGAACCTATCCATCTCAGCCCGACGACTAAGATCGAAGTGTATACACATCCGGAGATGACTCCCAGAAGTCGTCCGTCACGGCCTGATGGCTGAGATCAGAATGTGTATACATATTCCGCGGTAACTCTGAGTAGTCATCCATCTCGGCCTGATTCTTGAGATCGAAGTGTATACACGTTCCGAGGTGACTCCGAAAAGTCATCGATCTCGGCCTGATGGCTGACGTGAGAATGAGTATACACATTCCGGGGCGACTCCGAAAAGTCATCGTTCTCGGCCTGATGGCTGAGATGAGAATGTGTATTCACATTCCGGGGTAACTCCGAGAAGTCATTCATCTCGGCATAAAGCCCAAGATGAGGATGTATACACATCCGAAGGTGACTCCAAGAAGTTATACATCTCGGCCCGATGGCTAAGCTAAGGATGTGTGTCCATATTCCGAGGTAACTCCGCGATGTCGTCCATCTCAGCCTGATGGCTGAGGTGACAATGCGTATACACATTCCGAAACGACTCCAAGAAGTCACCCATCTCGGCCTGATGGCTAAGATAACAATGTGTATACACATTCCTAGGTGACCCCGAGAAGCCATCCATGTCCTCTTGATGGCCTAGATCAAAGTGTATACACATCCGGAGGTGACTCCGAGAAGTTATGCGTCTCAGCCTGATGGCTAAGATCAGGATGCGTGTCCATATTCCGAGGTAACTCCGCGAAGTCGTCCATCTCGGCCTGATGACTGAGGTGACAATGCGTATACACATTGCGGGCCGACTCCGACAAGTCATCGTTCTCGGCCTGATGGCTGACGTGAGAATGTGTATACACATTCCGGGGTAACGCTGAGAAGTCATTCATCTCGGCATAAAGCCCAAGATGAGGATGTATACACATCCGAAGGTGACTCCAAGAAGTTATACATCTCGGCCTGATGGCTAAGCTAAGGATGCGTGTCCATATTTCGAGGTAAATCCGAGAAGTCGTCCATCTCGGCCTGATGGCTGAGATCAAAGTGTATACACATCCGGAGGTGACTTCGAGAAGTTATCCATCTCGGCATGATGACTAAGATCAGGATATGTGTCCATATTCCGAGGTAACTCCGCGAAGTCGTCCATCTCGGCCTGATGGCTGAGGTGACAATGCGTATACACATTCCGAAACGACTCCAAGAAGTCACCCTTCTCGGCCTGATGGCTAAGATGACAATGTGAAAACACATTCGGGGGCGACTCCAAGAAGTCACCCATCCCGGCCTAATGACCAAGATGAGGATGTGTATACACATTCCGAAGTAACTCCGAGAATTCATCCATGTCGGCTTGATGGCTGAGATCAAAGTGTATGCACATCCGGAGGTGACTCCGAGAAGTTGAGCATCTCGGCCTGATGGCTAAGATCAGGATGTGTGTCCATATTCCGAGGTAATTCCGAGAAGTCGTCCATCTCGGCCTGATGGCTGAGATCAAAGTGTATACACATCCGGAGGTGACTCCGAGAAGTTATCCATCTCGGCATGATGACTAAGATCAGGATGTGTGTCCATATTCCGAGGTAACTCCGCGAAGTCGTCCATCTCGGCCTGATGGCTGAGATGAGAATGTGTATACACGTCGCCCGGTGACACCGAGAACCTATCCATCTCAGCCCGACGACTAAGATCGAAGTGTATACACATCCGGAGATGACTCCCAGAAGTCGTCCGTCACGGCCTGATGGCTGAGATCAGAATGTGTATACATATTCCGAGGTAACTCTGAGTAGTCATCCATCTCGGCCTGATTCTTGAGATCGAAGTGTATACACGTTCCGAGGTGACTCCGAAAAGTCATCGATCTCGGCCTGATGGCTGACGTGAGAATGAGTATACACATTCCGGGGCGACTCCGAGAAGTCATCGTTCTCGGCCTGATGGCTGAGATGAGAATGTGTATTCACATTCCGGGGTAACTCCGAGAAGTCATTCATCTCGGCATAAAGCCCAAGATGAGGATGTATACACATCCGAAGGTGACTCGAAGAAGTTATACATCTCGGCCCGATGGCTAAGCTAAGGATGTGTGTCCATATTCCGAGGTAACTCCGCGATGTCGTCCATCTCAGCCTGATGGCTGAGGTGACAATGCGTATACACATTCCGAAACGACTCCAAGAAGTCACCCATCTCGGCCTGATGGCTAAGATAACAATGTGTATACACATTCCTAGGTGACCCCGAGAAGCCATCCATGTCCTCTTGATGGCCTAGATCAAAGTGTATACACATCCGGAGGTGACTCCGAGAAGTTATGCGTCTCAGCCTGATGGCTAAGATCAGGATGCGTGTCCATATTCCGAGGTAACTCCGCGAAGTCGTCCATCTCGGCCTGATGACTGAAGTGACAATGCGTATACACATTGCGGGCCGACTCCGACAAGTCATCGTTCTCGGCCTGATGGCTGACGAGAGAATGTGTATACACATTCCGGGGTAACGCTGAGAAGTCATTCATCTCGGCATAAAGCCCAAGATGAGGATGTATACACATCCGAAGGTGACTCCAAGAAGTTATACATCTCGGCCTGATGGCTAAGCTAAGGATGCGTGTCCATATTCCGAGGTAAATCCGAGAAGTCGTCCATCTCGGCCTGATGGCTGAGATCAAAGTGTATACACATCCGGAGGTGACTTCGAGAAGTTATCCATCTCGGCATGATGACTAAGATCAGGATATGTGTCCATATTCCGAGGTAACTCCGCGAAGTCGTCCATCTCGGCCTGATGGCTGAGGTGACAATGCGTATACACATTCCGAAACGACTCCAAGAAGTCACCCTTCTCGGCCTGATGGCTAAGATGACAATGTGAAAACACATTCGAAGGCGACTGCAAGAAGTCACCCCTCCCGGCCTAATGACCAAGATGAGGATGTGTATACACATTCCGAAGTAACTCCGAGAATTCATCCATGTCGGCTTGATGGCTGAGATCAAAGTGTATGCACATCCGGAGGTGACTCCGAGAAGTTGAGCATCTCGGCCTGATGGCTAAGATCAGGATGTGTGTCCATATTCCGAGGTAATTCCGAGAAGTCGTCCATCTCGGCCTGATGGCTGAGATCAAAGTGTATACACATCCGGAGGTGACTCCGAGAAGTTATCCATCTCGGCATGATGACTAAGATCAGGATGTGTGTCCATATTCCGAGGTAACTCCGCGAAGTCGTCCATCTCGGCCTGATGGCTGAGATGAGAATGTGTATACACGTCGCCAGGTGACACCGAGAACCTATCCATCTCAGCCCGACGACTAAGATCGAAGTGTATACACATCCGGAGATGACTCCCAGAAGTCGTCCGTCACGGCCTGATGGCTGAGATCAGAATGTGTATACATATTCCGCGGTAACTCTGAGTAGTCATCCATCTCGGCCTGATTCTTGAGATCGAAGTGTATACACGTTCCGAGGTGACTCCGAAAAGTCATCGATCTCGGCCTGATGGCTGACGTGAGAATGAGTATACACATTCCGGGGCGACTCCGAGAAGTCATCGTTCTCGGCCTGATGGCTGAGATGAGAATGTGTATTCACATTCCGGGGTAACTCCGAGAAGTCATTCATCTCGGCATAAAGCCCAAGATGAGGATGTATACACATCCGAAGGTGACTCGAAGAAGTTATACATCTCGGCCCGATGGCTAAGCTAAGGATGTGTGTCCATATTCCGAGGTAACTCCGCGATGTCGTCCATCTCAGCCTGATGGCTGAGGTGACAATGCGTATACACATTCCGAAACGACTCCAAGAAGTCACCCATCTCGGCCTGATGGCTAAGATGACAATGTGAAAACACATTCGGAGGCGACTCCAAGAAGTCACCCATCCCGGCCTAATGACCAAGATGAGGATGTGTATACACATTCCGAAGTAACTCCGAGAATTCATCCATGTCGGCTTGATGGCTGAGATCAAAGTGTATGCACATCCGGAGGTGACTCCGAGAAGTTGAGCATCTCGGCCTGATGGCTAAGATCAGGATGTGTGTCCATATTCCGAGGTAATTCCGAGAAGTCGTCCATCTCGGCCTGATGGCTGAGATCAAAGTGTATACACATCCGGAGGTGACTCCGAGAAGTTATCCATCTCGGCATGATGACTAAGATCAGGATGTGTGTCCATATTCCGAGGTAACTCCGCGAAGTCGTCCATCTCGGCCTGATGGCTGAGATGAGAATGTGTATACACGTCGCCAGGTGACACCGAGAACCTATCCATCTCAGCCCGACGACTAAGATCGAAGTGTATACACATCCGGAGATGACTCCCAGAAGTCGTCCGTCACGGCCTGATGGCTGAGATCAGAATGTGTATACATATTCCGAGGTAACTCTGAGTAGTCATCCATCTCGGCCTGATTCTTGAGATCGAAGTGTATACACGTTCCGAGGTGACTCCGAAAAGTCATCGATCTCGGCCTGATGGCTGACGTGAGAATGAGTATACACATTCCGGGGCGACTCCGAAAAGTCATCGTTCTCGGCCTGATGGCTGAGATGAGAATGTGTATTCACATTCCGGGGTAACTCCGAGAAGTCATTCATCTCGGCATAAAGCCCAAGATGAGGATGTATACACATCCGAAGGTGACTCCAAGAAGTTATACATCTCGGCCCGATGGCTAAGCTAAGGATGTGTGTCCATATTCCGAGGTAACTCCGCGATGTCGTCCATCTCAGCCTGATGGCTGAGGTGACAATGCGTATACACATTCCGAAACGACTCCAAGAAGTCACCCATCTCGGCCTGATGGCTAAGATAACAATGTGTATACACATTCCTAGGTGACCCCGAGAAGCCATCCATGTCCTCTTGATGGCCTAGATCAAAGTGTATACACATCCGGAGGTGACTCCGAGAAGTTATGCGTCTCAGCCTGATGGCTAAGATCAGGATGCGTGTCCATATTCCGAGGTAACTCCGCGAAGTCGTCCATCTCGGCCTGATGACTGAGGTGACAATGCGTATACACATTGCGGGCCGACTCCGACAAGTCATCGTTCTCGGCCTGATGGCTGACGTGAGAATGTGTATACACATTCCGGGGTAACGCTGAGAAGTCATTCATCTCGGCATAAAGCCCAAGATGAGGATGTATACACATCCGAAGGTGACTCCAAGAAGTTATACATCTCGGCCTGATGGCTAAGCTAAGGATGCGTGTCCATATTTCGAGGTAAATCCGAGAAGTCGTCCATCTCGGCCTGATGGCTGAGATCAAAGTGTATACACATCCGGAGGTGACTTCGAGAAGTTATCCATCTCGGCATGATGACTAAGATCAGGATATGTGTCCATATTCCGAGGTAACTCCGCGAAGTCGTCCATCTCGGCCTGATGGCTGAGGTGACAATGCGTATACACATTCCGAAACGACTCCAAGAAGTCACCCTTCTCGGCCTGATGGCTAAGATGACAATGTGAAAACACATTCGGGGGCGACTCCAAGAAGTCACCCATCCCGGCCTAATGACCAAGATGAGGATGTGTATACACATTCCGAAGTAACTCCGAGAATTCATCCATGTCGGCTTGTTGGCTGAGATCAAAGTGTATGCACATCCGGAGGTGACTCCGAGAAGTTGAGCATCTCGGCCTGATGGCTAAGATCAGGATGTGTGTCCATATTCCGAGGTAATTCCGAGAAGTCGTCCATCTCGGCCTGATGGCTGAGATCAAAGTGTATACACATCCGGAGGTGACTCCGAGAAGTTATCCATCTCGGCATGATGACTAAGATCAGGATGTGTGTCCATATTCCGAGGTAACTCCGCGAAGTCGTCCATCTCGGCCTGATGGCTGAGATGAGAATGTGTATACACGTCGCCCGGTGACACCGAGAACCTATCCATCTCAGCCCGACGACTAAGATCGAAGTGTATACACATCCGGAGATGACTCCCAGAAGTCGTCCGTCACGGCCTGATGGCTGAGATCAGAATGTGTATACATATTCCGAGGTAACTCTGAGTAGTCATCCATCTCGGCCTGATTCTTGAGATCGAAGTGTATACACGTTCCGAGGTGACTCCGAAAAGTCATCGATCTCGGCCTGATGGCTGACGTGAGAATGAGTATACACATTCCGGGGCGACTCCGAGAAGTCATCGTTCTCGGCCTGATGGCTGAGATGAGAATGTGTATTCACATTCCGGGGTAACTCCGAGAAGTCATTCATCTCGGCATAAAGCCCAAGATGAGGATGTATACACATCCGAAGGTGACTCGAAGAAGTTATACATCTCGGCCCGATGGCTAAGCTAAGGATGTGTGTCCATATTCCGAGGTAACTCCGCGATGTCGTCCATCTCAGCCTGATGGCTGAGGTGACAATGCGTATACACATTCCGAAACGACTCCAAGAAGTCACCCATCTCGGCCTGATGGCTAAGATAACAATGTGTATACACATTCCTAGGTGACCCCGAGAAGCCATCCATGTCCTCTTGATGGCCTAGATCAAAGTGTATACACATCCGGAGGTGACTCCGAGAAGTTATGCGTCTCAGCCTGATGGCTAAGATCAGGATGCGTGTCCATATTCCGAGGTAACTCCGCGAAGTCGTCCATCTCGGCCTGATGACTGAAGTGACAATGCGTATACACATTGCGGGCCGACTCCGACAAGTCATCGTTCTCGGCCTGATGGCTGACGAGAGAATGTGTATACACATTCCGGGGTAACGCTGAGAAGTCATTCATCTCGGCATAAAGCCCAAGATGAGGATGTATACACATCCGAAGGTGACTCCAAGAAGTTATACATCTCGGCCTGATGGCTAAGCTAAGGATGCGTGTCCATATTCCGAGGTAAATCCGAGAAGTCGTCCATCTCGGCCTGATGGCTGAGATCAAAGTGTATACACATCCGGAGGTGACTTCGAGAAGTTATCCATCTCGGCATGATGACTAAGATCAGGATATGTGTCCATATTCCGAGGTAACTCCGCGAAGTCGTCCATCTCGGCCTGATGGCTGAGGTGACAATGCGTATACACATTCCGAAACGACTCCAAGAAGTCACCCTTCTCGGCCTGATGGCTAAGATGACAATGTGAAAACACATTCGAAGGCGACTGCAAGAAGTCACCCCTCCCGGCCTAATGACCAAGATGAGGATGTGTATACACATTCCGAAGTAACTCCGAGAATTCATCCATGTCGGCTTGATGGCTGAGATCAAAGTGTATGCACATCCGGAGGTGACTCCGAGAAGTTGAGCATCTCGGCCTGATGGCTAAGATCAGGATGTGTGTCCATATTCCGAGGTAATTCCGAGAAGTCGTCCATCTCGGCCTGATGGCTGAGATCAAAGTGTATACACATCCGGAGGTGACTCCGAGAAGTTATCCATCTCGGCATGATGACTAAGATCAGGATGTGTGTCCATATTCCGAGGTAACTCCGCGAAGTCGTCCATCTCGGCCTGATGGCTGAGATGAGAATGTGTATACACGTCGCGAGGTGACACCGAGAACCTATCCATCTCAGCCCGACGACTAAGATCGAAGTGTATACACATCCGGAGATGACTCCCAGAAGTCGTCCGTCACGGCCTGATGGCTGAGATCAGAATGTGTATACATATTCCGCGGTAACTCTGAGTAGTCATCCATCTCGGCCTGATTCTTGAGATCGAAGTGTATACACGTTCCGAGGTGACTCCGAAAAGTCATCGATCTCGGCCTGATGGCTGACGTGAGAATGAGTATACACATTCCGGGGCGACTCCGAGAAGTCATCGTTCTCGGCCTGATGGCTGAGATGAGAATGTGTATTCACATTCCGGGGTAACTCCGAGAAGTCATTCATCTCGGCATAAAGCCCAAGATGAGGATGTATACACATCCGAAGGTGACTCGAAGAAGTTATACATCTCGGCCCGATGGCTAAGCTAAGGATGTGTGTCCATATTCCGAGGTAACTCCGCGATGTCGTCCATCTCAGCCTGATGGCTGAGGTGACAATGCGTATACACATTCCGAAACGACTCCAAGAAGTCACCCATCTCGGCCTGATGGCTAAGATGACAATGTGAAAACACATTCGGAGGCGACTCCAAGAAGTCACCCATCCCGGCCTAATGACCAAGATGAGGATGTGTATACACATTCCGAAGTAACTCCGAGAATTCATCCATGTCGGCTTGATGGCTGAGATCAAAGTGTATGCACATCCGGAGGTGACTCCGAGAAGTTGAGCATCTCGGCCTGATGGCTAAGATCAGGATGTGTGTCCATATTCCGAGGTAATTCCGAGAAGTCGTCCATCTCGGCCTGATGGCTGAGATCAAAGTGTATACACATCCGGAGGTGACTCCGAGAAGTTATCCATCTCGGCATGATGACTAAGATCAGGATGTGTGTCCATATTCCGAGGTAACTCCGCGAAGTCGTCCATCTCGGCCTGATGGCTGAGATGAGAATGTGTATACACGTCGCCAGGTGACACCGAGAACCTATCCATCTCAGCCCGACGACTAAGATCGAAGTGTATACACATCCGGAGATGACTCCCAGAAGTCGTCCGTCACGGCCTGATGGCTGAGATCAGAATGTGTATACATATTCCGAGGTAACTCTGAGTAGTCATCCATCTCGGCCTGATTCTTGAGATCGAAGTGTATACACGTTCCGAGGTGACTCCGAAAAGTCATCGATCTCGGCCTGATGGCTGACGTGAGAATGAGTATACACATTCCGGGGCGACTCCGAAAAGTCATCGTTCTCGGCCTGATGGCTGAGATGAGAATGTGTATTCACATTCCGGGGTAACTCCGAGAAGTCATTCATCTCGGCATAAAGCCCAAGATGAGGATGTATACACATCCGAAGGTGACTCCAAGAAGTTATACATCTCGGCCCGATGGCTAAGCTAAGGATGTGTGTCCATATTCCGAGGTAACTCCGCGATGTCGTCCATCTCAGCCTGATGGCTGAGGTGACAATGCGTATACACATTCCGAAACGACTCCAAGAAGTCACCCATCTCGGCCTGATGGCTAAGATAACAATGTGTATACACATTCCTAGGTGACCCCGAGAAGCCATCCATGTCCTCTTGATGGCCTAGATCAAAGTGTATACACATCCGGAGGTGACTCCGAGAAGTTATGCGTCTCAGCCTGATGGCTAAGATCAGGATGCGTGTCCATATTCCGAGGTAACTCCGCGAAGTCGTCCATCTCGGCCTGATGACTGAGGTGACAATGCGTATACACATTGCGGGCCGACTCCGACAAGTCATCGTTCTCGGCCTGATGGCTGACGTGAGAATGTGTATACACATTCCGGGGTAACGCTGAGAAGTCATTCATCTCGGCATAAAGCCCAAGATGAGGATGTATACACATCCGAAGGTGACTCCAAGAAGTTATACATCTCGGCCTGATGGCTAAGCTAAGGATGCGTGTCCATATTTCGAGGTAAATCCGAGAAGTCGTCCATCTCGGCCTGATGGCTGAGATCAAAGTGTATACACATCCGGAGGTGACTTCGAGAAGTTATCCATCTCGGCATGATGACTAAGATCAGGATATGTGTCCATATTCCGAGGTAACTCCGCGAAGTCGTCCATCTCGGCCTGATGGCTGAGGTGACAATGCGTATACACATTCCGAAACGACTCCAAGAAGTCACCCTTCTCGGCCTGATGGCTAAGATGACAATGTGAAAACACATTCGGGGGCGACTCCAAGAAGTCACCCATCCCGGCCTAATGACCAAGATGAGGATGTGTATACACATTCCGAAGTAACTCCGAGAATTCATCCATGTCGGCTTGATGGCTGAGATCAAAGTGTATGCACATCCGGAGGTGACTCCGAGAAGTTGAGCATCTCGGCCTGATGGCTAAGATCAGGATGTGTGTCCATATTCCGAGGTAATTCCGAGAAGTCGTCCATCTCGGCCTGATGGCTGAGATCAAAGTGTATACACATCCGGAGGTGACTCCGAGAAGTTATCCATCTCGGCATGATGACTAAGATCAGGATGTGTGTCCATATTCCGAGGTAACTCCGCGAAGTCGTCCATCTCGGCCTGATGGCTGAGATGAGAATGTGTATACACGTCGCCCGGTGACACCGAGAACCTATCCATCTCAGCCCGACGACTAAGATCGAAGTGTATACACATCCGGAGATGACTCCCAGAAGTCGTCCGTCACGGCCTGATGGCTGAGATCAGAATGTGTATACATATTCCGAGGTAACTCTGAGTAGTCATCCATCTCGGCCTGATTCTTGAGATCGAAGTGTATACACGTTCCGAGGTGACTCCGAAAAGTCATCGATCTCGGCCTGATGGCTGACGTGAGAATGAGTATACACATTCCGGGGCGACTCCGAGAAGTCATCGTTCTCGGCCTGATGGCTGAGATGAGAATGTGTATTCACATTCCGGGGTAACTCCGAGAAGTCATTCATCTCGGCATAAAGCCCAAGATGAGGATGTATACACATCCGAAGGTGACTCGAAGAAGTTATACATCTCGGCCCGATGGCTAAGCTAAGGATGTGTGTCCATATTCCGAGGTAACTCCGCGATGTCGTCCATCTCAGCCTGATGGCTGAGGTGACAATGCGTATACACATTCCGAAACGACTCCAAGAAGTCACCCATCTCGGCCTGATGGCTAAGATAACAATGTGTATACACATTCCTAGGTGACCCCGAGAAGCCATCCATGTCCTCTTGATGGCCTAGATCAAAGTGTATACACATCCGGAGGTGACTCCGAGAAGTTATGCGTCTCAGCCTGATGGCTAAGATCAGGATGCGTGTCCATATTCCGAGGTAACTCCGCGAAGTCGTCCATCTCGGCCTGATGACTGAAGTGACAATGCGTATACACATTGCGGGCCGACTCCGACAAGTCATCGTTCTCGGCCTGATGGCTGACGAGAGAATGTGTATACACATTCCGGGGTAACGCTGAGAAGTCATTCATCTCGGCATAAAGCCCAAGATGAGGATGTATACACATCCGAAGGTGACTCCAAGAAGTTATACATCTCGGCCTGATGGCTAAGCTAAGGATGCGTGTCCATATTCCGAGGTAAATCCGAGAAGTCGTCCATCTCGGCCTGATGGCTGAGATCAAAGTGTATACACATCCGGAGGTGACTTCGAGAAGTTATCCATCTCGGCATGATGACTAAGATCAGGATATGTGTCCATATTCCGAGGTAACTCCGCGAAGTCGTCCATCTCGGCCTGATGGCTGAGGTGACAATGCGTATACACATTCCGAAACGACTCCAAGAAGTCACCCTTCTCGGCCTGATGGCTAAGATGACAATGTGAAAACACATTCGAAGGCGACTGCAAGAAGTCACCCCTCCCGGCCTAATGACCAAGATGAGGATGTGTATACACATTCCGAAGTAACTCCGAGAATTCATCCATGTCGGCTTGATGGCTGAGATCAAAGTGTATGCACATCCGGAGGTGACTCCGAGAAGTTGAGCATCTCGGCCTGATGGCTAAGATCAGGATGTGTGTCCATATTCCGAGGTAATTCCGAGAAGTCGTCCATCTCGGCCTGATGGCTGAGATCAAAGTGTATACACATCCGGAGGTGACTCCGAGAAGTTATCCATCTCGGCATGATGACTAAGATCAGGATGTGTGTCCATATTCCGAGGTAACTCCGCGAAGTCGTCCATCTCGGCCTGATGGCTGAGATGAGAATGTGTATACACGTCGCCAGGTGACACCGAGAACCTATCCATCTCAGCCCGACGACTAAGATCGAAGTGTATACACATCCGGAGATGACTCCCAGAAGTCGTCCGTCACGGCCTGATGGCTGAGATCAGAATGTGTATACATATTCCGCGGTAACTCTGAGTAGTCATCCATCTCGGCCTGATTCTTGAGATCGAAGTGTATACACGTTCCGAGGTGACTCCGAAAAGTCATCGATCTCGGCCTGATGGCTGACGTGAGAATGAGTATACACATTCCGGGGCGACTCCGAGAAGTCATCGTTCTCGGCCTGATGGCTGAGATGAGAATGTGTATTCACATTCCGGGGTAACTCCGAGAAGTCATTCATCTCGGCATAAAGCCCAAGATGAGGATGTATACACATCCGAAGGTGACTCGAAGAAGTTATACATCTCGGCCCGATGGCTAAGCTAAGGATGTGTGTCCATATTCCGAGGTAACTCCGCGATGTCGTCCATCTCAGCCTGATGGCTGAGGTGACAATGCGTATACACATTCCGAAACGACTCCAAGAAGTCACCCATCTCGGCCTGATGGCTAAGATAACAATGTGTATACACATTCCTAGGTGACCCCGAGAAGCCATCCATGTCCTCTTGATGGCCTAGATCAAAGTGTATACACATCCGGAGGTGACTCCGAGAAGTTATGCGTCTCAGCCTGATGGCTAAGATCAGGATGCGTGTCCATATTCCGAGGTAACTCCGCGAAGTCGTCCATCTCGGCCTGATGACTGAAGTGACAATGCGTATACACATTGCGGGCCGACTCCGACAAGTCATCGTTCTCGGCCTGATGGCTGACGAGAGAATGTGTATACACATTCCGGGGTAACGCTGAGAAGTCATTCATCTCGGCATAAAGCCCAAGATGAGGATGTATACACATCCGAAGGTGACTCCAAGAAGTTATACATCTCGGCCTGATGGCTAAGCTAAGGATGCGTGTCCATATTCCGAGGTAAATCCGAGAAGTCGTCCATCTCGGCCTGATGGCTGAGATCAAAGTGTATACACATCCGGAGGTGACTTCGAGAAGTTATCCATCTCGGCATGATGACTAAGATCAGGATATGTGTCCATATTCCGAGGTAACTCCGCGAAGTCGTCCATCTCGGCCTGATGGCTGAGGTGACAATGCGTATACACATTCCGAAACGACTCCAAGAAGTCACCCTTCTCGGCCTGATGGCTAAGATGACAATGTGAAAACACATTCGAAGGCGACTCCAAGAAGTCACCCCTCCCGGCCTAATGACCAAGATGAGGATGTGTATACACATTCCGAAGTAACTCCGAGAATTCATCCATGTCGGCTTGATGGCTGAGATCAAAGTGTATGCACATCCGGAGGTGACTCCGAGAAGTTGAGCATCTCGGCCTGATGGCTAAGATCAGGATGTGTGTCCATATTCCGAGGTAATTCCGAGAAGTCGTCCATCTCGGCCTGATGGCTGAGATCAAAGTGTATACACATCCGGAGGTGACTCCGAGAAGTTATCCATCTCGGCATGATGACTAAGATCAGGATGTGTGTCCATATTCCGAGGTAACTCCGCGAAGTCGTCCATCTCGGCCTGATGGCTGAGATGAGAATGTGTATACACGTCGCCAGGTGACACCGAGAACCTATCCATCTCAGCCCGACGACTAAGATCGAAGTGTATACACATCCGGAGATGACTCCCAGAAGTCGTCCGTCACGGCCTGATGGCTGAGATCAGAATGTGTATACATATTCCGCGGTAACTCTGAGTAGTCATCCATCTCGGCCTGATTCTTGAGATCGAAGTGTATACACGTTCCGAGGTGACTCCGAAAAGTCATCGATCTCGGCCTGATGGCTGACGTGAGAATGAGTATACACATTCCGGGGCGACTCCGAAAAGTCATCGTTCTCGGCCTGATGGCTGAGATGAGAATGTGTATTCACATTCCGGGGTAACTCCGAGAAGTCATTCATCTCGGCATAAAGCCCAAGATGAGGATGTATACACATCCGAAGGTGACTCCAAGAAGTTATACATCTCGGCCCGATGGCTAAGCTAAGGATGTGTGTCCATATTCCGAGGTAACTCCGCGATGTGGTCCATCTCAGCCTGATGGCTGAGGTGACAATGCGTATACACATTCCGAAACGACTCCAAGAAGTCACCCATCTCGGCCTGATGGCTAAGATAACAATGTGTATACACATTCCTAGGTGACCCCGAGAAGCCATCCATGTCCTCTTGATGGCCTAGATCAAAGTGTATACACATCCGGAGGTGACTCCGAGAAGTTATGCGTCTCAGCCTGATGGCTAAGATCAGGATGCGTGTCCATATTCCGAGGTAACTCCGCGAAGTCGTCCATCTCGGCCTGATGACTGAGGTGACAATGCGTATACACATTGCGGGCCGACTCCGACAAGTCATCGTTCTCGGCCTGATGGCTGACGTGAGAATGTGTATACACATTCCGGGGTAACGCTGAGAAGTCATTCATCTCGGCATAAAGCCCAAGATGAGGATGTATACACATCCGAAGGTGACTCCAAGAAGTTATACATCTCGGCCTGATGGCTAAGCTAAGGATGCGTGTCCATATTTCGAGGTAAATCCGAGAAGTCGTCCATCTCGGCCTGATGGCTGAGATCAAAGTGTATACACATCCGGAGGTGACTTCGAGAAGTTATCCATCTCGGCATGATGACTAAGATCAGGATATGTGTCCATATTCCGAGGTAACTCCGCGAAGTCGTCCATCTCGGCCTGATGGCTGAGGTGACAATGCGTATACACATTCCGAAACGACTCCAAGAAGTCACCCTTCTCGGCCTGATGGCTAAGATGACAATGTGAAAACACATTCGGGGGCGACTCCAAGAAGTCACCCATCCCGGCCTAATGACCAAGATGAGGATGTGTATACACATTCCGAAGTAACTCCGAGAATTCATCCATGTCGGCTTGATGGCTGAGATCAAAGTGTATGCACATCCGGAGGTGACTCCGAGAAGTTGAGCATCTCGGCCTGATGGCTAAGATCAGGATGTGTGTCCATATTCCGAGGTAATTCCGAGAAGTCGTCCATCTCGGCCTGATGGCTGAGATCAAAGTGTATACACATCCGGAGGTGACTCCGAGAAGTTATCCATCTCGGCATGATGACTAAGATCAGGATGTGTGTCCATATTCCGAGGTAACTCCGCGAAGTCGTCCATCTCGGCCTGATGGCTGAGATGAGAATGTGTATACACGTCGCCCGGTGACACCGAGAACCTATCCATCTCAGCCCGACGACTAAGATCGAAGTGTATACACATCCGGAGATGACTCCCAGAAGTCGTCCGTCACGGCCTGATGGCTGAGATCAGAATGTGTATACATATTCCGCGGTAACTCTGAGTAGTCATCCATCTCGTCCTGATTCTTGAGATCGAAGTGTATACAGGTTCCGAGGTGACTCCGAAAAGTCATCGATCTCGGCCTGATGGCCGACGTGAGAATGAGTATACACATTCCGGGGCGACTCCGAAAAGGCATCGTTCTCGGCCTGATGGCTGAGATGACAATGTGTATACACATTCCGGGGTAACTCCGAGAAGACGTCCATCTCGGCCTGATGGCTGACGTGAGAATGTGTATACACATTCCGGGGTAACTCTGAGAAGTCATTCATCTCGGCATGATGACTAAGATCAGGATGTGTGTCCATATTCCGAGGTAACTCCGCGATGTCGTCCATCTCGGCCTGATGGCTGAGGTGACAATGCGTATACACATTCCGAAACGACTCCAAGAAGTCACCCATCACGGCCTGATGGCTAAGATGACAATGTGTATACATATTCCTAGGTGACCCCGAGAAGCCATCCATGTCCTCTTGATGGCTGAAATCAAAGTGTATACACATACGGAGGTGACTCCGAGAAGTTATCCGTCTCAGCCTGATGGCTAAGATCAGGATGTGTGTCCATATTCCGAGGTAACTCCGAGAAGACGTCCATCTCGGCCTGATGGCTGAGATGACGATGTGAAAACACATTCGGAGGCGACTCCAAGAAGTCACCCATCCCGGCCTACTGACCAAGATGAGGATGTGTACACAAATTCCGAAGTAACTCCGAGAATTCATCCATGTCGGCTTGACGGCTGAGATCAAAGTGTATACACATCCGGAGGTGACTCCGAAAAGTTATACATCTCGGCATGATGACTAAGATCAGGATATGTGTCCATATTCCGAGGACACTCCGCGAAGTCGTCCATCTCGGCCTGATGGCTGAGGTGACAATGCGTATACACATTGCGGGCCGACTCCGACAAGTCATCGTTCTCGGCCTGATGGCTGACGTGAGAATGTGTATACACATTCCGGGGTAACGCTGAGAAGTCATTCATCTCGGCATAAAGCCCAAGATGAGGATGTATACACATCCGAAGGTGACTCCAAGAAGTTATACATCTCGGCCCGATGGCTAAGCTAAGGATGTGTGTCCATATTCCGAGGTAACTCCGAGAAGTCGTCCATCTCGGCCTGATGGCTGAGATGACAATGCGTAGACGCATTCCGAGGTGACTCCAAGATGTCATCCATCACGGCCTGATGGCTAAGATGACAATCTGTATACACATTCCGGGGCGAATCCGAAAGCTCATCGTTGTCGGCCTGATGGCTGACGTGAGAATGAGTATTCACATTCCGGGGCGACTCCGAAAAGTCATCGTTCTGGGCCGGATGCCTAATATGACAATGTGTATACACATTCCGGGGTGACTCTGAGAAGTCATCCATCACGGCCTGGTGGCTGATATGAGAATGTGTATACACGTCGCGGGGTGACTCCGAGAACTTATCCATCTCAGCCCGACGACTAACATCGAAGTGTGTACACATCCGGAGATGACTCATAGAAGTCATCCATCTCGGCCTGATGGCTAAGATCAGGATGTGTATACATATTCCGAGGTAACTCTGAGAAGTCATCCATCTCGTCCTGATTCTTGAGATCGAAGTGTATACAGGTTCCGAGGTGACTCCGAAAAGTCATCGATCTCGGCCTGATGGCCGACGTGAGAATGAGTATACACATTCCGGGGCGACTCCGAAAAGGCATCGTTCTCGGCCTGATGGCTGAGATGACAATGTGTATACACATTCCGGGGTAACTCCGAGAAGACGTCCATCTCGGCCTGATGGCTGACGTGAGAATGTGTATACACATTCCGGGGTAACTCCGAGAAGTTATCCGTCTCAGCCTGATGGCTAAGATCAGGATGCGTGTCCATATTCCGAGGTAACTCCGCGAAGTCGTCCATCTCGGCCTGATGACTGAGGTGACAATGCGTGTACACATTCCGAAACGACTCCAAGAAGTCACCCTTCTCGGCCTGATGGCTAAGATGACAATGTGAAAACACATTCGGAGGCGACTCCAAGAAGTCACCCATCCCGGCCTAATGACCAAGATGAGGATGTGTATACACATTCCGAAGTAACTCCGAGAATTCATCCATGTCGGCTTGATGTCTGAGATCAAAGTGTATGCACATCCGGAGGTGACTCCGAGAAGTTGTGCATCTCGGCCTGATGGCTAAGATCAGGATGTGTGTCCATATTCCGAGGTAATTCCGAGAAGTCGTCCATCTCGGCCTGATGGCTGAGATCAAAGTGTATACACATCCGGAGGTGACTCCGAGAAGTTATCCATCTCGACATGATGACTAAGATCAGGATGTGTGTCCATATTCCGAGGTAACTCCGCGAAGTCGTCCATCTCGGCCTGATGGCTGAGATGAGAATGTGTATACACGTCGCCCGGTGACACCGAGAACCTATCCATCTCAGCCCGACGACTAAGATCGAAGTGTATACACATCCGGAGATGACTCCCAGAAGTCGTCCGTCACGGCCTGATGGCTGAGATCAGAATGTGTATACATATTCCGCGGTAACTCTGAGTAGTCATCCATCTCGTCCTGATTCTTGAGATCGAAGTGTATACAGGTTCCGAGGTGACTCCGAAAAGTCATCGATCTCGGCCTGATGGCCGACGTGAGAATGAGTATACACATTCCGGGGCGACTCCGAAAAGGCATCGTTCTCGGCCTGATGGCTGAGATGACAATGTGTATACACATTCCGGGGTAACTCCGAGAAGACGTCCATCTCGGCCTGATGGCTGACGTGAGAATGTGTATACACATTCCGGGGTAACTCTGAGAAGTCATTCATCTCGGCATGATGACTAAGATCAGGATGTGTGTCCATATTCCGAGGTAACTCCGCGATGTCGTCCATCTCGGCCTGATGGCTGAGGTGACAATGCGTATACACATTCCGAAACGACTCCAAGAAGTCACCCATCACGGCCTGATGGCTAAGATGACAATGTGTATACATATTCCTAGGTGACCCCGAGAAGCCATCCATGTCCTCTTGATGGCTGAAATCAAAGTGTATACACATACGGAGGTGACTCCGAGAAGTTATCCGTCTCAGCCTGATGGCTAAGATCAGGATGTGTGTCCATATTCCGAGGTAACTCCGAGAAGACGTCCATCTCGGCCTGATGGCTGAGATGACGATGTGAAAACACATTCGGAGGCGACTCCAAGAAGTCACCCATCCCGGCCTACTGACCAAGATGAGGATGTGTACACAAATTCCGAAGTAACTCCGAGAATTCATCCATGTCGGCTTGACGGCTGAGATCAAAGTGTATACACATCCGGAGGTGACTCCGAAAAGTTATACATCTCGGCATGATGACTAAGATCAGGATATGTGTCCATATTCCGAGGACACTCCGCGAAGTCGTCCATCTCGGCCTGATGGCTGAGGTGACAATGCGTATACACATTGCGGGCCGACTCCGACAAGTCATCGTTCTCGGCCTGATGGCTGACGTGAGAATGTGTATACACATTCCGGGGTAACGCTGAGAAGTCATTCATCTCGGCATAAAGCCCAAGATGAGGATGTATACACATCCGAAGGTGACTCCAAGAAGTTATACATCTCGGCCCGATGGCTAAGCTAAGGATGTGTGTCCATATTCCGAGGTAACTCCGAGAAGTCGTCCATCTCGGCCTGATGGCTGAGATGACAATGCGTAGACGCATTCCGAGGTGACTCCAAGATGTCATCCATCACGGCCTGATGGCTAAGATGACAATCTGTATACACATTCCGGGGCGAATCCGAAAGCTCATCGTTGTCGGCCTGATGGCTGACGTGAGAATGAGTATTCACATTCCGGGGCGACTCCGAAAAGTCATCGTTCTGGGCCGGATGCCTAATATGACAATGTGTATACACATTCCGGGGTGACTCTGAGAAGTCATCCATCACGGCCTGGTGGCTGATATGAGAATGTGTATACACGTCGCGGGGTGACTCCGAGAACTTATCCATCTCAGCCCGACGACTAACATCGAAGTGTGTACACATCCGGAGATGACTCATAGAAGTCATCCATCTCGGCCTGATGGCTAAGATCAGGATGTGTATACATATTCCGAGGTAACTCTGAGAAGTCATCCATCTCGTCCTGATTCTTGAGATCGAAGTGTATACAGGTTCCGAGGTGACTCCGAAAAGTCATCGATCTCGGCCTGATGGCCGACGTGAGAATGAGTATACACATTCCGGGGCGACTCCGAAAAGGCATCGTTCTCGGCCTGATGGCTGAGATGACAATGTGTATACACATTCCGGGGTAACTCCGAGAAGACGTCCATCTCGGCCTGATGGCTGACGTGAGAATGTGTATACACATTCCGGGGTAACTCCGAGAAGTTATCCGTCTCAGCCTGATGGCTAAGATCAGGATGCGTGTCCATATTCCGAGGTAACTCCGCGAAGTCGTCCATCTCGGCCTGATGACTGAGGTGACAATGCGTGTACACATTCCGAAACGACTCCAAGAAGTCACCCTTCTCGGCCTGATGGCTAAGATGACAATGTGAAAACACATTCGGAGGCGACTCCAAGAAGTCACCCATCCCGGCCTAATGACCAAGATGAGGATGTGTATACACATTCCGAAGTAACTCCGAGAATTCATCCATGTCGGCTTGATGTCTGAGATCAAAGTGTATGCACATCCGGAGGTGACTCCGAGAAGTTGTGCATCTCGGCCTGATGGCTAAGATCAGGATGTGTGTCCATATTCCGAGGTAATTCCGAGAAGTCGTCCATCTCGGCCTGATGGCTGAGATCAAAGTGTATACACATCCGGAGGTGACTCCGAGAAGTTATCCATCTCGACATGATGACTAAGATCAGGATGTGTGTCCATATTCCGAGGTAACTCCGCGAAGTCGTCCATCTCGGCCTGATGGCTGAGATGAGAATGTGTATACACGTCGCCAGGTGACTCCGAGAACCTATCCATCTCAGCCCGACGACTAAGATCGAAGTGTATACACATCCGGAGATGACTCCCAGAAGTCGTCCGTCACGGCCTGATGGCTGAGATCAGAATGTGTATACATATTCCGAGGTAACTCTGAGTAGTCATCCATCTCGGCCTGATTCTTGAGATCGAAGTGTATACACGTTCCGAGGTGACTCCGAAAAGTCATCGATCTCGACCTGATGGCTGACGTGAGAATGAGTATACACATTCCGGGGCGACTCCGAAAAGTCATCGTTCTCGGCCTGATGGCTGAGATGAGAATGTGTATTCACATTCCGGGGTAACTCCGAGAAGTCATTCATCTCGGCATAAAGCCCAAGATGAGGATGTATACACATCCGAAGGTGAGTCCAAGAAGTTATACATCTCGGCCCGATGGCTAAGCTAAGGATGTGTGTCCATATTACGAGGTAACTCCGCGATGTCGTCCATCTCAGCCTGATGGCTGAGGTGACAATGCGTATACACATTCCGAAACGACTCCAAGAAGTCACCCATCTCGGCCTGATGGCTAAGATAACAATGTGTATACACATTCCTAGGTGACCCCGAGAAGCCATCCATGTCCTCTTGATGGCCTAGATCAAAGTGTATACACATCCGGAGGTGACTCCGAGAAGTTATGCGTCTCAGCCTGATGGCTAAGATCAGGATGCGTGTCCATATTCCGAGGTAACTCCGCGAAGTCGTCCATCTCGGCCTGATGACTGAGGTGACAATGCGTATACACATTGCGGGCCGACTCCGACAAGTCATCGTTCTCGGCCTGATGGCTGACGTGAGAATGTGTATACACATTCCGGGGTAACGCTGAGAAGTCATTCATCTCGGCATAAAGCCCAAGATGAGGATGTATACACATCCGAAGGTGACTCCAAGAAGTTATACATCTCGGCCTGATGGCTAAGCTAAGGATGCGTGTCCATATTCCGAGGTAAATCCGAGAAGTCGTCCATCTCGGCCTGATGGCTGAGATCAAAGTGTATACACATCCGGAGGTGACTTCGAGAAGTTATCCATCTCGGCATGATGACTAAGATCAGGATATGTGTCCATATTCCGAGGTAACTCCGCGAAGTCGTCCATCTCGGCCTGATGGCTGAGGTGACAATGCGTATACACATTCCGAAACGACTCCAAGAAGTCACCCTTCTCGGCCTGATGGCTAAGATGACAATGTGAAAACACATTCGGAGGCGACTCCAAGAAGTCACCCATCCCGGCCTAATGACCAAGATGAGGATGTGTATACACATTCCGAAGTAACTCCGAGAATTCATCCATGTCGGCTTGATGGCTGAGATCAAAGTGTATGCACATCCGGAGGTGACTCCGAGAAGTTGAGCATCTCGGCCTGATGGCTAAGATCAGGATGTGTGTCCATATTCCGAGGTAATTCCGAGAAGTCGTCCATCTGGGCCTGATGGCTGAGATCAAAGTGTATACACATCCGGAGGTGACTCCGAGAAGTTATCCATCTCGGCATGATGACTAAGATCAGGATGTGTGTCCATATTCCGAGGTAACTCCGCGAAGTCGTCCATCTCGGCCTGATGGCTGAGATGAGAATGTGTATACACGTCGCCAGGTGACACCGAGAACCTATCCATCTCAGCCCGACGACTAAGATCGAAGTGTATACACATCCGGAGATGACTCCCAGAAGTCGTCCGTCACGGCCTGATGGCTGAGATCAGAATGTGTATACATATTCCGAGGTAACTCTGAGTAGTCATCCATCTCGGCCTGATTCTTGAGATCGAAGTGTATACACGTTCCGAGGTGACTCCGAAAAGTCATCGATCTCGGCCTGATGGCTGACGTGAGAATGAGTATACACATTCCGGGGCGACTCCGAAAAGTCATCGTTCTCGGCCTGATGGCTGAGATGAGAATGTGTATTCACATTCCGGGGTAACTCCGAGAAGTCATTCATCTCGGCATAAAGCCCAAGATGAGGATGTATACACATCCGAAGGTGACTCCAAGAAGTTATACATCTCGGCCCGATGGCTAAGCTAAGGATGTGTGTCCATATTCCGAGGTAACTCCGCGATGTCGTCCATCTCAGCCTGATGGCTGAGGTGGCAATGCGTATACACATTCCGAAGCGACTCCAAGAAGTCACCCATCTCGGCCTGATGGCTAAGATAACAATGTGTATACACATTCCTAGGTGACCCCGAGAAGCCATCCATGTCCTCTTGATGGCCTAGATCAAAGTGTATACACATCCGGAGGTGACTCCGAGAAGTTATGCGTCTCAGCCTGATGGCTAAGATCAGGATGCGTGTCCATATTCCGAGGTAACTCCGCGAAGTCGTCCATCTCGGCCTGATGGCTGAGATGAGAATGTGTATACACGTCGCCAGGTGACTCCGAGAACCTATCCATCTCAGCCCGACGACTAAGATCGAAGTGTATACACATCCGGAGATGACTCCCAGAAGTCGTCCGTCACGGCCTGATGGCTGAGATCAGAATGTGTATACATATTCCGAGGTAACTCTGAGTAGTCATCCATCTCGGCCTGATTCTTGAGATCGAAGTGTATACACGTTCCGAGGTGACTCCGAAAAGTCATCGATCTCGGCCTGATGGCTGACGTGAGAATGAGTATACACATTCCGGGGCGACTCCGAGAAGTCATCGTTCTCGGCCTGATGGCTGAGATGAGAATGTGTATTCACATTCCGGGGTAACTCCGAGAAGTCATTCATCTCGGCATAAAGCCCAAGATGAGGATGTATACACATCCGAAGGTGACTCCAAGAAGTTATACATCTCGGCCCGATGGCTAAGCTAAGGATGTGTGTCCATATTCCGAGGTAACTCCGCGATGTCGTCCATCTCAGCCTGATGGCTGAGGTGACAATGCGTATACACATTCCGAAACGACTCCAAGAAGTCACCCATCTCGGCCTGATGGCTAAGATAACAATGTGTATACACATTCCTAGGTGACCCCGAGAAGCCATCCATGTCCTCTTGATGGCCTAGATCAAAGTGTATACACATCCGGAGGTGACTCCGAGAAGTTATGCGTCTCAGCCTGATGGCTAAGATCAGGATGCGTGTCCATATTCCGAGGTAACTCCGCGAAGTCGTCCATCTCGGCCTGATGACTGAGGTGACAATGCGTATACACATTGCGGGCCGACTCCGACAAGTCATCGTTCTCGGCCTGATGGCTGACGAGAGAATGTGTATACACATTCCGGGGTAACGCTGAGAAGTCATTCATCTCGGCATAAAGCCCAAGATGAGGATGTATACACATCCGAAGGTGACTCCAAGAAGTTATACATCTCGGCCTGATGGCTAAGCTAAGGATGCGTGTCCATATTCCGAGGTAAATCCGAGAAGTCGTCCATCTCGGCCTGATGGCTGAGATCAAAGTGTATACACATCCGGAGGTGACTTCGAGAAGTTATCCATCTCGGCATGATGACTAAGATCAGGATATGTGTCCATATTCCGAGGTAACTCCGCGAAGTCGTCCATCTCGGCCTGATGGCTGAGGTGACAATGCGTATACACATTCCGAAACGACTCCAAGAAGTCACCCTTCTCGGCCTGATGGCTAAGATGACAATGTGAAAACACATTCGGGGGCGACTCCAAGAAGTCACCCATCCCGGCCTAATGACCAAGATGAGGATGTGTATACACATTCCGAAGTAACTCCGAGAATTCATCCATGTCGGCTTGATGGCTGAGATCAAAGTGTATGCACATCCGGAGGTGACTCCGAGAAGTTGAGCATCTCGGCCTGATGGCTAAGATCAGGATGTGTGTCCATATTCCGAGGTAATTCCGAGAAGTCGTCCATCTCGGCCTGATGGCTGAGATCAAAATGTATACACATCCGGAGGTGACTCCGAGAAGTTATCCATCTCGGCATGATGACTAAGATCAGGATGTGTGTCCATATTCCGAGGTAACTCCGCGAAGTCGTCCATCTCGGCCTGATGGCTGAGATGAGAATGTGTATACACGTCGCCAGGTGACACCGAGAACCTATCCATCTCAGCCCGACGACTAAGATCGAAGTGTATACACATCCGGAGATGACTCCCAGAAGTCGTCCGTCACGGCCTGATGGCTGAGATCAGAATGTGTATACATATTCCGAGGTAACTCTGAGTAGTCATCCATCTCGGCCTGATTCTTGAGATCGAAGTGTATACACGTTCCGAGGTGACTCCGAAAAGTCATCGATCTCGGCCTGATGGCTGACGTGAGAATGAGTATACACATTCCGGGGCGACTCCGAAAAGTCATCGTTCTCGGCCTGATGGCTGAGATGAGAATGTGTATTCACATTCCGGGGTAACTCCGAGAAGTCATTCATCTCGGCATAAAGCCCAAGATGAGGATGTATACACATCCGAAGGTGACTCCAAGAAGTTATACATCTCGGCCCGATGGCTAAGCTAAGGATGTGTGTCCATATTCCGAGGTAACTCCGCGATGTCGTCCATCTCAGCCTGATGGCTGAGATGACGATGTGAAAACACATTCGGAGGCGACTCCAAGAAGTCACCCATCCCGGCCTACTGACCAAGATGAGGATGTGTACACAAATTCCGAAGTAACTCCGAGAATTCATCCATGTCGGCTTGACGGCTGAGATCAAAGTGTATACACATCCGGAGGTGACACCGAAAAGTTATACATCTCGGCATGATGACTAAGATCAGGATATGTGTCCATATTCCGAGGACACTCCGCGAAGTCGTCCATCTCGGCCTGATGGCTGAGGTGACAATGCGTATACACATTGCGGGCCGACTCCGACAAGTCATCGTTCTCGGCCTGATGGCTGACGTGAGAATGTGTATACACATTCCGGGGTAACGCTGAGAAGTCATTCATCTCGGCATAAAGCCCAAGATGAGGATGTATACACATCCGAAGGTGACTCCAAGAAGTTATACATCTCGGCCCGATGGCTAAGCTAAGGATGTGTGTCCATATTCCGAGGTAACTCCGAGAAGTCGTCCATCTCGGCCTGATGGCTGAGATGACAATGCGTAGACGCATTCCGAGGTGACTCCAAGATGTCATCCATCACGGCCTGATGGCTAAGATGACAATCTGTATACACATTCCGGGGCGAATCCGAAAGCTCATCGTTGTCGGCCTGATGGCTGACGTGAGAATGAGTATTCACATTCCGGGGCGACTCCGAAAAGTCATCGTTCTGGGCCGGATGCCTAATATGACAATGTGTATACACATTCCGGGGTGACTCTGAGAAGTCATCCATCACGGCCTGGTGGCTGATATGAGAATGTGTATACACGTCGCGGGGTGACTCCGAGAACTTATCCATCTCAGCCCGACGACTAACATCGAAGTGTGTACACATCCGGAGATGACTCATAGAAGTCATCCATCTCGGCCTGATGGCTAAGATCAGGATGTGTATACATATTCCGAGGTAACTCTGAGAAGTCATCCATCTCGTCCTGATTCTTGAGATCGAAGTGTATACAGGTTCCGAGGTGACTCCGAAAAGTCATCGATCTCGGCCTGATGGCCGACGTGAGAATGAGTATACACATTCCGGGGCGACTCCGAAAAGGCATCGTTCTCGGCCTGATGGCTGAGATGACAATGTGTATACACATTCCGGGGTAACTCCGAGAAGACGTCCATCTCGGCCTGATGGCTGACGTGAGAATGTGTATACACATTCCGGGGTAACTCCGAGAAGTTATCCGTCTCAGCCTGATGGCTAAGATCAGGATGCGTGTCCATATTCCGAGGTAACTCCGCGAAGTCGTCCATCTCGGCCTGATGACTGAGGTGACAATGCGTGTACACATTCCGAAACGACTCCAAGAAGTCACCCTTCTCGGCCTGATGGCTAAGATGACAATGTGAAAACACATTCGGAGGCGACTCCAAGAAGTCACCCATCCCGGCCTAATGACCAAGATGAGGATGTGTATACACATTCCGAAGTAACTCCGAGAATTCATCCATGTCGGCTTGATGTCTGAGATCAAAGTGTATGCACATCCGGAGGTGACTCCGAGAAGTTGTGCATCTCGGCCTGATGGCTAAGATCAGGATGTGTGTCCATATTCCGAGGTAATTCCGAGAAGTCGTCCATCTCGGCCTGATGGCTGAGATCAAAGTGTATACACATCCGGAGGTGACTCCGAGAAGTTATCCATCTCGACATGATGACTAAGATCAGGATGTGTGTCCATATTCCGAGGTAACTCCGCGAAGTCGTCCATCTCGGCCTGATGGCTGAGATGAGAATGTGTATACACGTCGCCAGGTGACTCCGAGAACCTATCCATCTCAGCCCGACGACTAAGATCGAAGTGTATACACATCCGGAGATGACTCCCAGAAGTCGTCCGTCACGGCCTGATGGCTGAGATCAGAATGTGTATACATATTCCGAGGTAACTCTGAGTAGTCATCCATCTCGGCCTGATTCTTGAGATCGAAGTGTATACACGTTCCGAGGTGACTCCGAAAAGTCATCGATCTCGACCTGATGGCTGACGTGAGAATGAGTATACACATTCCGGGGCGACTCCGAAAAGTCATCGTTCTCGGCCTGATGGCTGAGATGAGAATGTGTATTCACATTCCGGGGTAACTCCGAGAAGTCATTCATCTCGGCATAAAGCCCAAGATGAGGATGTATACACATCCGAAGGTGAGTCCAAGAAGTTATACATCTCGGCCCGATGGCTAAGCTAAGGATGTGTGTCCATATTCCGAGGTAACTCCGCGATGTCGTCCATCTCAGCCTGATGGCTGAGGTGACAATGCGTATACACATTCCGAAACGACTCCAAGAAGTCACCCATCTCGGCCTGATGGCTAAGATAACAATGTGTATACACATTCCTAGGTGACCCCGAGAAGCCATCCATGTCCTCTTGATGGCCTAGATCAAAGTGTATACACATCCGGAGGTGACTCCGAGAAGTTATGCGTCTCAGCCTGATGGCTAAGATCAGGATGCGTGTCCATATTCCGAGGTAACTCCGCGAAGTCGTCCATCTCGGCCTGATGACTGAGGTGACAATGCGTATACACATTGCGGGCCGACTCCGACAAGTCATCGTTCTCGGCCTGATGGCTGACGTGAGAATGTGTATACACATTCCGGGGTAACGCTGAGAAGTCATTCATCTCGGCATAAAGCCCAAGATGAGGATGTATACACATCCGAAGGTGACTCCAAGAAGTTATACATCTCGGCCTGATGGCTAAGCTAAGGATGCGTGTCCATATTCCGAGGTAAATCCGAGAAGTCGTCCATCTCGGCCTGATGGCTGAGATCAAAGTGTATACACATCCGGAGGTGACTTCGAGAAGTTATCCATCTCGGCATGATGACTAAGATCAGGATATGTGTCCATATTCCGAGGTAACTCCGCGAAGTCGTCCATCTCGGCCTGATGGCTGAGGTGACAATGCGTATACACATTCCGAAACGACTCCAAGAAGTCACCCTTCTCGGCCTGATGGCTAAGATGACAATGTGAAAACACATTCGGAGGCGACTCCAAGAAGTCACCCATCCCGGCCTAATGACCAAGATGAGGATGTGTATACACATTCCGAAGTAACTCCGAGAATTCATCCATGTCGGCTTGATGGCTGAGATCAAAGTGTATGCACATCCGGAGGTGACTCCGAGAAGTTGAGCATCTCGGCCTGATGGCTAAGATCAGGATGTGTGTCCATATTCCGAGGTAATTCCGAGAAGTCGTCCATCTGGGCCTGATGGCTGAGATCAAAGTGTATACACATCCGGAGGTGACTCCGAGAAGTTATCCATCTCGGCATGATGACTAAGATCAGGATGTGTGTCCATATTCCGAGGTAACTCCGCGAAGTCGTCCATCTCGGCCTGATGGCTGAGATGAGAATGTGTATACACGTCGCCAGGTGACACCGAGAACCTATCCATCTCAGCCCGACGACTAAGATCGAAGTGTATACACATCCGGAGATGACTCCCAGAAGTCGTCCGTCACGGCCTGATGGCTGAGATCAGAATGTGTATACATATTCCGAGGTAACTCTGAGTAGTCATCCATCTCGGCCTGATTCTTGAGATCGAAGTGTATACACGTTCCGAGGTGACTCCGAAAAGTCATCGATCTCGGCCTGATGGCTGACGTGAGAATGAGTATACACATTCCGGGGCGACTCCGAAAAGTCATCGTTCTCGGCCTGATGGCTGAGATGAGAATGTGTATTCACATTCCGGGGTAACTCCGAGAAGTCATTCATCTCGGCATAAAGCCCAAGATGAGGATGTATACACATCCGAAGGTGACTCCAAGAAGTTATACATCTCGGCCTGATGGCTAAGCTAAGGATGCGTGTCCATATTCCGAGGTAAATCCGAGAAGTCGTCCATCTCGGCCTGATGGCTGAGATCAAAGTGTATACACATCCGGAGGTGACTTCGAGAAGTTATCCATCTCGGCATGATGACTAAGATCAGGATATGTGTCCATATTCCGAGGTAACTCCGCGAAGTCGTCCATCTCGGCCTGATGGCTGAGGTGACAATGCGTATACACATTCCGAAACGACTCCAAGAAGTCACCCTTCTCGGCCTGATGGCTAAGATGACAATGTGAAAACACATTCGGGGGCGACTCCAAGAAGTCACCCATCCCGGCCTAATGACCAAGATGAGGATGTGTATACACATTCCGAAGTAACTCCGAGAATTCATCCATGTCGGCTTGATGGCTGAGATCAAAGTGTATGCACATCCGGAGGTGACTCCGAGAAGTTGAGCATCTCGGCCTGATGGCTAAGATCAGGATGTGTGTCCATATTCCGAGGTAATTCCGAGAAGTCGTCCATCTCGGCCTGATGGCTGAGATCAAAATGTATACACATCCGGAGGTGACTCCGAGAAGTTATCCATCTCGGCATGATGACTAAGATCAGGATGTGTGTCCATATTCCGAGGTAACTCCGCGAAGTCGTCCATCTCGGCCTGATGGCTGAGATGAGAATGTGTATACACGTCGCCAGGTGACACCGAGAACCTATCCATCTCAGCCCGACGACTAAGATCGAAGTGTATACACATCCGGAGATGACTCCCAGAAGTCGTCCGTCACGGCCTGATGGCTGAGATCAGAATGTGTATACATATTCCGAGGTAACTCTGAGTAGTCATCCATCTCGGCCTGATTCTTGAGATCGAAGTGTATACACGTTCCGAGGTGACTCCGAAAAGTCATCGATCTCGGCCTGATGGCTGACGTGAGAATGAGTATACACATTCCGGGGCGACTCCGAAAAGTCATCGTTCTCGGCCTGATGGCTGAGATGAGAATGTGTATTCACATTCCGGGGTAACTCCGAGAAGTCATTCATCTCGGCATAAAGCCCAAGATGAGGATGTATACACATCCGAAGGTGACTCCAAGAAGTTATACATCTCGGCCCGATGGCTAAGCTAAGGATGTGTGTCCATATTCCGAGGTAACTCCGCGATGTCGTCCATCTCAGCCTGATGGCTGAGGTGACAATGCGTATACACATTCCGAAACGACTCCAAGAAGTCACCCATCTCGGCCTGATGGCTAAGATAACAATGTGTATACACATTCCTAGGTGACCCCGAGAAGCCATCCATGTCCTCTTGATGGCCTAGATCAAAGTGTATACACATCCGGAGGTGACTCCGAGAAGTTATGCGTCTCAGCCTGATGGCTAAGATCAGGATGCGTGTCCATATTCCGAGGTAACTCCGCGAAGTCGTCCATCTCGGCCTGATGACTGAGGTGACAATGCGTATACACATTGCGGGCCGACTCCGACAAGTCATCGTTCTCGGCCTGATGGCTGACGTGAGAATGTGTATACACATTCCGGGGTAACGCTGAGAAGTCATTCATCTCGGCATAAAGCCCAAGATGAGGATGTATACACATCCGAAGGTGACTCCAAGAAGTTATACATCTCGGCCTGATGGCTAAGCTAAGGATGCGTGTCCATATTCCGAGGTAAATCCGAGAAGTCGTCCATCTCGGCCTGATGGCTGAGATCAAAGTGTATACACATCCGGAGGTGACTTCGAGAAGTTATCCATCTCGGCATGATGACTAAGATCAGGATATGTGTCCATATTCCGAGGTAACTCCGCGAAGTCGTCCATCTCGGCCTGATGGCTGAGGTGACAATGCGTATACACATTCCGAAACGACTCCAAGAAGTCACCCTTCTCGGCCTGATGGCTAAGATGACAATGTGAAAACACATTCGGGGGCGACTCCAAGAAGTCACCCATCCCGGCCTAATGACCAAGATGAGGATGTGTATACACATTCCGAAGTAACTCCGAGAATTCATCCATGTCGGCTTGATGGCTGAGATCAAAGTGTATGCACATCCGGAGGTGACTCCGAGAAGTTGAGCATCTCGGCCTGATGGCTAAGATCAGGATGTGTGTCCATATTCCGAGGTAATTCCGAGAAGTCGTCCATCTCGGCCTGATGGCTGAGATCAAAGTGTATACACATCCGGAGGTGACTCCGAGAAGTTATCCATCTCGGCATGATGACTAAGATCAGGATGTGTGTCCATATTCCGAGGTAATTCCGCGAAGTCGTCCATCTCGGCCTGATGGCTGAGATGAGAATGTGTATACACGTCGCCAGGTGACTCCGAGAACCTATCCATCTCAGCCCGACGACTAAGATCGAAGTGTATACACATCCGGAGATGACTCCCAGAAGTCGTCCGTCACGGCCTGATGGCTGAGATCAGAATGTGTATACATATTCCGAGGTAACTCTGAGTAGTCATCCATCTCGGCCTGATTCTTGAGATCGAAGTGTATACACGTTCCGAGGTGACTCCGAAAAGTCATCGATCTCGGCCTGATGGCTGACGTGAGAATGAGTATACACATTCCGGGGCGACTCCGAAAAGTCATCGTTCTCGGCCTGATGGCTGAGATGAGAATGTGTATTCACATTCCGGGGTAACTCCGAGAAGTCATTCATCTCGGCATAAAGCCCAAGATGAGGATGTATACACATCCGAAGGTGACTCCAAGAAGTTATACATCTCGGCCCGATGGCTAAGCTAAGGATGTGTGTCCATATTCCGAGGTAACTCCGCGATGTCGTCCATCTCAGCCTGATGGCTGAGGTGACAATGCGTATACACATTCCGAAACGACTCCAAGAAGTCACCCATCTCGGCCTGATGGCTAAGATAACAATGTGTATACACATTCCTAGGTGACCCCGAGAAGCCATCCATGTCCTCTTGATGGCCTAGATCAAAGTGTATACACATCCGGAGGTGACTCCGAGAAGTTATGCGTCTCAGCCTGATGGCTAAGATCAGGATGCGTGTCCATATTCCGAGGTAACTCCGCGAAGTCGTCCATCTCGGCCTGATGACTGAGGTGACAATGCGTATACACATTGCGGGCCGACTCCGACAAGTCATCGTTCTCGGCCTGATGGCTGACGTGAGAATGTGTATACACATTCCGGGGTAACGCTGAGAAGTCATTCATCTCGGCATAAAGCCCAAGATGAGGATGTATACACATCCGAAGGTGACTCCAAGAAGTTATACATCTCGGCCTGATGGCTAAGCTAAGGATGCGTGTCCATATTCCGAGGTAAATCCGAGAAGTCGTCCATCTCGGCCTGATGGCTGAGATCAAAGTGTATACACATCCGGAGGTGACTTCGAGAAGTTATCCATCTCGGCATGATGACTAAGATCAGGATATGTGTCCATATTCCGAGGTAACTCCGCGAAGTCGTCCATCTCGGCCTGATGCCTGAGGTGACAATGCGTATACACATTCCGAAACGACTCCAAGAAGTCACCCTTCTCGGCCTGATGGCTAAGATGACAATGTGAAAACACATTCGGAGGCGACTCCAAGAAGTCACCCATCCCGGCCTAATGACCAAGATGAGGATGTGTATACACATTCCGAAGTAACTCCGAGAATTCATCCATGTCGGCTTCATGGCTGAGATCAAAGTGTATGCACATCCGGAGGTGACTCCAAGAAGTTATACATCTCGGCCTGATGGCTAAGCTAAGGATGCGTGTCCATATTCCGAGGTAAATCCGAGAAGTCGTCCATCTCGGCCTGATGGCTGAGATCAAAGTGTATACACATCCGGAGGTGACTTCGAGAAGTTATCCATCTCGGCATGATGACTAAGATCAGGATATGTGTCCATATTCCGAGGTAACTCCGCGAAGTCGTCCATCTCGGCCTGATGGCTGAGGTGACAATGCGTATACACATTCCGAAACGACTCCAAGAAGTCACCCTTCTCGGCCCGATGGCTAAGATGACAATGTGAAAACACATTCGGGGGCGACTCCAAGAAGTCACCCATCCCGGCCTAATGACCAAGATGAGGATGTGTATACACATTCCGAAGTAACTCCGAGAATTCATCCATGTCGGCTTGATGGCTGAGATCAAAGTGTATGCACATCCGGAGGTGACTCCGAGAAGTTGAGCATCTCGGCCTGATGGCTAAGATCAGGATGTGTGTCCATATTCCGAGGTAATTCCGAGAAGTCGTCCATCTCGGCCTGATGGCTGAGATCAAAGTGTATACACATCCGGAGGTGACTCCGAGAAGTTATCCATCTCGGCATGATGACTAAGATCAGGATGTGTGTCCATATTCCGAGGTAACTCCGCGAAGTCGTCCATCTCGGCCTGATGGCTGAGGTGACAATGCGTATACACATTCCGAAACGACTCCAAGAAGTCACCCTTCTCGGCCTGATGGCTAAGATGACAATGTGAAAACACATTCGGAGGCGACTCCAAGAAGTCACCCATCCCGGCCTAATGACCAAGATGAGGATGTGTATACACATTCCGAAGTAACTCCGAGAATTCATCCATGTCGGCTTGATGGCTGAGATCAAAGTGTATGCACATCCGGAGGTGACTCCGAGAAGTTGAGCATCTCGGCCTGATGGCTAAGATCAGGATGTGTGTCCATATTCCGAGGTAATTCCGAGAAGTCGTCCATCTCGGCCTGATGGCTGAGATCAAAGTGTATACACATCCGGAGGTGACTCCGAGAAGTTATCCATCTCGGCATGATGACTAAGATCAGGATGTGTGTCCATATTCCGAGGTAACTCCGCGAAGTCGTCCATCTCGGCCTGATGGCTGAGATGAGAATGTGTATACACGTCGCCAGGTGACACCGAGAACCTATCCATCTCAGCCCGACGACTAAGATCGAAGTGTATACACATCCGGAGATGACTCCCAGAAGTCGTCCGTCACGGCCTGATGGCTGAGATCAGAATGTGTATACATATTCCGAGGTAACTCTGAGTAGTCATCCATCTCGGCCTGATTCTTGAGATCGAAGTGTATACACGTTCCGAGGTGACTCCGAAAAGTCATCGATCTCGGCCTGATGGCTGACGTGAGAATGAGTATACACATTCCGGGGCGACTCCGAAAAGTCATCGTTCTCGGCCTGATGGCTGAGATGAGAATGTGTATTCACATTCCGGGGTAACTCCGAGAAGTCATTCATCTCGGCATAAAGCCCAAGATGAGGATGTATACACATCCGAAGGTGACTCCAAGAAGTTATACATCTCGGCCCGATGGCTAAGCTAAGGATGTGTGTCCATATTCCGAGGTAACTCCGCGATGTCGTCCATCTCAGCCTGATGGCTGAGGTGACAATGCGTATACACATTCCGAAACGACTCCAAGAAGTCACCCTTCTCGGCCTGATGGCTAAGATGACAATGTGAAAACACATTCGGAGGCGACTCCAAGAAGTCACCCATCCCGGCCTAATGACCAAGATGAGGATGTGTATACACATTCCGAAGTAACTCCGAGAATTCATCCATGTCGGCTTCATGGCTGAGATCAAAGTGTATGCACATCCGGAGGTGACTCCAAGAAGTTATACATCTCGGCCTGATGGCTAAGCTAAGGATGCGTGTCCATATTCCGAGGTAAATCCGAGAAGTCGTCCATCTCGGCCTGATGGCTGAGATCAAAGTGTATACACATCCGGAGGTGACTTCGAGAAGTTATCCATCTCGGCATGATGACTAAGATCAGGATATGTGTCCATATTCCGAGGTAACTCCGCGAAGTCGTCCATCTCGGCCTGATGGCTGAGGTGACAATGCGTATACACATTCCGAAACGACTCCAAGAAGTCACCCTTCTCGGCCCGATGGCTAAGATGACAATGTGAAAACACATTCGGGGGCGACTCCAAGAAGTCACCCATCCCGGCCTAATGACCAAGATGAGGATGTGTATACACATTCCGAAGTAACTCCGAGAATTCATCCATGTCGGCTTGATGGCTGAGATCAAAGTGTATGCACATCCGGAGGTGACTCCGAGAAGTTGAGCATCTCGGCCTGATGGCTAAGATCAGGATGTGTGTCCATATTCCGAGGTAATTCCGAGAAGTCGTCCATCTCGGCCTGATGGCTGAGATCAAAGTGTATACACATCCGGAGGTGACTCCGAGAAGTTATCCATCTCGGCATGATGACTAAGATCAGGATGTGTGTCCATATTCCGAGGTAACTCCGCGAAGTCGTCCATCTCGGCCTGATGGCTGAGGTGACAATGCGTATACACATTCCGAAACGACTCCAAGAAGTCACCCTTCTCGGCCTGATGGCTAAGATGACAATGTGAAAACACATTCGGAGGCGACTCCAAGAAGTCACCCATCCCGGCCTAATGACCAAGATGAGGATGTGTATACACATTCCGAAGTAACTCCGAGAATTCATCCATGTCGGCTTGATGGCTGAGATCAAAGTGTATGCACATCCGGAGGTGACTCCGAGAAGTTGAGCATCTCGGCCTGATGGCTAAGATCAGGATGTGTGTCCATATTCCGAGGTAATTCCGAGAAGTCGTCCATCTCGGCCTGATGGCTGAGATCAAAGTGTATACACATCCGGAGGTGACTCCGAGAAGTTATCCATCTCGGCATGATGACTAAGATCAGGATGTGTGTCCATATTCCGAGGTAACTCCGCGAAGTCGTCCATCTCGGCCTGATGGCTGAGATGAGAATGTGTATACACGTCGCCAGGTGACACCGAGAACCTATCCATCTCAGCCCGACGACTAAGATCGAAGTGTATACACATCCGGAGATGACTCCCAGAAGTCGTCCGTCACGGCCTGATGGCTGAGATCAGAATGTGTATACATATTCCGAGGTAACTCTGAGTAGTCATCCATCTCGGCCTGATTCTTGAGATCGAAGTGTATACACGTTCCGAGGTGACTCCGAAAAGTCATCGATCTCGGCCTGATGGCTGACGTGAGAATGAGTATACACATTCCGGGGCGACTCCGAAAAGTCATCGTTCTCGGCCTGATGGCTGAGATGAGAATGTGTATTCACATTCCGGGGTAACTCCGAGAAGTCATTCATCTCGGCATAAAGCCCAAGATGAGGATGTATACACATCCGAAGGTGACTCCAAGAAGTTATACATCTCGGCCCGATGGCTAAGCTAAGGATGTGTGTCCATATTCCGAGGTAACTCCGCGATGTCGTCCATCTCAGCCTGATGGCTGAGGTGACAATGCGTATACACATTCCGAAACGACTCCAAGAAGTCACCCATCTCGGCCTGATGGCTAAGATAACAATGTGTATACACATTCCTAGGTGACCCCGAGAAGCCATCCATGTCCTCTTGATGGCCTAGATCAAAGTGTATACACATCCGGAGGTGACTCCGAGAAGTTATGCGTCTCAGCCTGATGGCTAAGATCAGGATGCGTGTCCATATTCCGAGGTAACTCCGCGAAGTCGTCCATCTCGGCCTGATGACTGAGGTGACAATGCGTATACACATTGCGGGCCGACTCCGACAAGTCATCGTTCTCGGCCTGATGGCTGACGTGAGAATGTGTATACACATTCCGGGGTAACGCTGAGAAGTCGTTCATCTCGGCATAAAGCCCAAGATGAGGATGTATACACATCCGAAGGTGACTCCAAGAAGTTATACATCTCGGCCTGATGGCTAAGCTAAGGATGCGTGTCCATATTCCGAGGTAAATCCGAGAAGTCGTCCATCTCGGCCTGATGGCTGAGATCAAAGTGTATACACATCCGGAGGTGACTTCGAGAAGTTATCCATCTCGGCATGATGACTAAGATCAGGATATGTGTCCATATTCCGAGGTAACTCCGCGAAGTCGTCCATCTCGGCCTGATGGCTGAGGTGACAATGCGTATACACATTCCGAAACGACTCCAAGAAGTCACCCTTCTCGGCCTGATGGCTAAGATGACAATGTGAAAACACATTCGGGGGCGACTCCAAGAAGTCACCCATCCCGGCCTAATGACCAAGATGAGGATGTGTATACACATTCCGAAGTAACTCCGAGAATTCATCCATGTCGGCTTGATGGCTGAGATCAAAGTGTATGCACATCCGGAGGTGACTCCGAGAAGTTGAGCATCTCGGCCTGATGGCTAAGATCAGGATGTGTGTCCATATTCCGAGGTAATTCCGAGAAGTCGTCCATCTCGGCCTGATGGCTGAGATCAAAATGTATACACATCCGGAGGTGACTCCGAGAAGTTATCCATCTCGGCATGATGACTAAGATCAGGATGTGTGTCCATATTCCGAGGTAACTCCGCGAAGTCGTCCATCTCGGCCTGATGGCTGAGATGAGAATGTGTATACACGTCGCCAGGTGACACCGAGAACCTATCCATCTCAGCCCGACGACTAAGATCGAAGTGTATACACATCCGGAGATGACTCCCAGAAGTCGTCCGTCACGGCCTGATGGCTGAGATCAGAATGTGTATACATATTCCGAGGTAACTCTGAGTAGTCATCCATCTCGGCCTGATTCTTGAGATCGAAGTGTATACACGTTCCGAGGTGACTCCGAAAAGTCATCGATCTCGGCCTGATGGCTGACGTGAGAATGAGTATACACATTCCGGGGCGACTCCGAAAAGTCATCGTTCTCGGCCTGATGGCTGAGATGAGAATGTGTATTCACATTCCGGGGTAACTCCGAGAAGTCATTCATCTCGGCATAAAGCCCAAGATGAGGATGTATACACATCCGAAGGTGACTCCAAGAAGTTATACATCTCGGCCCGATGGCTAAGCTAAGGATGTGTGTCCATATTCCGAGGTAACTCCGCGATGTCGTCCATCTCAGCCTGATGGCTGAGGTGACAATGCGTATACACATTCCGAAACGACTCCAAGAAGTCACCCATCTCGGCCTGATGGCTAAGATAACAATGTGTATACACATTCCTAGGTGACCCCGAGAAGCCATCCATGTCCTCTTGATGGCCTAGATCAAAGTGTATACACATCCGGAGGTGACTCCGAGAAGTTATGCGTCTCAGCCTGATGGCTAAGATCAGGATGCGTGTCCATATTCCGAGGTAACTCCGCGAAGTCGTCCATCTCGGCCTGATGACTGAGGTGACAATGCGTATACACATTGCGGGCCGACTCCGACAAGTCATCGTTCTCGGCCTGATGGCTGACGTGAGAATGTGTATACACATTCCGGGGTAACGCTGAG
This sequence comes from Trypoxylon attenuatum, assembly GCA_963989405.1. Taxonomy (NCBI): domain Eukaryota; kingdom Metazoa; phylum Arthropoda; class Insecta; order Hymenoptera; family Crabronidae; genus Trypoxylon; species Trypoxylon attenuatum. The sequence continues at coordinate 7,711,198 of OZ022492.1, read as the reverse complement.
AAGTCATTCATCTCGGCATAAAGCCCAAGATGAGGATGTATACACATCCGAAGGTGACTCCAAGAAGTTATACATCTCGGCCTGATGGCTAAGCTAAGGATGCGTGTCCATATTCCGAGGTAAATCCGAGAAGTCGTCCATCTCGGCCTGATGGCTGAGATCAAAGTGTATACACATCCGGAGGTGACTTCGAGAAGTTATCCATCTCGGCATGATGACTAAGATCAGGATATGTGTCCATATTCCGAGGTAACTCCGCGAAGTCGTCCATCTCGGCCTGATGGCTGAGGTGACAATGCGTATACACATTCCGAAACGACTCCAAGAAGTCACCCTTCTCGGCCTGATGGCTAAGATGACAATGTGAAAACACATTCGGGGGCGACTCCAAGAAGTCACCCATCCCGGCCTAATGACCAAGATGAGGATGTGTATACACATTCCGAAGTAACTCCGAGAATTCATCCATGTCGGCTTGATGGCTGAGATCAAAGTGTATGCACATCCGGAGGTGACTCCGAGAAGTTGAGCATCTCGGCCTGATGGCTAAGATCAGGATGTGTGTCCATATTCCGAGGTAATTCCGAGAAGTCGTCCATCTCGGCCTGATGGCTGAGATCAAAGTGTATACACATCCGGAGGTGACTCCGAGAAGTTATCCATCTCGGCATGATGACTAAGATCAGGATGTGTGTCCATATTCCGAGGTAATTCCGCGAAGTCGTCCATCTCGGCCTGATGGCTGAGATGAGAATGTGTATACACGTCGCCAGGTGACTCCGAGAACCTATCCATCTCAGCCCGACGACTAAGATCGAAGTGTATACACATCCGGAGATGACTCCCAGAAGTCGTCCGTCACGGCCTGATGGCTGAGATCAGAATGTGTATACATATTCCGAGGTAACTCTGAGTAGTCATCCATCTCGGCCTGATTCTTGAGATCGAAGTGTATACACGTTCCGAGGTGACTCCGAAAAGTCATCGATCTCGGCCTGATGGCTGACGTGAGAATGAGTATACACATTCCGGGGCGACTCCGAAAAGTCATCGTTCTCGGCCTGATGGCTGAGATGAGAATGTGTATTCACATTCCGGGGTAACTCCGAGAAGTCATTCATCTCGGCATAAAGCCCAAGATGAGGATGTATACACATCCGAAGGTGACTCCAAGAAGTTATACATCTCGGCCCGATGGCTAAGCTAAGGATGTGTGTCCATATTCCGAGGTAACTCCGCGATGTCGTCCATCTCAGCCTGATGGCTGAGGTGACAATGCGTATACACATTCCGAAACGACTCCAAGAAGTCACCCATCTCGGCCTGATGGCTAAGATAACAATGTGTATACACATTCCTAGGTGACCCCGAGAAGCCATCCATGTCCTCTTGATGGCCTAGATCAAAGTGTATACACATCCGGAGGTGACTCCGAGAAGTTATGCGTCTCAGCCTGATGGCTAAGATCAGGATGCGTGTCCATATTCCGAGGTAACTCCGCGAAGTCGTCCATCTCGGCCTGATGACTGAGGTGACAATGCGTATACACATTGCGGGCCGACTCCGACAAGTCATCGTTCTCGGCCTGATGGCTGACGTGAGAATGTGTATACACATTCCGGGGTAACGCTGAGAAGTCATTCATCTCGGCATAAAGCCCAAGATGAGGATGTATACACATCCGAAGGTGACTCCAAGAAGTTATACATCTCGGCCTGATGGCTAAGCTAAGGATGCGTGTCCATATTCCGAGGTAAATCCGAGAAGTCGTCCATCTCGGCCTGATGGCTGAGATCAAAGTGTATACACATCCGGAGGTGACTTCGAGAAGTTATCCATCTCGGCATGATGACTAAGATCAGGATATGTGTCCATATTCCGAGGTAACTCCGCGAAGTCGTCCATCTCGGCCTGATGCCTGAGGTGACAATGCGTATACACATTCCGAAACGACTCCAAGAAGTCACCCTTCTCGGCCTGATGGCTAAGATGACAATGTGAAAACACATTCGGAGGCGACTCCAAGAAGTCACCCATCCCGGCCTAATGACCAAGATGAGGATGTGTATACACATTCCGAAGTAACTCCGAGAATTCATCCATGTCGGCTTCATGGCTGAGATCAAAGTGTATGCACATCCGGAGGTGACTCCAAGAAGTTATACATCTCGGCCTGATGGCTAAGCTAAGGATGCGTGTCCATATTCCGAGGTAAATCCGAGAAGTCGTCCATCTCGGCCTGATGGCTGAGATCAAAGTGTATACACATCCGGAGGTGACTTCGAGAAGTTATCCATCTCGGCATGATGACTAAGATCAGGATATGTGTCCATATTCCGAGGTAACTCCGCGAAGTCGTCCATCTCGGCCTGATGGCTGAGGTGACAATGCGTATACACATTCCGAAACGACTCCAAGAAGTCACCCTTCTCGGCCCGATGGCTAAGATGACAATGTGAAAACACATTCGGGGGCGACTCCAAGAAGTCACCCATCCCGGCCTAATGACCAAGATGAGGATGTGTATACACATTCCGAAGTAACTCCGAGAATTCATCCATGTCGGCTTGATGGCTGAGATCAAAGTGTATGCACATCCGGAGGTGACTCCGAGAAGTTGAGCATCTCGGCCTGATGGCTAAGATCAGGATGTGTGTCCATATTCCGAGGTAATTCCGAGAAGTCGTCCATCTCGGCCTGATGGCTGAGATCAAAGTGTATACACATCCGGAGGTGACTCCGAGAAGTTATCCATCTCGGCATGATGACTAAGATCAGGATGTGTGTCCATATTCCGAGGTAACTCCGCGAAGTCGTCCATCTCGGCCTGATGGCTGAGGTGACAATGCGTATACACATTCCGAAACGACTCCAAGAAGTCACCCTTCTCGGCCTGATGGCTAAGATGACAATGTGAAAACACATTCGGAGGCGACTCCAAGAAGTCACCCATCCCGGCCTAATGACCAAGATGAGGATGTGTATACACATTCCGAAGTAACTCCGAGAATTCATCCATGTCGGCTTGATGGCTGAGATCAAAGTGTATGCACATCCGGAGGTGACTCCGAGAAGTTGAGCATCTCGGCCTGATGGCTAAGATCAGGATGTGTGTCCATATTCCGAGGTAATTCCGAGAAGTCGTCCATCTCGGCCTGATGGCTGAGATCAAAGTGTATACACATCCGGAGGTGACTCCGAGAAGTTATCCATCTCGGCATGATGACTAAGATCAGGATGTGTGTCCATATTCCGAGGTAACTCCGCGAAGTCGTCCATCTCGGCCTGATGGCTGAGATGAGAATGTGTATACACGTCGCCAGGTGACACCGAGAACCTATCCATCTCAGCCCGACGACTAAGATCGAAGTGTATACACATCCGGAGATGACTCCCAGAAGTCGTCCGTCACGGCCTGATGGCTGAGATCAGAATGTGTATACATATTCCGAGGTAACTCTGAGTAGTCATCCATCTCGGCCTGATTCTTGAGATCGAAGTGTATACACGTTCCGAGGTGACTCCGAAAAGTCATCGATCTCGGCCTGATGGCTGACGTGAGAATGAGTATACACATTCCGGGGCGACTCCGAAAAGTCATCGTTCTCGGCCTGATGGCTGAGATGAGAATGTGTATTCACATTCCGGGGTAACTCCGAGAAGTCATTCATCTCGGCATAAAGCCCAAGATGAGGATGTATACACATCCGAAGGTGACTCCAAGAAGTTATACATCTCGGCCCGATGGCTAAGCTAAGGATGTGTGTCCATATTCCGAGGTAACTCCGCGATGTCGTCCATCTCAGCCTGATGGCTGAGGTGACAATGCGTATACACATTCCGAAACGACTCCAAGAAGTCACCCATCTCGGCCTGATGGCTAAGATAACAATGTGTATACACATTCCTAGGTGACCCCGAGAAGCCATCCATGTCCTCTTGATGGCCTAGATCAAAGTGTATACACATCCGGAGGTGACTCCGAGAAGTTATGCGTCTCAGCCTGATGGCTAAGATCAGGATGCGTGTCCATATTCCGAGGTAACTCCGCGAAGTCGTCCATCTCGGCCTGATGACTGAGGTGACAATGCGTATACACATTGCGGGCCGACTCCGACAAGTCATCGTTCTCGGCCTGATGGCTGACGTGAGAATGTGTATACACATTCCGGGGTAACGCTGAGAAGTCATTCATCTCGGCATAAAGCCCAAGATGAGGATGTATACACATCCGAAGGTGACTCCAAGAAGTTATACATCTCGGCCTGATGGCTAAGCTAAGGATGCGTGTCCATATTCCGAGGTAAATCCGAGAAGTCGTCCATCTCGGCCTGATGGCTGAGATCAAAGTGTATACACATCCGGAGGTGACTTCGAGAAGTTATCCATCTCGGCATGATGACTAAGATCAGGATATGTGTCCATATTCCGAGGTAACTCCGCGAAGTCGTCCATCTCGGCCTGATGGCTGAGGTGACAATGCGTATACACATTCCGAAACGACTCCAAGAAGTCACCCTTCTCGGCCTGATGGCTAAGATGACAATGTGAAAACACATTCGGGGGCGACTCCAAGAAGTCACCCATCCCGGCCTAATGACCAAGATGAGGATGTGTATACACATTCCGAAGTAACTCCGAGAATTCATCCATGTCGGCTTGATGGCTGAGATCAAAGTGTATGCACATCCGGAGGTGACTCCGAGAAGTTGAGCATCTCGGCCTGATGGCTAAGATCAGGATGTGTGTCCATATTCCGAGGTAATTCCGAGAAGTCGTCCATCTCGGCCTGATGGCTGAGATCAAAGTGTATACACATCCGGAGGTGACTCCGAGAAGTTATCCATCTCGGCATGATGACTAAGATCAGGATGTGTGTCCATATTCCGAGGTAACTCCGCGAAGTCGTCCATCTCGGCCTGATGGCTGAGATGAGAATGTGTATACACGTCGCCAGGTGACACCGAGAACCTATCCATCTCAGCCCGACGACTAAGATCGAAGTGTATACACATCCGGAGATGACTCCCAGAAGTCGTCCGTCACGGCCTGATGGCTGAGATCAGAATGTGTATACATATTCCGCGGTAACTCTGAGTAGTCATCCATCTCGGCCTGATTCTTGAGATCGAAGTGTATACACGTTCCGAGGTGACTCCGAAAAGTCATCGATCTCGGCCTGATGGCTGACGTGAGAATGAGTATACACATTCCGGGGCGACTCCGAAAAGTCATCGTTCTCGGCCTGATGGCTGAGATGAGAATGTGTATTCACATTCCGGGGTAACTCCGAGAAGTCATTCATCTCGGCATAAAGCCCAAGATGAGGATGTATACACATCCGAAGGTGACTCCAAGAAGTTATACATCTCGGCCCGATGGCTAAGCTAAGGATGTGTGTCCATATTCCGAGGTAACTCCGCGATGTCGTCCATCTCAGCCTGATGCCTGAGGTGACAATGCGTATACACATTCCGAAACGACTCCAAGAAGTCACCCTTCTCGGCCTGATGGCTAAGATGACAATGTGAAAACACATTCGGAGGCGACTCCAAGAAGTCACCCATCCCGGCCTAATGACCAAGATGAGGATGTGTATACACATTCCGAAGTAACTCCGAGAATTCATCCATGTCGGCTTCATGGCTGAGATCAAAGTGTATGCACATCCGGAGGTGACTCCAAGAAGTTATACATCTCGGCCTGATGGCTAAGCTAAGGATGCGTGTCCATATTCCGAGGTAAATCCGAGAAGTCGTCCATCTCGGCCTGATGGCTGAGATCAAAGTGTATACACATCCGGAGGTGACTTCGAGAAGTTATCCATCTCGGCATGATGACTAAGATCAGGATATGTGTCCATATTCCGAGGTAACTCCGCGAAGTCGTCCATCTCGGCCTGATGGCTGAGGTGACAATGCGTATACACATTCCGAAACGACTCCAAGAAGTCACCCTTCTCGGCCCGATGGCTAAGATGACAATGTGAAAACACATTCGGGGGCGACTCCAAGAAGTCACCCATCCCGGCCTAATGACCAAGATGAGGATGTGTATACACATTCCGAAGTAACTCCGAGAATTCATCCATGTCGGCTTGATGGCTGAGATCAAAGTGTATGCACATCCGGAGGTGACTCCGAGAAGTTGAGCATCTCGGCCTGATGGCTAAGATCAGGATGTGTGTCCATATTCCGAGGTAATTCCGAGAAGTCGTCCATCTCGGCCTGATGGCTGAGATCAAAGTGTATACACATCCGGAGGTGACTCCGAGAAGTTATCCATCTCGGCATGATGACTAAGATCAGGATGTGTGTCCATATTCCGAGGTAACTCCGCGAAGTCGTCCATCTCGGCCTGATGGCTGAGGTGACAATGCGTATACACATTCCGAAACGACTCCAAGAAGTCACCCTTCTCGGCCTGATGGCTAAGATGACAATGTGAAAACACATTCGGAGGCGACTCCAAGAAGTCACCCATCCCGGCCTAATGACCAAGATGAGGATGTGTATACACATTCCGAAGTAACTCCGAGAATTCATCCATGTCGGCTTGATGGCTGAGATCAAAGTGTATGCACATCCGGAGGTGACTCCGAGAAGTTGAGCATCTCGGCCTGATGGCTAAGATCAGGATGTGTGTCCATATTCCGAGGTAATTCCGAGAAGTCGTCCATCTCGGCCTGATGGCTGAGATCAAAGTGTATACACATCCGGAGGTGACTCCGAGAAGTTATCCATCTCGGCATGATGACTAAGATCAGGATGTGTGTCCATATTCCGAGGTAACTCCGCGAAGTCGTCCATCTCGGCCTGATGGCTGAGATGAGAATGTGTATACACGTCGCCAGGTGACACCGAGAACCTATCCATCTCAGCCCGACGACTAAGATCGAAGTGTATACACATCCGGAGATGACTCCCAGAAGTCGTCCGTCACGGCCTGATGGCTGAGATCAGAATGTGTATACATATTCCGAGGTAACTCTGAGTAGTCATCCATCTCGGCCTGATTCTTGAGATCGAAGTGTATACACGTTCCGAGGTGACTCCGAAAAGTCATCGATCTCGGCCTGATGGCTGACGTGAGAATGAGTATACACATTCCGGGGCGACTCCGAAAAGTCATCGTTCTCGGCCTGATGGCTGAGATGAGAATGTGTATTCACATTCCGGGGTAACTCCGAGAAGTCATTCATCTCGGCATAAAGCCCAAGATGAGGATGTATACACATCCGAAGGTGACTCCAAGAAGTTATACATCTCGGCCCGATGGCTAAGCTAAGGATGTGTGTCCATATTCCGAGGTAACTCCGCGATGTCGTCCATCTCAGCCTGATGGCTGAGGTGACAATGCGTATACACATTCCGAAACGACTCCAAGAAGTCACCCATCTCGGCCTGATGGCTAAGATAACAATGTGTATACACATTCCTAGGTGACCCCGAGAAGCCATCCATGTCCTCTTGATGGCCTAGATCAAAGTGTATACACATCCGGAGGTGACTCCGAGAAGTTATGCGTCTCAGCCTGATGGCTAAGATCAGGATGCGTGTCCATATTCCGAGGTAACTCCGCGAAGTCGTCCATCTCGGCCTGATGACTGAGGTGACAATGCGTATACACATTGCGGGCCGACTCCGACAAGTCATCGTTCTCGGCCTGATGGCTGACGTGAGAATGTGTATACACATTCCGGGGTAACGCTGAGAAGTCATTCATCTCGGCATAAAGCCCAAGATGAGGATGTATACACATCCGAAGGTGACTCCAAGAAGTTATACATCTCGGCCTGATGGCTAAGCTAAGGATGCGTGTCCATATTCCGAGGTAAATCCGAGAAGTCGTCCATCTCGGCCTGATGGCTGAGATCAAAGTGTATACACATCCGGAGGTGACTTCGAGAAGTTATCCATCTCGGCATGATGACTAAGATCAGGATATGTGTCCATATTCCGAGGTAACTCCGCGAAGTCGTCCATCTCGGCCTGATGGCTGAGGTGACAATGCGTATACACATTCCGAAACGACTCCAAGAAGTCACCCTTCTCGGCCTGATGGCTAAGATGACAATGTGAAAACACATTCGGGGGCGACTCCAAGAAGTCACCCATCCCGGCCTAATGACCAAGATGAGGATGTGTATACACATTCCGAAGTAACTCCGAGAATTCATCCATGTCGGCTTGATGGCTGAGATCAAAGTGTATGCACATCCGGAGGTGACTCCGAGAAGTTGAGCATCTCGGCCTGATGGCTAAGATCAGGATGTGTGTCCATATTCCGAGGTAATTCCGAGAAGTCGTCCATCTCGGCCTGATGGCTGAGATCAAAGTGTATACACATCCGGAGGTGACTCCGAGAAGTTATCCATCTCGGCATGATGACTAAGATCAGGATGTGTGTCCATATTCCGAGGTAACTCCGCGAAGTCGTCCATCTCGGCCTGATGGCTGAGATGAGAATGTGTATACACGTCGCCAGGTGACACCGAGAACCTATCCATCTCAGCCCGACGACTAAGATCGAAGTGTATACACATCCGGAGATGACTCCCAGAAGTCGTCCGTCACGGCCTGATGGCTGAGATCAGAATGTGTATACATATTCCGCGGTAACTCTGAGTAGTCATCCATCTCGGCCTGATTCTTGAGATCGAAGTGTATACACGTTCCGAGGTGACTCCGAAAAGTCATCGATCTCGGCCTGATGGCTGACGTGAGAATGAGTATACACATTCCGGGGCGACTCCGAAAAGTCATCGTTCTCGGCCTGATGGCTGAGATGAGAATGTGTATTCACATTCCGGGGTAACTCCGAGAAGTCATTCATCTCGGCATAAAGCCCAAGATGAGGATGTATACACATCCGAAGGTGACTCCAAGAAGTTATACATCTCGGCCCGATGGCTAAGCTAAGGATGTGTGTCCATATTCCGAGGTAACTCCGCGATGTCGTCCATCTCAGCCTGATGGCTGAGGTGACAATGCGTATACACATTCCGAAACGACTCCAAGAAGTCACCCATCTCGGCCTGATGGCTAAGATAACAATGTGTATACACATTCCTAGGTGACCCCGAGAAGCCATCCATGTCCTCTTGATGGCCTAGATCAAAGTGTATACACATCCGGAGGTGACTCCGAGAAGTTATGCGTCTCAGCCTGATGGCTAAGATCAGGATGCGTGTCCATATTCCGAGGTAACTCCGCGAAGTCGTCCATCTCGGCCTGATGACTGAGGTGACAATGCGTATACACATTGCGGGCCGACTCCGACAAGTCATCGTTCTCGGCCTGATGGCTGACGTGAGAATGTGTATACACATTCCGGGGTAACGCTGAGAAGTCATTCATCTCGGCATAAAGCCCAAGATGAGGATGTATACACATCCGAAGGTGACTCCAAGAAGTTATACATCTCGGCCTGATGGCTAAGCTAAGGATGCGTGTCCATATTTCGAGGTAAATCCGAGAAGTCGTCCATCTCGGCCTGATGGCTGAGATCAAAGTGTATACACATCCGGAGGTGACTTCGAGAAGTTATCCATCTCGGCATGATGACTAAGATCAGGATATGTGTCCATATTCCGAGGTAACTCCGCGAAGTCGTCCATCTCGGCCTGATGGCTGAGGTGACAATGCGTATACACATTCCGAAACGACTCCAAGAAGTCACCCTTCTCGGCCTGATGGCTAAGATGACAATGTGAAAACACATTCGGGGGCGACTCCAAGAAGTCACCCATCCCGGCCTAATGACCAAGATGAGGATGTGTATACACATTCCGAAGTAACTCCGAGAATTCATCCATGTCGGCTTGATGGCTGAGATCAAAGTGTATGCACATCCGGAGGTGACTCCGAGAAGTTGAGCATCTCGGCCTGATGGCTAAGATCAGGATGTGTGTCCATATTCCGAGGTAATTCCGAGAAGTCGTCCATCTCGGCCTGATGGCTGAGATCAAAGTGTATACACATCCGGAGGTGACTCCGAGAAGTTATCCATCTCGGCATGATGACTAAGATCAGGATGTGTGTCCATATTCCGAGGTAACTCCGCGAAGTCGTCCATCTCGGCCTGATGGCTGAGATGAGAATGTGTATACACGTCGCCCGGTGACACCGAGAACCTATCCATCTCAGCCCGACGACTAAGATCGAAGTGTATACACATCCGGAGATGACTCCCAGAAGTCGTCCGTCACGGCCTGATGGCTGAGATCAGAATGTGTATACATATTCCGAGGTAACTCTGAGTAGTCATCCATCTCGGCCTGATTCTTGAGATCGAAGTGTATACACGTTCCGAGGTGACTCCGAAAAGTCATCGATCTCGGCCTGATGGCTGACGTGAGAATGAGTATACACATTCCGGGGCGACTCCGAGAAGTCATCGTTCTCGGCCTGATGGCTGAGATGAGAATGTGTATTCACATTCCGGGGTAACTCCGAGAAGTCATTCATCTCGGCATAAAGCCCAAGATGAGGATGTATACACATCCGAAGGTGACTCGAAGAAGTTATACATCTCGGCCCGATGGCTAAGCTAAGGATGTGTGTCCATATTCCGAGGTAACTCCGCGATGTCGTCCATCTCAGCCTGATGGCTGAGGTGACAATGCGTATACACATTCCGAAACGACTCCAAGAAGTCACCCATCTCGGCCTGATGGCTAAGATAACAATGTGTATACACATTCCTAGGTGACCCCGAGAAGCCATCCATGTCCTCTTGATGGCCTAGATCAAAGTGTATACACATCCGGAGGTGACTCCGAGAAGTTATGCGTCTCAGCCTGATGGCTAAGATCAGGATGCGTGTCCATATTCCGAGGTAACTCCGCGAAGTCGTCCATCTCGGCCTGATGACTGAAGTGACAATGCGTATACACATTGCGGGCCGACTCCGACAAGTCATCGTTCTCGGCCTGATGGCTGACGAGAGAATGTGTATACACATTCCGGGGTAACGCTGAGAAGTCATTCATCTCGGCATAAAGCCCAAGATGAGGATGTATACACATCCGAAGGTGACTCCAAGAAGTTATACATCTCGGCCTGATGGCTAAGCTAAGGATGCGTGTCCATATTCCGAGGTAAATCCGAGAAGTCGTCCATCTCGGCCTGATGGCTGAGATCAAAGTGTATACACATCCGGAGGTGACTTCGAGAAGTTATCCATCTCGGCATGATGACTAAGATCAGGATATGTGTCCATATTCCGAGGTAACTCCGCGAAGTCGTCCATCTCGGCCTGATGGCTGAGGTGACAATGCGTATACACATTCCGAAACGACTCCAAGAAGTCACCCTTCTCGGCCTGATGGCTAAGATGACAATGTGAAAACACATTCGAAGGCGACTGCAAGAAGTCACCCCTCCCGGCCTAATGACCAAGATGAGGATGTGTATACACATTCCGAAGTAACTCCGAGAATTCATCCATGTCGGCTTGATGGCTGAGATCAAAGTGTATGCACATCCGGAGGTGACTCCGAGAAGTTGAGCATCTCGGCCTGATGGCTAAGATCAGGATGTGTGTCCATATTCCGAGGTAATTCCGAGAAGTCGTCCATCTCGGCCTGATGGCTGAGATCAAAGTGTATACACATCCGGAGGTGACTCCGAGAAGTTATCCATCTCGGCATGATGACTAAGATCAGGATGTGTGTCCATATTCCGAGGTAACTCCGCGAAGTCGTCCATCTCGGCCTGATGGCTGAGATGAGAATGTGTATACACGTCGCCAGGTGACACCGAGAACCTATCCATCTCAGCCCGACGACTAAGATCGAAGTGTATACACATCCGGAGATGACTCCCAGAAGTCGTCCGTCACGGCCTGATGGCTGAGATCAGAATGTGTATACATATTCCGCGGTAACTCTGAGTAGTCATCCATCTCGGCCTGATTCTTGAGATCGAAGTGTATACACGTTCCGAGGTGACTCCGAAAAGTCATCGATCTCGGCCTGATGGCTGACGTGAGAATGAGTATACACATTCCGGGGCGACTCCGAGAAGTCATCGTTCTCGGCCTGATGGCTGAGATGAGAATGTGTATTCACATTCCGGGGTAACTCCGAGAAGTCATTCATCTCGGCATAAAGCCCAAGATGAGGATGTATACACATCCGAAGGTGACTCGAAGAAGTTATACATCTCGGCCCGATGGCTAAGCTAAGGATGTGTGTCCATATTCCGAGGTAACTCCGCGATGTCGTCCATCTCAGCCTGATGGCTGAGGTGACAATGCGTATACACATTCCGAAACGACTCCAAGAAGTCACCCATCTCGGCCTGATGGCTAAGATGACAATGTGAAAACACATTCGGAGGCGACTCCAAGAAGTCACCCATCCCGGCCTAATGACCAAGATGAGGATGTGTATACACATTCCGAAGTAACTCCGAGAATTCATCCATGTCGGCTTGATGGCTGAGATCAAAGTGTATGCACATCCGGAGGTGACTCCGAGAAGTTGAGCATCTCGGCCTGATGGCTAAGATCAGGATGTGTGTCCATATTCCGAGGTAATTCCGAGAAGTCGTCCATCTCGGCCTGATGGCTGAGATCAAAGTGTATACACATCCGGAGGTGACTCCGAGAAGTTATCCATCTCGGCATGATGACTAAGATCAGGATGTGTGTCCATATTCCGAGGTAACTCCGCGAAGTCGTCCATCTCGGCCTGATGGCTGAGATGAGAATGTGTATACACGTCGCCAGGTGACACCGAGAACCTATCCATCTCAGCCCGACGACTAAGATCGAAGTGTATACACATCCGGAGATGACTCCCAGAAGTCGTCCGTCACGGCCTGATGGCTGAGATCAGAATGTGTATACATATTCCGAGGTAACTCTGAGTAGTCATCCATCTCGGCCTGATTCTTGAGATCGAAGTGTATACACGTTCCGAGGTGACTCCGAAAAGTCATCGATCTCGGCCTGATGGCTGACGTGAGAATGAGTATACACATTCCGGGGCGACTCCGAAAAGTCATCGTTCTCGGCCTGATGGCTGAGATGAGAATGTGTATTCACATTCCGGGGTAACTCCGAGAAGTCATTCATCTCGGCATAAAGCCCAAGATGAGGATGTATACACATCCGAAGGTGACTCCAAGAAGTTATACATCTCGGCCCGATGGCTAAGCTAAGGATGTGTGTCCATATTCCGAGGTAACTCCGCGATGTCGTCCATCTCAGCCTGATGGCTGAGGTGACAATGCGTATACACATTCCGAAACGACTCCAAGAAGTCACCCATCTCGGCCTGATGGCTAAGATAACAATGTGTATACACATTCCTAGGTGACCCCGAGAAGCCATCCATGTCCTCTTGATGGCCTAGATCAAAGTGTATACACATCCGGAGGTGACTCCGAGAAGTTATGCGTCTCAGCCTGATGGCTAAGATCAGGATGCGTGTCCATATTCCGAGGTAACTCCGCGAAGTCGTCCATCTCGGCCTGATGACTGAGGTGACAATGCGTATACACATTGCGGGCCGACTCCGACAAGTCATCGTTCTCGGCCTGATGGCTGACGTGAGAATGTGTATACACATTCCGGGGTAACGCTGAGAAGTCATTCATCTCGGCATAAAGCCCAAGATGAGGATGTATACACATCCGAAGGTGACTCCAAGAAGTTATACATCTCGGCCTGATGGCTAAGCTAAGGATGCGTGTCCATATTCCGAGGTAAATCCGAGAAGTCGTCCATCTCGGCCTGATGGCTGAGATCAAAGTGTATACACATCCGGAGGTGACTTCGAGAAGTTATCCATCTCGGCATGATGACTAAGATCAGGATATGTGTCCATATTCCGAGGTAACTCCGCGAAGTCGTCCATCTCGGCCTGATGGCTGAGGTGACAATGCGTATACACATTCCGAAACGACTCCAAGAAGTCACCCTTCTCGGCCTGATGGCTAAGATGACAATGTGAAAACACATTCGGGGGCGACTCCAAGAAGTCACCCATCCCGGCCTAATGACCAAGATGAGGATGTGTATACACATTCCGAAGTAACTCCGAGAATTCATCCATGTCGGCTTGATGGCTGAGATCAAAGTGTATGCACATCCGGAGGTGACTCCGAGAAGTTGAGCATCTCGGCCTGATGGCTAAGATCAGGATGTGTGTCCATATTCCGAGGTAATTCCGAGAAGTCGTCCATCTCGGCCTGATGGCTGAGATCAAAGTGTATACACATCCGGAGGTGACTCCGAGAAGTTATCCATCTCGGCATGATGACTAAGATCAGGATGTGTGTCCATATTCCGAGGTAACTCCGCGAAGTCGTCCATCTCGGCCTGATGGCTGAGATGAGAATGTGTATACACGTCGCCAGGTGACACCGAGAACCTATCCATCTCAGCCCGACGACTAAGATCGAAGTGTATACACATCCGGAGATGACTCCCAGAAGTCGTCCGTCACGGCCTGATGGCTGAGATCAGAATGTGTATACATATTCCGCGGTAACTCTGAGTAGTCATCCATCTCGGCCTGATTCTTGAGATCGAAGTGTATACACGTTCCGAGGTGACTCCGAAAAGTCATCGATCTCGGCCTGATGGCTGACGTGAGAATGAGTATACACATTCCGGGGCGACTCCGAAAAGTCATCGTTCTCGGCCTGATGGCTGAGATGAGAATGTGTATTCACATTCCGGGGTAACTCCGAGAAGTCATTCATCTCGGCATAAAGCCCAAGATGAGGATGTATACACATCCGAAGGTGACTCCAAGAAGTTATACATCTCGGCCCGATGGCTAAGCTAAGGATGTGTGTCCATATTCCGAGGTAACTCCGCGATGTCGTCCATCTCAGCCTGATGGCTGAGGTGACAATGCGTATACACATTCCGAAACGACTCCAAGAAGTCACCCATCTCGGCCTGATGGCTAAGATAACAATGTGTATACACATTCCTAGGTGACCCCGAGAAGCCATCCATGTCCTCTTGATGGCCTAGATCAAAGTGTATACACATCCGGAGGTGACTCCGAGAAGTTATGCGTCTCAGCCTGATGGCTAAGATCAGGATGCGTGTCCATATTCCGAGGTAACTCCGCGAAGTCGTCCATCTCGGCCTGATGACTGAGGTGACAATGCGTATACACATTGCGGGCCGACTCCGACAAGTCATCGTTCTCGGCCTGATGGCTGACGTGAGAATGTGTATACACATTCCGGGGTAACGCTGAGAAGTCATTCATCTCGGCATAAAGCCCAAGATGAGGATGTATACACATCCGAAGGTGACTCCAAGAAGTTATACATCTCGGCCTGATGGCTAAGCTAAGGATGCGTGTCCATATTTCGAGGTAAATCCGAGAAGTCGTCCATCTCGGCCTGATGGCTGAGATCAAAGTGTATACACATCCGGAGGTGACTTCGAGAAGTTATCCATCTCGGCATGATGACTAAGATCAGGATATGTGTCCATATTCCGAGGTAACTCCGCGAAGTCGTCCATCTCGGCCTGATGGCTGAGGTGACAATGCGTATACACATTCCGAAACGACTCCAAGAAGTCACCCTTCTCGGCCTGATGGCTAAGATGACAATGTGAAAACACATTCGGGGGCGACTCCAAGAAGTCACCCATCCCGGCCTAATGACCAAGATGAGGATGTGTATACACATTCCGAAGTAACTCCGAGAATTCATCCATGTCGGCTTGATGGCTGAGATCAAAGTGTATGCACATCCGGAGGTGACTCCGAGAAGTTGAGCATCTCGGCCTGATGGCTAAGATCAGGATGTGTGTCCATATTCCGAGGTAATTCCGAGAAGTCGTCCATCTCGGCCTGATGGCTGAGATCAAAGTGTATACACATCCGGAGGTGACTCCGAGAAGTTATCCATCTCGGCATGATGACTAAGATCAGGATGTGTGTCCATATTCCGAGGTAACTCCGCGAAGTCGTCCATCTCGGCCTGATGGCTGAGATGAGAATGTGTATACACGTCGCCCGGTGACACCGAGAACCTATCCATCTCAGCCCGACGACTAAGATCGAAGTGTATACACATCCGGAGATGACTCCCAGAAGTCGTCCGTCACGGCCTGATGGCTGAGATCAGAATGTGTATACATATTCCGAGGTAACTCTGAGTAGTCATCCATCTCGGCCTGATTCTTGAGATCGAAGTGTATACACGTTCCGAGGTGACTCCGAAAAGTCATCGATCTCGGCCTGATGGCTGACGTGAGAATGAGTATACACATTCCGGGGCGACTCCGAGAAGTCATCGTTCTCGGCCTGATGGCTGAGATGAGAATGTGTATTCACATTCCGGGGTAACTCCGAGAAGTCATTCATCTCGGCATAAAGCCCAAGATGAGGATGTATACACATCCGAAGGTGACTCGAAGAAGTTATACATCTCGGCCCGATGGCTAAGCTAAGGATGTGTGTCCATATTCCGAGGTAACTCCGCGATGTCGTCCATCTCAGCCTGATGGCTGAGGTGACAATGCGTATACACATTCCGAAACGACTCCAAGAAGTCACCCATCTCGGCCTGATGGCTAAGATAACAATGTGTATACACATTCCTAGGTGACCCCGAGAAGCCATCCATGTCCTCTTGATGGCCTAGATCAAAGTGTATACACATCCGGAGGTGACTCCGAGAAGTTATGCGTCTCAGCCTGATGGCTAAGATCAGGATGCGTGTCCATATTCCGAGGTAACTCCGCGAAGTCGTCCATCTCGGCCTGATGACTGAAGTGACAATGCGTATACACATTGCGGGCCGACTCCGACAAGTCATCGTTCTCGGCCTGATGGCTGACGAGAGAATGTGTATACACATTCCGGGGTAACGCTGAGAAGTCATTCATCTCGGCATAAAGCCCAAGATGAGGATGTATACACATCCGAAGGTGACTCCAAGAAGTTATACATCTCGGCCTGATGGCTAAGCTAAGGATGCGTGTCCATATTCCGAGGTAAATCCGAGAAGTCGTCCATCTCGGCCTGATGGCTGAGATCAAAGTGTATACACATCCGGAGGTGACTTCGAGAAGTTATCCATCTCGGCATGATGACTAAGATCAGGATATGTGTCCATATTCCGAGGTAACTCCGCGAAGTCGTCCATCTCGGCCTGATGGCTGAGGTGACAATGCGTATACACATTCCGAAACGACTCCAAGAAGTCACCCTTCTCGGCCTGATGGCTAAGATGACAATGTGAAAACACATTCGAAGGCGACTGCAAGAAGTCACCCCTCCCGGCCTAATGACCAAGATGAGGATGTGTATACACATTCCGAAGTAACTCCGAGAATTCATCCATGTCGGCTTGATGGCTGAGAT
This sequence comes from Trypoxylon attenuatum, assembly GCA_963989405.1. Classification (NCBI taxonomy): domain Eukaryota; kingdom Metazoa; phylum Arthropoda; class Insecta; order Hymenoptera; family Crabronidae; genus Trypoxylon; species Trypoxylon attenuatum. The sequence continues at coordinate 7,693,845 of OZ022492.1, read as the reverse complement.
CAAAGTGTATGCACATCCGGAGGTGACTCCGAGAAGTTGAGCATCTCGGCCTGATGGCTAAGATCAGGATGTGTGTCCATATTCCGAGGTAATTCCGAGAAGTCGTCCATCTCGGCCTGATGGCTGAGATCAAAGTGTATACACATCCGGAGGTGACTCCGAGAAGTTATCCATCTCGGCATGATGACTAAGATCAGGATGTGTGTCCATATTCCGAGGTAACTCCGCGAAGTCGTCCATCTCGGCCTGATGGCTGAGATGAGAATGTGTATACACGTCGCCAGGTGACACCGAGAACCTATCCATCTCAGCCCGACGACTAAGATCGAAGTGTATACACATCCGGAGATGACTCCCAGAAGTCGTCCGTCACGGCCTGATGGCTGAGATCAGAATGTGTATACATATTCCGAGGTAACTCTGAGTAGTCATCCATCTCGGCCTGATTCTTGAGATCGAAGTGTATACACGTTCCGAGGTGACTCCGAAAAGTCATCGATCTCGGCCTGATGGCTGACGTGAGAATGAGTATACACATTCCGGGGCGACTCCGAAAAGTCATCGTTCTCGGCCTGATGGCTGAGATGAGAATGTGTATTCACATTCCGGGGTAACTCCGAGAAGTCATTCATCTCGGCATAAAGCCCAAGATGAGGATGTATACACATCCGAAGGTGACTCCAAGAAGTTATACATCTCGGCCCGATGGCTAAGCTAAGGATGTGTGTCCATATTCCGAGGTAACTCCGCGATGTCGTCCATCTCAGCCTGATGGCTGAGGTGACAATGCGTATACACATTCCGAAACGACTCCAAGAAGTCACCCATCTCGGCCTGATGGCTAAGATAACAATGTGTATACACATTCCTAGGTGACCCCGAGAAGCCATCCATGTCCTCTTGATGGCCTAGATCAAAGTGTATACACATCCGGAGGTGACTCCGAGAAGTTATGCGTCTCAGCCTGATGGCTAAGATCAGGATGCGTGTCCATATTCCGAGGTAACTCCGCGAAGTCGTCCATCTCGGCCTGATGACTGAGGTGACAATGCGTATACACATTGCGGGCCGACTCCGACAAGTCATCGTTCTCGGCCTGATGGCTGACGTGAGAATGTGTATACACATTCCGGGGTAACGCTGAGAAGTCATTCATCTCGGCATAAAGCCCAAGATGAGGATGTATACACATCCGAAGGTGACTCCAAGAAGTTATACATCTCGGCCTGATGGCTAAGCTAAGGATGCGTGTCCATATTCCGAGGTAAATCCGAGAAGTCGTCCATCTCGGCCTGATGGCTGAGATCAAAGTGTATACACATCCGGAGGTGACTTCGAGAAGTTATCCATCTCGGCATGATGACTAAGATCAGGATATGTGTCCATATTCCGAGGTAACTCCGCGAAGTCGTCCATCTCGGCCTGATGGCTGAGGTGACAATGCGTATACACATTCCGAAACGACTCCAAGAAGTCACCCTTCTCGGCCTGATGGCTAAGATGACAATGTGAAAACACATTCGGGGGCGACTCCAAGAAGTCACCCATCCCGGCCTAATGACCAAGATGAGGATGTGTATACACATTCCGAAGTAACTCCGAGAATTCATCCATGTCGGCTTGATGGCTGAGATCAAAGTGTATGCACATCCGGAGGTGACTCCGAGAAGTTGAGCATCTCGGCCTGATGGCTAAGATCAGGATGTGTGTCCATATTCCGAGGTAATTCCGAGAAGTCGTCCATCTCGGCCTGATGGCTGAGATCAAAGTGTATACACATCCGGAGGTGACTCCGAGAAGTTATCCATCTCGGCATGATGACTAAGATCAGGATGTGTGTCCATATTCCGAGGTAACTCCGCGAAGTCGTCCATCTCGGCCTGATGGCTGAGATGAGAATGTGTATACACGTCGCCAGGTGACACCGAGAACCTATCCATCTCAGCCCGACGACTAAGATCGAAGTGTATACACATCCGGAGATGACTCCCAGAAGTCGTCCGTCACGGCCTGATGGCTGAGATCAGAATGTGTATACATATTCCGCGGTAACTCTGAGTAGTCATCCATCTCGGCCTGATTCTTGAGATCGAAGTGTATACACGTTCCGAGGTGACTCCGAAAAGTCATCGATCTCGGCCTGATGGCTGACGTGAGAATGAGTATACACATTCCGGGGCGACTCCGAAAAGTCATCGTTCTCGGCCTGATGGCTGAGATGAGAATGTGTATTCACATTCCGGGGTAACTCCGAGAAGTCATTCATCTCGGCATAAAGCCCAAGATGAGGATGTATACACATCCGAAGGTGACTCCAAGAAGTTATACATCTCGGCCCGATGGCTAAGCTAAGGATGTGTGTCCATATTCCGAGGTAACTCCGCGATGTCGTCCATCTCAGCCTGATGGCTGAGGTGACAATGCGTATACACATTCCGAAACGACTCCAAGAAGTCACCCATCTCGGCCTGATGGCTAAGATAACAATGTGTATACACATTCCTAGGTGACCCCGAGAAGCCATCCATGTCCTCTTGATGGCCTAGATCAAAGTGTATACACATCCGGAGGTGACTCCGAGAAGTTATGCGTCTCAGCCTGATGGCTAAGATCAGGATGCGTGTCCATATTCCGAGGTAACTCCGCGAAGTCGTCCATCTCGGCCTGATGACTGAGGTGACAATGCGTATACACATTGCGGGCCGACTCCGACAAGTCATCGTTCTCGGCCTGATGGCTGACGTGAGAATGTGTATACACATTCCGGGGTAACGCTGAGAAGTCATTCATCTCGGCATAAAGCCCAAGATGAGGATGTATACACATCCGAAGGTGACTCCAAGAAGTTATACATCTCGGCCTGATGGCTAAGCTAAGGATGCGTGTCCATATTTCGAGGTAAATCCGAGAAGTCGTCCATCTCGGCCTGATGGCTGAGATCAAAGTGTATACACATCCGGAGGTGACTTCGAGAAGTTATCCATCTCGGCATGATGACTAAGATCAGGATATGTGTCCATATTCCGAGGTAACTCCGCGAAGTCGTCCATCTCGGCCTGATGGCTGAGGTGACAATGCGTATACACATTCCGAAACGACTCCAAGAAGTCACCCTTCTCGGCCTGATGGCTAAGATGACAATGTGAAAACACATTCGGGGGCGACTCCAAGAAGTCACCCATCCCGGCCTAATGACCAAGATGAGGATGTGTATACACATTCCGAAGTAACTCCGAGAATTCATCCATGTCGGCTTGATGGCTGAGATCAAAGTGTATGCACATCCGGAGGTGACTCCGAGAAGTTGAGCATCTCGGCCTGATGGCTAAGATCAGGATGTGTGTCCATATTCCGAGGTAATTCCGAGAAGTCGTCCATCTCGGCCTGATGGCTGAGATCAAAGTGTATACACATCCGGAGGTGACTCCGAGAAGTTATCCATCTCGGCATGATGACTAAGATCAGGATGTGTGTCCATATTCCGAGGTAACTCCGCGAAGTCGTCCATCTCGGCCTGATGGCTGAGATGAGAATGTGTATACACGTCGCCCGGTGACACCGAGAACCTATCCATCTCAGCCCGACGACTAAGATCGAAGTGTATACACATCCGGAGATGACTCCCAGAAGTCGTCCGTCACGGCCTGATGGCTGAGATCAGAATGTGTATACATATTCCGAGGTAACTCTGAGTAGTCATCCATCTCGGCCTGATTCTTGAGATCGAAGTGTATACACGTTCCGAGGTGACTCCGAAAAGTCATCGATCTCGGCCTGATGGCTGACGTGAGAATGAGTATACACATTCCGGGGCGACTCCGAGAAGTCATCGTTCTCGGCCTGATGGCTGAGATGAGAATGTGTATTCACATTCCGGGGTAACTCCGAGAAGTCATTCATCTCGGCATAAAGCCCAAGATGAGGATGTATACACATCCGAAGGTGACTCGAAGAAGTTATACATCTCGGCCCGATGGCTAAGCTAAGGATGTGTGTCCATATTCCGAGGTAACTCCGCGATGTCGTCCATCTCAGCCTGATGGCTGAGGTGACAATGCGTATACACATTCCGAAACGACTCCAAGAAGTCACCCATCTCGGCCTGATGGCTAAGATAACAATGTGTATACACATTCCTAGGTGACCCCGAGAAGCCATCCATGTCCTCTTGATGGCCTAGATCAAAGTGTATACACATCCGGAGGTGACTCCGAGAAGTTATGCGTCTCAGCCTGATGGCTAAGATCAGGATGCGTGTCCATATTCCGAGGTAACTCCGCGAAGTCGTCCATCTCGGCCTGATGACTGAAGTGACAATGCGTATACACATTGCGGGCCGACTCCGACAAGTCATCGTTCTCGGCCTGATGGCTGACGAGAGAATGTGTATACACATTCCGGGGTAACGCTGAGAAGTCATTCATCTCGGCATAAAGCCCAAGATGAGGATGTATACACATCCGAAGGTGACTCCAAGAAGTTATACATCTCGGCCTGATGGCTAAGCTAAGGATGCGTGTCCATATTCCGAGGTAAATCCGAGAAGTCGTCCATCTCGGCCTGATGGCTGAGATCAAAGTGTATACACATCCGGAGGTGACTTCGAGAAGTTATCCATCTCGGCATGATGACTAAGATCAGGATATGTGTCCATATTCCGAGGTAACTCCGCGAAGTCGTCCATCTCGGCCTGATGGCTGAGGTGACAATGCGTATACACATTCCGAAACGACTCCAAGAAGTCACCCTTCTCGGCCTGATGGCTAAGATGACAATGTGAAAACACATTCGAAGGCGACTGCAAGAAGTCACCCCTCCCGGCCTAATGACCAAGATGAGGATGTGTATACACATTCCGAAGTAACTCCGAGAATTCATCCATGTCGGCTTGATGGCTGAGATCAAAGTGTATGCACATCCGGAGGTGACTCCGAGAAGTTGAGCATCTCGGCCTGATGGCTAAGATCAGGATGTGTGTCCATATTCCGAGGTAATTCCGAGAAGTCGTCCATCTCGGCCTGATGGCTGAGATCAAAGTGTATACACATCCGGAGGTGACTCCGAGAAGTTATCCATCTCGGCATGATGACTAAGATCAGGATGTGTGTCCATATTCCGAGGTAACTCCGCGAAGTCGTCCATCTCGGCCTGATGGCTGAGATGAGAATGTGTATACACGTCGCCAGGTGACACCGAGAACCTATCCATCTCAGCCCGACGACTAAGATCGAAGTGTATACACATCCGGAGATGACTCCCAGAAGTCGTCCGTCACGGCCTGATGGCTGAGATCAGAATGTGTATACATATTCCGCGGTAACTCTGAGTAGTCATCCATCTCGGCCTGATTCTTGAGATCGAAGTGTATACACGTTCCGAGGTGACTCCGAAAAGTCATCGATCTCGGCCTGATGGCTGACGTGAGAATGAGTATACACATTCCGGGGCGACTCCGAGAAGTCATCGTTCTCGGCCTGATGGCTGAGATGAGAATGTGTATTCACATTCCGGGGTAACTCCGAGAAGTCATTCATCTCGGCATAAAGCCCAAGATGAGGATGTATACACATCCGAAGGTGACTCGAAGAAGTTATACATCTCGGCCCGATGGCTAAGCTAAGGATGTGTGTCCATATTCCGAGGTAACTCCGCGATGTCGTCCATCTCAGCCTGATGGCTGAGGTGACAATGCGTATACACATTCCGAAACGACTCCAAGAAGTCACCCATCTCGGCCTGATGGCTAAGATGACAATGTGAAAACACATTCGGAGGCGACTCCAAGAAGTCACCCATCCCGGCCTAATGACCAAGATGAGGATGTGTATACACATTCCGAAGTAACTCCGAGAATTCATCCATGTCGGCTTGATGGCTGAGATCAAAGTGTATGCACATCCGGAGGTGACTCCGAGAAGTTGAGCATCTCGGCCTGATGGCTAAGATCAGGATGTGTGTCCATATTCCGAGGTAATTCCGAGAAGTCGTCCATCTCGGCCTGATGGCTGAGATCAAAGTGTATACACATCCGGAGGTGACTCCGAGAAGTTATCCATCTCGGCATGATGACTAAGATCAGGATGTGTGTCCATATTCCGAGGTAACTCCGCGAAGTCGTCCATCTCGGCCTGATGGCTGAGATGAGAATGTGTATACACGTCGCCAGGTGACACCGAGAACCTATCCATCTCAGCCCGACGACTAAGATCGAAGTGTATACACATCCGGAGATGACTCCCAGAAGTCGTCCGTCACGGCCTGATGGCTGAGATCAGAATGTGTATACATATTCCGAGGTAACTCTGAGTAGTCATCCATCTCGGCCTGATTCTTGAGATCGAAGTGTATACACGTTCCGAGGTGACTCCGAAAAGTCATCGATCTCGGCCTGATGGCTGACGTGAGAATGAGTATACACATTCCGGGGCGACTCCGAAAAGTCATCGTTCTCGGCCTGATGGCTGAGATGAGAATGTGTATTCACATTCCGGGGTAACTCCGAGAAGTCATTCATCTCGGCATAAAGCCCAAGATGAGGATGTATACACATCCGAAGGTGACTCCAAGAAGTTATACATCTCGGCCCGATGGCTAAGCTAAGGATGTGTGTCCATATTCCGAGGTAACTCCGCGATGTCGTCCATCTCAGCCTGATGGCTGAGGTGACAATGCGTATACACATTCCGAAACGACTCCAAGAAGTCACCCATCTCGGCCTGATGGCTAAGATAACAATGTGTATACACATTCCTAGGTGACCCCGAGAAGCCATCCATGTCCTCTTGATGGCCTAGATCAAAGTGTATACACATCCGGAGGTGACTCCGAGAAGTTATGCGTCTCAGCCTGATGGCTAAGATCAGGATGCGTGTCCATATTCCGAGGTAACTCCGCGAAGTCGTCCATCTCGGCCTGATGACTGAGGTGACAATGCGTATACACATTGCGGGCCGACTCCGACAAGTCATCGTTCTCGGCCTGATGGCTGACGTGAGAATGTGTATACACATTCCGGGGTAACGCTGAGAAGTCATTCATCTCGGCATAAAGCCCAAGATGAGGATGTATACACATCCGAAGGTGACTCCAAGAAGTTATACATCTCGGCCTGATGGCTAAGCTAAGGATGCGTGTCCATATTCCGAGGTAAATCCGAGAAGTCGTCCATCTCGGCCTGATGGCTGAGATCAAAGTGTATACACATCCGGAGGTGACTTCGAGAAGTTATCCATCTCGGCATGATGACTAAGATCAGGATATGTGTCCATATTCCGAGGTAACTCCGCGAAGTCGTCCATCTCGGCCTGATGGCTGAGGTGACAATGCGTATACACATTCCGAAACGACTCCAAGAAGTCACCCTTCTCGGCCTGATGGCTAAGATGACAATGTGAAAACACATTCGGGGGCGACTCCAAGAAGTCACCCATCCCGGCCTAATGACCAAGATGAGGATGTGTATACACATTCCGAAGTAACTCCGAGAATTCATCCATGTCGGCTTGATGGCTGAGATCAAAGTGTATGCACATCCGGAGGTGACTCCGAGAAGTTGAGCATCTCGGCCTGATGGCTAAGATCAGGATGTGTGTCCATATTCCGAGGTAATTCCGAGAAGTCGTCCATCTCGGCCTGATGGCTGAGATCAAAGTGTATACACATCCGGAGGTGACTCCGAGAAGTTATCCATCTCGGCATGATGACTAAGATCAGGATGTGTGTCCATATTCCGAGGTAACTCCGCGAAGTCGTCCATCTCGGCCTGATGGCTGAGATGAGAATGTGTATACACGTCGCCAGGTGACACCGAGAACCTATCCATCTCAGCCCGACGACTAAGATCGAAGTGTATACACATCCGGAGATGACTCCCAGAAGTCGTCCGTCACGGCCTGATGGCTGAGATCAGAATGTGTATACATATTCCGCGGTAACTCTGAGTAGTCATCCATCTCGGCCTGATTCTTGAGATCGAAGTGTATACACGTTCCGAGGTGACTCCGAAAAGTCATCGATCTCGGCCTGATGGCTGACGTGAGAATGAGTATACACATTCCGGGGCGACTCCGAAAAGTCATCGTTCTCGGCCTGATGGCTGAGATGAGAATGTGTATTCACATTCCGGGGTAACTCCGAGAAGTCATTCATCTCGGCATAAAGCCCAAGATGAGGATGTATACACATCCGAAGGTGACTCCAAGAAGTTATACATCTCGGCCCGATGGCTAAGCTAAGGATGTGTGTCCATATTCCGAGGTAACTCCGCGATGTCGTCCATCTCAGCCTGATGGCTGAGGTGACAATGCGTATACACATTCCGAAACGACTCCAAGAAGTCACCCATCTCGGCCTGATGGCTAAGATAACAATGTGTATACACATTCCTAGGTGACCCCGAGAAGCCATCCATGTCCTCTTGATGGCCTAGATCAAAGTGTATACACATCCGGAGGTGACTCCGAGAAGTTATGCGTCTCAGCCTGATGGCTAAGATCAGGATGCGTGTCCATATTCCGAGGTAACTCCGCGAAGTCGTCCATCTCGGCCTGATGACTGAGGTGACAATGCGTATACACATTGCGGGCCGACTCCGACAAGTCATCGTTCTCGGCCTGATGGCTGACGTGAGAATGTGTATACACATTCCGGGGTAACGCTGAGAAGTCATTCATCTCGGCATAAAGCCCAAGATGAGGATGTATACACATCCGAAGGTGACTCCAAGAAGTTATACATCTCGGCCTGATGGCTAAGCTAAGGATGCGTGTCCATATTTCGAGGTAAATCCGAGAAGTCGTCCATCTCGGCCTGATGGCTGAGATCAAAGTGTATACACATCCGGAGGTGACTTCGAGAAGTTATCCATCTCGGCATGATGACTAAGATCAGGATATGTGTCCATATTCCGAGGTAACTCCGCGAAGTCGTCCATCTCGGCCTGATGGCTGAGGTGACAATGCGTATACACATTCCGAAACGACTCCAAGAAGTCACCCTTCTCGGCCTGATGGCTAAGATGACAATGTGAAAACACATTCGGGGGCGACTCCAAGAAGTCACCCATCCCGGCCTAATGACCAAGATGAGGATGTGTATACACATTCCGAAGTAACTCCGAGAATTCATCCATGTCGGCTTGATGGCTGAGATCAAAGTGTATGCACATCCGGAGGTGACTCCGAGAAGTTGAGCATCTCGGCCTGATGGCTAAGATCAGGATGTGTGTCCATATTCCGAGGTAATTCCGAGAAGTCGTCCATCTCGGCCTGATGGCTGAGATCAAAGTGTATACACATCCGGAGGTGACTCCGAGAAGTTATCCATCTCGGCATGATGACTAAGATCAGGATGTGTGTCCATATTCCGAGGTAACTCCGCGAAGTCGTCCATCTCGGCCTGATGGCTGAGATGAGAATGTGTATACACGTCGCCCGGTGACACCGAGAACCTATCCATCTCAGCCCGACGACTAAGATCGAAGTGTATACACATCCGGAGATGACTCCCAGAAGTCGTCCGTCACGGCCTGATGGCTGAGATCAGAATGTGTATACATATTCCGAGGTAACTCTGAGTAGTCATCCATCTCGGCCTGATTCTTGAGATCGAAGTGTATACACGTTCCGAGGTGACTCCGAAAAGTCATCGATCTCGGCCTGATGGCTGACGTGAGAATGAGTATACACATTCCGGGGCGACTCCGAGAAGTCATCGTTCTCGGCCTGATGGCTGAGATGAGAATGTGTATTCACATTCCGGGGTAACTCCGAGAAGTCATTCATCTCGGCATAAAGCCCAAGATGAGGATGTATACACATCCGAAGGTGACTCGAAGAAGTTATACATCTCGGCCCGATGGCTAAGCTAAGGATGTGTGTCCATATTCCGAGGTAACTCCGCGATGTCGTCCATCTCAGCCTGATGGCTGAGGTGACAATGCGTATACACATTCCGAAACGACTCCAAGAAGTCACCCATCTCGGCCTGATGGCTAAGATAACAATGTGTATACACATTCCTAGGTGACCCCGAGAAGCCATCCATGTCCTCTTGATGGCCTAGATCAAAGTGTATACACATCCGGAGGTGACTCCGAGAAGTTATGCGTCTCAGCCTGATGGCTAAGATCAGGATGCGTGTCCATATTCCGAGGTAACTCCGCGAAGTCGTCCATCTCGGCCTGATGACTGAAGTGACAATGCGTATACACATTGCGGGCCGACTCCGACAAGTCATCGTTCTCGGCCTGATGGCTGACGAGAGAATGTGTATACACATTCCGGGGTAACGCTGAGAAGTCATTCATCTCGGCATAAAGCCCAAGATGAGGATGTATACACATCCGAAGGTGACTCCAAGAAGTTATACATCTCGGCCTGATGGCTAAGCTAAGGATGCGTGTCCATATTCCGAGGTAAATCCGAGAAGTCGTCCATCTCGGCCTGATGGCTGAGATCAAAGTGTATACACATCCGGAGGTGACTTCGAGAAGTTATCCATCTCGGCATGATGACTAAGATCAGGATATGTGTCCATATTCCGAGGTAACTCCGCGAAGTCGTCCATCTCGGCCTGATGGCTGAGGTGACAATGCGTATACACATTCCGAAACGACTCCAAGAAGTCACCCTTCTCGGCCTGATGGCTAAGATGACAATGTGAAAACACATTCGAAGGCGACTGCAAGAAGTCACCCCTCCCGGCCTAATGACCAAGATGAGGATGTGTATACACATTCCGAAGTAACTCCGAGAATTCATCCATGTCGGCTTGATGGCTGAGATCAAAGTGTATGCACATCCGGAGGTGACTCCGAGAAGTTGAGCATCTCGGCCTGATGGCTAAGATCAGGATGTGTGTCCATATTCCGAGGTAATTCCGAGAAGTCGTCCATCTCGGCCTGATGGCTGAGATCAAAGTGTATACACATCCGGAGGTGACTCCGAGAAGTTATCCATCTCGGCATGATGACTAAGATCAGGATGTGTGTCCATATTCCGAGGTAACTCCGCGAAGTCGTCCATCTCGGCCTGATGGCTGAGATGAGAATGTGTATACACGTCGCCAGGTGACACCGAGAACCTATCCATCTCAGCCCGACGACTAAGATCGAAGTGTATACACATCCGGAGATGACTCCCAGAAGTCGTCCGTCACGGCCTGATGGCTGAGATCAGAATGTGTATACATATTCCGCGGTAACTCTGAGTAGTCATCCATCTCGGCCTGATTCTTGAGATCGAAGTGTATACACGTTCCGAGGTGACTCCGAAAAGTCATCGATCTCGGCCTGATGGCTGACGTGAGAATGAGTATACACATTCCGGGGCGACTCCGAGAAGTCATCGTTCTCGGCCTGATGGCTGAGATGAGAATGTGTATTCACATTCCGGGGTAACTCCGAGAAGTCATTCATCTCGGCATAAAGCCCAAGATGAGGATGTATACACATCCGAAGGTGACTCGAAGAAGTTATACATCTCGGCCCGATGGCTAAGCTAAGGATGTGTGTCCATATTCCGAGGTAACTCCGCGATGTCGTCCATCTCAGCCTGATGGCTGAGGTGACAATGCGTATACACATTCCGAAACGACTCCAAGAAGTCACCCATCTCGGCCTGATGGCTAAGATGACAATGTGAAAACACATTCGGAGGCGACTCCAAGAAGTCACCCATCCCGGCCTAATGACCAAGATGAGGATGTGTATACACATTCCGAAGTAACTCCGAGAATTCATCCATGTCGGCTTGATGGCTGAGATCAAAGTGTATGCACATCCGGAGGTGACTCCGAGAAGTTGAGCATCTCGGCCTGATGGCTAAGATCAGGATGTGTGTCCATATTCCGAGGTAATTCCGAGAAGTCGTCCATCTCGGCCTGATGGCTGAGATCAAAGTGTATACACATCCGGAGGTGACTCCGAGAAGTTATCCATCTCGGCATGATGACTAAGATCAGGATGTGTGTCCATATTCCGAGGTAACTCCGCGAAGTCGTCCATCTCGGCCTGATGGCTGAGATGAGAATGTGTATACACGTCGCCAGGTGACACCGAGAACCTATCCATCTCAGCCCGACGACTAAGATCGAAGTGTATACACATCCGGAGATGACTCCCAGAAGTCGTCCGTCACGGCCTGATGGCTGAGATCAGAATGTGTATACATATTCCGAGGTAACTCTGAGTAGTCATCCATCTCGGCCTGATTCTTGAGATCGAAGTGTATACACGTTCCGAGGTGACTCCGAAAAGTCATCGATCTCGGCCTGATGGCTGACGTGAGAATGAGTATACACATTCCGGGGCGACTCCGAAAAGTCATCGTTCTCGGCCTGATGGCTGAGATGAGAATGTGTATTCACATTCCGGGGTAACTCCGAGAAGTCATTCATCTCGGCATAAAGCCCAAGATGAGGATGTATACACATCCGAAGGTGACTCCAAGAAGTTATACATCTCGGCCCGATGGCTAAGCTAAGGATGTGTGTCCATATTCCGAGGTAACTCCGCGATGTCGTCCATCTCAGCCTGATGGCTGAGGTGACAATGCGTATACACATTCCGAAACGACTCCAAGAAGTCACCCATCTCGGCCTGATGGCTAAGATAACAATGTGTATACACATTCCTAGGTGACCCCGAGAAGCCATCCATGTCCTCTTGATGGCCTAGATCAAAGTGTATACACATCCGGAGGTGACTCCGAGAAGTTATGCGTCTCAGCCTGATGGCTAAGATCAGGATGCGTGTCCATATTCCGAGGTAACTCCGCGAAGTCGTCCATCTCGGCCTGATGACTGAGGTGACAATGCGTATACACATTGCGGGCCGACTCCGACAAGTCATCGTTCTCGGCCTGATGGCTGACGTGAGAATGTGTATACACATTCCGGGGTAACGCTGAGAAGTCATTCATCTCGGCATAAAGCCCAAGATGAGGATGTATACACATCCGAAGGTGACTCCAAGAAGTTATACATCTCGGCCTGATGGCTAAGCTAAGGATGCGTGTCCATATTCCGAGGTAAATCCGAGAAGTCGTCCATCTCGGCCTGATGGCTGAGATCAAAGTGTATACACATCCGGAGGTGACTTCGAGAAGTTATCCATCTCGGCATGATGACTAAGATCAGGATATGTGTCCATATTCCGAGGTAACTCCGCGAAGTCGTCCATCTCGGCCTGATGGCTGAGGTGACAATGCGTATACACATTCCGAAACGACTCCAAGAAGTCACCCTTCTCGGCCTGATGGCTAAGATGACAATGTGAAAACACATTCGGGGGCGACTCCAAGAAGTCACCCATCCCGGCCTAATGACCAAGATGAGGATGTGTATACACATTCCGAAGTAACTCCGAGAATTCATCCATGTCGGCTTGATGGCTGAGATCAAAGTGTATGCACATCCGGAGGTGACTCCGAGAAGTTGAGCATCTCGGCCTGATGGCTAAGATCAGGATGTGTGTCCATATTCCGAGGTAATTCCGAGAAGTCGTCCATCTCGGCCTGATGGCTGAGATCAAAGTGTATACACATCCGGAGGTGACTCCGAGAAGTTATCCATCTCGGCATGATGACTAAGATCAGGATGTGTGTCCATATTCCGAGGTAACTCCGCGAAGTCGTCCATCTCGGCCTGATGGCTGAGATGAGAATGTGTATACACGTCGCCAGGTGACACCGAGAACCTATCCATCTCAGCCCGACGACTAAGATCGAAGTGTATACACATCCGGAGATGACTCCCAGAAGTCGTCCGTCACGGCCTGATGGCTGAGATCAGAATGTGTATACATATTCCGCGGTAACTCTGAGTAGTCATCCATCTCGGCCTGATTCTTGAGATCGAAGTGTATACACGTTCCGAGGTGACTCCGAAAAGTCATCGATCTCGGCCTGATGGCTGACGTGAGAATGAGTATACACATTCCGGGGCGACTCCGAAAAGTCATCGTTCTCGGCCTGATGGCTGAGATGAGAATGTGTATTCACATTCCGGGGTAACTCCGAGAAGTCATTCATCTCGGCATAAAGCCCAAGATGAGGATGTATACACATCCGAAGGTGACTCCAAGAAGTTATACATCTCGGCCCGATGGCTAAGCTAAGGATGTGTGTCCATATTCCGAGGTAACTCCGCGATGTCGTCCATCTCAGCCTGATGGCTGAGGTGACAATGCGTATACACATTCCGAAACGACTCCAAGAAGTCACCCATCTCGGCCTGATGGCTAAGATAACAATGTGTATACACATTCCTAGGTGACCCCGAGAAGCCATCCATGTCCTCTTGATGGCCTAGATCAAAGTGTATACACATCCGGAGGTGACTCCGAGAAGTTATGCGTCTCAGCCTGATGGCTAAGATCAGGATGCGTGTCCATATTCCGAGGTAACTCCGCGAAGTCGTCCATCTCGGCCTGATGACTGAGGTGACAATGCGTATACACATTGCGGGCCGACTCCGACAAGTCATCGTTCTCGGCCTGATGGCTGACGTGAGAATGTGTATACACATTCCGGGGTAACGCTGAGAAGTCATTCATCTCGGCATAAAGCCCAAGATGAGGATGTATACACATCCGAAGGTGACTCCAAGAAGTTATACATCTCGGCCTGATGGCTAAGCTAAGGATGCGTGTCCATATTTCGAGGTAAATCCGAGAAGTCGTCCATCTCGGCCTGATGGCTGAGATCAAAGTGTATACACATCCGGAGGTGACTTCGAGAAGTTATCCATCTCGGCATGATGACTAAGATCAGGATATGTGTCCATATTCCGAGGTAACTCCGCGAAGTCGTCCATCTCGGCCTGATGGCTGAGGTGACAATGCGTATACACATTCCGAAACGACTCCAAGAAGTCACCCTTCTCGGCCTGATGGCTAAGATGACAATGTGAAAACACATTCGGGGGCGACTCCAAGAAGTCACCCATCCCGGCCTAATGACCAAGATGAGGATGTGTATACACATTCCGAAGTAACTCCGAGAATTCATCCATGTCGGCTTGATGGCTGAGATCAAAGTGTATGCACATCCGGAGGTGACTCCGAGAAGTTGAGCATCTCGGCCTGATGGCTAAGATCAGGATGTGTGTCCATATTCCGAGGTAATTCCGAGAAGTCGTCCATCTCGGCCTGATGGCTGAGATCAAAGTGTATACACATCCGGAGGTGACTCCGAGAAGTTATCCATCTCGGCATGATGACTAAGATCAGGATGTGTGTCCATATTCCGAGGTAACTCCGCGAAGTCGTCCATCTCGGCCTGATGGCTGAGATGAGAATGTGTATACACGTCGCCCGGTGACACCGAGAACCTATCCATCTCAGCCCGACGACTAAGATCGAAGTGTATACACATCCGGAGATGACTCCCAGAAGTCGTCCGTCACGGCCTGATGGCTGAGATCAGAATGTGTATACATATTCCGAGGTAACTCTGAGTAGTCATCCATCTCGGCCTGATTCTTGAGATCGAAGTGTATACACGTTCCGAGGTGACTCCGAAAAGTCATCGATCTCGGCCTGATGGCTGACGTGAGAATGAGTATACACATTCCGGGGCGACTCCGAGAAGTCATCGTTCTCGGCCTGATGGCTGAGATGAGAATGTGTATTCACATTCCGGGGTAACTCCGAGAAGTCATTCATCTCGGCATAAAGCCCAAGATGAGGATGTATACACATCCGAAGGTGACTCGAAGAAGTTATACATCTCGGCCCGATGGCTAAGCTAAGGATGTGTGTCCATATTCCGAGGTAACTCCGCGATGTCGTCCATCTCAGCCTGATGGCTGAGGTGACAATGCGTATACACATTCCGAAACGACTCCAAGAAGTCACCCATCTCGGCCTGATGGCTAAGATAACAATGTGTATACACATTCCTAGGTGACCCCGAGAAGCCATCCATGTCCTCTTGATGGCCTAGATCAAAGTGTATACACATCCGGAGGTGACTCCGAGAAGTTATGCGTCTCAGCCTGATGGCTAAGATCAGGATGCGTGTCCATATTCCGAGGTAACTCCGCGAAGTCGTCCATCTCGGCCTGATGACTGAAGTGACAATGCGTATACACATTGCGGGCCGACTCCGACAAGTCATCGTTCTCGGCCTGATGGCTGACGAGAGAATGTGTATACACATTCCGGGGTAACGCTGAGAAGTCATTCATCTCGGCATAAAGCCCAAGATGAGGATGTATACACATCCGAAGGTGACTCCAAGAAGTTATACATCTCGGCCTGATGGCTAAGCTAAGGATGCGTGTCCATATTCCGAGGTAAATCCGAGAAGTCGTCCATCTCGGCCTGATGGCTGAGATCAAAGTGTATACACATCCGGAGGTGACTTCGAGAAGTTATCCATCTCGGCATGATGACTAAGATCAGGATATGTGTCCATATTCCGAGGTAACTCCGCGAAGTCGTCCATCTCGGCCTGATGGCTGAGGTGACAATGCGTATACACATTCCGAAACGACTCCAAGAAGTCACCCTTCTCGGCCTGATGGCTAAGATGACAATGTGAAAACACATTCGAAGGCGACTGCAAGAAGTCACCCCTCCCGGCCTAATGACCAAGATGAGGATGTGTATACACATTCCGAAGTAACTCCGAGAATTCATCCATGTCGGCTTGATGGCTGAGATCAAAGTGTATGCACATCCGGAGGTGACTCCGAGAAGTTGAGCATCTCGGCCTGATGGCTAAGATCAGGATGTGTGTCCATATTCCGAGGTAATTCCGAGAAGTCGTCCATCTCGGCCTGATGGCTGAGATCAAAGTGTATACACATCCGGAGGTGACTCCGAGAAGTTATCCATCTCGGCATGATGACTAAGATCAGGATGTGTGTCCATATTCCGAGGTAACTCCGCGAAGTCGTCCATCTCGGCCTGATGGCTGAGATGAGAATGTGTATACACGTCGCCAGGTGACACCGAGAACCTATCCATCTCAGCCCGACGACTAAGATCGAAGTGTATACACATCCGGAGATGACTCCCAGAAGTCGTCCGTCACGGCCTGATGGCTGAGATCAGAATGTGTATACATATTCCGAGGTAACTCTGAGTAGTCATCCATCTCGGCCTGATTCTTGAGATCGAAGTGTATACACGTTCCGAGGTGACTCCGAAAAGTCATCGATCTCGGCCTGATGGCTGACGTGAGAATGAGTATACACATTCCGGGGCGACTCCGAAAAGTCATCGTTCTCGGCCTGATGGCTGAGATGAGAATGTGTATTCACATTCCGGGGTAACTCCGAGAAGTCATTCATCTCGGCATAAAGCCCAAGATGAGGATGTATACACATCCGAAGGTGACTCCAAGAAGTTATACATCTCGGCCCGATGGCTAAGCTAAGGATGTGTGTCCATATTCCGAGGTAACTCCGCGATGTCGTCCATCTCAGCCTGATGGCTGAGGTGACAATGCGTATACACATTCCGAAACGACTCCAAGAAGTCACCCATCTCGGCCTGATGGCTAAGATAACAATGTGTATACACATTCCTAGGTGACCCCGAGAAGCCATCCATGTCCTCTTGATGGCCTAGATCAAAGTGTATACACATCCGGAGGTGACTCCGAGAAGTTATGCGTCTCAGCCTGATGGCTAAGATCAGGATGCGTGTCCATATTCCGAGGTAACTCCGCGAAGTCGTCCATCTCGGCCTGATGACTGAGGTGACAATGCGTATACACATTGCGGGCCGACTCCGACAAGTCATCGTTCTCGGCCTGATGGCTGACGTGAGAATGTGTATACACATTCCGGGGTAACGCTGAGAAGTCATTCATCTCGGCATAAAGCCCAAGATGAGGATGTATACACATCCGAAGGTGACTCCAAGAAGTTATACATCTCGGCCTGATGGCTAAGCTAAGGATGCGTGTCCATATTCCGAGGTAAATCCGAGAAGTCGTCCATCTCGGCCTGATGGCTGAGATCAAAGTGTATACACATCCGGAGGTGACTTCGAGAAGTTATCCATCTCGGCATGATGACTAAGATCAGGATATGTGTCCATATTCCGAGGTAACTCCGCGAAGTCGTCCATCTCGGCCTGATGGCTGAGGTGACAATGCGTATACACATTCCGAAACGACTCCAAGAAGTCACCCTTCTCGGCCTGATGGCTAAGATGACAATGTGAAAACACATTCGGGGGCGACTCCAAGAAGTCACCCATCCCGGCCTAATGACCAAGATGAGGATGTGTATACACATTCCGAAGTAACTCCGAGAATTCATCCATGTCGGCTTGATGGCTGAGATCAAAGTGTATGCACATCCGGAGGTGACTCCGAGAAGTTGAGCATCTCGGCCTGATGGCTAAGATCAGGATGTGTGTCCATATTCCGAGGTAATTCCGAGAAGTCGTCCATCTCGGCCTGATGGCTGAGATCAAAGTGTATACACATCCGGAGGTGACTCCGAGAAGTTATCCATCTCGGCATGATGACTAAGATCAGGATGTGTGTCCATATTCCGAGGTAACTCCGCGAAGTCGTCCATCTCGGCCTGATGGCTGAGATGAGAATGTGTATACACGTCGCCAGGTGACACCGAGAACCTATCCATCTCAGCCCGACGACTAAGATCGAAGTGTATACACATCCGGAGATGACTCCCAGAAGTCGTCCGTCACGGCCTGATGGCTGAGATCAGAATGTGTATACATATTCCGCGGTAACTCTGAGTAGTCATCCATCTCGGCCTGATTCTTGAGATCGAAGTGTATACACGTTCCGAGGTGACTCCGAAAAGTCATCGATCTCGGCCTGATGGCTGACGTGAGAATGAGTATACACATTCCGGGGCGACTCCGAAAAGTCATCGTTCTCGGCCTGATGGCTGAGATGAGAATGTGTATTCACATTCCGGGGTAACTCCGAGAAGTCATTCATCTCGGCATAAAGCCCAAGATGAGGATGTATACACATCCGAAGGTGACTCCAAGAAGTTATACATCTCGGCCCGATGGCTAAGCTAAGGATGTGTGTCCATATTCCGAGGTAACTCCGCGATGTCGTCCATCTCAGCCTGATGGCTGAGGTGACAATGCGTATACACATTCCGAAACGACTCCAAGAAGTCACCCATCTCGGCCTGATGGCTAAGATAACAATGTGTATACACATTCCTAGGTGACCCCGAGAAGCCATCCATGTCCTCTTGATGGCCTAGATCAAAGTGTATACACATCCGGAGGTGACTCCGAGAAGTTATGCGTCTCAGCCTGATGGCTAAGATCAGGATGCGTGTCCATATTCCGAGGTAACTCCGCGAAGTCGTCCATCTCGGCCTGATGACTGAGGTGACAATGCGTATACACATTGCGGGCCGACTCCGACAAGTCATCGTTCTCGGCCTGATGGCTGACGTGAGAATGTGTATACACATTCCGGGGTAACGCTGAGAAGTCATTCATCTCGGCATAAAGCCCAAGATGAGGATGTATACACATCCGAAGGTGACTCCAAGAAGTTATACATCTCGGCCTGATGGCTAAGCTAAGGATGCGTGTCCATATTTCGAGGTAAATCCGAGAAGTCGTCCATCTCGGCCTGATGGCTGAGATCAAAGTGTATACACATCCGGAGGTGACTTCGAGAAGTTATCCATCTCGGCATGATGACTAAGATCAGGATATGTGTCCATATTCCGAGGTAACTCCGCGAAGTCGTCCATCTCGGCCTGATGGCTGAGGTGACAATGCGTATACACATTCCGAAACGACTCCAAGAAGTCACCCTTCTCGGCCTGATGGCTAAGATGACAATGTGAAAACACATTCGGGGGCGACTCCAAGAAGTCACCCATCCCGGCCTAATGACCAAGATGAGGATGTGTATACACATTCCGAAGTAACTCCGAGAATTCATCCATGTCGGCTTGATGGCTGAGATCAAAGTGTATGCACATCCGGAGGTGACTCCGAGAAGTTGAGCATCTCGGCCTGATGGCTAAGATCAGGATGTGTGTCCATATTCCGAGGTAATTCCGAGAAGTCGTCCATCTCGGCCTGATGGCTGAGATCAAAGTGTATACACATCCGGAGGTGACTCCGAGAAGTTATCCATCTCGGCATGATGACTAAGATCAGGATGTGTGTCCATATTCCGAGGTAACTCCGCGAAGTCGTCCATCTCGGCCTGATGGCTGAGATGAGAATGTGTATACACGTCGCCCGGTGACACCGAGAACCTATCCATCTCAGCCCGACGACTAAGATCGAAGTGTATACACATCCGGAGATGACTCCCAGAAGTCGTCCGTCACGGCCTGATGGCTGAGATCAGAATGTGTATACATATTCCGAGGTAACTCTGAGTAGTCATCCATCTCGGCCTGATTCTTGAGATCGAAGTGTATACACGTTCCGAGGTGACTCCGAAAAGTCATCGATCTCGGCCTGATGGCTGACGTGAGAATGAGTATACACATTCCGGGGCGACTCCGAGAAGTCATCGTTCTCGGCCTGATGGCTGAGATGAGAATGTGTATTCACATTCCGGGGTAACTCCGAGAAGTCATTCATCTCGGCATAAAGCCCAAGATGAGGATGTATACACATCCGAAGGTGACTCGAAGAAGTTATACATCTCGGCCCGATGGCTAAGCTAAGGATGTGTGTCCATATTCCGAGGTAACTCCGCGATGTCGTCCATCTCAGCCTGATGGCTGAGGTGACAATGCGTATACACATTCCGAAACGACTCCAAGAAGTCACCCATCTCGGCCTGATGGCTAAGATAACAATGTGTATACACATTCCTAGGTGACCCCGAGAAGCCATCCATGTCCTCTTGATGGCCTAGATCAAAGTGTATACACATCCGGAGGTGACTCCGAGAAGTTATGCGTCTCAGCCTGATGGCTAAGATCAGGATGCGTGTCCATATTCCGAGGTAACTCCGCGAAGTCGTCCATCTCGGCCTGATGACTGAAGTGACAATGCGTATACACATTGCGGGCCGACTCCGACAAGTCATCGTTCTCGGCCTGATGGCTGACGAGAGAATGTGTATACACATTCCGGGGTAACGCTGAGAAGTCATTCATCTCGGCATAAAGCCCAAGATGAGGATGTATACACATCCGAAGGTGACTCCAAGAAGTTATACATCTCGGCCTGATGGCTAAGCTAAGGATGCGTGTCCATATTCCGAGGTAAATCCGAGAAGTCGTCCATCTCGGCCTGATGGCTGAGATCAAAGTGTATACACATCCGGAGGTGACTTCGAGAAGTTATCCATCTCGGCATGATGACTAAGATCAGGATATGTGTCCATATTCCGAGGTAACTCCGCGAAGTCGTCCATCTCGGCCTGATGGCTGAGGTGACAATGCGTATACACATTCCGAAACGACTCCAAGAAGTCACCCTTCTCGGCCTGATGGCTAAGATGACAATGTGAAAACACATTCGAAGGCGACTGCAAGAAGTCACCCCTCCCGGCCTAATGACCAAGATGAGGATGTGTATACACATTCCGAAGTAACTCCGAGAATTCATCCATGTCGGCTTGATGGCTGAGATCAAAGTGTATGCACATCCGGAGGTGACTCCGAGAAGTTGAGCATCTCGGCCTGATGGCTAAGATCAGGATGTGTGTCCATATTCCGAGGTAATTCCGAGAAGTCGTCCATCTCGGCCTGATGGCTGAGATCAAAGTGTATACACATCCGGAGGTGACTCCGAGAAGTTATCCATCTCGGCATGATGACTAAGATCAGGATGTGTGTCCATATTCCGAGGTAACTCCGCGAAGTCGTCCATCTCGGCCTGATGGCTGAGATGAGAATGTGTATACACGTCGCCAGGTGACACCGAGAACCTATCCATCTCAGCCCGACGACTAAGATCGAAGTGTATACACATCCGGAGATGACTCCCAGAAGTCGTCCGTCACGGCCTGATGGCTGAGATCAGAATGTGTATACATATTCCGCGGTAACTCTGAGTAGTCATCCATCTCGGCCTGATTCTTGAGATCGAAGTGTATACACGTTCCGAGGTGACTCCGAAAAGTCATCGATCTCGGCCTGATGGCTGACGTGAGAATGAGTATACACATTCCGGGGCGACTCCGAGAAGTCATCGTTCTCGGCCTGATGGCTGAGATGAGAATGTGTATTCACATTCCGGGGTAACTCCGAGAAGTCATTCATCTCGGCATAAAGCCCAAGATGAGGATGTATACACATCCGAAGGTGACTCGAAGAAGTTATACATCTCGGCCCGATGGCTAAGCTAAGGATGTGTGTCCATATTCCGAGGTAACTCCGCGATGTCGTCCATCTCAGCCTGATGGCTGAGGTGACAATGCGTATACACATTCCGAAACGACTCCAAGAAGTCACCCATCTCGGCCTGATGGCTAAGATGACAATGTGAAAACACATTCGGAGGCGACTCCAAGAAGTCACCCATCCCGGCCTAATGACCAAGATGAGGATGTGTATACACATTCCGAAGTAACTCCGAGAATTCATCCATGTCGGCTTGATGGCTGAGATCAAAGTGTATGCACATCCGGAGGTGACTCCGAGAAGTTGAGCATCTCGGCCTGATGGCTAAGATCAGGATGTGTGTCCATATTCCGAGGTAATTCCGAGAAGTCGTCCATCTCGGCCTGATGGCTGAGATCAAAGTGTATACACATCCGGAGGTGACTCCGAGAAGTTATCCATCTCGGCATGATGACTAAGATCAGGATGTGTGTCCATATTCCGAGGTAACTCCGCGAAGTCGTCCATCTCGGCCTGATGGCTGAGATGAGAATGTGTATACACGTCGCCAGGTGACACCGAGAACCTATCCATCTCAGCCCGACGACTAAGATCGAAGTGTATACACATCCGGAGATGACTCCCAGAAGTCGTCCGTCACGGCCTGATGGCTGAGATCAGAATGTGTATACATATTCCGAGGTAACTCTGAGTAGTCATCCATCTCGGCCTGATTCTTGAGATCGAAGTGTATACACGTTCCGAGGTGACTCCGAAAAGTCATCGATCTCGGCCTGATGGCTGACGTGAGAATGAGTATACACATTCCGGGGCGACTCCGAAAAGTCATCGTTCTCGGCCTGATGGCTGAGATGAGAATGTGTATTCACATTCCGGGGTAACTCCGAGAAGTCATTCATCTCGGCATAAAGCCCAAGATGAGGATGTATACACATCCGAAGGTGACTCCAAGAAGTTATACATCTCGGCCCGATGGCTAAGCTAAGGATGTGTGTCCATATTCCGAGGTAACTCCGCGATGTCGTCCATCTCAGCCTGATGGCTGAGGTGACAATGCGTATACACATTCCGAAACGACTCCAAGAAGTCACCCATCTCGGCCTGATGGCTAAGATAACAATGTGTATACACATTCCTAGGTGACCCCGAGAAGCCATCCATGTCCTCTTGATGGCCTAGATCAAAGTGTATACACATCCGGAGGTGACTCCGAGAAGTTATGCGTCTCAGCCTGATGGCTAAGATCAGGATGCGTGTCCATATTCCGAGGTAACTCCGCGAAGTCGTCCATCTCGGCCTGATGACTGAGGTGACAATGCGTATACACATTGCGGGCCGACTCCGACAAGTCATCGTTCTCGGCCTGATGGCTGACGTGAGAATGTGTATACACATTCCGGGGTAACGCTGAGAAGTCATTCATCTCGGCATAAAGCCCAAGATGAGGATGTATACACATCCGAAGGTGACTCCAAGAAGTTATACATCTCGGCCTGATGGCTAAGCTAAGGATGCGTGTCCATATTCCGAGGTAAATCCGAGAAGTCGTCCATCTCGGCCTGATGGCTGAGATCAAAGTGTATACACATCCGGAGGTGACTTCGAGAAGTTATCCATCTCGGCATGATGACTAAGATCAGGATATGTGTCCATATTCCGAGGTAACTCCGCGAAGTCGTCCATCTCGGCCTGATGGCTGAGGTGACAATGCGTATACACATTCCGAAACGACTCCAAGAAGTCACCCTTCTCGGCCTGATGGCTAAGATGACAATGTGAAAACACATTCGGGGGCGACTCCAAGAAGTCACCCATCCCGGCCTAATGACCAAGATGAGGATGTGTATACACATTCCGAAGTAACTCCGAGAATTCATCCATGTCGGCTTGATGGCTGAGATCAAAGTGTATGCACATCCGGAGGTGACTCCGAGAAGTTGAGCATCTCGGCCTGATGGCTAAGATCAGGATGTGTGTCCATATTCCGAGGTAATTCCGAGAAGTCGTCCATCTCGGCCTGATGGCTGAGATCAAAGTGTATACACATCCGGAGGTGACTCCGAGAAGTTATCCATCTCGGCATGATGACTAAGATCAGGATGTGTGTCCATATTCCGAGGTAACTCCGCGAAGTCGTCCATCTCGGCCTGATGGCTGAGATGAGAATGTGTATACACGTCGCCAGGTGACACCGAGAACCTATCCATCTCAGCCCGACGACTAAGATCGAAGTGTATACACATCCGGAGATGACTCCCAGAAGTCGTCCGTCACGGCCTGATGGCTGAGATCAGAATGTGTATACATATTCCGCGGTAACTCTGAGTAGTCATCCATCTCGGCCTGATTCTTGAGATCGAAGTGTATACACGTTCCGAGGTGACTCCGAAAAGTCATCGATCTCGGCCTGATGGCTGACGTGAGAATGAGTATACACATTCCGGGGCGACTCCGAAAAGTCATCGTTCTCGGCCTGATGGCTGAGATGAGAATGTGTATTCACATTCCGGGGTAACTCCGAGAAGTCATTCATCTCGGCATAAAGCCCAAGATGAGGATGTATACACATCCGAAGGTGACTCCAAGAAGTTATACATCTCGGCCCGATGGCTAAGCTAAGGATGTGTGTCCATATTCCGAGGTAACTCCGCGATGTCGTCCATCTCAGCCTGATGGCTGAGGTGACAATGCGTATACACATTCCGAAACGACTCCAAGAAGTCACCCATCTCGGCCTGATGGCTAAGATAACAATGTGTATACACATTCCTAGGTGACCCCGAGAAGCCATCCATGTCCTCTTGATGGCCTAGATCAAAGTGTATACACATCCGGAGGTGACTCCGAGAAGTTATGCGTCTCAGCCTGATGGCTAAGATCAGGATGCGTGTCCATATTCCGAGGTAACTCCGCGAAGTCGTCCATCTCGGCCTGATGACTGAGGTGACAATGCGTATACACATTGCGGGCCGACTCCGACAAGTCATCGTTCTCGGCCTGATGGCTGACGTGAGAATGTGTATACACATTCCGGGGTAACGCTGAGAAGTCATTCATCTCGGCATAAAGCCCAAGATGAGGATGTATACACATCCGAAGGTGACTCCAAGAAGTTATACATCTCGGCCTGATGGCTAAGCTAAGGATGCGTGTCCATATTTCGAGGTAAATCCGAGAAGTCGTCCATCTCGGCCTGATGGCTGAGATCAAAGTGTATACACATCCGGAGGTGACTTCGAGAAGTTATCCATCTCGGCATGATGACTAAGATCAGGATATGTGTCCATATTCCGAGGTAACTCCGCGAAGTCGTCCATCTCGGCCTGATGGCTGAGGTGACAATGCGTATACACATTCCGAAACGACTCCAAGAAGTCACCCTTCTCGGCCTGATGGCTAAGATGACAATGTGAAAACACATTCGGGGGCGACTCCAAGAAGTCACCCATCCCGGCCTAATGACCAAGATGAGGATGTGTATACACATTCCGAAGTAACTCCGAGAATTCATCCATGTCGGCTTGATGGCTGAGATCAAAGTGTATGCACATCCGGAGGTGACTCCGAGAAGTTGAGCATCTCGGCCTGATGGCTAAGATCAGGATGTGTGTCCATATTCCGAGGTAATTCCGAGAAGTCGTCCATCTCGGCCTGATGGCTGAGATCAAAGTGTATACACATCCGGAGGTGACTCCGAGAAGTTATCCATCTCGGCATGATGACTAAGATCAGGATGTGTGTCCATATTCCGAGGTAACTCCGCGAAGTCGTCCATCTCGGCCTGATGGCTGAGATGAGAATGTGTATACACGTCGCCCGGTGACACCGAGAACCTATCCATCTCAGCCCGACGACTAAGATCGAAGTGTATACACATCCGGAGATGACTCCCAGAAGTCGTCCGTCACGGCCTGATGGCTGAGATCAGAATGTGTATACATATTCCGAGGTAACTCTGAGTAGTCATCCATCTCGGCCTGATTCTTGAGATCGAAGTGTATACACGTTCCGAGGTGACTCCGAAAAGTCATCGATCTCGGCCTGATGGCTGACGTGAGAATGAGTATACACATTCCGGGGCGACTCCGAGAAGTCATCGTTCTCGGCCTGATGGCTGAGATGAGAATGTGTATTCACATTCCGGGGTAACTCCGAGAAGTCATTCATCTCGGCATAAAGCCCAAGATGAGGATGTATACACATCCGAAGGTGACTCGAAGAAGTTATACATCTCGGCCCGATGGCTAAGCTAAGGATGTGTGTCCATATTCCGAGGTAACTCCGCGATGTCGTCCATCTCAGCCTGATGGCTGAGGTGACAATGCGTATACACATTCCGAAACGACTCCAAGAAGTCACCCATCTCGGCCTGATGGCTAAGATAACAATGTGTATACACATTCCTAGGTGACCCCGAGAAGCCATCCATGTCCTCTTGATGGCCTAGATCAAAGTGTATACACATCCGGAGGTGACTCCGAGAAGTTATGCGTCTCAGCCTGATGGCTAAGATCAGGATGCGTGTCCATATTCCGAGGTAACTCCGCGAAGTCGTCCATCTCGGCCTGATGACTGAAGTGACAATGCGTATACACATTGCGGGCCGACTCCGACAAGTCATCGTTCTCGGCCTGATGGCTGACGAGAGAATGTGTATACACATTCCGGGGTAACGCTGAGAAGTCATTCATCTCGGCATAAAGCCCAAGATGAGGATGTATACACATCCGAAGGTGACTCCAAGAAGTTATACATCTCGGCCTGATGGCTAAGCTAAGGATGCGTGTCCATATTCCGAGGTAAATCCGAGAAGTCGTCCATCTCGGCCTGATGGCTGAGATCAAAGTGTATACACATCCGGAGGTGACTTCGAGAAGTTATCCATCTCGGCATGATGACTAAGATCAGGATATGTGTCCATATTCCGAGGTAACTCCGCGAAGTCGTCCATCTCGGCCTGATGGCTGAGGTGACAATGCGTATACACATTCCGAAACGACTCCAAGAAGTCACCCTTCTCGGCCTGATGGCTAAGATGACAATGTGAAAACACATTCGAAGGCGACTGCAAGAAGTCACCCCTCCCGGCCTAATGACCAAGATGAGGATGTGTATACACATTCCGAAGTAACTCCGAGAATTCATCCATGTCGGCTTGATGGCTGAGATCAAAGTGTATGCACATCCGGAGGTGACTCCGAGAAGTTGAGCATCTCGGCCTGATGGCTAAGATCAGGATGTGTGTCCATATTCCGAGGTAATTCCGAGAAGTCGTCCATCTCGGCCTGATGGCTGAGATCAAAGTGTATACACATCCGGAGGTGACTCCGAGAAGTTATCCATCTCGGCATGATGACTAAGATCAGGATGTGTGTCCATATTCCGAGGTAACTCCGCGAAGTCGTCCATCTCGGCCTGATGGCTGAGATGAGAATGTGTATACACGTCGCCAGGTGACACCGAGAACCTATCCATCTCAGCCCGACGACTAAGATCGAAGTGTATACACATCCGGAGATGACTCCCAGAAGTCGTCCGTCACGGCCTGATGGCTGAGATCAGAATGTGTATACATATTCCGCGGTAACTCTGAGTAGTCATCCATCTCGGCCTGATTCTTGAGATCGAAGTGTATACACGTTCCGAGGTGACTCCGAAAAGTCATCGATCTCGGCCTGATGGCTGACGTGAGAATGAGTATACACATTCCGGGGCGACTCCGAAAAGTCATCGTTCTCGGCCTGATGGCTGAGATGAGAATGTGTATTCACATTCCGGGGTAACTCCGAGAAGTCATTCATCTCGGCATAAAGCCCAAGATGAGGATGTATACACATCCGAAGGTGACTCCAAGAAGTTATACATCTCGGCCCGATGGCTAAGCTAAGGATGTGTGTCCATATTCCGAGGTAACTCCGCGATGTGGTCCATCTCAGCCTGATGGCTGAGGTGACAATGCGTATACACATTCCGAAACGACTCCAAGAAGTCACCCATCTCGGCCTGATGGCTAAGATAACAATGTGTATACACATTCGAAGGCGACTGCAAGAAGTCACCCCTCCCGGCCTAATGACCAAGATGAGGATGTGTATACACATTCCGAAGTAACTCCGAGAATTCATCCATGTCGGCTTGATGGCTGAGATCAAAGTGTATGCACATCCGGAGGTGACTCCGAGAAGTTGAGCATCTCGGCCTGATGGCTAAGATCAGGATGTGTGTCCATATTCCGAGGTAATTCCGAGAAGTCGTCCATCTCGGCCTGATGGCTGAGATCAAAGTGTATACACATCCGGAGGTGACTCCGAGAAGTTATCCATCTCGGCATGATGACTAAGATCAGGATGTGTGTCCATATTCCGAGGTAACTCCGCGAAGTCGTCCATCTCGGCCTGATGGCTGAGATGAGAATGTGTATACACGTCGCCAGGTGACACCGAGAACCTATCCATCTCAGCCCGACGACTAAGATCGAAGTGTATACACATCCGGAGATGACTCCCAGAAGTCGTCCGTCACGGCCTGATGGCTGAGATCAGAATGTGTATACATATTCCGCGGTAACTCTGAGTAGTCATCCATCTCGGCCTGATTCTTGAGATCGAAGTGTATACACGTTCCGAGGTGACTCCGAAAAGTCATCGATCTCGGCCTGATGGCTGACGTGAGAATGAGTATACACATTCCGGGGCGACTCCGAGAAGTCATCGTTCTCGGCCTGATGGCTGAGATGAGAATGTGTATTCACATTCCGGGGTAACTCCGAGAAGTCATTCATCTCGGCATAAAGCCCAAGATGAGGATGTATACACATCCGAAGGTGACTCGAAGAAGTTATACATCTCGGCCCGATGGCTAAGCTAAGGATGTGTGTCCATATTCCGAGGTAACTCCGCGATGTCGTCCATCTCAGCCTGATGGCTGAGGTGACAATGCGTATACACATTCCGAAACGACTCCAAGAAGTCACCCATCTCGGCCTGATGGCTAAGATAACAATGTGTATACACATTCCTAGGTGACCCCGAGAAGCCATCCATGTCCTCTTGATGGCCTAGATCAAAGTGTATACACATCCGGAGGTGACTCCGAGAAGTTATGCGTCTCAGCCTGATGGCTAAGATCAGGATGCGTGTCCATATTCCGAGGTAACTCCGCGAAGTCGTCCATCTCGGCCTGATGACTGAGGTGACAATGCGTATACACATTGCGGGCCGACTCCGACAAGTCATCGTTCTCGGCCTGATGGCTGACGTGAGAATGTGTATACACATTCCGGGGTAACGCTGAGAAGTCATTCATCTCGGCATAAAGCCCAAGATGAGGATGTATACACATCCGAAGGTGACTCCAAGAAGTTATACATCTCGGCCTGATGGCTAAGCTAAGGATGCGTGTCCATATTTCGAGGTAAATCCGAGAAGTCGTCCATCTCGGCCTGATGGCTGAGATCAAAGTGTATACACATCCGGAGGTGACTTCGAGAAGTTATCCATCTCGGCATGATGACTAAGATCAGGATATGTGTCCATATTCCGAGGTAACTCCGCGAAGTCGTCCATCTCGGCCTGATGGCTGAGGTGACAATGCGTATACACATTCCGAAACGACTCCAAGAAGTCACCCTTCTCGGCCTGATGGCTAAGATGACAATGTGAAAACACATTCGGGGGCGACTCCAAGAAGTCACCCATCCCGGCCTAATGACCAAGATGAGGATGTGTATACACATTCCGAAGTAACTCCGAGAATTCATCCATGTCGGCTTGATGGCTGAGATCAAAGTGTATGCACATCCGGAGGTGACTCCGAGAAGTTGAGCATCTCGGCCTGATGGCTAAGATCAGGATGTGTGTCCATATTCCGAGGTAATTCCGAGAAGTCGTCCATCTCGGCCTGATGGCTGAGATCAAAGTGTATACACATCCGGAGGTGACTCCGAGAAGTTATCCATCTCGGCATGATGACTAAGATCAGGATGTGTGTCCATATTCCGAGGTAACTCCGCGAAGTCGTCCATCTCGGCCTGATGGCTGAGATGAGAATGTGTATACACGTCGCCCGGTGACACCGAGAACCTATCCATCTCAGCCCGACGACTAAGATCGAAGTGTATACACATCCGGAGATGACTCCCAGAAGTCGTCCGTCACGGCCTGATGGCTGAGATCAGAATGTGTATACATATTCCGAGGTAACTCTGAGTAGTCATCCATCTCGGCCTGATTCTTGAGATCGAAGTGTATACACGTTCCGAGGTGACTCCGAAAAGTCATCGATCTCGGCCTGATGGCTGACGTGAGAATGAGTATACACATTCCGGGGCGACTCCGAGAAGTCATCGTTCTCGGCCTGATGGCTGAGATGAGAATGTGTATTCACATTCCGGGGTAACTCCGAGAAGTCATTCATCTCGGCATAAAGCCCAAGATGAGGATGTATACACATCCGAAGGTGACTCCAAGAAGTTATACATCTCGGCCCGATGGCTAAGCTAAGGATGTGTGTCCATATTCCGAGGTAACTCCGCGATGTCGTCCATCTCAGCCTGATGGCTGAGGTGACAATGCGTATACACATTCCGAAACGACTCCAAGAAGTCACCCATCTCGGCCTGATGGCTAAGATAACAATGTGTATACACATTCCTAGGTGACCCCGAGAAGCCATCCATGTCCTCTTGATGGCCTAGATCAAAGTGTATACACATCCGGAGGTGACTCCGAGAAGTTATGCGTCTCAGCCTGATGGCTAAGATCAGGATGCGTGTCCATATTCCGAGGTAACTCCGCGAAGTCGTCCATCTCGGCCTGATGACTGAGGTGACAATGCGTATACACATTGCGGGCCGACTCCGACAAGTCATCGTTCTCGGCCTGATGGCTGACGTGAGAATGTGTATACACATTCCGGGGTAACGCTGAGAAGTCATTCATCTCGGCATAAAGCCCAAGATGAGGATGTATACACATCCGAAGGTGACTCCAAGAAGTTATACATCTCGGCCTGATGGCTAAGCTAAGGATGCGTGTCCATATTCCGAGATAAATCCGAGAAGTCGTCCATCTCGGCCTGATGGCTGAGATCAAAGTGTATACACATCCGGAGGTGACTTCGAGAAGTTATCCATCTCGGCATGATGACTAAGATCAGGATATGTGTCCATATTCCGAGGTAACTCCGCGAAGTCGTCCATCTCGGCCTGATGGCTGAGGTGACAATGCGTATACACATTCCGAAACGACTCCAAGAAGTCACCCTTCTCGGCCTGATGGCTAAGATGACAATGTGAAAACACATTCGGGGGCGACTCCAAGAAGTCACCCATCCCGGCCTAATGACCAAGATGAGGATGTGTATACACATTCCGAAGTAACTCCGAGAATTCATCCATGTCGGCTTGATGGCTGAGATCAAAGTGTATGCACATCCGGAGGTGACTCCGAGAAGTTGAGCATCTCGGCCTGATGGCTAAGATCAGGATGTGTGTCCATATTCCGAGGTAATTCCGAGAAGTCGTCCATCTCGGCCTGATGGCTGAGATCAAAGTGTATACACATCCGGAGGTGACTCCGAGAAGTTATCCATCTCGGCATGATGACTAAGATCAGGATGTGTGTCCATATTCCGAGGTAATTCCGCGAAGTCGTCCATCTCGGCCTGATGGCTGAGATGAGAATGTGTATACACGTCGCCAGGTGACTCCGAGAACCTATCCATCTCAGCCCGACGACTAAGATCGAAGTGTATACACATCCGGAGATGACTCCCAGAAGTCGTCCGTCACGGCCTGATGGCTGAGATCAGAATGTGTATACATATTCCGAGGTAACTCTGAGTAGTCATCCATCTCGGCCTGATTCTTGAGATCGAAGTGTATACACGTTCCGAGGTGACTCCGAAAAGTCATCGATCTCGGCCTGATGGCTGACGTGAGAATGAGTATACACATTCCGGGGCGACTCCGAAAAGTCATCGTTCTCGGCCTGATGGCTGAGTTGAGAATGTGTATTCACATTCCGGGGTAACTCCGAGAAGTCATTCATCTCGGCATAAAGCCCAAGATGAGGATGTATACACATCCGAAGGTGACTCCAAGAAGTTATACATCTCGGCCCGATGGCTAAGCTAAGGATGTGTGTCCATATTCCGAGGTAACTCCGCGATGTCGTCCATCTCAGCCTGATGGCTGAGGTGACAATGCGTATACACATTCCGAAACGACTCCAAGAAGTCACCCATCTCGGCCTGATGGCTAAGATAACAATGTGTATACACATTCCTAGGTGACCCCGAGAAGCCATCCATGTCCTCTTGATGGCCTAGATCAAAGTGTATACACATCCGGAGGTGACTCCGAGAAGTTATGCGTCTCAGCCTGATGGCTAAGATCAGGATGCGTGTCCATATTCCGAGGTAACTCCGCGAAGTCGTCCATCTCGGCCTGATGACTGAGGTGACAATGCGTATACACATTGCGGGCCGACTCCGACAAGTCATCGTTCTCGGCCTGATGGCTGACGTGAGAATGTGTATACACATCCGGAGGTGACTTCGAGAAGTTATCCATCTCGGCATGATGACTAAGATCAGGATATGTGTCCATATTCCGAGGTAACTCCGCGAAGTCGTCCATCTCGGCCTGATGGCTGAGGTGACAATGCGTATACACATTCCGAAACGACTCCAAGAAGTCACCCTTCTCGGCCTGATGGCTAAGATGACAATGTGAAAACACATTCGGGGGCGACTCCAAGAAGTCACCCATCCCGGCCTAATGACCAAGATGAGGATGTGTATACACATTCCGAAGTAACTCCGAGAATTCATCCATGTCGGCTTGATGGCTGAGATCAAAGTGTATGCACATCCGGAGGTGACTCCGAGAAGTTGAGCATCTCGGCCTGATGGCTAAGATCAGGATGTGTGTCCATATTCCGAGGTAATTCCGAGAAGTCGTCCATCTCGGCCTGATGGCTGAGATCAAAGTGTATACACATCCGGAGGTGACTTCGAGAAGTTATCCATCTCGGCATGATGACTAAGATCAGGATATGTGTCCATATTCCGAGGTAACTCCGCCAAGTCGTCCATCTCGGCCTGATGGCTGAGGTGACAATGCGTATACACATTCCGAAACGACTCCAAGAAGTCACCCTTCTCGGCCTGATGGCTAAGATGACAATGTGAAAACACATTCGGGGGCGACTCCAAGAAGTCACCCATCCCGGCCTAATGACCAAGATGAGGATGTGTATACACATTCCGAAGTAACTCCGAGAATTCATCCATGTCGGCTTGATGGCTGAGATCAAAGTGTATGCACATCCGGAGGTGACTCCGAGAAGTTGAGCATCTCGGCCTGATGGCTAAGATCAGGATGTGTGTCCATATTCCGAGGTAATTCCGAGAAGTCGTCCATCTCGGCCTGATGGCTGAGATCAAAGTGTATACACATCCGGAGGTGACTCCGAGAAGTTATCCATCTCGGCATGATGACTAAGATCAGGATGTGTGTCCATATTCCGAGGTAACTCCGCGAAGTCGTCCATCTCGGCCTGATGGCTGAGATGAGAATGTGTATACACGTCGCCAGGTGACACCGAGAACCTATCCATCTCAGCCCGACGACTAAGATCGAAGTGTATACACATCCGGAGATGACTCCCAGAAGTCGTCCGTCACGGCCTGATGGCTGAGATCAGAATGTGTATACATATTCCGAGGTAACTCTGAGTAGTCATCCATCTCGGCCTGATTCTTGAGATCGAAGTGTATACACGTTCCGAGGTGACTCCGAAAAGTCATCGATCTCGGCCTGATGGCTGACGTGAGAATGAGTATACACATTCCGGGGCGACTCCGAAAAGTCATCGTTCTCGGCCTGATGGCTGAGATGAGAATGTGTATTCACATTCCGGGGTAACTCCGAGAAGTCATTCATCTCGGCATAAAGCCCAAGATGAGGATGTATACACATCCGAAGGTGACTCCAAGAAGTTATACATCTCGGCCCGATGGCTAAGCTAAGGATGTGTGTCCATATTCCGAGGTAACTCCGCGATGTCGTCCATCTCAGCCTGATGGCTGAGGTGACAATGCGTATACACATTCCGAAACGACTCCAAGAAGTCACCCATCTCGGCCTGATGGCTAAGATAACAATGTGTATACACATTCCTAGGTGACCCCGAGAAGCCATCCATGTCCTCTTGATGGCCTAGATCAAAGTGTATACACATCCGGAGGTGACTCCGAGAAGTTATGCGTCTCAGCCTGATGGCTAAGATCAGGATGCGTGTCCATATTCCGAGGTAACTCCGCGAAGTCGTCCATCTCGGCCTGATGACTGAGGTGACAATGCGTATACACATTGCGGGCCGACTCCGACAAGTCATCGTTCTCGGCCTGATGGCTGACGTGAGAATGTGTATACACATCCGGAGGTGACTTCGAGAAGTTATCCATCTCGGCATGATGACTAAGATCAGGATATGTGTCCATATTCCGAGGTAACTCCGCGAAGTCGTCCATCTCGGCCTGATGGCTGAGATGAGAATGTGTATACACGTCGCCCGGTGACACCGAGAACCTATCCATCTCAGCCCGACGACTAAGATCGAAGTGTATACACATCCGGAGATGACTCCCAGAAGTCGTCCGTCACGGCCTGATGGCTGAGATCAGAATGTGTATACATATTCCGAGGTAACTCTGAGTAGTCATCCATCTCGGCCTGATTCTTGAGATCGAAGTGTATACACGTTCCGCGGTGACTCCGAAAAGTCATCGATCTCGGCCTGATGGCTGACGTGAGAATGAGTATACACATTCCGGGGCGACTCCGAGAAGTCATCGTTCTCGGCCTGATGGCTGAGATGAGAATGTGTATTCACATTCCGGGGTAACTCCGAGAAGTCATTCATCTCGGCATAAAGCCCAAGATGAGGATGTATACACATCCGAAGGTGACTCCAAGAAGTTATACATCTCGGCCCGATGGCTAAGCTAAGGATGTGTGTCCATATTCCGAGGTAACTCCGCGATGTCGTCCATCTCAGCCTGATGGCTGAGGTGACAATGCGTATACACATTCCGAAACGACTCCAAGAAGTCACCCATCTCGGCCTGATGGCTAAGATAACAATGTGTATACACATTCCTAGGTGACCCCGAGAAGCCATCCATGTCCTCTTGATGGCCTAGATCAAAGTGTATACACATCCGGAGGTGACTCCGAGAAGTTATGCGTCTCAGCCTGATGGCTAAGATCAGGATGCGTGTCCATATTCCGAGGTAACTCCGCGAAGTCGTCCATCTCGGCCTGATGACTGAGGTGACAATGCGTATACACATTGCGGGCCGACTCCGACAAGTCATCGTTCTCGGCCTGATGGCTGACGTGAGAATGTGTATACACATTCCGGGGTAACGCTGAGAAGTCATTCATCTCGGCATAAAGCCCAAGATGAGGATGTATACACATCCGAAGGTGACTCCAAGAAGTTATACATCTCGGCCTGATGGCTAAGCTAAGGATGCGTGTCCATATTCCGAGGTAAATCCGAGAAGTCGTCCATCTCGGCCTGATGGCTGAGATCAAAGTGTATACACATCCGGAGGTGACTTCGAGAAGTTATCCATCTCGGCATGATGACTAAGATCAGGATATGTGTCCATATTCCGAGGTAACTCCGCGAAGTCGTCCATCTCGGCCTGATGGCTGAGGTGACAATGCGTATACACATTCCGAAACGACTCCAAGAAGTCACCCTTCTCGGCCTGATGGCTAAGATGACAATGTGAAAACACATTCGGGGGCGACTCCAAGAAGTCACCCATCCCGGCCTAATGACCAAGATGAGGATGTGTATACACATTCCGAAGTAACTCCGAGAATTCATCCATGTCGGCTTGATGGCTGAGATCAAAGTGTATGCACATCCGGAGGTGACTCCGAGAAGTTGAGCATCTCGGCCTGATGGCTAAGATCAGGATGTGTGTCCATATTCCGAGGTAATTCCGAGAAGTCGTCCATCTCGGCCTGATGGCTGAGATCAAAGTGTATACACATCCGGAGGTGACTCCGAGAAGTTATCCATCTCGGCATGATGACTAAGATCAGGATGTGTGTCCATATTCCGACGTAATTCCGCGAAGTCGTCCATCTCGGCCTGATGGCTGAGATGAGAATGTGTATACACGTCGCCAGGTGACTC
This sequence comes from Trypoxylon attenuatum, assembly GCA_963989405.1. Classification (NCBI taxonomy): domain Eukaryota; kingdom Metazoa; phylum Arthropoda; class Insecta; order Hymenoptera; family Crabronidae; genus Trypoxylon; species Trypoxylon attenuatum. The sequence goes on along the minus strand of OZ022492.1, from coordinate 7,657,342 downwards.
CGAGAACCTATCCATCTCAGCCCGACGACTAAGATCGAAGTGTATACACATCCGGAGATGACTCCCAGAAGTCGTCCGTCACGGCCTGATGGCTGAGATCAGAATGTGTATACATATTCCGAGGTAACTCTGAGTAGTCATCCATCTCGGCCTGATTCTTGAGATCGAAGTGTATACACGTTCCGAGGTGACTCCGAAAAGTCATCGATCTCGGCCTGATGGCTGACGTGAGAATGAGTATACACATTCCGGGGCGACTCCGAAAAGTCATCGTTCTCGGCCTGATGGCTGAGTTGAGAATGTGTATTCACATTCCGGGGTAACTCCGAGAAGTCATTCATCTCGGCATAAAGCCCAAGATGAGGATGTATACACATCCGAAGGTGACTCCAAGAAGTTATACATCTCGGCCCGATGGCTAAGCTAAGGATGTGTGTCCATATTCCGAGGTAACTCCGCGATGTCGTCCATCTCAGCCTGATGGCTGAGGTGACAATGCGTATACACATTCCGAAACGACTCCAAGAAGTCACCCATCTCGGCCTGATGGCTAAGATAACAATGTGTATACACATTCCTAGGTGACCCCGAGAAGCCATCCATGTCCTCTTGATGGCCTAGATCAAAGTGTATACACATCCGGAGGTGACTCCGAGAAGTTATGCGTCTCAGCCTGATGGCTAAGATCAGGATGCGTGTCCATATTCCGAGGTAACTCCGCGAAGTCGTCCATCTCGGCCTGATGACTGAGGTGACAATGCGTATACACATTGCGGGCCGACTCCGACAAGTCATCGTTCTCGGCCTGATGGCTGACGTGAGAATGTGTATACACATCCGGAGGTGACTTCGAGAAGTTATCCATCTCGGCATGATGACTAAGATCAGGATATGTGTCCATATTCCGAGGTAACTCCGCGAAGTCGTCCATCTCGGCCTGATGGCTGAGGTGACAATGCGTATACACATTCCGAAACGACTCCAAGAAGTCACCCTTCTCGGCCTGATGGCTAAGATGACAATGTGAAAACACATTCGGGGGCGACTCCAAGAAGTCACCCATCCCGGCCTAATGACCAAGATGAGGATGTGTATACACATTCCGAAGTAACTCCGAGAATTCATCCATGTCGGCTTGATGGCTGAGATCAAAGTGTATGCACATCCGGAGGTGACTCCGAGAAGTTGAGCATCTCGGCCTGATGGCTAAGATCAGGATGTGTGTCCATATTCCGAGGTAATTCCGAGAAGTCGTCCATCTCGGCCTGATGGCTGAGATCAAAGTGTATACACATCCGGAGGTGACTTCGAGAAGTTATCCATCTCGGCATGATGACTAAGATCAGGATATGTGTCCATATTCCGAGGTAACTCCGCCAAGTCGTCCATCTCGGCCTGATGGCTGAGGTGACAATGCGTATACACATTCCGAAACGACTCCAAGAAGTCACCCTTCTCGGCCTGATGGCTAAGATGACAATGTGAAAACACATTCGGGGGCGACTCCAAGAAGTCACCCATCCCGGCCTAATGACCAAGATGAGGATGTGTATACACATTCCGAAGTAACTCCGAGAATTCATCCATGTCGGCTTGATGGCTGAGATCAAAGTGTATGCACATCCGGAGGTGACTCCGAGAAGTTGAGCATCTCGGCCTGATGGCTAAGATCAGGATGTGTGTCCATATTCCGAGGTAATTCCGAGAAGTCGTCCATCTCGGCCTGATGGCTGAGATCAAAGTGTATACACATCCGGAGGTGACTCCGAGAAGTTATCCATCTCGGCATGATGACTAAGATCAGGATGTGTGTCCATATTCCGAGGTAACTCCGCGAAGTCGTCCATCTCGGCCTGATGGCTGAGATGAGAATGTGTATACACGTCGCCAGGTGACACCGAGAACCTATCCATCTCAGCCCGACGACTAAGATCGAAGTGTATACACATCCGGAGATGACTCCCAGAAGTCGTCCGTCACGGCCTGATGGCTGAGATCAGAATGTGTATACATATTCCGAGGTAACTCTGAGTAGTCATCCATCTCGGCCTGATTCTTGAGATCGAAGTGTATACACGTTCCGAGGTGACTCCGAAAAGTCATCGATCTCGGCCTGATGGCTGACGTGAGAATGAGTATACACATTCCGGGGCGACTCCGAAAAGTCATCGTTCTCGGCCTGATGGCTGAGATGAGAATGTGTATTCACATTCCGGGGTAACTCCGAGAAGTCATTCATCTCGGCATAAAGCCCAAGATGAGGATGTATACACATCCGAAGGTGACTCCAAGAAGTTATACATCTCGGCCCGATGGCTAAGCTAAGGATGTGTGTCCATATTCCGAGGTAACTCCGCGATGTCGTCCATCTCAGCCTGATGGCTGAGGTGACAATGCGTATACACATTCCGAAACGACTCCAAGAAGTCACCCATCTCGGCCTGATGGCTAAGATAACAATGTGTATACACATTCCTAGGTGACCCCGAGAAGCCATCCATGTCCTCTTGATGGCCTAGATCAAAGTGTATACACATCCGGAGGTGACTCCGAGAAGTTATGCGTCTCAGCCTGATGGCTAAGATCAGGATGCGTGTCCATATTCCGAGGTAACTCCGCGAAGTCGTCCATCTCGGCCTGATGACTGAGGTGACAATGCGTATACACATTGCGGGCCGACTCCGACAAGTCATCGTTCTCGGCCTGATGGCTGACGTGAGAATGTGTATACACATTCCGGGGTAACGCTGAGAAGTCATTTATCTCGGCATAAAGCCCAAGATGAGGATGTATACACATCCGAAGGTGACTCCAAGAAGTTATACATCTCGGCCTGATGGCTAAGCTAAGGATGCGTGTCCATATTCCGAGGTAAATCCGAGAAGTCGTCCATCTCGGCCTGATGGCTGAGATCAAAGTGTATACACATCCGGAGGTGACTTCGAGAAGTTATCCATCTCGGCATGATGACTAAGATCAGGATATGTGTCCATATTCCGAGGTAACTCCGCGAAGTCGTCCATCTCGGCCTGATGGCTGAGGTGACAATGCGTATACACATTCCGAAACGACGCCAAGAAGTCACCCTTCTCGGCCTGATGGCTAAGATGACAATGTGAAAACACATTCGGGGGCGACTCCAAGAAGTCACCCATCCCGGCCTAATGACCAAGATGAGGATGTGTATACACATTCCGAAGTAACTCCGAGAATTCATCCATGTCGGCTTGATGGCTGAGATCAAAGTGTATGCACATCCGGAGGTGACTCCGAGAAGTTGAGCATCTCGGCCTGATGGCTAAGATCAGGATGTGTGTCCATATTCCGAGGTAATTCCGAGAAGTCGTCCATCTCGGCCTGATGGCTGAGATCAAAGTGTATACACATCCGGAGGTGACTCCGAGAAGTTATCCATCTCGGCATGATGACTAAGATCAGGATGTGTGTCCATATTCCGAGGTAATTCCGCGAAGTCGTCCATCTCGGCCTGATGGCTGAGATGAGAATGTGTATACACGTCGCCAGGTGACTCCGAGAACCTATCCATCTCAGCCCGACGACTAAGATCGAAGTGTATACACATCCGGAGATGACTCCCAGAAGTCGTCCGTCACGGCCTGATGGCTGAGATCAGAATGTGTATACATATTCCGAGGTAACTCTGAGTAGTCATCCATCTCGGCCTGATTCTTGAGATCGAAGTGTATACACGTTCCGAGGTGACTCCGAAAAGTCATCGATCTCGGCCTGATGGCTGACGTGAGAATGAGTATACACATTCCGGGGCGACTCCGAAAAGTCATCGTTCTCGGCCTGATGGCTGAGATGAGAATGTGTATTCACATTCCGGGGTAACTCCGAGAAGTCATTCATCTCGGCATAAAGCCCAAGATGAGGATGTATACACATCCGAAGGTGACTCCAAGAAGTTATACATCTCGGCCCGATGGCTAAGCTAAGGATGTGTGTCCATATTCCGAGGTAACTCCGCGATGTCGTCCATCTCAGCCTGATGGCTGAGGTGACAATGCGTATACACATTCCGAAACGACTCCAAGAAGTCACCCATCTCGGCCTGATGGCTAAGATAACAATGTGTATACACATTCCTAGGTGACCCCGAGAAGCCATCCATGTCCTCTTGATGGCCTAGATCAAAGTGTATACACATCCGGAGGTGACTCCGAGAAGTTATGCGTCTCAGCCTGATGGCTAAGATCAGGATGCGTGTCCATATTCCGAGGTAACTCCGCGAAGTCGTCCATCTCGGCCTGATGACTGAGGTGACAATGCGTATACACATTGCGGGCCGACTCCGACAAGTCATCGTTCTCGGCCTGATGGCTGACGTGAGAATGTGTATACACATCCGGAGGTGACTTCGAGAAGTTATCCATCTCGGCATGATGACTAAGATCAGGATATGTGTCCATATTCCGAGGTAACTCCGCGAAGTCGTCCATCTCGGCCTGATGGCTGAGGTGACAATGCGTATACACATTCCGAAACGACTCCAAGAAGTCACCCTTCTCGGCCTGATGGCTAAGATGACAATGTGAAAACACATTCGGGGGCGACTCCAAGAAGTCACCCATCCCGGCCTAATGACCAAGATGAGGATGTGTATACACATTCCGAAGTAACTCCGAGAATTCATCCATGTCGGCTTGATGGCTGAGATCAAAGTGTATGCACATCCGGAGGTGACTCCGAGAAGTTGAGCATCTCGGCCTGATGGCTAAGATCAGGATGTGTGTCCATATTCCGAGGTAATTCCGAGAAGTCGTCCATCTCGGCCTGATGGCTGAGATCAAAGTGTATACACATCCGGAGGTGACTTCGAGAAGTTATCCATCTCGGCATGATGACTAAGATCAGGATATGTGTCCATATTCCGAGGTAACTCCGCGAAGTCGTCCATCTCGGCCTGATGGCTGAGGTGACAATGCGTATACACATTCCGAAACGACTCCAAGAAGTCACCCTTCTCGGCCTGATGGCTAAGATGACAATGTGAAAACACATTCGGGGGCGACTCCAAGAAGTCACCCATCCCGGCCTAATGACCAAGATGAGGATGTGTATACACATTCCGAAGTAACTCCGAGAATTCATCCATGTCGGCTTGATGGCTGAGATCAAAGTGTATGCACATCCGGAGGTGACTCCGAGAAGTTGAGCATCTCGGCCTGATGGCTAAGATCAGGATGTGTGTCCATATTCCGAGGTAATTCCGAGAAGTCGTCCATCTCGGCCTGATGGCTGAGATCAAAGTGTATACACATCCGGAGGTGACTCCGAGAAGTTATCCATCTCGGCATGATGAGTAAGATCAGGATGTGTGTCCATATTCCGAGGTAACTCCGCGAAGTCGTCCATCTCGGCCTGATGGCTGAGATGAGAATGTGTATACACGTCGCCAGGTGACACCGAGAACCTATCCATCTCAGCCCGACGACTAAGATCGAAGTGTATACACATCCGGAGATGACTCCCAGAAGTCGTCCGTCACGGCCTGATGGCTGAGATCAGAATGTGTATACATATTCCGAGGTAACTCTGAGTAGTCATCCATCTCGGCCTGATTCTTGAGATCGAAGTGTATACACGTTCCGAGGTGACTCCGAAAAGTCATCGATCTCGGCCTGATGGCTGACGTGAGAATGAGTATACACATTCCGGGGCGACTCCGAAAAGTCATCGTTCTCGGCCTGATGGCTGAGATGAGAATGTGTATTCACATTCCGGGGTAACTCCGAGAAGTCATTCATCTCGGCATAAAGCCCAAGATGAGGATGTATACACATCCGAAGGTGACTCCAAGAAGTTATACATCTCGGCCCGATGGCTAAGCTAAGGATGTGTGTCCATATTCCGAGGTAACTCCGCGATGTCGTCCATCTCAGCCTGATGGCTGAGGTGACAATGCGTATACACATTCCGAAACGACTCCAAGAAGTCACCCATCTCGGCCTGATGGCTAAGATAACAATGTGTATACACATTCCTAGGTGACCCCGAGAAGCCATCCATGTCCTCTTGATGGCCTAGATCAAAGTGTATACACATCCGGAGGTGACTCCGAGAAGTTATGCGTCTCAGCCTGATGGCTAAGATCAGGATGCGTGTCCATATTCCGAGGTAACTCCGCGAAGTCGTCCATCTCGGCCTGATGACTGAGGTGACAATGCGTATACACATTGCGGGCCGACTCCGACAAGTCATCGTTCTCGGCCTGATGGCTGACGTGAGAATGTGTATACACATTCCGGGGTAACGCTGAGAAGTCATTCATCTCGGCATAAAGCCCAAGATGAGGATGTATACACATCCGAAGGTGACTCCAAGAAGTTATACATCTCGGCCTGATGGCTAAGCTAAGGATGCGTGTCCATATTCCGAGGTAAATCCGAGAAGTCGTCCATCTCGGCCTGATGGCTGAGATCAAAGTGTATACACATCCGGAGGTGACTTCGAGAAGTTATCCATCTCGGCATGATGACTAAGATCAGGATATGTGTCCATATTCCGAGGTAACTCCGCGAAGTCGTCCATCTCGGCCTGATGGCTGAGGTGACAATGCGTATACACATTCCGAAACGACTCCAAGAAGTCACCCTTCTCGGCCTGATGGCTAAGATGACAATGTGAAAACACATTCGGGGGCGACTCCAAGAAGTCACCCATCCCGGCCTAATGACCAAGATGAGGATGTGTATACACATTCCGAAGTAACTCCGAGAATTCATCCATGTCGGCTTGATGGCTGAGATCAAAGTGTATGCACATCCGGAGGTGACTCCGAGAAGTTGAGCATCTCGGCCTGATGGCTAAGATCAGGATGTGTGTCCATATTCCGAGGTAATTCCGAGAAGTCGTCCATCTCGGCCTGATGGCTGAGATCAAAGTGTATACACATCCGGAGGTGACTCCGAGAAGTTATCCATCTCGGCATGATGACTAAGATCAGGATGTGTGTCCATATTCCGAGGTAATTCCGCGAAGTCGTCCATCTCGGCCTGATGGCTGAGATGAGAATGTGTATACACGTCGCCAGGTGACTCCGAGAACCTATCCATCTCAGCCCGACGACTAAGATCGAAGTGTATACACATCCGGAGATGACTCCCAGAAGTCGTCCGTCACGGCCTGATGGCTGAGATCAGAATGTGTATACATATTCCGAGGTAACTCTGAGTAGTCATCCATCTCGGCCTGATTCTTGAGATCGAAGTGTATACACGTTCCGAGGTGACTCCGAAAAGTCATCGATCTCGGCCTGATGGCTGACGTGAGAATGAGTATACACATTCCGGGGCGACTCCGAGAAGTCATCGTTCTCGGCCTGATGGCTGAGATGAGAATGTGTATTCACATTCCGGGGTAACTCCGAGAAGTCATTCATCTCGGCATAAAGCCCAAGATGAGGATGTATACACATCCGAAGGTGACTCCAAGAAGTTATACATCTCGGCCCGATGGCTAAGCTAAGGATGTGTGTCCATATTCCGAGGTAACTCCGCGATGTCGTCCATCTCAGCCTGATGGCTGAGGTGACAATGCGTATACACATTCCGAAACGACTCCAAGAAGTCACCCATCTCGGCCTGATGGCTAAGATAACAATGTGTATACACATCCCTAGGTGACCCCGAGAAGCCATCCATGTCCTCTTGATGGCCTAGATCAAAGTGTATACACATCCGGAGGTGACTCCGAGAAGTTATGCGTCTCAGCCTGATGGCTAAGATCAGGATGCGTGTCCATATTCCGAGGTAACTCCGCGAAGTCGTCCATCTCGGCCTGATGGCTGAGATGAGAATGTGTATACACGTCGCCAGGTGACTCCGAGAACCTATCCATCTCAGCCCGACGACTAAGATCGAAGTGTATACACATCCGGAGATGACTCCCAGAAGTCGTCCGTCACGGCCTGATGGCTGAGATCAGAATGTGTATACATATTCCGAGGTAACTCTGAGTAGTCATCCATCTCGGCCTGATTCTTGAGATCGAAGTGTATACACGTTCCGAGGTGACTCCGAAAAGTCATCGATCTCGGCCTGATGGCTGACGTGAGAATGAGTATACACATTCCGGGGCGACTCCGAAAAGTCATCGTTCTCGGCCTGATGGCTGAGATGAGAATGTGTATTCACATTCCGGGGTAACTCCGAGAAGTCATTCATCTCGGCATAAAGCCCAAGATGAGGATGTATACACATCCGAAGGTGACTCCAAGAAGTTATACATCTCGGCCCGATGGCTAAGCTAAGGATGTGTGTCCATATTCCGAGGTAACTCCGCGATGTCGTCCATCTCAGCCTGATGGCTGAGGTGACAATGCGTATACACATTCCGAAACGACTCCAAGAAGTCACCCATCTCGGCCTGATGGCTAAGATAACAATGTGTATACACATTCCTAGGTGACCCCGAGAAGCCATCCATGTCCTCTTGATGGCCTAGATCAAAGTGTATACACATCCGGAGGTGACTCCGAGAAGTTATGCGTCTCAGCCTGATGGCTAAGATCAGGATGCGTGTCCATATTCCGAGGTAACTCCGCGAAGTCGTCCATCTCGGCCTGATGACTGAGGTGACAATGCGTATACACATTGCGGGCCGACTCCGACAAGTCATCGTTCTCGGCCTGATGGCTGACGTGAGAATGTGTATACACATCCGGAGGTGACTTCGAGAAGTTATCCATCTCGGCATGATGACTAAGATCAGGATATGTGTCCATATTCCGAGGTAACTCCGCGAAGTCGTCCATCTCGGCCTGATGGCTGAGGTGACAATGCGTATACACATTCCGAAACGACTCCAAGAAGTCACCCTTCTCGGCCTGATGGCTAAGATGACAATGTGAAAACACATTCGGGGGCGACTCCAAGAAGTCACCCATCCCGGCCTAATGACCAAGATGAGGATGTGTATACACATTCCGAAGTAACTCCGAGAATTCATCCATGTCGGCTTGATGGCTGAGATCAAAGTGTATGCACATCCGGAGGTGACTCCGAGAAGTTGAGCATCTCGGCCTGATGGCTAAGATCAGGATGTGTGTCCATATTCCGAGGTAATTCCGAGAAGTCGTCCATCTCGGCCTGATGGCTGAGATCAAAGTGTATACACATCCGGAGGTGACTTCGAGAAGTTATCCATCTCGGCATGATGACTAAGATCAGGATATGTGTCCATATTCCGAGGTAACTCCGCGAAGTCGTCCATCTCGGCCTGATGGCTGAGGTGACAATGCGTATACACATTCCGAAACGACTCCAAGAAGTCACCCTTCTCGGCCTGATGGCTAAGATGACAATGTGAAAACACATTCGGGGGCGACTCCAAGAAGTCACCCATCCCGGCCTAATGACCAAGATGAGGATGTGTATACACATTCCGAAGTAACTCCGAGAATTCATCCATGTCGGCTTGATGGCTGAGATCAAAGTGTATGCACATCCGGAGGTGACTCCGAGAAGTTGAGCATCTCGGCCTGATGGCTAAGATCAGGATGTGTGTCCATATTCCGAGGTAATTCCGAGAAGTCGTCCATCTCGGCCTGATGGCTGAGATCAAAGTGTATACACATCCGGAGGTGACTCCGAGAAGTTATCCATCTCGGCATGATGACTAAGATCAGGATGTGTGTCCATATTCCGAGGTAATTCCGCGAAGTCGTCCATCTCGGCCTGATGGCTGAGATGAGAATGTGTATACACGTCGCCAGGTGACTCCGAGAACCTATCCATCTCAGCCCGACGACTAAGATCGAAGTGTATACACATCCGGAGATGACTCCCAGAAGTCGTCCGTCACGGCCTGATGGCTGAGATCAGAATGTGTATACATATTCCGAGGTAACTCTGAGTAGTCATCCATCTCGGCCTGATTCTTGAGATCGAAGTGTATACACGTTCCGAGGTGACTCCGAAAAGTCATCGATCTCGGCCTGATGGCTGACGTGAGAATGAGTATACACATTCCGGGGCGACTCCGAGAAGTCATCGTTCTCGGCCTGATGGCTGAGATGAGAATGTGTATTCACATTCCGGGGTAACTCCGAGAAGTCATTCATCTCGGCATAAAGCCCAAGATGAGGATGTATACACATCCGAAGGTGACTCCAAGAAGTTATACATCTCGGCCCGATGGCTAAGCTAAGGATGTGTGTCCATATTCCGAGGTAACTCCGCGATGTCGTCCATCTCAGCCTGATGGCTGAGGTGACAATGCGTATACACATTCCGAAACGACTCCAAGAAGTCACCCATCTCGGCCTGATGGCTAAGATAACAATGTGTATACACATCCCTAGGTGACCCCGAGAAGCCATCCATGTCCTCTTGATGGCCTAGATCAAAGTGTATACACATCCGGAGGTGACTCCGAGAAGTTATGCGTCTCAGCCTGATGGCTAAGATCAGGATGCGTGTCCATATTCCGAGGTAACTCCGCGAAGTCGTCCATCTCGGCCTGATGACTGAGGTGACAATGCGTATACACATTGCGGGCCGACTCCGACAAGTCATCGTTCTCGGCCTGATGGCTGACGTGAGAATGTGTATACACATTCCGGGGTAACGCTAAGAAGTCATTCATCTCGGCATAAAGCCCAAGATGAGGATGTATACACATCCGAAGGTGACTCCAAGAAGTTATACATCTCGGCCTGATGGCTAAGCTAAGGATGCGTGTCCATATTCCGAGGTAAATCCGAGAAGTCGTCCATCTCGGCCTGATGGCTGAGATCAAAGTGTATACACATCCGGAGGTGACTTCGAGAAGTTATCCATCTCGGCATGATGACTAAGATCAGGATATGTGTCCATATTCCGAGGTAACTCCGCGAAGTCGTCCATCTCGGCCTGATGCCTGAGGTGACAATGCGTATACACATTCCGAAACGACTCCAAGAAGTCACCCTTCTCGGCCTGATGGCTAAGATGACAATGTGAAAACACATTCGGAGGCGACTCCAAGAAGTCACCCATCCCGGCCTAATGACCAAGATGAGGATGTGTATACACATTCCGAAGTAACTCCGAGAATTCATCCATGTCGGCTTGATGGCTGAGATCAAAGTGTATGCACATCCGGAGGTGACTCCAAGAAGTTATACATCTCGGCCTGATGGCTAAGCTAAGGATGCGTGTCCATATTCCGAGGTAAATCCGAGAAGTCGTCCATCTCGGCCTGATGGCTGAGATCAAAGTGTATACACATCCGGAGGTGACTTCGAGAAGTTATCCATCTCGGCATGATGACTAAGATCAGGATATGTGTCCATATTCCGAGGTAACTCCGCGAAGTCGTCCATGTCGGCCTGATGGCTGAGGTGACAATGCGTATACACATTCCGAAACGACTCCAAGAAGTCACCCTTCTCGGCCTGATGGCTAAGATGACAATGTGAAAACACATTCGGGGGCGACTCCAAGAAGTCACCCATCCCGGCCTAATGACCAAGATGAGGATGTGTATACACATTCCGAAGTAACTCCGAGAATTCATCCATGTCGGCTTGATGGCTGAGATCAAAGTGTATGCACATCCGGAGGTGACTCCAAGAAGTTATACATCTCGGCCTGATGGCTAAGCTAAGGATGCGTGTCCATATTCCGAGGTAAATCCGAGAAGTCACCCATCCCGGCCTAATGACCAAGATGAGGATGTGTATACCCTGATAGCCAAAGGAGGGTAAGCCGATTGAGTGGTCCCACGCTACCGGCACGCGCGTGGTAGTTTTATAGCCTATGCTGAAAACATCATGTAAAATGTGTAAAATTCCTGCAATAGTTCAACGATGGTAAACGGATAGTACAGACCGAGGGGCAAGTCCACTAGGTGGTCCCACGTTCTCGCCACGCGCGTGGTAGTTTTATGGCCTATGCTGAAAACATTATCTAAAATTCTAGCAACAGTCAACGATGGTGAACGGATAGTATACATACGCGAATGTGTAGAACAGTGTAGAGTATAGAAATAAATTTACATGGCTGTGACAACGTGACACTTAAATTAAATTTAATTTAACAAACCCAATTTCCCAGTATCGCGAATATATTGTACTGTAATGAAATGTTCAGCAAGAAAACCCAAGTACAGAATCCAAAAAGGTGGAACGATGGGAAAAGATGTTAAAAGGTGAGTGGATAACGCTTGAACCTTAGAAGGAAAGGGTTAAAAGAAACAGGTGTACAATAACAGTGGTTTATTACTTTTTATCATTTATATTCTTCGTATGTAATAGTATTTAAAACAAAAATAAAAACAATATTAAGAAATATAAAAAGTAAAAATATGGATTTATAATATTGGATTTAAATATATGGATATTATAATAATAATCTATGTAAAAATAATAAACTTAACATAAAACCTTACAAACTAAAAATAACAATAATACAACTTAAACCTAAACTAACTATAACAACTAAAAATAACAATAATACAACTTAAACCTAGACTAACTATAACAACTAAAAATAACAGTAATAGAACTTAAACCTAGACTAACTATAACAACTAAAAATAACAATAATACAACTTAAACCTAGACTAACTATAACAACTAAAAATAACAGTAATAGAACTTAAACCTAGACTAACTATAACAACTAAAAATAACAGTAATAGAACTTAAACCTAGACTAACTATAATAGCTAAAAATTACCAAGTTTAATTGAACATGTCGTCCTCCGAAACCTGTGAAAGAAGAGGAGAAAAAGTTAAATTTAAACATACAATCAGGATACATGTGCATATTATTAAAATGTTTTTAATCACGTTTACTTACATGTTCTGGTGAGTTCTGAGCCCACCTATCTGGCGGTGGATGTTGTCGCCTGTCTTGTTTCATCCTTTTGCGGAGCCGCTCATGCGCTGCTTTTAAAGTCGCCTTCATAATATTTCCAAATGCGACTCTCGTTGGGCGGACGAAGTCTTTTGAGCGGCACGTTGCTTCTGGAAAAGAAATGTGGTTATTATTATGATGAGGATGCTACACTGAAATGAAAGGTAAAAGAATAAAATGTAAATTATACCATAAATGGCACTAAGCAGTTTGCTGTCCTGTAGTGCGTATTTGTTGTCGGTGCCCCGCCAATTAATATCTTTGACAACTCCTAGAGTCATTGCCTCCTTCCAACACGAATTTGCCATTTCTCTCACATTGAGGCCTCCGATGTGACAGAAGAAGGCAATCTGCAAAAAAGAAGTCACTTTACGTTTCAATTCATTACACATATCGAATCACATCATGATTTTAACTCACCAATTTTTGGTATTTCTCCTGCTCCATTTCATCCATTGCCCTCATTTCTGCCACACTTTGTACAGGCAGAAATTCAGGCTTTTCTTCTATCGATGTCTGCGCTCTGATGTATAGCAGTACCTCTTTCATCTGGCGCTCCAGTTTTCCCAGACGTTCCTGCAGGCTCCTGTCTATTTTCTGGAAACCCTCCTGAATTAAATGGAGTAAAACAGCCATGTCTGGGTTCGCTTCTGGTTCTACATTTGGCAGCTCGTAGCTGCAACCAGGCTGCTCTTGGCTCTCAGCATCATCCCTCGGAGGGGCTTGTAAGGATAGCGACTGTAAGTTAAAAAATATATTTGTATTAACAGATTACCAGACAATCTGTTCTTTTCTATCTCGTTTGCTGGTTTTATTTTAAATTTCACTTACCATAACACCCGAAGAAAATCCATCTGGCTGCACATCCGGTAACTGTAAATATTCATGTTGCAGGTCATCTTGGTTTGTTGCAAATTGTGCAAGCTCCTGCACATCGGTTTCAATGAAACTGGTATCCTCCGCATACTTAACACTTCTCCTCTTCCTACTCGGTTGCCTCACCAGTAAGGATTGCGACTGTAAGTAAACAAATATATGCGTATTAAGACAATTGCTTGTTCTCCATCTCGTTTACCGGTTGTACTTGAAATTTAACTTACCATAGCACCCGAAGTAATCTGAGTTGACTGGCTATCCACAGGTTCGGCGTATTGGACTTGCAGGTCCTCATCGTCCTCTGCTGCAAACTGGGACAGCTCCCGCAGATCGGTCTCGATGTTTGAGTTATCCTCGAGAATGATCCTTGGCCTCCTCTTCCTCCTCGACTGCCTCACCAGTAAGGATTGCGACTGTAAGTAAACAAATATATGCACATTAAGACAATTGCTCGTTCTCCATCTCGTTTACCGGTTGTAGTTGAAATTTGACTTACCATAACGCCTGCGTCTAAGTCCTGTTGTGCACTCGGATCCATCACTAGTTCGTTTGCGGTAAAAATCTGCGTGGTTGCTTGTCTGTTAGCTGACTAAAGACTGTCCAGTTTTTTCGTTGAACCCTCGTTGCTGGCCATCCCTACCAAAGGGTCGGGGAAATCCCATATTTTGCGAATAAGCGGCGAGCCATAAAATATTACCTGGGCCCGGTACCCCTTTTGGGCAGCATCGCTTGCCAGTCTTTTGCGACACTTACACCGGTTGTGACAGAAAGTGTTAAAAGTGCGTTCAATTGCAAAAATGGGTTTAAAATCGCTCAAAAATTCGGTATCGCGTAAGTCGTTTTCTCAATTGGGTGATCGTCAACGTAGGAATATTCGTCGGGAAGTGTTGAGTAATCTGCGCGGTTCTTTACAGCAGGGTTTTCCGGCTATTGGAGAACACGTGCGCGGTAATGTTTCTCCTAGCCCTCGCGTTGATCTACCGTCTTCTTCTTCTTCATCTTCTACTTCGTCTTTTTCTTCTTTTCCTTCCTCTTCAGGCGCAACTATTGAAAGCGAAACTCGCGTATCTTCGCATGAAATTTCTTTTCTACAGAGACTTGCGGTCTGCTTTGTAGATATTAATTTGCCTCATTCCCACGCGAATAAAATTTTAGATGTCATTCGTACACATCCGTGCTTTTCTAATTTACCGAAAGATGTTAGGACTATCTTGCAAACCCCGCGTACTCCTGTGCCTCTGATTACTGTTCCACCGGGCGAATACGTGCATTTTGGCGTGGAACACGAAATAGTTGAATATTTATATAAAATTAAAGCTACCGGTTTGTCAAAATTAGTGTTAGATTTCAGCACCGATGGGTGTGTTTTAGACAGAGCCAACACGCTTCACGCTTGGCCAATTCAGTGCAGAATTACAAATGTTCAACCTAAATCAGCTCCAATTGTAGTAGGCATCTATAAAGGTCCAACCAAACCTAATGATCCACACCAATTTTTCTCGCATTTCGTTAAAGACATAAAATTAATTCTTTCTAAAGGCGGCATAGAATTTAACAAATCAAAAATTCCGGTAGAACTGAGGTGTTTCGTAGCAGATGCACCAGCTAGGGCACTCATTTTAAATCACCGCGGACATACTTCGAGCCAACCCTGTTCGAAATGTAAAATCTCGGGTACTCGGATAGGCGGTCGGTACGCGTTTCTTAATGTGTCGTCGCAGCTACGGACAGATAATGAATACATTACTTGCGATGACAGGGACCACCATAAACCTGGCATTAGCGTGTTAGCAGATTTACCGATAGGACTCGTATCCCAAGTCCCACTTGAGTATATGCATCTAGTTTGTTTAGGGGTAGTACGAAAATTATTATCAGCCTGGATCGGAGGCAAGTACTTGCGATCCGCAAAATTAAATTCGCGTCAGGTAGCCCTTGTTTCGTCGCGTCTCGAAAGCATGCAATCTTATTGCCCCTCCGATTTCGCTCGACGCCCCAGGGCTATTGAAAACTATTGCAAGTATAAGGCAACAGAATTCCGACAGTTCCTACTCTATACAGGACCTGTTGTGTTGCATAATATTCTTCCACGAAATTTATATATCCATTTTCTTTTCCTGCATGCCGCGGTACGTATTCTCGTTTCTCATGCTCCTTCCGAACGTCAATTAAAATTTGCAGAGATGGCCCTCCAACGGTTTGTCCTTCGGTGTCCTAATTTTTATGGGCCGACCTTTAATTCGTATAACGTGCACGGTTTGCTGCATCTGACGAATGATGTTAGGCAGCTCGGTCCCCTCGACTCATTCTCCGCTTTCCCATATGAGAATCATATGCCGATCTTCCGCAAGTATTGCAGAAAACCGAGTGAATTTTTGCAGCAGTTTTCCAATAGATTGTCCGAGGTATATGCAACATTAAAATCAGTTCCAGCGGTTTCGCCTAATAACACGTCTTTTTCGGCTGGTGGCACAGTTTTAGGGACAACCGAAAGGGATAGTTGTTGCATTTTGCACGACAATTCCATATGCTTAGTTACAGATATCGTTGACGCGAGTCGGGACTCTAAATTCATTGTTCGAAAATTCCGTCAGGTCCGCGATTTTTATAATATTGGGCTCGGGTCGTCCGCGTTTCAGGTGTACCGTTGCACCGATTTGAGTGGCAAACGCGTTAGGATTTCAAAAACCCAAATTCGCGCGAAATGTTACAAAATTCCTTATTTGGGAGAAGGTGTACTTGATCCGAGCAATGCAGGAGACTATATTGTCGCTGTAATTATACACAGCGAAAACACGTAAGATCTTTGTTTAAATTTTTTGATTGATTATCTGGTATTTATTTTGTTAAATAATAACATATGATATTGTTACAAAATTATTGATTTTCATGGATGTTCTGTTACAGATGCTGAGGTGGGATCCAAAACCAAAGCGGTTACTTCTCATGTTTATGATTCTCCAACCGATGGGGAGGGAAAGAAGATAAGTATTGCACACAGTTCCATTAATACTTGATGTATAGTTAACATTTCATCGCCGTGGTTCTGTAATCATATTGACACTAATTTGTTTTATTGCTCTTTTTTCCAGTTTCCTGATTGACTGAGTGACTTCAAGGATTAAGAAACTGGGAAGGAAAGCGGTTAGCGGATTGACTTTTTCGTTTATGGCCCTAACGGATTACCTGGGCCCACCCAGTACCCCAATCGAGAAGCGTCGCTGTGGATTTGCTCGCTGGTTATTGTACACGTGCAGTACACGCCGCAAATTCAGGCAACACTTAAGGTATGCAGCAATTTGTTTTGTAAATACATCCTTCTAATACTAAAGTCACATTGCTACTAATTTCTTGCATTTCTCTTTCTTTTACATGTTCGTGACTCTTCGACTCCTAACAAGCGGCAGAAGATAAGTATTGCACACAGTTCCATTAATACTTGATGTATAGTTAACATTTCATCGCCGTGGTTCTGCAATCATATTGACACTAATTTGTTTTATTGCTCTTTTTTCCAGTTTCCTGATTGACTGAGTGACTTCAAGGATTAAGAAACTGGGAAGGAAAGCGGTTAGCGGATTGACTTTTTCGTTTATGGCCCTAACGGATTACCTGGGCCCACCCAGTACCCCAATCGAGAAGCGTCGCTGTGGATTTGCTCGCTGGTTATTGTACACGTGCAGTACACGCCGCAAATTCAGGCAACACTTAAGGTATGCAGCAATTTGTTTTGTAAATACATCCTTCTAATACTAAAGTCACATTGCTACTAATTTCTTGCATTTCTCTTTCTTTTACATGTTCGTGACTCTTCGACTCCTAACAAGCGGCAGAAGATAAGTATTGCACACAGTTCCATTAATACTTGATGTATAGTTAACATTTCATCGCCGTGGTTCTGCAATCATATTGACACTAATTTGTTTTATTATGTGCTTTTTGTTTCATGTTCCTGATTTTACAACTGCCGAGGGAAAGAAGATAGGGAGCTAAGAAGCAGCGGATCGCCACATTTATGGTGAGTATGGAGAACCTAATCCTCCCAAATATTTTCTCAAATTAATTATAATGTATACAGTATACTGATTCTAATCCACATTTTCCAATTCTTTCAGGTTATAGGTTCACCGACAAATGGCGAGGAAAGAGCAACGAGGAACAGGACATCGCTTCACCGAAGAAGACAGGTTTAATTGATATGTCGATAATAAAATGTGTAATTTTAAAAAATAAATAATTTTCATTGTAATTTAATGTAGTTCTTATTAATGGGAGGGGTGGGGGGTACAAAATAGTATAGTATAGCACTGTGGCGGAATATCCACCATACACCGTGGCGCCACGCGTGGCGGTACACTGTCGGCGCGCGTGGCGGAACGCTGCCGCCGCGCGTGGCGGTACGCTGCCGCCGCGCGTGGCGGAAACGTGGGCGACAGAAAACTTCCACGATTTCCGGCAGTTCCGATACTGTTTCCGGCAACAGAAATTAGCGGAACTGCCGGCACCCGTGGAACTTTTCTGCCGGCACGTTTCCTCCACTCTGGGCCCACCTGGCTATCAGGGTACACATTCCGAAGTAACTCCGAGAATTCATCCATGTCGGCTTGATGGCTGAGATCAAAGTGTATGCACATCCGGAGGTGACTCCGAGAAGTTGAGCATCTCGGCCTGATGGCTGACGTGAGAATGAGTATACACATTCCGGGGCGACTCCGAAAAGTCATCGTTCTCGGCCTGATGGCTGAGATGAGAATGTGTATTCACATTCCGGGGTAACTCCGAGAAGTCATTCATCTCGGCATAAAGCCCAAGATGAGGATGTATACACATCCGAAGGTGACTCCAAGAAGTTATACATCTCGGCCCGATGGCTAAGCTAAGGATGTGTGTCCATATTCCGAGGTAACTCCGCGATGTCGTCCATCTCAGCCTGATGGCTGAGGTGACAATGCGTATACACATTCCGAAACGACTCCAAGAAGTCACCCATCTCGGCCTGATGGCTAAGATAACAATGTGTATACACATTCCTAGGTGACCCCGAGAAGCCATCCATGTCCTCTTGATGGCCTAGATCAAAGTGTATACACATCCGGAGGTGACTTCGAGAAGTTATCCATCTCGGCATGATGACTAAGATCAGGATATGTGTCCATATTCCGAGGTAACTCCGCGAAGTCGTCCATCTCGGCCTGATGGCTGAGGTGACAATGCGTATACACATTCCGAAACGACTCCAAGAAGTCACCCTTCTCGGCCTGATGGCTAAGATGACAATGTGAAAACACATTCGGAGGCGACTCCAAGAAGTCACCCATCCCGGCCTAATGACCAAGATGAGGATGTGTATACACATTCCGAAGTAACTCCGAGAATTCATCCATGTCGGCTTGATGGCTGAGATCAAAGTGTATGCACATCCGGAGGTGACTCCGAGAAGTTGAGCATCTCGGCCTGATGGCTAAGATCAGGATGTGTGTCCATATTCCGAGGTAATTCCGAGAAGTCGTCCATCTCGGCCTGATGGCTGAGATCAAAGTGTATACACATCCGGAGGTGACTCCGAGAAGTTATCCATCTCGGCATGATGACTAAGATCAGGATGTGTGTCCATATTCCGAGGTAACTCCGCGAAGTCGTCCATCTCGGCCTGATGGCTGAGATGAGAATGTGTATACACGTCGCCAGGTGACTCCGAGAACCTATCCATCTCAGCCCGACGACTAAGATCGAAGTGTATACACATCCGGCGATGACTCCCAGAAGTCGTCCGTCACGGCCTGATGGCTGAGATCAGAATGTGTATACATATTCCGAGGTAACTCTGAGTAGTCATCCATCTCGGCCTGATTCTTGAGATCGAAGTGTATACACGTTCCGAGGTGACTCCGAAAAGTCATCGATCTCGGCCTGATGGCTGACGTGAGAATGAGTATACACATTCCGGGGCGACTCCGAAAAGTCATCGTTCTCGGCCTGATGGCTGAGATGAGAATGTGTATTCACATTCCGGGGTAACTCCGAGAAGTCATTCATCTCGGCATAAAGCCCAAGATGAGGATGTATACACATCCGAAGGTGACTCCAAGAAGTTATACATCTCGGCCCGATGGCTAAGCTAAGGATGTGTGTCCATATTCCGAGGTAACTCCGCGATGTCGTCCATCTCAGCCTGATGGCTGAGGTGACAATGCGTATACACATTCCGAAACGACTCCAAGAAGTCACCCATCTCGGCCTGATGGCTAAGATAACAATGTGTATACACATTCCTAGGTGACCCCGAGAAGCCATCCATGTCCTCTTGAATGCCTAGATCAAAGTGTATACACATCCGGAGGTGACTCCGAGAAGTTATGCGTCTCAGCCTGATGGCTAAGATCAGGATGCGTGTCCATATTCCGAGGTAACTCCGCGAAGTCGTCCATCTCGGCCTGATGACTGAGGTGACAATGCGTATACACATTGCGGGCCGACTCCGACAAGTCATCGTTCTCGGCCTGATGGCTGACGTGAGAATGTGTATACACATTCCGGGGTAACGCTGAGAAGTCATTCATCTCGGCATAAAGCCCAAGATGAGGATGTATACACATCCGAAGGTGACTCCAAGAAGTTATACATCTCGGCCTGATGGCTAAGGTAAGGATGCGTGTCCATATTCCGAGGTAAATCCGAGAAGTCGTCCATCTCGGCCTGATGGCTGAGATCAAAGTGTATACACATCCGGAGGTGACTTCGAGAAGTTATCCATCTCGGCATGATGACTAAGATCAGGATATGTGTCCATATTCCGAGGTAACTCCGCGAAGTCGTCCATCTCGGCCTGATGGCTGAGGTGACAATGCGTATACACATTCCGAAACGACTCCAAGAAGTCACCCTTCTCGGCCTGATGGCTAAGATGACAATGTGAAAACACATTCGGAGGCGACTCCAAGAAGTCACCCATCCCGGCCTAATGACCAAGATGAGGATGTGTATACACATTCCGAAGTAACTCCGAGAATTCATCCATGTCGGCTTGATGGCTGAGATCAAAGTGTATGCACATCCGGAGGTGACTCCGAGAAGTTGAGCATCTCGGCCTGATGGCTAAGATCAGGATGTGTGTCCATATTCCGAGGTAATTCCGAGAAGTCGTCCATCTCGGCCTGATGGCTGAGATCAAAGTGTATACACATCCGGAGGTGACTCCGAGAAGTTATCCATCTCGGCATGATGACTAAGATCAGGATGTGTGTCCATATTCCGAGGTAACTCCGCGAAGTCGTCCATCTCGGCGTGATGGCTGAGATGAGAATGTGTATACACGTCGCCAGGTGACTCCGAGAACCTATCCATCTCAGCCCGACGACTAAGATCGAAGTGTATACACATCCGGAGATGACTCCCAGAAGTCGTCCGTCACGGCCTGATGGCTGAGATCAGAATGTGTATACATATTCCGAGGTAACTCTGAGTAGTCATCCATCTCGGCCTGATTCTTGAGATCGAAGTGTATACACGTTCCGAGGTGACTCCGAAAAGTCATCGATCTCGGCCTGATGGCTGACGTGAGAATGAGTATACACATTCCGGGGCGACTCCGAAAAGTCATCGTTCTCGGCCTGATGGCTGAGATGAGAATCTGTATTCACATTCCGGGGTAACTCCGAGAAGTCATTCATCTCGGCATAAAGCCCAAGATGAGGATGTATACACATCCGAAGGTGACTCCAAGAAGTTATACATCTCGGCCCGATGGCTAAGCTAAGGATGTGTGTCCATATTCCGAGGTAACTCCGCGATGTCGTCCATCTCAGCCTGATGGCTGAGGTGACAATGCGTATACACATTCCGAAACGACTCCAAGAAGTCACCCATCTCGGCCTGATGGCTAAGATAACAATGTGTATACACATTCCTAGGTGACCCCGAGAAGCCATCCATGTCCTCTTGATGGCCTAGATCAAAGTGTATACACATCCGGAGGAGACTCCGAGAAGTTATGCGTCTCAGCCTGATGGCTAAGATCAGGATGCGTGTCCATATTCCGAGGCAACTCCGCGAAGTCGTCCATCTCGGCCTGATGGCTGAGATGAGAATGTGTATACACGTCGCCAGGTGACTCCGAGAACCTATCCATCTCAGCCCGACGACTAAGATCGAAGTGTACACATCCGGAGATGACTCCCAGAAGTCGTCCGTCACGGCCTGATGGCTGAGATCAGAATGTGTATGCATATTCCGAGGTGTTTCGATTTGCACTAAATTTGAAGCGATGCACTGAGTTTAAACAAACGAGAAGATCATCGAGGGCTCGATAGCGGAGAAATGAAAGCACAGAAGTGAAGAGTAGCACAGAGATGAAGCGTTTATTGTACAAGAGATGGCACACGTGGGTCGTAAATCCGCGTGGCGAGTCACATACAAAGTCGTTTACAGTACCTTGATTGAGCGGTGGGGCGTAAATCCACGCACTCGCGATGAACAGGAGTCGCACTTCACTCACTAACAACTACAGAGTTGCACACACGTCGTACTAATTCACAAATTTGCGCAGAAAAAGGAGCACCGAAACGCTGATCGCACGGGTTCGATCGATAGTAATGGCCGCTAGCCGGCCCGCTGTCCCACGAGGCGACAAGACGCGTAAAGCGCATGCGTGGCGACGCTTGTGCATCGATCAGCATCAATCGCTGATCGATGCTGCCACGCTCGATGAACTTAAGAACTAACAATTACGATCTAGTCGCTGGTCTTGTATATATGCGGAGGTGCAAATCCGCAACACGAGGTAACTCTGAGTAGTCATCCATCTCGGCCTGATTCTTGAGATCGAAGTGTATACACGTTCCGAGGTGACTCCGAAAAGTCATCGATCTCGGCCTGATGGCTGACGTGAGAATGAGTATACACATTCCGGGGCGACTCCGAAAAGTCATCGTTCTCGGCCTGATGGCTGAGATGAGAATGTGTATTCACATTCCGGGGTAACTCCGAGAAGTCATTCATCTCGGCATAAAGCCCAAGATGAGGATGTATACACATCCGAAGGTGACTCCAAGAAGTTATACATCTCGGCCCGATGGCTAAGCTAAGGATGTGTGTCCATATTCCGAGGTAACTCCGCGATGTCGTCCATCTCAGCCTGATGGCTGAGGTGACAATGCGTATACACATTCCGAAACGACTCCAAGAAGTCACCCATCTCGGCCTGATGGCTAAGATAACAATGTGTATACACATTCCTAGGTGACCCCGAGAAGCCATCCATGTCCTCTTGATGGCCTAGATCAAAGTGTATACACATCCGGAGGTGACTCCGAGAAGTTATGCGTCTCAGCCTGATGGCTAAGATCAGGATGCGTGTCCATATTCCGAGGTAACTCCGCGAAGTCGTCCATCTCGGCCTGATGACTGAGGTGACAATGCGTATACACATTGCGGGCCGACTCCGACAAGTCATCGTTCTCGGCCTGATGGCTGACGTGAGAATGTGTATACACATTCCGGGGTAACGCTGAGAAGTCATTCATCTCGGCATAAAGCCCAAGATGAGGATGTATACACATCCGAAGGTGACTCCAAGAAGTTATACATCTCGGCCTGATGGCTAAGCTAAGGATGCGTGTCCATATTCCGAGGTAAATCCGAGAAGTCGTCCATCTCGGCCTGATGGCTGAGATCAAAGTCTATACACATCCGGAGGTGACTCCGAGAAGTCATCCGTCTCGGCATGATGACTAAGATCAGGATGTGTGTCCATATTCCGAGGTAACTCCGAAATGTCGTCCATCTCGGCCTGATGGCTGAGGTGACAATGCGTATACACATTCCGAAACGACTCCAAGAAGTCACCCTTCTCGGCCTGATGGCTAAGATGACAATGTCAAAACACATTCGGAGGCGACTCCAAGAAGTCACCCATCCCGGCCGAATGACCAAGATGAGGATGTGTATACACATTCCGAAGTAACTCCGAGAATTCATCCATGCCGGCTTGATGGCTGAGATCAAAGTGTAAGCACATCCGGAGGTGACTCCGAGAAGTTATACATCTCGGCCTGATGGCTGACGTGAGAATGAGTATACACATTCCGGGGCGACTCCGAAAAGGCATCGTTCTCGGCCTGATGGCTGAGATGACAATGTGTATACACATTCCGGGGTAACTCCGAGAAGACGGCCATCTCGGCCTGATGGCTGACGTGAGAATGTGTATACACATTCCGGGGTAACTCTGAGAAGTCATTCATCTCGGCATAAAGCCCAAGATGAGGATGTATACACATCCGAAGGTGACTCCAAGAAGTTATACATCTCGGCCTGATGGCTAAGCTAAGGATGCGTGTCCATATTCCGAGGTAAATCCGAGAAGTCGTCCATCTCGGCCTGATGGCTGAGATCAAAGTGTATACACATCCGGAGGTGACTTCGAGAAGTTATCCATCTCGGCATGATGACTAAGATCAGGATATGTGTCCATATTCCGAGGTAACTCCGCGAAGTCGTCCATCTCGGCCTGATGGCTGAGGTGACAATGCGTATACACATTCCGAAACGACTCCAAGAAGTCACCCTTCTCGGCCTGATGGCTAAGATGACAATGTGAAAACACATTCGGAGGCGACTCCAAGAAGTCACCCATCCCGGCCTAATGACCAAGATGAGGATGTGTATACACATTCCGAAGTAACTCCGAGAATTCATCCATGTCGGCTTGATGGCTGAGATCAAAGTGTATGCACATCCGGAGGTGACTCCGAGAAGTTGAGCATCTCGGCCTGATGGCTAAGATCAGGATGTGTGTCCATATTCCGAGGTAATTCCGAGAAGTCGTCCATCTCGGCCTGATGGCTGAGATCAAA
The DNA here is from genome assembly GCA_963989405.1 of Trypoxylon attenuatum. Classification (NCBI taxonomy): domain Eukaryota; kingdom Metazoa; phylum Arthropoda; class Insecta; order Hymenoptera; family Crabronidae; genus Trypoxylon; species Trypoxylon attenuatum. Next base: position 7,632,747 of record OZ022492.1, on the reverse strand, counting down.
GTGTATACACATCCGGAGGTGACTCCGAGAAGTTATCCATCTCGGCATGATGACTAAGATCAGGATGTGTGTCCATACTCCGAGGTAACTCCGCGAAGTCGTCCATCACGGCCTGATGGCTGAGATGAGAATGTGTGTATACATGCCGGGGCCGCTCCGAGAAGTTATCCATCACGGCCTGGTGGCTGATGTGAGAATGTGCATACACGTCGCGGGGTGACTCCGAGAACTTCTCCATCTCAGCCCGACGACTAAGATCGAAGTGTATACACAGGCGGAGATGACTCATAGAAGTCATCCATCTCGGCCTGATTCTTGAGATCGAAGTGTATACACGTTCCGAGGTGACTCCGAAAAGTCATCGATCTCGGCCTGATGGCTGACGTGAGAATGAGTATACACATTCCGGGGCGACTCCGAAAAGTCATCGTTCTCGGCCTGATGGCTGAGATGAGAATGTGTATTCACATTCCGGGGTAACTCCGAGAAGTCATTCATCTCGGCATAAAGCCCAAGATGAGGATGTATACACATCCGAAGGTGACTCCAAGAAGTTATACATCTCGGCCCGATGGCTAAGCTAAGGATGTGTGTCCATATTCCGAGGTAACTCCGCGATGTCGTCCATCTCGGCCTGATGGCTGAGGTGACAATGCGTATACACATTCCGAAACGACTCCAAGAAGTCACCCATCTCGGCCTGATGGCTAAGATAACAATGTGTATACACATTCCTAGGTGACCCCGAGAAGCCATCCATGTCCTCTTGATGGCTTAGATCAAAGTGTATACACATCCGGAGGTGACTCCGAGAAGTTATGCGTCTCAGCCTGATGGCTAAGATCAGGATGCGTGTCCATATTCCGAGGTAACCCCGCAAAGTCGTCCATCTCGGCCTGATGGCTGAGGTGACAATGCGTATACACATTGCGGGCCGACTCCGACAAGTCATCGTTCTCGGCCTGATGGCTGACGTGAGAATGTGTATACACATTCCGGGGTAACGCTGAGAAGTCATTCATCTCGGCATACAGCCCAAGATGAGGATGTATACACATCCGAAGGTGACTCCAAGAAGTTATACATCTCGGCCTGATGGCTAAGCTAAGGATGTGGGTCCGTATTCCGAGGTAACTCCGAGAAGTCGTCCATCTCGGCCTGATGGCTGAGATCAAAGAGTATACACATCCGGAGGTAACTCCGAGAAGTTATCCATCTCGGCATGATGACTAAGATCAGGATATGTATCCATATTCCGAGGTAACTCCGCGAAGTCGTCCATCTTGGCCTGATGGCTGAGGTGACAATGCGTATACACATTGCGGGCCGACTCCGGCAAGTCATCGTTCTCGGCCTGATGGCTGCGATGACAATGTGTATACACATTCCGGGGTAACTCCGAGAAGACGTCCATCTCGGCCTGATCGCTAAGATGACAATGTGTATACACATTCCTCCTAGGTGACCCCGAGAAGCCATCCATGTCCTCTTGATGGCTGAGATCAAAGTGTATACACATCCGGAGGTGACTCTAAGAAGTTATACATCTCGGCCTGATGGCTAAGCTAAGGATGCGTGTCCATATTCCGAGGTAAATCCGAGAAGTCGTCCATCTCGGCCTGATGGCTGAGATCAAAGTGTATACACATCCGGAGGTGACTTCGAGAAGTTATCCATCTCGGCATGATGACTAAGATCAGGATATGTGTCCATATTCCGAGGTAACTCCGCGAAGTCGTCCATCTCGGCCTGATGGCTGAGGTGACAATGCGTATACACATTCCGAAACGACTCCAAGAAGTCACCCTTCTCGGCCTGATGGCTAAGATGACAATGTGAAAACACATTCGGAGGCGACTCCAAGAAGTCACCCATCCCGGCCTAATGACCAAGATGAGGATGTGTATACACATTCCGAAGTAACTCCGAGAATTCATCCATGTCGGCTTGATGGCTGAGATCAAAGTGTAAGCACATCCGGAGGTGACTCCGAGAAGTTATACATCTCGGCCTGATGGCTAAGCTAAGGATGTGTGTCCATATTCCGAGGTAACTCCGAGAAGTCGTCCATCTCGGCCTGATGGCTGAGATGACAATGCGTATACACATTCCGGGGCGACTCCGAAAGGTCATCGTTGTCGGCCTGATGGCTGACGTGAGAATGAGTAGTCACATTCCGGGGCGACTCCGAAAAGTCATCGTTCTGGGCCGGATGCCTAATATGACAATGTGTATACACATTCCGGGGTGACTCCGAGAAGACGTCCATCTCGGCCTGATGGCTGACGTGAGAATGTGTATACACATTCCGGGGTAACTCTGAGAAGTCATTCATCTCGGCATGATGACTAAGATCAGGATGTGTGTCCATATTCCGGGGTAACTCCGCGATGTCGTCCATCTCGGTCTGATGGCTGAGGTGACAATGCGTATACACATTCCGAAACGACTCCAAGAAGTCACCCATCTCGGCCTGATGGCTAAGATGACAATGTGTATACATATTCCTAGGTGACCCCGAGAAGCCATCCATGTCCTCTTGATGGCTGAAATCAAAGTGTATACACATACGGAGGTGACTCCGAGAAGTTATCCGTCTCAGCCTGATGGCTAAGATCAGGATGTGTGTCCATATTCCGAGGTAACTCCGAGAAGACGTCCATCTCGGCCTGATGGCTGAGATGACGATGTGAAAACACATTCGGAGGCGACTCCAAGAAGTCACCCATCCCGGCCTACTGACCAAGATGAGGATGTGTACACACATTCCGAAGTAACTCCGAGAATTCATCCATGTCGGCTTGACGGCTGAGATCAAAGTGTATACACATCCGGAGGTGACTCCGAAAAGTTATACATCTCGGCCTCATGGCTAAGATCAGGATGTGTATACATATTTCGAGGTAACTCTGAGAAGTCATCCATCTCGTCCTGATTCTTGAGATCGAAGTGTATACAGGTTCCGAGGTGACTCCGAAAAGTCATCGATCTCGGCCTGATGGCTGACGTGAGAATGAGTATACACATTCCGGGGCGACTCCGAAAAGGCATCGTTCTCGGCCTGATGGCTGAGATGACAATGTGTATACACATTCCGGGGTAACTCCGAGAAGACGGCCATCTCGGCCTGATGGCTGAGGTGACAATGCGTATACACATTCCGAAACGACTCCAAGAAGTCACCCTTCTCGGCCTGATGGCTAAGATGACAATGTCAAAACACATTCGGAGGCGACTCCAAGAAGTCACCCATCCCGGCCTAATGACCAAGATGAGGATGTGTATACACATTCCGAAGTAACTCCGAGAATTCATCCATGCCGGCTTGATGGCTGAGATCAAAGTGTAAGCACATCCGGAGGTGACTCCGAGAAGTTATACATCTCGGCCTGATGGCTGACGTGAGAATGAGTATACACATTCCGGGGCGACTCCGAAAAGGCATCGTTCTCGGCCTGATGGCTGAGATGACAATGTGTATACACATTCCGGGGTAACTCCGAGAAGACGGCCATCTCGGCCTGATGGCTGACGTGAGCGTGTGTATACACATTCCGGGGTAACGCTGAGAAGTCATTCATCTCGGCATAAAGCCCAAGATGAGGATGTATACACATCCGAAGGTGACTCCAAGAAGTTATACATCTCGGCCCGATGGCTAAGCTAAGGATGTGTGTCCATATTCCGAGGTAACTCCGAGAAGTCGTCCATCTCGGCCTACTGACCAAGATGAGGATGTGTACACAAATTCCGAAGTAACTCCGAGAATTCATCCATGTCGGCTTGATGGTGTTATGTAGCGAGCGCGCACCGCGTGGGACTTATACGACTCGTACTAGTAACAGGACGGAAATCAAAGGAAATACCGATTCCACAAGTTCGGTTTTATTCTACAAGGTTGTCGCGTTACACTTCGAAGCTGACCAGGAACTGACCTCTGGTCCTAACTATGGATATATATATAATCTCCGTTTTTGGAGGTGCCGGACGTTGGGGGTAGCTGCGTCACTGTGTATCCTGACGCATCCCTAGATGCGTCAAGGGATGACTCCTAGGTTGATGGGTAGTGACTCTGTGCTGTCCGACTTACTCATCTCTGTTGTCTATATGACATCCCCGGGGGTGTGAAAAGATTCGTCCTCGAATCTTGCGTTGCGTCGAAATTCTCGATGACTTGGTTTTAATTTCTTCGGGCGAGGTCGTTGGCTGAGTTTTTTAATTGTGGGTGAAGGCATAGCAACTTCAAGCGCTGTTTCTTCGTTTGGTAGGGCTATAGCTCCGGGCGGTATTTCTTCGATGGTTACTGGTGGTTGCTGTTGCGATCTAATATGGCCTTGCGATACGTTATTAGTCGTTAGATATTGCGAGTTATAACAATTTGTATAATAATAAGTACAAGGTGTGAACAAGTGGCGTATTAGTTTGTGTAGTCCGATTCTAAATGCGAGGTACAATGTAAAGCTTAATCCAATAGCATATCCTACGTAGGTTACAGATGTCCAACGCTGCTCATCTGTTGAGATTTGTCTCGAATGGCGCTCTATTTGTTCTGCCTCATGTCGTATTGACTCGACTGATTTTAGCTGTTCTTGAACGTGGTCGGGGTTTACATTCGTTATTTTAATTTCGGGGATGTGTACTAGACTGATATTTAGAATTTCGGAGTGATTAATCGGCGGCATACTTAGGTCTAACTTATAATTATGCTTATCCTCGATCACGTCGTTCGCATATAGCGTCGTCGTTAGAGTAGTCGCGACGCATCCTGGTTTTAATTTCAGTAAAAAGACACCACCTACGGTCTGAGAGTAGTGTTGATCTTTACAGTTAATTTGCACGTACTCTAATATCGGAACAATACCGATCCAGGATACCTCATCAGAGAGAGCATGCCATACGCTATGGTTTGATTTTACATACCCGAATCTACAGTATTCCGTCGGGTCTCCTAGGAGATTTTTGACGCCTATACGAATGCACGGGTCCTGTGCAATGACCGTATATTTCGGTAAATGCCTTTTGCAGACTTTCAGGCCTTTCACAATTTTGCAACTAGTGAGTTCGAGCAACGTGGTAGGGGAGAAGTTTCGCGTATGTGGATCGGCTATAATATAGTGTTCTGCCAAATCTATATAGTATAATCCTCCTTGGCTGGCATATTTTAAAGACGGAAGTGAGATGAGATGGTAGGCCTGAAACTCTGTTTCCTCGACTATAGGCGTCCGGATTTCAAACAGTAGACGCCTTTTCTGTACGACTACAACACTAACGGTACTAACTTTCAAGATATCATAATCCTGTCCATTGTTTAATTTAAAAATTAGTTGTTTGTTTCCAAACTGCTGTGCGATTTCGTCCAATATCGCATGTAGTACTACAGGTTTAAATAGTATCGGGTGTATCTGTCCGTATTCGGCGTGCAACACAATCGTTTCCATTAGGGTTATCAAGTCTCGGTATGAATCGAACATATTTCCATAGGCGTACAGTGCCTTTATGGCTTCGATTTGTGGTATTAAATTCCTCTCGACTCGATTAATCGTGGCTTCAATTGACTTAACCGCATCCGCGATTTCAGCTCTGAACTCATGTACATTCTTTAGCGTGCTCTCTATTATATAAGTTTGATTTTTTACTAACCTTGCTAGCTTATTGTTCTGCTTTTCCGTATTACTAATTACCTCATTATAAAATGCTGCATCGGACGCAGCCATTGTACCAAACAATTCTTTGGAGATTTCTCCAATGAAATTAAACAATCCGCGCTTCCTAATACTATGTTCCATATAACCTAAATCTTCTAATAAAACTAGCCTGCGATCTTCTAGCGCTGTTAGTCGCCACTTCAGTCGCTCCAAAGTCAGGCTCCAATCACCTGTTAGTCGAGCTTGAAGCTCTTGAAGTCCTTTTTCCAAGCTGCTATGGATCTTCGCGAACTGATCCAGGTCGTAGTATACGACAGTTTTCCATTCCCGGTGGTAGAACCTGACCGGGCCTAATGGATCAAAGTGAACATTTGGAAGTTCATTGAACTTCTCTAATAAGAAATCAGGATCGGATCCTGATCCTCGGGCCCTGAAACAGAAAGATTTGCATACTTGGTTCTATTAATGTGTACTATCTCAAGTTTCCCTTTTCGCTCTATTTTTATGTTCTGATCGCTTATTATTTCCGCGACTTTATATGGTCCCTCGTAGGGAGCCTTCAAACCTCCTTTCAGCTTTGCCGATTCGTTAGCTTTCAGCCACACGTAATCTCCTTCTTTTACCACGAGTGGGTTTATATTTCTGTCGAATCTGGCTTTCGTCTGCTGTTTAGAATTTTCGAGGCACTCTCGAGCGCGATGTTGCATCCTCTGTATCCTGCCTTGCAGATCTTCAAGGTATTCTTGGTAGGTTTCGCCAATGTCGGTCAGAAGATCTACTGTTCTTCCTTCTTGTCCGAACACAAGTTCGTGTGGCGCATACCCCGTAGATTCGTGCTGCATAAGATTATAGTTCCTGATTGCGTGCGGTAACATCAGGTCCCATTCTTCTTCAATTTCGCACATATTTCTCAGGTATTCCTTTACTACGCCGTGACTTCTTTCCAGGCTTCCGTTGGATTCAGGCCGAAAAGGAGTTGTCGTGCGGTGATTGATTTTTAGCATCGAGACGAACTCCTCCATCAGTTGACTTGTAAAATTTGAACCCCTGTCGGACAGGATTTCGTTCGGCAGTCCACAGTGGCAGATATAAATCCTCGTCAGTCTATCTATTACTGTTTCTGCCTTTTGGTCGGGGATGGCATACGCCTGTAAATATTTTGTTAACTGGTCTTGTACAGTGAGTATATACTTATTGCCACGAGGTGTTTCCTTCAGTGGACCGACTATGTCGATTGCTATTTTTTCGTTAAAGGATTTGGGCGTGTCGGTGATCTTCATTGGTGCTTTTGTAGGATGTCGTGTGAATTTATTTCTCTGGCAATTTTCGCACTTATTGATATATTCCTTGATGTCGTCAAACATGCCCTTCCAATAATAGTGTTTTACTAGCTGTCGGTATACCTGCTGAATTCCTCGATGTCCTGCTTCGACCGATTCGTGGTATAAGGAAATAACCTGTTTCTTCTCGTCAGGTCCTTCGGGCTGACGGATAATTTTCGTGCCCAACTCTACCTTCAGAAGGGGGTCAGTAAAGGTAGAAATGATGATTTCCTTTAGTTCTCTTAAACTTCCCTCAAAATATTGCCTGATCATTTCCAGGGGTAGGTATACGAGGGTTTTTCCCTCGGCTATTGCGACAGTAACCAGTTCCCGGAGGAGATGCTTTAGTAAGCCCCTGGTAAGTTGCGTTACTTCGAACGATGCGCCTAACACCTCTCTCGTGTCAGACTGTAATACGTGCATCTTGTTCTTATCCCCTCTTTGTACATGCACTCCCAGTGCTTTATCGCTGGGTGATTCGACGAAAACAATGTGTTTTCTCCATGGCGGCCTTACCGCAGTACACCAGTTGACCAGCTCCGTTTCGGTTTCTTCTGTGTCGATTGGATTCCTCGAAAGGGCGTCCGCACATTGGTTCATTGAACCCTTTTTATAGCTGATGTCGTAATCAAATTCCTCTAAAAGAATTCTCCATCTTAACTGCCTCGAGCTGGGATCCTTCATGTTAAACAACCATTTCAGTGGTTGATGGTCCGTTAGGATACTAAATTTAACATTGGATAAATAGGGTCGGAAATGCTTGACGCACCACACAATTGCCAACATTTCTTTCTCGGTTGTCGTGTAGTTCTTCTCAGCCCGATTTAGGGATCTCGATGCGTACGCAACCGGTCGTAGCTTTCCGCTATTATCCTCTTGTTCTAACGCCCCTCCGATACCCGTGTTAGAGGCGTCGGTGGTCAGGGTGAAAGGCATATTAAGATTTGGGTACTGCAGGATGCAGTCTTCGGTGAGTGCTTCTTTCAGCCTTTTAAACGATTTATCTTGTTCCGGGCCCCAGTTAAAGCAGACATTTTTTCGCAGCAAATCGGATAATGGTTTAGCGATCGTGCTGAAGTTTTTTATAAATTTCCGATAATAACTTGCAAGACCAAGGAATTGCTTTATCTGCTTCTGGTTCTGTGGTTGAGGAAACTGCGACACCGATTTTACTTTATCAGGGTTCGGCTTGACCCCGTCGGCTGTGACAATATGGCCCAGATACGCTAATTCAGGCTTTAAGTACTCGCACTTTTCTGGTTGTAGTTTAAGACCCTTGTCCCTGGTCCGTTGGAAAAAAAGTTTCAATCGTTTCAAATGGTCCTCAAAATTCTGTGAGAATACGATTACATCGTCTACATAGGTGAATAAAATGGTGTTCACAAGACCCCGATACGCATAGTCCATCGCGTGCTGGAACGTGGCTGGCGCGTTCTTCAGCCCAAAGGGCATCCTATTGAATTCATAGTGACCCCGTGGGGTGGAGAAAGCGGTCTTCTCCTTATCTTCTTCGCGCATGGGGATCTGGTGGAACCCAGATGCCATGTCGAAAGCGCTAAAATATCGCGCTTGACCAAGCTGGTCGAGAATTTCCTCGATGAGCGGTAATGGATAGTTGTCGTGAGGCGTCTTGGCGTTTAATTGTCGAAAGTCTACGACGACTCTCCATTTCTTTTTTCCCAGTACGTCGCTCCTTTTAGGGACGACCCATAATGGGGAATTATAAGGTGACGATGATGGGCGAATAATTCCTTTTTGGAGCATATCGTCGACTTGGTCACGAATAATTTCCTGCTGCTGCGGGTTATATCTGAAGGGTTTCGTTTGGATGGGTACATTATCGGTGGTTACAACCCTATGTTCGGTAATCGTCGTTTGGGGTAACGGGTCCCCAGGTAGCGCAAAAATATCTGGGTATTCTCGGATGAGATGCCAGAGTTGTTCTCTTTCTTGCTCTGATATATGGTTCAGCCGGGTATTTTCTTTTAAAAGCGTCGCTCGATCTTCTGTCCCGATGGATGTGCAATAAACGAATGTGATCTCCTTGCTGTCTACATCGATAATGGCTTTTTCTTTCTTCAGAAAGGGCATTCCGATTATTCCGTCGTATTGTAGTGGAAAGTTATTTGGTACAATATGGAAAGTGTGGCCGTTGATATACGTGTACTTTTCGATAGTTACCGGTATATTGGCGATGCCTTTAATACATTTTTTTCTTTGGAGTTGTTTTTGGTCGGCCACGAGAAATTCTTTTACTAAATTAATTGATGCTCCCGTGTCAATGAGAAAGGTTCCAGACTTTCCGTTGTCGGTTCGGTATTCGACGATTGCGAGTTCGAAATGGTCATTATCCTCTGTGTGGTAGATCCAGGCGGTTGTTTCTGATTGGCGGGGAGTTGAAAATTTTGGTACGACGACCCCTGGCGCGTTTGGCAATCCCTCGCAAGGTGATTACCCTGACACACGAAACATGTAATGCCCGGTCGCGAGGTTGTGTTTCGATTATCGTAAGAGTTCTGATTTGAACTGCTGAATCGTTGTTGGTAGTTGGTGCGAGGTGGTCGCACATGGTTAGCAAATCGCGATTGATTGTTATATGTTCGCGGTACAATTGGTCGCCTCCTACCGTATCCTGCAGTCGTCCGTTGACCGTAGTTATTATACTCGTCACAGGCTTTTATTGATTGTTCGAGCTCTTCCGCTTTATTCATGACCTCACTGAGTCGGTCGAATCTCACATTTAGGACTAATCGGTTTAATTCCGTTTTCAGGCCGTACATGTATGAGCAGATTGCTATTCGATCCTCGTGTGCGTACAAAGTTTTCTTTACCGATTCTGTGTACGATGGGTCGTTCGTAATGCATTGGAGAACCGTGTTTTGAGCCTCGCGGAATTCCTTGCTGTAAGTTTTTACGTCGCGATCGCCTTGTCGGCATTGGTTCCGCAATAAGGAAGCGGTCGAGTACTCGATCTTTGCTCCGAATTCCTGTCTCAGAGCCTCGATCAATTTTCCTACGGAAGTCGCATTGTAGCGATCAATGGCGATCTTTGCTTCGGGAGTCAAACGGTCGTTTAGAATGGTCTGTATTATTAAGTGTTCCGATGCGTCTGGTACGTACTCCATGAACTGTCGAATCTCCTGTATGAATGTTTCGACTGGCCCGTTGCCGGAGTATTTCGATATTAACCCGATTTGCTTTTTCACGTAATCGTATTTTTGTGTTTGTCGTCTCTCGCGTCGGCGACGGTCGACGCTGTATCGCGAATTCAGACTGGGTGAGTCATCGTCTGTGTCCTCTCGTTCCGAGTTCGAAGTTTCTCGCATCTTCGTGTTTCGGGGCCGATTGCCTTCAACCGCGGACAGTCGTGAATCTAGGCGTGCCAATTGGGCAGTTATGTTGGAAAGGGCTTCTAATATCGGACCGTGCTGGTCTAGAGTATTCGATCGCGATTTTCCTTCTGCATTGCTGTTGCTTGAGCCAGGCTCTTGCTTCGTGCCCAAAAGTCCGGTGAACGACATTTTCGGTTGTATATGTATATGTATATATGATCGTCCTGTACTCACGAGAAAAGGCCCAGAATTAAGAACAATGCTCTCATGAGGGAAGGCTCCTCCGATGAACTATGCTTGGCTGCGTCCAGTGTCTTCGATATGCTTTCTTCTCAAAATTACGGCTTCTTGGGATTTTTCGCACGCACTTCCGAACTTATGGCTTACGGTATCCCACCGCTGCCACCAAAAATACTTCGTCTGTTATGTAGCGAGCGCGCACCGCGTGGGACTTATACGACTCGTACTAGTAACAGGACGGAAATCAAAGGAAATACCGATTCCACAAGTTCGGTTTTATTCTACAAGGTTGTCGCGTTACACTTCGAAGCTGACCAGGAACTGACCTCTGGTCCTAACTATGGATATATACATAATCTCCGTTTTTGGAGGTGCCGGACGTTGGGGGTAGCTGCGTCACTGTGTATCCTGACGCATCCCTAGATGCGTCAAGGGATGACTCCTAGGTTGATGGGTAGTGACTCTGTGCTGTCCGACTTACTCATCTCTGTTGTCTATATGACAACGGCTGAGATCAAAGTGTATACACATCCGGAGGTGACTCCGAGAAATTATACATCTCGGCCTCATGGCTAAGATCAGGATGTGTGTCCATATTCCGAGGTAACTCCGAGAAGAGGTCCATCTTGGCCTGATGGCTGAGATGACGATGTGAAAACACATTCGGAGGCGACTCCAAGAAGTCACCCATCCCGGCCTACTGACCAAGATGAGGATGTGTGCACAAATTCCGAAGTAACTCCGAGAATTCATCCATGTCGGCTTGACGGCTGAGATCAAAGTGTATACACATCCGGAGGTGACTCCGAGAAGTTATACATCTCGGCCTCATGGCTAAGATCAGGATGTGTATACATATTCCGAGGTAACTCTGAGAAGTCATCCATCTCGTCCTGATTCTTGAGATCGAAGTGTATACAGGTTCCGAGGTGACTCCGAAAAGTCATCGATCTCGGCCTGATGGCTGACGTGAGAATGTGTATACACATTCCGGGGTAACGCTGAGAAGTCATTCATCTCGGCATAAAGCCCAAGATGAGGATGTATACACATCCGAAGGTGACTCCAAGAAGTTATACATCTCGGCCCGATGGCTAAGCTAAGGATGTGTGTCCATATTCCGAGGTAACTCCGCGAAGTCGTCCATCTCGGCCTGATGGCTGAGGTGGCAATGCGTATACACATTGCGGGCCGACTCCGACAAGTCATCGTTCTCGGCCTGATGGCTAAGATGACAATGTGTATACATATTCCTAGGTGACCCCGAGAAGCCATCCATGTCCTCTTGATGGCTGAAATCAAAGTGTATGCACATCCGGAGGTGACTCCGAGAAGTTGTGCATCTCGGCCTGATGGCTAAGATCAGGATGTGTGTCCATATTCCGAGGTAATTCCGAGAAGTCGTCCATCTCGGCCTGATGGCTGAGATCAAAGTGTATACACATCCGGAGGTGACTCCGAGAAGTTATCCATCTCGGCATGATGACTAAGATCAGGATGTGTGTCCATACTCCGAGGTAACTCCGCGAAGTCGTCCATCTCGGCCTGATGGCTGAGATGAGAATGTGTATACACGTCGCCAGGTGACTCCGAGAACCTATCCATCTCAGCCCGACGACAAAGATCGAAGTGTATACACATCCGGAGATGACTCCCAGAAGTCGTCCGTCACGGCCTGATGGCTGAGATGAGAATGTGTGTATACATGCCGGGGCCGCTCCGAGAAGTTATCCATCACGGCCTGGTGGCTGATGTGAGAATGTGCATACACGTCGCGGGGTGACTCCGAGAACTTCTCCATCTCAGCCCGACGACTAAGATCGAAGTGTATACACATGCGGAGATGACCCATAGAAGTCATCCATCTCGGCCTGATGGGTAAGATCAGGATGTGTATACATATTCCGAGGCAACTCTGAGTAGTCATCCATCTCGGCCTGATTCTTGAGATCGAAGTGTATACACGTGCCGAGGTGACTCCGAAAAGTCATCGATCTCGGCCTGATGGCTGACGTGAGAATGAGTATACACATTCCGGGGCGACTCCGAAAAGTCATCGTTCTCGGCCTGATGGCTGAGATGAGAATGTGTATTCACATTCCGGGGTAACTCCGAGAAGTCATTCATCTCGGCATAAAGCCCAAGATGAGGATGTATACACATCCGAAGGTGACTCCAAGAAGTTATACATCTCGGCCCGATGGCTAAGCTAAGGATGTGTGTCCATATTCCGAGGTAACTCCGAGAAGTCGTCCATCTCAGCCTGATGGCTGAGGTGACATTGCGTATACACATTCCGAAACGACTCCAAGAAGTCACCCATCTCGGCCTGATGGCTAAGATAACAATGTGTATACACATTCCTAGGTGACCCCGAGAAGCCATCCATGTCCTCTTGATGGCCTAGATCAAAGTGTATACACATCCGGAGGTGACTCCGAGAAGTTATGCGTCTCAGCCTGATGGCTAAGATCAGGATGCGTGTCCATATTCCGAGGTAACTCCGCGAAGTCGTCCATCTCGGCCTGATGACTGAGGTGACAATGCGTATACACATTGCGGGCCGACTCCGACAAGTCATCGTTCTCGGCCTGATGGCTGACGTGAGAATGTGTATTCACATTCCGGGGTAACGCTGAGAAGTCATTCATCTCGGCATACAGCCCAAGATGAGGATGTGTACACATCCGGAGGTGACTCCGAGAAGTTGTGCATCTCGGCCTGATGGCTAAGATCAGGATGTGTGTCCATATTCCGAGGTAATTCCGAGAAGTCGTCCATCTCGGCCTGATGGCTGAGATCAAAGTGTATACACATCCGGAGGTGACTCCGAGAAGTTATCCATCTCGACATGATGACTAAGATCAGGATGTGTGTCCATATTCCGAGGTAACTCCGCGAAGTCGTCCATCTCGGCCTGATGGCTGAGATGAGAATGTGTATACACGTCGCCAGGTGACTCCGAGAACCTATCCATCTCAGCCCGACGACTAAGATCGAAGTGTATACACATCCGGAGATGACTCCCAGAAGTCGTCCGTCACGGCCTGATGGCTGAGATCAGAATGTGTATACATATTCCGAGGTAACTCTGAGTAGTCATCCATCTCGGCCTGATTCTTGAGATCGAAGTGTATACACGTTCCGAGGTGACTCCAAGATGTCACCCATCACGGCCTGATGGCTAAGATAACAATGTGTATACACATTCCTAGGTGACCCCGAGAAGCCATCCATGTCCTCTTGATGGCCTAGATCAAAGTGTATACACATCCGGAGGTGACTCCGAGAAGTTATGCGTCTCAGCCTGATGGCTAAGATCAGGATGCGTGTCCATATTCCGAGGTAACTCCGCGAAGTCGTCCATCTCGGCCTAATGACCAAGATGAGGATGTGTATACACATTCCGAAGTAACTCCGAGAATTCATCCATGTCGGCTTGATGGCTGAGATCAAAGTGTATGCACATCCGGAGGTGACTCCGAGAAGTTGAGCATCTCGGCCTGATGGCTAAGATCAGGATGTGTGTCCATATTCCGAGGTAATTCCGAGAAGTCGTCCATCTCGGCCTGATGGCTGAGATCAAAGTGTATACACATCCGGAGGTGACTCCGAGAAGTTATCCATCTCGGCATGATGACTAAGATCAGGATGTGTGTCCATACTCCGAGGTAACTCCGCGAAGTCGTCCATCACGGCCTGATGGCTGAGATGAGAATGTGTGTATACATGCCGGGGCCGCTCCGAGAAGTTATCCATCACGGCCTGGTGGCTGATGTGAGAATGTGCATACACGTCGCGGGGTGACTCCGAGAACTTCTCCATCTCAGCCCGACGACTAAGATCGAAGTGTATACACAGGCGGAGATGACTCATAGAAGTCATCCATCTCGGCCTGATGGGTAAGATCAGGATGTGTATACATATTCCGAGGCAACTCTGAGTAGTCATCCATCTCGGCCTGATTCTTGAGATCGAAGTGTATACACGTTCCGAGGTGGCTCCGAAAAGTCATCGATCTCGGCCTGATGGCTGACGTGAGAATGAGTATACACATTCCGGGGCGACTCCGAAAAGTCATCGTTCTCGGCCTGATGGCTGACGTGAGAATGTGTATACACATTCCGGGGTAACGCTGAGAAGTCATTCATCTCGGCATAAAGCCCAAGATGAGGATGTATACACATCCGAAGGTGACTCCAAGAAGTTATACATCTCGGCCCGATGGCTAAGCTAAGGATGTGTGTCCATATTCCGAGGTAACTCCGAGAAGTCGTCCATCTCGGCCTGATGGCTGAGATGACAATGCGTAGACGCATTCCGAGGCGACTCCAAGATGTCACCCATCACGGCCTGATGGCTAAGATGACAATCTGTATACACATTCCGGGGCGACTCCGAAAGGTCATCGTTGTCGGCCTGATGGCTGACGTGAGAATGAGTATTCACATTCCGGGGCGACTCCGAAAAGTCATCGTTCTGGGCCGGATGCCTAATATGACCATGTGTATACACATTCCGGGGTGACTCTGAGAAGTCATCCATCACGGCCTGGTGGCTGATATGAGAATGTGTATACACGTCGCGGGGTGACTCCGAGAACTTATCCATCTCAGCCCGACGACTAAGATCGAACTGTATACACATCCGGAGATGACTCATAGAAGTCACCC
Source organism: Trypoxylon attenuatum (assembly GCA_963989405.1). Taxonomy (NCBI): domain Eukaryota; kingdom Metazoa; phylum Arthropoda; class Insecta; order Hymenoptera; family Crabronidae; genus Trypoxylon; species Trypoxylon attenuatum. The sequence continues at coordinate 7,617,535 of OZ022492.1, read as the reverse complement.
ATCCCGGCCTAATGACCAAGATGAGGATGTGTATACACATTCCGAAGTAACTCCGAGAATTCATCCATGCCGGCTTGATGGCTGAGATCAAAGTGTAAGCACATCCGGAGGTGACTCCGAGAAGTTATACATCTCGGCCTGATGGCTAAGCTAAGGATGTGTGTCCATATTCCGAGGTAACTCCGAGAAGTCGTCCATCTCGGCCTGATGGCTGAGATGACAATGCGTAGACGCATTCCGAGGCGACTCCAAGATGTCATCCATCACGGCCTGATGGCTAAGATGACAATGTGTATACACATTCCGGGGCGACTCCGAAAGGTCATCGTTGTCGGCCTGATGGCTGACGTGAGAATGAGTATTCACATTCCGGGGCGACTCCGAAAAGTCATCGTTCTGGGCCGGATGCCTAATATGACAATGTGTATACACATTCCGGGGTGACTCCGAGAAGACGTCCATCTCGGCCTGATGGCTGACGTGAGAATGTGTATACACATTCCGGGGTAACTCTGAGAAGTCATTCATCTCGGCATGATGACTAAGATCAGGATGTGTGTCCATATTCCGGGGTAACTCCGCGATGTCGTCCATCTCGGCCTGATGGCTGAGGTGACAATGCGTATACACATTCCGAAACGACTCCAAGAAGTCACCCATCTCGGCCTGATGGCTAAGATGACAATGTGTATACATATTCCTAGGTGACCCCGAGAAGCCATCCATGTCCTCTTGATGGCTGAAATCAAAGTGTATACACATACGGAGGTGACTCCGAGAAGTTATCCGTCTCAGCCTGATGGCTAAGATCAGGATGTGTGTCCATATTCCGAGGTAACTCCGAGAAGACGTCCATCTCGGCCTGATGGCTGAGATGACGATGTGAAAACACATTCGGAGGCGACTCCAAGAAGTCACCCATCCCGGCCTACTGACCAAGATGAGGATGTGTACACACATTCCGAAGTAACTCCGAGAATTCATCCATGTCGGCTTGACGGCTGAGATCAAAGTGTATACACATCCGGAGGTGACTCCGAAAAGGCATCGTTCTCGGCCTGATGGCTGAGATGACAATGTGTATACACATTCCGGGGTAACTCCGAGAAGACGGCCATCTCGGCCTGATGGCTGACGTGAGAATGTGTATACACATTCCGGGGTAACGCTGAGAAGTCATTCATCTCGGCATAAAGCCCAAGATGAGGATGTATACACATCCGAAGGTGACTCCAAGAAGTTATACATCTCGGCCTGATGGCCAAGCTAAGGATGCGTGTCCATATTCCGAGGTAACTCCGAGAAGTCGTCCATCTCGGCCTGATGGCTGAGATCAAAGTCTATACACATCCGGAGGTGACTCCGAGAAGTTATCCATCTCGGCATGATGACTAAGATCAGGATATGTGTCCATATTCCGAGGACACTCCGCGAAGTCGTCCATCTCGGCCTGATGGCTGAGGTGACAATGCGTATACACATTGCGGGCCGACTCCGACAAGTCATCGTTCTCGGCCTGATGGCTGACGTGAGAATGTGTATACACATTCCGGGGTAACGCTGAGAAGTCATTCATCTCGGCATAAAGCCCAAGATGAGGATGTATACACATCCGAAGGTGACTCCAAGAAGTTATACATCTCGGCCCGATGGCTAAGCTAAGGATGTGTGTCCATATTCCGAGGTAACTCCGAGAAGTCGTCCATCTCGGCCTGATGGCTGAGATGACAATGCGTAGACGCATTCCGAGGTGACTCCAAGATGTCATCCATCACGGCCTGATGGCTAAGATGACAATCTGTATACACATTCCGGGGCGACTCCGAAAGCTCATCGTTGTCGGCCTGATGGCTGACGTGAGAATGAGTATTCACATTCCGGGGCGACTCCGAAAAGTCATCGTTCTGGGCCGGATGCCTAATATGACAATGTGTATACACATTCCGGGGTGACTCTGAGAAGTCATCCATCACGGCCTGGTGGCTGATATGAGAATGTGTATACACGTCGCGGGGTGACTCCGAGAACTTATCCATCTCAGCCCGACGACTAAGATCGAAGTGTGTACACATCCGCAGATGACTCATAGAAGTCATCCATCTCGGCCTGATGGCTAAGATCAGGATGTGTATACATATTCCGAGGTAACTCTGAGAAGTCATCCATCTCGTCCTGATTCTTGAGATCGAAGTGTATACAGGTTCCGAGGTGACTCCGAAAAGTCATCGATCTCGGCCTGATGGCCGACGTGAGAATGAGTATACACATTCCGGGGCGACTCCGAAAAGGCATCGTTCTCGGCCTGATGGCTGAGATGACAATGTGTATACACATTCCGGGGTAACTCCGAGAAGACGTCCATCTCGGGTTGATGGCTGACGTGAGAATGTGTATACACATTCCGGGGTAACTCTGAGAAGTCATTCATCTCGGCATGATGACTAAGATCAGGATGTGTGTCCATATTCCGAGGTAACTCCGCGATGTCGTCCATCTCGGCCTGATGGCTGAGGTGACAATGCGTATACACATTCCGAAACGACTCCAAGAAGTCACCCATCACGGCCTGATGGCTAAGATGACAATGTGTATACATATTCCTAGGTGACCCCGAGAAGCCATCCATGTCCTCTTGATGGCTGAAATCAAAGTGTATACACATACGGAGGTGACTCCGAGAAGTTATCCGTCTCAGCCTGATGGCTAAGATCAGGATGTGTGTCCATATTCCGAGGTAACTCCGAGAAGACGTCCATCTCGGCCTGATGGCTGAGATGACGATGTGAAAACACATTCGGAGGCGACTCCAAGAAGTCACCCATCCCGGCCTACTGACCAAGATGAGGATGTGTACACAAATTCCGAAGTAACTCCGAGAATTCATCCATGTCGGCTTGACGGCTGAGATCAAAGTGTATACACATCCGGAGGTGACTCCGAAAAGTTATACATCTCGGCCTCATGGCTAAGATCAGGATGTGTATACATATTCCGAGGTAACTCTGAGAAGTCATCCATCTCGTCGTGATTCTTGAGATCGAAGTGTATACAGGTTCCGAGGTGACTCCGAAAAGTCATCGATCTCGGCCTGATGGCTGACGTGAGAATGTGTATACACATTCCGGGGTAACGCTGAGAAGTCATTCATCTCGGCATAAAGCCCAAGATGAGGATGTATACACATCCGAAGGTGACTCCAAGAAGTTATACATCTCGGCCCGATGGCTAAGCTAAGGATGTGTGTCCATATTCCGAGGTAACTCCGAGAAGTCGTCCATCTCGGCCTGATGGCTGAGATCAAAGTCTATACACATCCGGAGGTGACTCCGAGAAGTCATCCATCTCGGCATGATGACTAAGATCAGGATATGTGTCCATATTCCGAGGTAACTCCGCGAAGTCGTCCATCTCGGCCTGATGGCTGAGGTGGCAATGCGTATACACATTGCGGGCAGTCTCCGACAAGTCATCGTTCTCGGCCTGATGGCTGACGTGAGAATGTGTATACACATTCCGGGGTAACTCTGAGAAGTCATTCATCTCGGCATGATGACTAAGATCAGGATGTGTGTCCATATTCCGAGGTAACTCCGCGATGTCGTCCATCTCGGCCTGATGGCTGAGGTGACAATGCGTATACACATTCCGAAACGACTCCAAGAAGTCACCCATCACGGCCTGATGGCTAAGATGACAATGTGTATACATATTCCTAGGTGACCCCGAGAAGCCATCCATGTCCTCTTGATGGCTGAAATCAAAGTGTATATACATACGGAGGTGACTCCGAGAAGTTATCCGTCTCAGCCTGATGGCTAAGATCAGGATGTGTGTCCATATTCCGAGGTAACTCCGAGAAGACGTCCGTCTCGGCCTGATGGCTGAGATGACGATGTGAAAACACATTCGGAGGCGACTCCAAGAAGTCACCCATCCCGGCCTACTGACCAAGATGAGGATGTGTACACAAATTCCGAAGTAACTCCGAGAATTCATCCATGTCGGCTTGACGGCTGAGATCAAAGTGTATACACATCCGGAGGTGACTCCGAAAAGTTATACATCTCGGCCTCTCGGCTAAGATCAGGATGTGTATACATATTCCGAGGTAACTCTGAGAAGTCATCCATCTCGTCCTGATTCTTGAGATCGAAGTGTATACAGGTTCCGAGGTGACTCCGAAAAGTCATCGATCTCGGCCTGATGGCTGACGTGAGAATGTGTATACACATTCCGGGGTAACGCTGAGAAGTCATTCATCTCGGCATAAAGCCCAAGATGAGGATGTATACACATCCGAAGGTGACTCCAAGAAGTTATACATCTCGGCCCGATGGCTAAGCTAAGGATGTGTGTCCATATTCCGAGGTAACTCCGAGAAGTCGTCCATCTCGGCCTGATGGCTGAGATCAAAGTCTATACACATCCGGAGGTGACTCCGAGAAGTCATCCATCTCGGCATGATGACTAAGATCAGGATATGTGTCCAAATTCCGAGGTAACTCCGCGAAGTCGTCCATCTCGGCCTGATGGCTGAGGTGGCAATGCGTATACACATTGCGGGCCGACTCCGACAAGTCATCGTTCTCGGCCTGATGGCTGACGTGAGAATGTGTATACACATTCCGGGGTAACGCTGAGAAGTCATTCATCTCGGCATAAAGCCCAAGATGAGGATGTATACACATCCGAAGGTGACTCCAAGAAGTTATACATCTCGGCCTGATGGCTAAGCTAAGGATGCGTGTCCATATTCCGAGGTAAATCCGAGAAGTCGTCCATCTCGGCTTGATGGCTGAGGTGACAATGCGTATACACATTCCGAAACGACTCCAAGAAGTCACCCTTCTCGGCCTGATGGCTAAGATGACAGTGTGAAAACACATTCGGAGGCGACTCCAAGAAGTCACCCATCTCGGCCTAATGACCAAGATGAGGATGTGTATACACATTCCGAAGTAACTCCGAGAATTCATCCATGTCGGCTTGATGGCTGAGATCAAAGTGTATGCACATCCGGAGGTGACTCCGAGAAGTTGTGCATCTCGGCCTGATGGCTAAGATCAGGATGTGTGTCCATATTCCGAGGTAATTCCGAGAAGTCGTCCATCTGGGCCTGATGGCTGAGATCAAAGTGTATACACATCCGGAGGTGACTCCGAGAAGTTATCCATCTCGGCATGATGACTAAGATCAGGATGTGTATACATATTCCGAGGTAACTCTGAGAAGTCATCCATCTCGTCCTGATTCTTGAGATCGAAGTGTATACAGGTTCCGAGGTGACTCCGAAAAGTCATCGATCTCGGCCTGATGGCCGACGTGAGAATGGGTATACACATTCCCGGGCGACTCCGAAAAGGCATCGTTCTCGGCCTGATGGCTGAGATGACAATGTGTATACACATTCCGGGGTAACTCCGAGAAGACGTCCATCTCGGGTTGATGGCTGACGTGAGAATGTGTATACACATTCCGGGGTAACTCTGAGAAGTCATTCATCTCGGCATGATGACTAAGATCAGGATGTGTGTCCATATTCCGAGGCAACTCCGAGAATTCATCCATGTCGGCTTGATGGCTGAGATCAAAGTGTATGCACATCCGGAGGTGACTCCGAGAAGTCATCCATCTCGGCATGATGACTAAGATCAGGATATGTGTCCATATTCCGAGGTAACTCCGCGAAGTCGTCCATCTCGGCCTGATGGCTGAGGTGGCAATGCGTATACACATTGCGGGCCGACTCCGACAAGTCATCGTTCTCGGCCTGATGGCTGACGTGAGAATGTGTATACACATTCCGGGGTAACGCTGAGAAGTCATTCATCTCGGCATAAAGCCCAAGATGAGGATGTATACACATCCGAAGGTGACTCCAAGAAGTTATACATCTCGGCCTGATGGCTAAGCTAAGGATGCGTGTCCATATTCCGAGGTAAATCCGAGAAGTCGTCCATCTCGGCCTGATGGCTGAGATGAGAATGTGTATACACGTCGCCAGGTGACTCCGAGAACCTATCCATCTCAGCCCGACGACTAAGATCGAAGTGTATACACATGCGGAGATGACTCATAGAAGTCATCCATCTCGGCCTGATGGGTAAGATCAGGATGTGTATACATATTCCGAGGCAACTCTGAGTAGTCATCCATCTCGGCCTGATTCTTGAGATCGAAGTGTATACACGTTCCGAGGTGACGCCGAAAAGTCATCGATCTCGGCCTGATGGCTGACGTGAGAATGAGTATACACATTGCGAGCCGACTCCGACAAGTCATCGTTCTCGGCCTGATGGCTGACGTGAGAATGTGTATACACATTCCGGGGTAACGCTGAGAAGTCATTCATCTCGGCATAAAGCCCAAGATGAGGATGTATACACATCCGAAGGTGACTCCAAGAAGTTATACATCTCGGCCTGATGGCTAAGCTAAGGATGCGTGTCCATATTCCGAGGTAACTCCGCGAAGTCGTCCATCTCGGCCTGATGGCTGAGGTGACAATGCGTATACACATTCCGAAACGACTCCAAGAAGTCACCCTTCTCGGCCTGATGGCTAAGATGACAATGTGAAAACACATTCGGAGGCGACTCCAAGAAGTCACCCATCCCGGCCTAATGACCAAGATGAGGATGTGTATACACATTCCGAAGTAACTCCGAGAATTCATCCATGTCGGCTTGATGGCTGAGATCAAAGTGTATGCACATCCGGAGGTGACTCCGAGAAGTTGAGCATCTCGGCCTGATGGCTAAGATCAGGATGTGTGTCCATATTCCGAGGTAATTCCGAGAAGTCGTCCATCTCGGCCTGATGGCTGAGATCAAAGTGTATACACATCCGGAGGTGACTCCGAGAAGTTATCCATCTCGGCATGATGACTAAGATCAGGATGTGTGTCCATACTCCGAGGTAACTCCGCGAAGTCGTCCATCACGGCCTGATGGCTGAGATGAGAATGTGTGTATACATGCCGGGGCCGCTCCGAGAAGTTATCCATCACGGCCTGGTGGCTGATGTGAGAATGTGCATACACGTCGCGGGGTGACTCCGAGAACTTCTCCATCTCAGCCCGACGACTAAGATCGAAGTGTATACACAGGCGGAGATGACTCATAGAAGTCATCCATCTCGGCCTGATGGGTAAGATCAGGATGTGTATACATATTCCGAGGCAACTCTGAGTAGTCATCCATCTCGGCCTGATTCTTGAGATCGAAGTGTATACACGTTCCGAGGTGACTCCGAAAAGTCATCGATCTCGGCCTGATGGCTGACGTGAGAATGAGTATACACATTCCGGGGCGACTCCGAAAAGTCATCGTTCTCGGCCTGATGGCTGAGATGAGAATGTGTATTCACATTCCGGGGTAACTCCGAGAAGTCATTCATCTCGGCATAAAGCCCAAGATGAGGATGTATACACATCCGAAGGTGACTCCAAGAAGTTATACATCTCGGCCCGATGGCTAAGCTAAGGATGTGTGTCCATATTCCGAGGTAACTCCGAGAAGTCGTCCATCTCGGCCTGATGGCTGAGATGACAATGCGTAGACGCATTCCGAGGCGACTCCAAGATGTCATCCATCACGGCCTGATGGCTAAGATAACAATGTGTATACACATTTCTAGGTGACCCCGAGAAGCCATCCATGTCCTCTTGATGGCTTAGATCAAAGTGTATACACATCCGGAGGTGACTCCGAGAAGTTATGCGTCTCAGCCTGATGGCTAAGATCAGGATGCGTGTCCATATTCCGAGGTAACTCCGCAAAGTCGTCCATCTCGGCCTGATGGCTGAGGTGACAATGCGTATACACATTGCGGGCCGACTCCGACAAGTCATCGTTCTCGGCCTGACGGCTGACGTGAGAATGAGTATTCACATTCCGGGGCGACTCCGAAAAGTCATCGTTCTGGGCCGGATGCCTAATATGACCATGTGTATACACATTCCGGGGTGACTCTGAGAAGTCATCCATCACGGCCTGGTGGCTGATATGAGAATGTGTATACACGTCGCGGGGTGACTCCGAGAACTTATCCATCTCAGCCCGACGACTAAGATCGAAGTGTATACACATCCGGAGATGACTCATAGAAGTCACCCATCCCGGCCTAATGACCAAGATGAGGATGTGTATACACATTCCGAAGTAACTCCGAGAATTCATCCATGCCGGCTTGATGGCTGAGATCAAAGTGTAAGCACATCCGGAGGTGACTCCGAGAAGTTATACATCTCGGCCTGATGGCTAAGCTAAGGATGTGTGTCCATATTCCGAGGTAACTCCGAGAAGTCGTCCATCTCGGCCTGATGGCTGAGATGACAATGCGTAGACGCATTCCGAGGCGACTCCAAGATGTCATCCATCACGGCCTGATGGCTAAGATGACAATGTGTATACACATTCCGGGGCGACTCCGAAAGGTCATCGTTGTCGGCCTGATGGCTGACGTGAGAATGAGTATTCACATTCCGGGGCGACTCCGAAAAGTCATCGTTCTGGGCCGGATGCCTAATATGACAATGTGTATACACATTCCGGGGTGACTCCGAGAAGACGTCCATCTCGGCCTGATGGCTGACGTGAGAATGTGTATACACATTCCGGGGTAACTCTGAGAAGTCATTCATCTCGGCATGATGACTAAGATCAGGATGTGTGTCCATATTCCGGGGTAACTCCGCGATGTCGTCCATCTCGGCCTGATGGCTGAGGTGACAATGCGTATACACATTCCGAAACGACTCCAAGAAGTCACCTATCTCGGCCTGATGGCTAAGATGACAATGTGTATACATATTCCTAGGTGACCCCGAGAAGCCATCCATGTCCTCTTGATGGCTGAAATCAAAGTGTATACACATACGGAGGTGACTCCGAGAAGTTATCCGTCTCAGCCTGATGGCTAAGATCAGGATGTGTGTCCATATTCCGAGGTAACTCCGAGAAGACGTCCATCTCGGCCTGATGGCTGAGATGACGATGTGAAAACACATTCGGAGGCGACTCCAAGAAGTCATCCATCCCGGCCTACTGACCAAGATGAGGATGTGTACACACATTCCGAAGTAACTCCGAGAATTCATCCATGTCGGCTTGACGGCTGAGATCAAAGTGTATACACATCCGGAGGTGACTCCGAAAAGGCATCGTTCTCGGCCTGATGGCTGAGATGACAATGTGTATACACATTCCGGGGTAACTCCGAGAAGACGGCCATCTCGGCCTGATGGCTGACGTGAGAATGTGTATACACATTCCGGGGTAACGCTGAGAAGTCATTCATCTCGGCATAAAGCCCAAGATGAGGATGTATACACATCCGAAGGTGACTCCAAGAAGTTATACATCTCGGCCTGATGGCCAAGCTAAGGATGCGTGTCCATATTCCGAGGTAACTCCGAGAAGTCGTCCATCTCGGCCTGATGGCTGAAATCAAAGTGTATACACATACGGAGGTGACTCCGAGAAGTTATCCGTCTCAGCCTGATGGCTAAGATCAGGATGTGTGTCCATATTCCGAGGTAACTCCGAGAAGACGTCCATCTCGGCCTGATGGCTGAGATGACGATGTGAAAACACATTCGGAGGCGACTCCAAGAAGTCACCCATCCCGGCCTACTGACCAAGATGAGGATGTGTACACACATTCCGAAGTAACTCCGAGAATTCATCCATGTCGGCTTGACGGCTGAGATCAAAGTGTATACACATCCGGAGGTGACTCCGAAAAGGCATCGTTCTCGGCCTGATGGCTGAGATGACAATGTGTATACACATTCCGGGGTAACTCCGAGAAGACGGCCATCTCGGCCTGATGGCTGACGTGAGAATGTGTATACACATTCCGGGGTAACGCTGAGAAGTCATTCATCTCGGCATAAAGCCCAAGATGAGGATGTATACACATCCGAAGGTGACTCCAAGAAGTTATACATCTCGGCCTGATGGCCAAGCTAAGGATGCGTGTCCATATTCCGAGGTAACTCCGAGAAGTCGTCCATCTCGGCCTGATGGCTGAGATCAAAGTCTATACACATCCGGAGGTGACTCCGAGAAGTTATCCATCTCGGCATGATGACTAAGATCAGGATATGTGTCCATATTCCGAGGACACTCCGCGAAGTCGTCCATCTCGGCCTGATGGCTGAGGTGACAATGCGTATACACATTGCGGGCCGACTCCGACAAGTCATCGTTCTCGGCCTGATGGCTGACGTGAGAATGTGTATACACATTCCGGGGTAACGCTGAGAAGTCATTCATCTCGGCATAAAGCCCAAGATGAGGATGTATACACATCCGAAGGTGACTCCAAGAAGTTATACATCTCGGCCCGATGGCTAAGCTAAGGATGTGTGTCCATATTCCGAGGTAACTCCGAGAAGTCGTCCATCTCGGCCTGATGGCTGAGATGACAATGCGTAGACGCATTCCGAGGTGACTCCAAGATGTCATCCATCACGGCCTGATGGCTAAGATGACAATCTGTATACACATTCCGGGGCGACTCCGAAAGCTCATCGTTGTCGGCCTGATGGCTGACGTGAGAATGAGTATTCACATTCCGGGGCGACTCCGAAAAGTCATCGTTCTGGGCCGGATGCCTAATATGACAATGTGTATACACATTCCGGGGTGACTCCGAGAAGACGTCCATCTCGGCCTGATGGCTGACGTGAGAATGTGTATACACATTCCGGGGTAACTCTGAGAAGTCATTCATCTCGGCATGATGACTAAGATCAGGATGTGTGTCCATATTCCGGGGTAACTCCGCGATGTCGTCCATCTCGGCCTGATGGCTGAGGTGACAATGCGTATACACATTCCGAAACGACTCCAAGAAGTCACCCATCTCGGCCTGATGGCTAAGATGACAATGTGTATACATATTCCTAGGTGACCCCGAGAAGCCATCCATGTCCTCTTGATGGCTGAAATCAAAGTGTATACACATACGGAGGTGACTCCGAGAAGTTATCCGTCTCAGCCTGATGGCTAAGATCAGGATGTGTGTCCATATTCCGAGGTAACTCCGAGAAGACGTCCATCTCGGCCTGATGGCTGAGATGACGATGTGAAAACACATTCGGAGGCGACTCCAAGAAGTCACCCATCCCGGCCTACTGACCAAGATGAGGATGTGTACACACATTCCGAAGTAACTCCGAGAATTCATCCATGTCGGCTTGACGGCTGAGATCAAAGTGTATACACATCCGGAGGTGACTCCGAAAAGGCATCGTTCTCGGCCTGATGGCTGAGATGACAATGTGTATACACATTCCGGGGTAACTCCGAGAAGACGGCCATCTCGGCCTGATGGCTGACGTGAGAATGTGTATACACATTCCGGGGTAACGCTGAGAAGTCATTCATCTCGGCATAAAGCCCAAGATGAGGATGTATACACATCCGAAGGTGACTCCAAGAAGTTATACATCTCGGCCTGATGGCCAAGCTAAGGATGCGTGTCCATATTCCGAGGTAACTCCGAGAAGTCGTCCATCTCGGCCTGATGGCTGAGATCAAAGTCTATACACATCCGGAGGTGACTCCGAGAAGTTATCCATCTCGGCATGATGACTAAGATCAGGATATGTGTCCATATTCCGAGGACACTCCGCGAAGTCGTCCATCTCGGCCTGATGGCTGAGGTGACAATGCGTATACACATTGCGGGCCGACTCCGACAAGTCATCGTTCTCGGCCTGATGGCTGACGTGAGAATGTGTATACACATTCCGGGGTAACGCTGAGAAGTCATTCATCTCGGCATAAAGCCCAAGATGAGGATGTATACACATCCGAAGGTGACTCCAAGAAGTTATACATCTCGGCCCGATGGCTAAGCTAAGGATGTGTGTCCATATTCCGAGGTAACTCCGAGAAGTCGTCCATCTCGGCCTGATGGCTGAGATGACAATGCGTAGACGCATTCCGAGGTGACTCCAAGATGTCATCCATCACGGCCTGATGGCTAAGATGACAATCTGTATACACATTCCGGGGCGAATCCGAAAGCTCATCGTTGTCGGCCTGATGGCTGACGTGAGAATGAGTATTCACATTCCGGGGCGACTCCGAAAAGTCATCGTTCTGGGCCGGATGCCTAATATGACAATGTGTATACACATTCCGGGGTGACTCTGAGAAGTCATCCATCACGGCCTGGTGGCTGATATGAGAATGTGTATACACGTCGCGGGGTGACTCCGAGAACTTATCCATCTCAGCCCGACGACTAACATCGAAGTGTGTACACATCCGGAGATGACTCATAGAAGTCATCCATCTCGGCCTGATGGCTAAGATCAGGATGTGTATACATATTCCGAGGTAACTCTGAGAAGTCATCCATCTCGTCCTGATTCTTGAGATCGAAGTGTATACAGGTTCCGAGGTGACTCCGAAAAGTCATCGATCTCGGCCTGATGGCCGACGTGAGAATGAGTATACACATTCCGGGGCGACTCCGAAAAGGCATCGTTCTCGGCCTGATGGCTGAGATGACAATGTGTATACACATTCCGGGGTAACTCCGAGAAGACGTCCATCTCGGCCTGATGGCTGACGTGAGAATGTGTATACACATTCCGGGGTAACTCCGAGAAGTTATCCGTCTCAGCCTGATGGCTAAGATCAGGATGCGTGTCCATATTCCGAGGTAACTCCGCGAAGTCGTCCATCTCGGCCTGATGACTGAGGTGACAATGCGTGTACACATTCCGAAACGACTCCAAGAAGTCACCCTTCTCGGCCTGATGGCTAAGATGACAATGTGAAAACACATTCGGAGGCGACTCCAAGAAGTCACCCATCCCGGCCTAATGACCAAGATGAGGATGTGTATACACATTCCGAAGTAACTCCGAGAATTCATCCATGTCGGCTTGATGTCTGAGATCAAAGTGTATGCACATCCGGAGGTGACTCCGAGAAGTTGTGCATCTCGGCCTGATGGCTAAGATCAGGATGTGTGTCCATATTCCGAGGTAATTCCGAGAAGTCGTCCATCTCGGCCTGATGGCTGAGATCAAAGTGTATACACATCCGGAGGTGACTCCGAGAAGTTATCCATCTCGACATGATGACTAAGATCAGGATGTGTGTCCATATTCCGAGGTAACTCCGCGAAGTCGTCCATCTCGGCCTGATGGCTGAGATGAGAATGTGTATACACGTCGCCAGGTGACTCCGAGAACCTATCCATCTCAGCCCGACGACTAAGATCGAAGTGTATACACATCCGGAGATGACTCCCAGAAGTCGTCCGTCACGGCCTGATGGCTGAGATCAGAATGTGTATACATATTCCGAGGTAACTCTGAGTAGTCATCCATCTCGGCCTGATTCTTGAGATCGAAGTGTATACACGTTCCGAGGTGACTCCGAAAAGTCATCGATCTCGGCCTGATGGCTGACGTGAGAATGAGTATACACATTCCGGGGCGACTCCGAAAAGTCATCGTTCTCGGCCTGATGGCTGAGATGAGAATGTGTATTCACATTCCGGGGTAACTCCGAGAAGTCATTCATCTCGGCATAAAGCCCAAGATGAGGATGTATACACATCCGAAGGTGAGTCCAAGAAGTTATACATCTCGGCCCGATGGCTAAGCTAAGGATGTGTGTCCATATTCCGAGGTAACTCCGCGATGTCGTCCATCTCAGCCTGATGGCTGAGGTGACAATGCGTATACACATTCCGAAACGACTCCAAGAAGTCACCCATCTCGGCCTGATGGCTAAGATGACAATGTGAAAACACATTCGGAGGCGACTCCAAGAAGTCACCCATCCCGGCCTAATGACCAAGATGAGGATGTGTATACACATTCCGAAGTAACTCCGAGAATTCATCCATGTCGGCTTGATGTCTGAGATCAAAGTGTATGCACATCCGGAGGTGACTCCGAGAAGTTGTGCATCTCGGCCTGATGGCTAAGATCAGGATGTGTGTCCATATTCCGAGGTAATTCCGAGAAGTCGTCCATCTCGGCCTGATGGCTGAGATCAAAGTGTATACACATCCGGAGGTGACTCCGAGAAGTTATCCATCTCGACATGATGACTAAGATCAGGATGTGTGTCCATATTCCGAGGTAACTCCGCGAAGTCGTCCATCTCGGCCTGATGGCTGAGATGAGAATGTGTATACACGTCGCCAGGTGACTCCGAGAACCTATCCATCTCAGCCCGACGACTAAGATCGAAGTGTATACACATCCGGAGATGACTCCCAGAAGTCGTCCGTCACGGCCTGATGGCTGAGATCAGAATGTGTATACATATTCCGAGGTAACTCTGAGTAGTCATCCATCTCGGCCTGATTCTTGAGATCGAAGTGTATACACGTTCCGAGGTGACTCCGAAAAGTCATCGATCTCGGCCTGATGGCTGACGTGAGAATGAGTATACACATTCCGGGGCGACTCCGAAAAGTCATCGTTCTCGGCCTGATGGCTGAGATGAGAATGTGTATTCACATTCCGGGGTAACTCCGAGAAGTCATTCATCTCGGCATAAAGCCCAAGATGAGGATGTATACACATCCGAAGGTGAGTCCAAGAAGTTATACATCTCGGCCCGATGGCTAAGCTAAGGATGTGTGTCCATATTCCGAGGTAACTCCGCGATGTCGTCCATCTCAGCCTGATGGCTGAGGTGACAATGCGTATACACATTCCGAAACGACTCCAAGAAGTCACCCATCTCGGCCTGATGGCTAAGATAACAATGTGTATACACATCCGGAGGTGACTCCGAGAAGTTATGCGTCTCAGCCTGATGGCTAAGATCAGGATGCGTGTCCATATTCCGAGGTAACTCCGCGAAGTCGTCCATCTCGGCCTGATGACTGAGGTGACAATGCGTATACACATTGCGGGCCGACTCCGACAAGTCATCGTTCTCGGCCTGATGGCTGACGTGAGAATGTGTATACACATTCCGGGGTAACGCTGAGAAGTCATTCATCTCGGCATAAAGCCCAAGATGAGGATGTATACACATCCGAAGGTGACTCCAAGAAGTTATACATCTCGGCCTGATGGCTAAGCTAAGGATGCGTGTCCATATTCCGAGGTAAATCCGAGAAGTCGTCCATCTCGGCCTGATGGCTGAGATCAAAGTGTATACACATCCGGAGGTGACTTCGAGAAGTTATCCATCTCGGCATGATGACTAAGATCAGGATATGTGTCCATATTCCGAGGTAACTCCGCGAAGTCGTCCATCTCGGCCTGATGGCTGAGGTGACAATGCGTATACACATTCCGAAACGACTCCAAGAAGTCACCCTTCTCGGCCTGATGGCTAAGATGACAATGTGAAAACACATTCGGAGGCGACTCCAAGAAGTCACCCATCCCGGCCTAATGACCAAGATGAGGATGTGTATACACATTCCGAAGTAACTCCGAGAATTCATCCATGTCGGCTTGATGGCTGAGATCAAAGTGTATGCACATCCGGAGGTGACTCCGAGAAGTTGAGCATCTCGGCCTGATGGCTAAGATCAGGATGTGTGTCCATATTCCGAGGTAATTCCGAGAAGTCGTCCATCTGGGCCTGATGGCTGAGATCAAAGTGTATACACATCCGGAGGTGACTCCGAGAAGTTATCCATCTCGGCATGATGACTAAGATCAGGATGTGTGTCCATATTCCGAGGTAACTCCGCGAAGTCGTCCATCTCGGCCTGATGGCTGAGATGAGAATGTGTATACACGTCGCCAGGTGACACCGAGAACCTATCCATCTCAGCCCGACGACTAAGATCGAAGTGTATACACATCCGGAGATGACTCCCAGAAGTCGTCCGTCACGGCCTGATGGCTGAGATCAGAATGTGTATACATATTCCGAGGTAACTCTGAGTAGTCATCCATCTCGGCCTGATTCTTGAGATCGAAGTGTATACACGTTCCGAGGTGACTCCGAAAAGTCATCGATCTCGGCCTGATGGCTGACGTGAGAATGAGTATACACATTCCGGGGCGACTCCGAAAAGTCATCGTTCTCGGCCTGATGGCTGAGATGAGAATGTGTATTCACATTCCGGGGTAACTCCGAGAAGTCATTCATCTCGGCATAAAGCCCAAGATGAGGATGTATACACATCCGAAGGTGACTCCAAGAAGTTATACATCTCGGCCCGATGGCTAAGCTAAGGATGTGTGTCCATATTCCGAGGTAACTCCGCGATGTCGTCCATCTCAGCCTGATGGCTGAGGTGGCAATGCGTATACACATTCCGAAGCGACTCCAAGAAGTCACCCATCTCGGCCTGATGGCTAAGATAACAATGTGTATACACATTCCTAGGTGACCCCGAGAAGCCATCCATGTCCTCTTGATGGCCTAGATCAAAGTGTATACACATCCGGAGGTGACTCCGAGAAGTTATGCGTCTCAGCCTGATGGCTAAGATCAGGATGCGTGTCCATATTCCGAGGTAACTCCGCGAAGTCGTCCATCTCGGCCTGATGGCTGAGATGAGAATGTGTATACACGTCGCCAGGTGACTCCGAGAACCTATCCATCTCAGCCCGACGACTAAGATCGAAGTGTATACACATCCGGAGATGACTCCCAGAAGTCGTCCGTCACGGCCTGATGGCTGAGATCAGAATGTGTATACATATTCCGAGGTAACTCTGAGTAGTCATCCATCTCGGCCTGATTCTTGAGATCGAAGTGTATACACGTTCCGAGGTGACTCCGAAAAGTCATCGATCTCGGCCTGATGGCTGACGTGAGAATGAGTATACACATTCCGGGGCGACTCCGAGAAGTCATCGTTCTCGGCCTGATGGCTGAGATGAGAATGTGTATTCACATTCCGGGGTAACTCCGAGAAGTCATTCATCTCGGCATAAAGCCCAAGATGAGGATGTATACACATCCGAAGGTGACTCCAAGAAGTTATACATCTCGGCCCGATGGCTAAGCTAAGGATGTGTGTCCATATTCCGAGGTAACTCCGCGATGTCGTCCATCTCAGCCTGATGGCTGAGGTGACAATGCGTATACACATTCCGAAACGACTCCAAGAAGTCACCCATCTCGGCCTGATGGCTAAGATAACAATGTGTATACACATTCCTAGGTGACCCCGAGAAGCCATCCATGTCCTCTTGATGGCTGAAATCAAAGTGTATACACATACGGAGGTGACTCCGAGAAGTTATCCGTCTCAGCCTGATGGCTAAGATCAGGATGTGTGTCCATATTCCGAGGTAACTCCGAGAAGACGTCCATCTCGGCCTGATGGCTGAGATGACGATGTGAAAACACATTCGGAGGCGACTCCAAGAAGTCACCCATCCCGGCCTACTGACCAAGATGAGGATGTGTACACACATTCCGAAGTAACTCCGAGAATTCATCCATGTCGGCTTGACGGCTGAGATCAAAGTGTATACACATCCGGAGGTGACTCCGAAAAGGCATCGTTCTCGGCCTGATGGCTGAGATGACAATGTGTATACACATTCCGGGGTAACTCCGAGAAGACGGCCATCTCGGCCTGATGGCTGACGTGAGAATGTGTATACACATTCCGGGGTAACGCTGAGAAGTCATTCATCTCGGCATAAAGCCCAAGATGAGGATGTATACACATCCGAAGGTGACTCCAAGAAGTTATACATCTCGGCCTGATGGCCAAGCTAAGGATGCGTGTCCATATTCCGAGGTAACTCCGAGAAGTCGTCCATCTCGGCCTGATGGCTGAGATCAAAGTCTATACACATCCGGAGGTGACTCCGAGAAGTTATCCATCTCGGCATGATGACTAAGATCAGGATATGTGTCCATATTCCGAGGACACTCCGCGAAGTCGTCCATCTCGGCCTGATGGCTGAGGTGACAATGCGTATACACATTGCGGGCCGACTCCGACAAGTCATCGTTCTCGGCCTGATGGCTGACGTGAGAATGTGTATACACATTCCGGGGTAACGCTGAGAAGTCATTCATCTCGGCATAAAGCCCAAGATGAGGATGTATACACATCCGAAGGTGACTCCAAGAAGTTATACATCTCGGCCCGATGGCTAAGCTAAGGATGTGTGTCCATATTCCGAGGTAACTCCGAGAAGTCGTCCATCTCGGCCTGATGGCTGAGATGACAATGCGTAGACGCATTCCGAGGTGACTCCAAGATGTCATCCATCACGGCCTGATGGCTAAGATGACAATCTGTATACACATTCCGGGGCGACTCCGAAAGCTCATCGTTGTCGGCCTGATGGCTGACGTGAGAATGAGTATTCACATTCCGGGGCGACTCCGAAAAGTCATCGTTCTGGGCCGGATGCCTAATATGACAATGTGTATACACATTCCGGGGTGACTCTGACAAGTCATCCATCACGGCCTGGTGGCTGATATGAGAATGTGTATACACGTCGCGGGGTGACTCCGAGAACTTATCCATCTCAGCCCGACGACTAACATCGAAGTGTGTACACATCCGGAGATGACTCATAGAAGTCATCCATCTCGGCCTGATGGCTAAGATCAGGATGTGTATACATATTCCGAGGTAACTCTGAGAAGTCATCCATCTCGTCCTGATTCTTGAGATCGAAGTGTATACAGGTTCCGAGGTGACTCCGAAAAGTCATCGATCTCGGCCTGATGGCCGACGTGAGAATGAGTATACACATTCCGGGGCGACTCCGAAAAGGCATCGTTCTCGGCCTGATGGCTGAGATGACAATGTGTATACACATTCCGGGGTAACTCCGAGAAGACGTCCATCTCGGCCTGATGGCTGACGTGAGAATGTGTATACACATTCCGGGGTAACTCTGAGAAGTCATTCATCTCGGCATGATGACTAAGATCAGGATGTGTGTCCATATTCCGAGGTAACTCCGCGATGTCGTCCATCTCGGCCTGATGGCTGAGGTGACAATGCGTATACACATTCCGAAACGACTCCAAGAAGTCACCCATCACGGCCTGATGGCTAAGATGACAATGTGTATACATATTCCTAGGTGACCCCGAGAAGCCATCCATGTCCTCTTGATGGCTGAAATCAAAGTGTATACACATACGGAGGTGACTCCGAGAAGTTATCCGTCTCAGCCTGATGGCTAAGATCAGGATGTGTGTCCATATTCCGAGGTAACTCCGAGAAGACGTCCATCTCGGCCTGATGGCTGAGATGACGATGTGAAAACACATTCGGAGGCGACTCCAAGAAGTCACCCATCCCGGCCTACTGACCAAGATGAGGATGTGTACACAAATTCCGAAGTAACTCCGAGAATTCATCCATGTCGGCTTGACGGCTGAGATCAAAGTGTATACACATCCGGAGGTGACTCCGAAAAGTTATACATCTCGGCATGATGACTAAGATCAGGATATGTGTCCATATTCCGAGGACACTCCGCGAAGTCGTCCATCTCGGCCTGATGGCTGAGGTGACAATGCGTATACACATTGCGGGCCGACTCCGACAAGTCATCGTTCTCGGCCTGATGGCTGACGTGAGAATGTGTATACACATTCCGGGGTAACGCTGAGAAGTCATTCATCTCGGCATAAAGCCCAAGATGAGGATGTATACACATCCGAAGGTGACTCCAAGAAGTTATACATCTCGGCCCGATGGCTAAGCTAAGGATGTGTGTCCATATTCCGAGGTAACTCCGAGAAGTCGTCCATCTCGGCCTGATGGCTGAGATGACAATGCGTAGACGCATTCCGAGGTGACTCCAAGATGTCATCCATCACGGCCTGATGGCTAAGATGACAATCTGTATACACATTCCGGGGCGAATCCGAAAGCTCATCGTTGTCGGCCTGATGGCTGACGTGAGAATGAGTATTCACATTCCGGGGCGACTCCGAAAAGTCATCGTTCTGGGCCGGATGCCTAATATGACAATGTGTATACACATTCCGGGGTGACTCTGAGAAGTCATCCATCACGGCCTGGTGGCTGATATGAGAATGTGTATACACGTCGCGGGGTGACTCCGAGAACTTATCCATCTCAGCCCGACGACTAACATCGAAGTGTGTACACATCCGGAGATGACTCATAGAAGTCATCCATCTCGGCCTGATGGCTAAGATCAGGATGTGTATACATATTCCGAGGTAACTCTGAGAAGTCATCCATCTCGTCCTGATTCTTGAGATCGAAGTGTATACAGGTTCCGAGGTGACTCCGAAAAGTCATCGATCTCGGCCTGATGGCCGACGTGAGAATGAGTATACACATTCCGGGGCGACTCCGAAAAGGCATCGTTCTCGGCCTGATGGCTGAGATGACAATGTGTATACACATTCCGGGGTAACTCCGAGAAGACGTCCATCTCGGCCTGATGGCTGACGTGAGAATGTGTATACACATTCCGGGGTAACTCCGAGAAGTTATCCGTCTCAGCCTGATGGCTAAGATCAGGATGCGTGTCCATATTCCGAGGTAACTCCGCGAAGTCGTCCATCTCGGCCTGATGACTGAGGTGACAATGCGTGTACACATTCCGAAACGACTCCAAGAAGTCACCCTTCTCGGCCTGATGGCTAAGATGACAATGTGAAAACACATTCGGAGGCGACTCCAAGAAGTCACCCATCCCGGCCTAATGACCAAGATGAGGATGTGTATACACATTCCGAAGTAACTCCGAGAATTCATCCATGTCGGCTTGATGTCTGAGATCAAAGTGTATGCACATCCGGAGGTGACTCCGAGAAGTTATCCATCTCGACATGATGACTAAGATCAGGATGTGTGTCCATATTCCGAGGTAACTCCGCGAAGTCGTCCATCTCGGCCTGATGGCTGAGATGAGAATGTGTATACACGTCGCCAGGTGACTCCGAGAACCTATCCATCTCAGCCCGACGACTAAGATCGAAGTGTATACACATCCGGAGATGACTCCCAGAAGTCGTCCGTCACGGCCTGATGGCTGAGATCAGAATGTGTATACATATTCCGAGGTAACTCTGAGTAGTCATCCATCTCGGCCTGATTCTTGAGATCGAAGTGTATACACGTTCCGAGGTGACTCCGAAAAGTCATCGATCTCGGCCTGATGGCTGACGTGAGAATGAGTATACACATTCCGGGGCGACTCCGAAAAGTCATCGTTCTCGGCCTGATGGCTGAGATGAGAATGTGTATTCACATTCCGGGGTAACTCCGAGAAGTCATTCATCTCGGCATAAAGCCCAAGATGAGGATGTATACACATCCGAAGGTGAGTCCAAGAAGTTATACATCTCGGCCCGATGGCTAAGCTAAGGATGTGTGTCCATATTCCGAGGTAACTCCGCGATGTCGTCCATCTCAGCCTGATGGCTGAGGTGACAATGCGTATACACATTCCGAAACGACTCCAAGAAGTCACCCATCTCGGCCTGATGGCTAAGATGACAATGTGAAAACACATTCGGAGGCGACTCCAAGAAGTCACCCATCCCGGCCTAATGACCAAGATGAGGATGTGTATACACATTCCGAAGTAACTCCGAGAATTCATCCATGTCGGCTTGATGTCTGAGATCAAAGTGTATGCACATCCGGAGGTGACTCCGAGAAGTTGTGCATCTCGGCCTGATGGCTAAGATCAGGATGTGTGTCCATATTCCGAGGTAATTCCGAGAAGTCGTCCATCTCGGCCTGATGGCTGAGATCAAAGTGTATACACATCCGGAGGTGACTCCGAGAAGTTATCCATCTCGACATGATGACTAAGATCAGGATGTGTGTCCATATTCCGAGGTAACTCCGCGAAGTCGTCCATCTCGGCCTGATGGCTGAGATGAGAATGTGTATACACGTCGCCAGGTGACTCCGAGAACCTATCCATCTCAGCCCGACGACTAAGATCGAAGTGTATACACATCCGGAGATGACTCCCAGAAGTCGTCCGTCACGGCCTGATGGCTGAGATCAGAATGTGTATACATATTCCGAGGTAACTCTGAGTAGTCATCCATCTCGGCCTGATTCTTGAGATCGAAGTGTATACACGTTCCGAGGTGACTCCGAAAAGTCATCGATCTCGGCCTGATGGCTGACGTGAGAATGAGTATACACATTCCGGGGCGACTCCGAAAAGTCATCGTTCTCGGCCTGATGGCTGAGATGAGAATGTGTATTCACATTCCGGGGTAACTCCGAGAAGTCATTCATCTCGGCATAAAGCCCAAGATGAGGATGTATACACATCCGAAGGTGAGTCCAAGAAGTTATACATCTCGGCCCGATGGCTAAGCTAAGGATGTGTGTCCATATTCCGAGGTAACTCCGCGATGTCGTCCATCTCAGCCTGATGGCTGAGGTGACAATGCGTATACACATTCCGAAACGACTCCAAGAAGTCACCCATCTCGGCCTGATGGCTAAGATAACAATGTGTATACACATCCGGAGGTGACTCCGAGAAGTTATGCGTCTCAGCCTGATGGCTAAGATCAGGATGCGTGTCCATATTCCGAGGTAACTCCGCGAAGTCGTCCATCTCGGCCTGATGACTGAGGTGACAATGCGTATACACATTGCGGGCCGACTCCGACAAGTCATCGTTCTCGGCCTGATGGCTGACGTGAGAATGTGTATACACATTCCGGGGTAACGCTGAGAAGTCATTCATCTCGGCATAAAGCCCAAGATGAGGATGTATACACATCCGAAGGTGACTCCAAGAAGTTATACATCTCGGCCTGATGGCTAAGCTAAGGATGCGTGTCCATATTCCGAGGTAAATCCGAGAAGTCGTCCATCTCGGCCTGATGGCTGAGATCAAAGTGTATACACATCCGGAGGTGACTTCGAGAAGTTATCCATCTCGGCATGATGACTAAGATCAGGATATGTGTCCATATTCCGAGGTAACTCCGCGAAGTCGTCCATCTCGGCCTGATGGCTGAGGTGACAATGCGTATACACATTCCGAAACGACTCCAAGAAGTCACCCTTCTCGGCCTGATGGCTAAGATGACAATGTGAAAACACATTCGGAGGCGACTCCAAGAAGTCACCCATCCCGGCCTAATGACCAAGATGAGGATGTGTATACACATTCCGAAGTAACTCCGAGAATTCATCCATGTCGGCTTGATGGCTGAGATCAAAGTGTATGCACATCCGGAGGTGACTCCGAGAAGTTGAGCATCTCGGCCTGATGGCTAAGATCAGGATGTGTGTCCATATTCCGAGGTAATTCCGAGAAGTCGTCCATCTGGGCCTGATGGCTGAGATCAAAGTGTATACACATCCGGAGGTGACTCCGAGAAGTTATCCATCTCGGCATGATGACTAAGATCAGGATGTGTGTCCATATTCCGAGGTAACTCCGCGAAGTCGTCCATCTCGGCCTGATGGCTGAGATGAGAATGTGTATACACGTCGCCAGGTGACACCGAGAACCTATCCATCTCAGCCCGACGACTAAGATCGAAGTGTATACACATCCGGAGATGACTCCCAGAAGTCGTCCGTCACGGCCTGATGGCTGAGATCAGAATGTGTATACATATTCCGAGGTAACTCTGAGTAGTCATCCATCTCGGCCTGATTCTTGAGATCGAAGTGTATACACGTTCCGAGGTGACTCCGAAAAGTCATCGATCTCGGCCTGATGGCTGACGTGAGAATGAGTATACACATTCCGGGGCGACTCCGAAAAGTCATCGTTCTCGGCCTGATGGCTGAGATGAGAATGTGTATTCACATTCCGGGGTAACTCCGAGAAGTCATTCATCTCGGCATAAAGCCCAAGATGAGGATGTATACACATCCGAAGGTGACTCCAAGAAGTTATACATCTCGGCCCGATGGCTAAGCTAAGGATGTGTGTCCATATTCCGAGGTAACTCCGCGATGTCGTCCATCTCAGCCTGATGGCTGAGGTGGCAATGCGTATACACATTCCGAAGCGACTCCAAGAAGTCACCCATCTCGGCCTGATGGCTAAGATAACAATGTGTATACACATTCCTAGGTGACCCCGAGAAGCCATCCATGTCCTCTTGATGGCCTAGATCAAAGTGTATACACATCCGGAGGTGACTCCGAGAAGTTATGCGTCTCAGCCTGATGGCTAAGATCAGGATGCGTGTCCATATTCCGAGGTAACTCCGCGAAGTCGTCCATCTCGGCCTGATGGCTGAGATGAGAATGTGTATACACGTCGCCAGGTGACTCCGAGAACCTATCCATCTCAGCCCGACGACTAAGATCGAAGTGTATACACATCCGGAGATGACTCCCAGAAGTCGTCCGTCACGGCCTGATGGCTGAGATCAGAATGTGTATACATATTCCGAGGTAACTCTGAGTAGTCATCCATCTCGGCCTGATTCTTGAGATCGAAGTGTATACACGTTCCGAGGTGACTCCGAAAAGTCATCGATCTCGGCCTGATGGCTGACGTGAGAATGAGTATACACATTCCGGGGCGACTCCGAGAAGTCATCGTTCTCGGCCTGATGGCTGAGATGAGAATGTGTATTCACATTCCGGGGTAACTCCGAGAAGTCATTCATCTCGGCATAAAGCCCAAGATGAGGATGTATACACATCCGAAGGTGACTCCAAGAAGTTATACATCTCGGCCCGATGGCTAAGCTAAGGATGTGTGTCCATATTCCGAGGTAACTCCGCGATGTCGTCCATCTCAGCCTGATGGCTGAGGTGACAATGCGTATACACATTCCGAAACGACTCCAAGAAGTCACCCATCTCGGCCTGATGGCTAAGATAACAATGTGTATACACATTCCTAGGTGACCCCGAGAAGCCATCCATGTCCTCTTGATGGCTGAAATCAAAGTGTATACACATACGGAGGTGACTCCGAGAAGTTATCCGTCTCAGCCTGATGGCTAAGATCAGGATGTGTGTCCATATTCCGAGGTAACTCCGAGAAGACGTCCATCTCGGCCTGATGGCTGAGATGACGATGTGAAAACACATTCGGAGGCGACTCCAAGAAGTCACCCATCCCGGCCTACTGACCAAGATGAGGATGTGTACACACATTCCGAAGTAACTCCGAGAATTCATCCATGTCGGCTTGACGGCTGAGATCAAAGTGTATACACATCCGGAGGTGACTCCGAAAAGGCATCGTTCTCGGCCTGATGGCTGAGATGACAATGTGTATACACATTCCGGGGTAACTCCGAGAAGACGGCCATCTCGGCCTGATGGCTGACGTGAGAATGTGTATACACATTCCGGGGTAACGCTGAGAAGTCATTCATCTCGGCATAAAGCCCAAGATGAGGATGTATACACATCCGAAGGTGACTCCAAGAAGTTATACATCTCGGCCTGATGGCCAAGCTAAGGATGCGTGTCCATATTCCGAGGTAACTCCGAGAAGTCGTCCATCTCGGCCTGATGGCTGAGATCAAAGTCTATACACATCCGGAGGTGACTCCGAGAAGTTATCCATCTCGGCATGATGACTAAGATCAGGATATGTGTCCATATTCCGAGGACACTCCGCGAAGTCGTCCATCTCGGCCTGATGGCTGAGGTGACAATGCGTATACACATTGCGGGCCGACTCCGACAAGTCATCGTTCTCGGCCTGATGGCTGACGTGAGAATGTGTATACACATTCCGGGGTAACGCTGAGAAGTCATTCATCTCGGCATAAAGCCCAAGATGAGGATGTATACACATCCGAAGGTGACTCCAAGAAGTTATACATCTCGGCCCGATGGCTAAGCTAAGGATGTGTGTCCATATTCCGAGGTAACTCCGAGAAGTCGTCCATCTCGGCCTGATGGCTGAGATGACAATGCGTAGACGCATTCCGAGGTGACTCCAAGATGTCATCCATCACGGCCTGATGGCTAAGATGACAATCTGTATACACATTCCGGGGCGACTCCGAAAGCTCATCGTTGTCGGCCTGATGGCTGACGTGAGAATGAGTATTCACATTCCGGGGCGACTCCGAAAAGTCATCGTTCTGGGCCGGATGCCTAATATGACAATGTGTATACACATTCCGGGGTGACTCTGACAAGTCATCCATCACGGCCTGGTGGCTGATATGAGAATGTGTATACACGTCGCGGGGTGACTCCGAGAACTTATCCATCTCAGCCCGACGACTAACATCGAAGTGTGTACACATCCGGAGATGACTCATAGAAGTCATCCATCTCGGCCTGATGGCTAAGATCAGGATGTGTATACATATTCCGAGGTAACTCTGAGAAGTCATCCATCTCGTCCTGATTCTTGAGATCGAAGTGTATACAGGTTCCGAGGTGACTCCGAAAAGTCATCGATCTCGGCCTGATGGCCGACGTGAGAATGAGTATACACATTCCGGGGCGACTCCGAAAAGGCATCGTTCTCGGCCTGATGGCTGAGATGACAATGTGTATACACATTCCGGGGTAACTCCGAGAAGACGTCCATCTCGGCCTGATGGCTGACGTGAGAATGTGTATACACATTCCGGGGTAACTCTGAGAAGTCATTCATCTCGGCATGATGACTAAGATCAGGATGTGTGTCCATATTCCGAGGTAACTCCGCGATGTCGTCCATCTCGGCCTGATGGCTGAGGTGACAATGCGTATACACATTCCGAAACGACTCCAAGAAGTCACCCATCACGGCCTGATGGCTAAGATGACAATGTGTATACATATTCCTAGGTGACCCCGAGAAGCCATCCATGTCCTCTTGATGGCTGAAATCAAAGTGTATACACATACGGAGGTGACTCCGAGAAGTTATCCGTCTCAGCCTGATGGCTAAGATCAGGATGTGTGTCCATATTCCGAGGTAACTCCGAGAAGACGTCCATCTCGGCCTGATGGCTGAGATGACGATGTGAAAACACATTCGGAGGCGACTCCAAGAAGTCACCCATCCCGGCCTACTGACCAAGATGAGGATGTGTACACAAATTCCGAAGTAACTCCGAGAATTCATCCATGTCGGCTTGACGGCTGAGATCAAAGTGTATACACATCCGGAGGTGACTCCGAAAAGTTATACATCTCGGCATGATGACTAAGATCAGGATATGTGTCCATATTCCGAGGACACTCCGCGAAGTCGTCCATCTCGGCCTGATGGCTGAGGTGACAATGCGTATACACATTGCGGGCCGACTCCGACAAGTCATCGTTCTCGGCCTGATGGCTGACGTGAGAATGTGTATACACATTCCGGGGTAACGCTGAGAAGTCATTCATCTCGGCATAAAGCCCAAGATGAGGATGTATACACATCCGAAGGTGACTCCAAGAAGTTATACATCTCGGCCCGATGGCTAAGCTAAGGATGTGTGTCCATATTCCGAGGTAACTCCGAGAAGTCGTCCATCTCGGCCTGATGGCTGAGATGACAATGCGTAGACGCATTCCGAGGTGACTCCAAGATGTCATCCATCACGGCCTGATGGCTAAGATGACAATCTGTATACACATTCCGGGGCGAATCCGAAAGCTCATCGTTGTCGGCCTGATGGCTGACGTGAGAATGAGTATTCACATTCCGGGGCGACTCCGAAAAGTCATCGTTCTGGGCCGGATGCCTAATATGACAATGTGTATACACATTCCGGGGTGACTCTGAGAAGTCATCCATCACGGCCTGGTGGCTGATATGAGAATGTGTATACACGTCGCGGGGTGACTCCGAGAACTTATCCATCTCAGCCCGACGACTAACATCGAAGTGTGTACACATCCGGAGATGACTCATAGAAGTCATCCATCTCGGCCTGATGGCTAAGATCAGGATGTGTATACATATTCCGAGGTAACTCTGAGAAGTCATCCATCTCGTCCTGATTCTTGAGATCGAAGTGTATACAGGTTCCGAGGTGACTCCGAAAAGTCATCGATCTCGGCCTGATGGCCGACGTGAGAATGAGTATACACATTCCGGGGCGACTCCGAAAAGGCATCGTTCTCGGCCTGATGGCTGAGATGACAATGTGTATACACATTCCGGGGTAACTCCGAGAAGACGTCCATCTCGGCCTGATGGCTGACGTGAGAATGTGTATACACATTCCGGGGTAACTCCGAGAAGTTATCCGTCTCAGCCTGATGGCTAAGATCAGGATGCGTGTCCATATTCCGAGGTAACTCCGCGAAGTCGTCCATCTCGGCCTGATGACTGAGGTGACAATGCGTGTACACATTCCGAAACGACTCCAAGAAGTCACCCTTCTCGGCCTGATGGCTAAGATGACAATGTGAAAACACATTCGGAGGCGACTCCAAGAAGTCACCCATCCCGGCCTAATGACCAAGATGAGGATGTGTATACACATTCCGAAGTAACTCCGAGAATTCATCCATGTCGGCTTGATGTCTGAGATCAAAGTGTATGCACATCCGGAGGTGACTCCGAGAAGTTATCCATCTCGACATGATGACTAAGATCAGGATGTGTGTCCATATTCCGAGGTAACTCCGCGAAGTCGTCCATCTCGGCCTGATGGCTGAGATGAGAATGTGTATACACGTCGCCAGGTGACTCCGAGAACCTATCCATCTCAGCCCGACGACTAAGATCGAAGTGTATACACATCCGGAGATGACTCCCAGAAGTCGTCCGTCACGGCCTGATGGCTGAGATCAGAATGTGTATACATATTCCGAGGTAACTCTGAGTAGTCATCCATCTCGGCCTGATTCTTGAGATCGAAGTGTATACACGTTCCGAGGTGACTCCGAAAAGTCATCGATCTCGGCCTGATGGCTGACGTGAGAATGAGTATACACATTCCGGGGCGACTCCGAAAAGTGATCGTTCTCGGCCTGATGGCTGAGATGAGAATGTGTATTCACATTCCGGGGTAACTCCGAGAAGTCATTCATCTCGGCATAAAGCCCAAGATGAGGATGTATACACATCCGAAGGTGAGTCCAAGAAGTTATACATCTCGGCCCGATGGCTAAGCTAAGGATGTGTGTCCATATTCCGAGGTAACTCCGCGATGTCGTCCATCTCAGCCTGATGGCTGAGGTGACAATGCGTATACACATTCCGAAACGACTCCAAGAAGTCACCCATCTCGGCCTGATGGCTAAGATAACAATGTGTATACACATTCCTAGGTGACCCCGAGAAGCCATCCATGTCCTCTTGATGGCCTAGATCAAAGTGTATACACATCCGGAGGTGACTCCGAGAAGTTATGCGTCTCAGCCTGATGGCTAAGATCAGGATGCGTGTCCATATTCCGAGGTAACTCCGCGAAGTCGTCCATCTCGGCCTGATGACTGAGGTGACAATGCGTATACACATTGCGGGCCGACTCCGACAAGTCATCGTTCTCGGCCTGATGGCTGACGTGAGAATGTGTATACACATTCCGGGGTAACGCTGAGAAGTCATTCATCTCGGCATAAAGCCCAAGATGAGGATGTATACACATCCGAAGGTGACTCCAAGAAGTTATACATCTCGGCCTGATGGCTAAGCTAAGGATGCGTGTCCATATTCCGAGGTAAATCCGAGAAGTCGTCCATCTCGGCCTGATGGCTGAGATCAAAGTGTATACACATCCGGAGGTGACTTCGAGAAGTTATCCATCTCGGCATGATGACTAAGATCAGGATATGTGTCCATATTCCGAGGTAACTCCGCGAAGTCGTCCATCTCGGCCTGATGGCTGAGGTGACAATGCGTATACACATTCCGAAACGACTCCAAGAAGTCACCCTTCTCGGCCTGATGGCTAAGATGACAATGTGAAAACACATTCGGAGGCGACTCCAAGAAGTCACCCATCCCGGCCTAATGACCAAGATGAGGATGTGTATACACATTCCGAAGTAACTCCGAGAATTCATCCATGTCGGCTTGATGGCTGAGATCAAAGTGTATGCACATCCGGAGGTGACTCCGAGAAGTTGAGCATCTCGGCCTGATGGCTAAGATCAGGATGTGTGTCCATATTCCGAGGTAATTCCGAGAAGTCGTCCATCTGGGCCTGATGGCTGAGATCAAAGTGTATACACATCCGGAGGTGACTCCGAGAAGTTATCCATCTCGGCATGATGACTAAGATCAGGATGTGTGTCCATATTCCGAGGTAACTCCGCGAAGTCGTCCATCTCGGCCTGATGGCTGAGATGAGAATGTGTATACACGTCGCCAGGTGACACCGAGAACCTATCCATCTCAGCCCGACGACTAAGATCGAAGTGTATACACATCCGGAGATGACTCCCAGAAGTCGTCCGTCACGGCCTGATGGCTGAGATCAGAATGTGTATACATATTCCGAGGTAACTCTGAGTAGTCATCCATCTCGGCCTGATTCTTGAGATCGAAGTGTATACACGTTCCGAGGTGACTCCGAAAAGTCATCGATCTCGGCCTGATGGCTGACGTGAGAATGAGTATACACATTCCGGGGCGACTCCGAAAAGTCATCGTTCTCGGCCTGATGGCTGAGATGAGAATGTGTATTCACATTCCGGGGTAACTCCGAGAAGTCATTCATCTCGGCATAAAGCCCAAGATGAGGATGTATACACATCCGAAGGTGACTCCAAGAAGTTATACATCTCGGCCCGATGGCTAAGCTAAGGATGTGTGTCCATATTCCGAGGTAACTCCGCGATGTCGTCCATCTCAGCCTGATGGCTGAGGTGGCAATGCGTATACACATTCCGAAGCGACTCCAAGAAGTCACCCATCTCGGCCTGATGGCTAAGATAACAATGTGTATACACATTCCTAGGTGACCCCGAGAAGCCATCCATGTCCTCTTGATGGCCTAGATCAAAGTGTATACACATCCGGAGGTGACTCCGAGAAGTTATGCGTCTCAGCCTGATGGCTAAGATCAGGATGCGTGTCCATATTCCGAGGTAACTCCGCGAAGTCGTCCATCTCGGCCTGATGGCTGAGATGAGAATGTGTATACACGTCGCCAGGTGACTCCGAGAACCTATCCATCTCAGCCCGACGACTAAGATCGAAGTGTATACACATCCGGAGATGACTCCCAGAAGTCGTCCGTCACGGCCTGATGGCTGAGATCAGAATGTGTATACATATTCCGAGGTAACTCTGAGTAGTCATCCATCTCGGCCTGATTCTTGAGATCGAAGTGTATACACGTTCCGAGGTGACTCCGAAAAGTCATCGATCTCGGCCTGATGGCTGACGTGAGAATGAGTATACACATTCCGGGGCGACTCCGAGAAGTCATCGTTCTCGGCCTGATGGCTGAGATGAGAATGTGTATTCACATTCCGGGGTAACTCCGAGAAGTCATTCATCTCGGCATAAAGCCCAAGATGAGGATGTATACACATCCGAAGGTGACTCCAAGAAGTTATACATCTCGGCCCGATGGCTAAGCTAAGGATGTGTGTCCATATTCCGAGGTAACTCCGCGATGTCGTCCATCTCAGCCTGATGGCTGAGGTGACAATGCGTATACACATTCCGAAACGACTCCAAGAAGTCACCCATCTCGGCCTGATGGCTAAGATAACAATGTGTATACACATTCCTAGGTGACCCCGAGAAGCCATCCATGTCCTCTTGATGGCCTAGATCAAAGTGTATACACATCCGGAGGTGACTCCGAGAAGTTATGCGTCTCAGCCTGATGGCTAAGATCAGGATGCGTGTCCATATTCCGAGGTAACTCCGCGAAGTCGTCCATCTCGGCCTGATGACTGAGGTGACAATGCGTATACACATTGCGGGCCGACTCCGACAAGTCATCGTTCTCGGCCTGATGGCTGACGAGAGAATGTGTATACACATTCCGGGGTAACGCTGAGAAGTCATTCATCTCGGCATAAAGCCCAAGATGAGGATGTATACACATCCGAAGGTGACTCCAAGAAGTTATACATCTCGGCCTGATGGCTAAGCTAAGGATGCGTGTCCATATTCCGAGGTAAATCCGAGAAGTCGTCCATCTCGGCCTGATGGCTGAGATCAAAGTGTATACACATCCGGAGGTGACTTCGAGAAGTTATCCATCTCGGCATGATGACTAAGATCAGGATATGTGTCCATATTCCGAGGTAACTCCGCGAAGTCGTCCATCTCGGCCTGATGGCTGAGGTGACAATGCGTATACACATTCCGAAACGACTCCAAGAAGTCACCCTTCTCGGCCTGATGGCTAAGATGACAATGTGAAAACACATTCGGAGGCGACTCCAAGAAGTCACCCATCCCGGCCTAATGACCAAGATGAGGATGTGTATACACATTCCGAAGTAACTCCGAGAATTCATCCATGTCGGCTTGATGGCTGAGATCAAAGTGTATGCACATCCGGAGGTGACTCCGAGAAGTTGAGCATCTCGGCCTGATGGCTAAGATCAGGATGTGTGTCCATATTCCGAGGTAATTCCGAGAAGTCGTCCATCTCGGCCTGATGGCTGAGATCAAAGTGTATACACATCCGGAGGTGACTCCGAGAAGTTATCCATCTCGGCATGATGACTAAGATCAGGATGTGTGTCCATATTCCGAGGTAACTCCGCGAAGTCGTCCATCTCGGCCTGATGGCTGAGATGAGAATGTGTATACACGTCGCCAGGTGACACCGAGAACCTATCCATCTCAGCCCGACGACTAAGATCGAAGTGTATACACATCCGGAGATGACTCCCAGAAGTCGTCCGTCACGGCCTGATGGCTGAGATCAGAATGTGTATACATATTCCGAGGTAACTCTGAGTAGTCATCCATCTCGGCCTGATTCTTGAGATCGAAGTGTATACACGTTCCGAGGTGACTCCGAAAAGTCATCGATCTCGGCCTGATGGCTGACGTGAGAATGAGTATACACATTCCGGGGCGACTCCGAAAAGTCATCGTTCTCGGCCTGATGGCTGAGATGAGAATGTGTATTCACATTCCAGGGTAACTCCGAGAAGTCATTCATCTCGGCATAAAGCCCAAGATGAGGATGTATACACATCCGAAGGTGACTCCAAGAAGTTATACATCTCGGCCCGATGGCTAAGCTAAGGATGTGTGTCCATATTCCGAGGTAACTCCGCGATGTCGTCCATCTCAGCCTGATGGCTGAGGTGACAATGCGTATACACATTCCGAAACGACTCCAAGAAGTCACCCATCTCGGCCTGATGGCTAAGATAACAATGTGTATACACATTCCTAGGTGACCCCGAGAAGCCATCCATGTCCTCTTGATGGCCTAGATCAAAGTGTATACACATCCGGAGGTGACTCCGAGAAGTTATGCGTCTCAGCCTGATGGCTAAGATCAGGATGCGTGTCCATATTCCGAGGTAACTCCGCGAAGTCGTCCATCTCGGCCTGATGACTGAGGTGACAATGCGTATACACATTGCGGGCCGACTCCGACAAGTCATCGTTCTCGGCCTGATGGCTGACGTGAGAATGTGTATACACATTCCGGGGTAACGCTGAGAAGTCGTTCATCTCGGCATAAAGCCCAAGATGAGGATGTATACACATCCGAAGGTGACTCCAAGAAGTTATACATCTCGGCCTGATGGCTAAGCTAAGGATGCGTGTCCATATTCCGAGGTAAATCCGAGAAGTCGTCCATCTCGGCCTGATGGCTGAGATCAAAGTGTATACACATCCGGAGGTGACTTCGAGAAGTTATCCATCTCGGCATGATGACTAAGATCAGAATATGTGTCCATATTCCGAGGTAACTCCGCGAAGTCGTCCATCTCGGCCTGATGGCTGAGGTGACAATGCGTATACACATTCCGAAACGACTCCAAGAAGTCACCCTTCTCGGCCTGATGGCTAAGATGACAATGTGAAAACACATTCGGGGGCGACTCCAAGAAGTCACCCATCCCGGCCTAATGACCAAGATGAGGATGTGTATACACATTCCGAAGTAACTCCGAGAATTCATCCATGTCGGCTTGATGGCTGAGATCAAAGTGTATGCACATCCGGAGGTGACTCCGAGAAGTTGAGCATCTCGGCCTGATGGCTAAGATCAGGATGTGTGTCCATATTCCGAGGTAATTCCGAGAAGTCGTCCATCTCGGCCTGATGGCTGAGATCAAAGTGTATACACATCCGGAGGTGACTCCGAGAAGTTATCCATCTCGGCATGATGACTAAGATCAGGATGTGTGTCCATATTCCGAGGTAACTCCGCGAAGTCGTCCATCTCGGCCTGATGGCTGAGATGAGAATGTGTATACACGTCGCCAGGTGACACCGAGAACCTATCCATCTCAGCCCGACGACTAAGATCGAAGTGTATACACATCCGGAGATGACTCCCAGAAGTCGTCCGTCACGGCCTGATGGCTGAGATCAGAATGTGTATACATATTCCGAGGTAACTCTGAGTAGTCATCCATCTCGGCCTGATTCTTGAGATCGAAGTGTATACACGTTCCGAGGTGACTCCGAAAAGTCATCGATCTCGGCCTGATGGCTGACGTGAGAATGAGTATACACATTCCGGGGCGACTCCGAAAAGTCATCGTTCTCGGCCTGATGGCTGAGATGAGAATGTGTATTCACATTCCGGGGTAACTCCGAGAAGTCATTCATCTCGGCATAAAGCCCAAGATGAGGATGTATACACATCCGAAGGTGACTCCAAGAAGTTATACATCTCGGCCCGATGGCTAAGCTAAGGATGTGTGTCCATATTCCGAGGTAACTCCGCGATGTCGTCCATCTCAGCCTGATGGCTGAGGTGACAATGCGTATACACATTCCGAAACGACTCCAAGAAGTCACCCATCTCGGCCTGATGGCTAAGATAACAATGTGTATACACATTCCTAGGTGACCCCGAGAAGCCATCCATGTCCTCTTGATGGCCTAGATCAAAGTGTATACACATCCGGAGGTGACTCCGAGAAGTTATGCGTCTCAGCCTGATGGCTAAGATCAGGATGCGTGTCCATATTCCGAGGTAACTCCGCGAAGTCGTCCATCTCGGCCTGATGACTGAGGTGACAATGCGTATACACATTGCGGGCCGACTCCGACAAGTCATCGTTCTCGGCCTGATGGCTGACGTGAGAATGTGTATACACATTCCGGGGTAACGCTGAGAAGTCATTCATCTCGGCATAAAGCCCAAGATGAGGATGTATACACATCCGAAGGTGACTCCAAGAAGTTATACATCTCGGCCTGATGGCTAAGCTAAGGATGCGTGTCCATATTCCGAGGTAAATCCGAGAAGTCGTCCATCTCGGCCTGATGGCTGAGATCAAAGTGTATACACATCCGGAGGTGACTTCGAGAAGTTATCCATCTCGGCATGATGACTAAGATCAGGATATGTGTCCATATTCCGAGGTAACTCCGCGAAGTCGTCCATCTCGGCCTGATGGCTGAGGTGACAATGCGTATACACATTCCGAAACGACTCCAAGAAGTCACCCTTCTCGGCCTGATGGCTAAGATGACAATGTGAAAACACATTCGGGGGCGACTCCAAGAAGTCACCCATCCCGGCCTAATGACCAAGATGAGGATGTGTATACACATTCCGAAGTAACTCCGAGAATTCATCCATGTCGGCTTGATGGCTGAGATCAAAGTGTATGCACATCCGGAGGTGACTCCGAGAAGTTGAGCATCTCGGCCTGATGGCTAAGATCAGGATGTGTGTCCATATTCCGAGGTAATTCCGAGAAGTCGTCCATCTCGGCCTGATGGCTGAGATCAAAGTGTATACACATCCGGAGGTGACTCCGAGAAGTTATCCATCTCGGCATGATGACTAAGATCAGGATGTGTGTCCATATTCCGAGGTAATTCCGCGTAGTCGTCCATCTCGGCCTGATGGCTGAGATGAGAATGTGTATACACGTCGCCAGGTGACTCCGAGAACCTATCCATCTCAGCCCGACGACTAAGATCGAAGTGTATACACATCCGGAGATGACTCCCAGAAGTCGTCCGTCACGGCCTGATGGCTGAGATCAGAATGTGTATACATATTCCGAGGTAACTCTGAGTAGTCATCCATCTCGGCCTGATTCTTGAGATCGAAGTGTATACACGTTCCGAGGTGACTCCGAAAAGTCATCGATCTCGGCCTGATGGCTGACGTGAGAATGAGTATACACATTCCGGGGCGACTCCGAAAAGTCATCGTTCTCGGCCTGATGGCTGAGATGAGAATGTGTATTCACATTCCGGGGTAACTCCGAGAAGTCATTCATCTCGGCATAAAGCCCAAGATGAGGATGTATACACATCCGAAGGTGACTCCAAGAAGTTATACATCTCGGCCCGATGGCTAAGCTAAGGATGTGTGTCCATATTCCGAGGTAACTCCGCGATGTCGTCCATCTCAGCCTGATGGCTGAGGTGACAATGCGTATACACATTCCGAAACGACTCCAAGAAGTCACCCATCTCGGCCTGATGGCTAAGATAACAATGTGTATACACATTCCTAGGTGACCCCGAGAAGCCATCCATGTCCTCTTGATGGCCTAGATCAAAGTGTATACACATCCGGAGGTGACTCCGAGAAGTTATGCGTCTCAGCCTGATGGCTAAGATCAGGATGCGTGTCCATATTCCGAGGTAACTCCGCGAAGTCGTCCATCTCGGCCTGATGACTGAGGTGACAATGCGTATACACATTGCGGGCCGACTCCGACAAGTCATCGTTCTCGGCCTGATGGCTGACGTGAGAATGTGTATACACATTCCGGGGTAACGCTGAGAAGTCATTCATCTCGGCATAAAGCCCAAGATGAGGATGTATACACATCCGAAGGTGACTCCAAGAAGTTATACATCTCGGCCTGATGGCTAAGCTAAGGATGCGTGTCCATATTCCGAGGTAAATCCGAGAAGTCGTCCATCTCGGCCTGATGGCTGAGATCAAAGTGTATACACATCCGGAGGTGACTTCGAGAAGTTATCCATCTCGGCATGATGACTAAGATCAGGATATGTGTCCATATTCCGAGGTAACTCCGCGAAGTCGTCCATCTCGGCCTGATGCCTGAGGTGACAATGCGTATACACATTCCGAAACGACTCCAAGAAGTCACCCTTCTCGGCCTGATGGCTAAGATGACAATGTGAAAACACATTCGGAGGCGACTCCAAGAAGTCACCCATCCCGGCCTAATGACCAAGATGAGGATGTGTATACACATTCCGAAGTAACTCCGAGAATTCATCCATGTCGGCTTGATGGCTGAGATCAAAGTGTATGCACATCCGGAGGTGACTCCAAGAAGTTATACATCTCGGCCTGATGGCTAAGCTAAGGATGCGTGTCCATATTCCGAGGTAAATCCGAGAAGTCGTCCATCTCGGCCTGATGGCTGAGATCAAAGTGTATACACATCCGGAGGTGACTTCGAGAAGTTATCCATCTCGGCATGATGACTAAGATCAGGATATGTGTCCATATTCCGAGGTAACTCCGCGAAGTCGTCCATCTCGGCCTGATGGCTGAGGTGACAATGCGTATACACATTCCGAAACGACTCCAAGAAGTCACCCTTCTCGGCCCGATGGCTAAGATGACAATGTGAAAACACATTCGGGGGCGACTCCAAGAAGTCACCCATCCCGGCCTAATGACCAAGATGAGGATGTGTATACACATTCCGAAGTAACTCCGAGAATTCATCCATGTCGGCTTGATGGCTGAGATCAAAGTGTATGCACATCCGGAGGTGACTCCGAGAAGTTGAGCATCTCGGCCTGATGGCTAAGATCAGGATGTGTGTCCATATTCCGAGGTAATTCCGAGAAGTCGTCCATCTCGGCCTGATGGCTGAGATCAAAGTGTATACACATCCGGAGGTGACTCCGAGAAGTTATCCATCTCGGCATGATGACTAAGATCAGGATGTGTGTCCATATTCCGAGGTAACTCCGCGAAGTCGTCCATCTCGGCCTGATGGCTGAGGTGACAATGCGTATACACATTCCGAAACGACTCCAAGAAGTCACCCTTCTCGGCCTGATGGCTAAGATGACAATGTGAAAACACATTCGGAGGCGACTCCAAGAAGTCACCCATCCCGGCCTAATGACCAAGATGAGGATGTGTATACACATTCCGAAGTAACTCCGAGAATTCATCCATGTCGGCTTGATGGCTGAGATCAAAGTGTATGCACATCCGGAGGTGACTCCGAGAAGTTGAGCATCTCGGCCTGATGGCTAAGATCAGGATGTGTGTCCATATTCCGAGGTAATTCCGAGAAGTCGTCCATCTCGGCCTGATGGCTGAGATCAAAGTGTATACACATCCGGAGGTGACTCCGAGAAGTTATCCATCTCGGCATGATGACTAAGATCAGGATGTGTGTCCATATTCCGAGGTAACTCCGCGAAGTCGTCCATCTCGGCCTGATGGCTGAGATGAGAATGTGTATACACGTCGCCAGGTGACACCGAGAACCTATCCATCTCAGCCCGACGACTAAGATCGAAGTGTATACACATCCGGAGATGACTCCCAGAAGTCGTCCGTCACGGCCTGATGGCTGAGATCAGAATGTGTATACATATTCCGAGGTAACTCTGAGTAGTCATCCATCTCGGCCTGATTCTTGAGATCGAAGTGTATACACGTTCCGAGGTGACTCCGAAAAGTCATCGATCTCGGCCTGATGGCTGACGTGAGAATGAGTATACACATTCCGGGGCGACTCCGAAAAGTCATCGTTCTCGGCCTGATGGCTGAGATGAGAATGTGTATTCACATTCCGGGGTAACTCCGAGAAGTCATTCATCTCGGCATAAAGCCCAAGATGAGGATGTATACACATCCGAAGGTGACTCCAAGAAGTTATACATCTCGGCCCGATGGCTAAGCTAAGGATGTGTGTCCATATTCCGAGGTAACTCCGCGATGTCGTCCATCTCAGCCTGATGGCTGAGGTGACAATGCGTATACACATTCCGAAACGACTCCAAGAAGTCACCCATCTCGGCCTGATGGCTAAGATAACAATGTGTATACACATTCCTAGGTGACCCCGAGAAGCCATCCATGTCCTCTTGATGGCCTAGATCAAAGTGTATACACATCCGGAGGTGACTCCGAGAAGTTATGCGTCTCAGCCTGATGGCTAAGATCAGGATGCGTGTCCATATTCCGAGGTAACTCCGCGAAGTCGTCCATCTCGGCCTGATGACTGAGGTGACAATGCGTATACACATTGCGGGCCGACTCCGACAAGTCATCGTTCTCGGCCTGATGGCTGACGTGAGAATGTGTATACACATTCCGGGGTAACGCTGAGAAGTCATTCATCTCGGCATAAAGCCCAAGATGAGGATGTATACACATCCGAAGGTGACTCCAAGAAGTTATACATCTCGGCCTGATGGCTAAGCTAAGGATGCGTGTCCATATTCCGAGGTAAATCCGAGAAGTCGTCCATCTCGGCCTGATGGCTGAGATCAAAGTGTATACACATCCGGAGGTGACTTCGAGAAGTTATCCATCTCGGCATGATGACTAAGATCAGGATATGTGTCCATATTCCGAGGTAACTCCGCGAAGTCGTCCATCTCGGCCTGATGGCTGAGGTGACAATGCGTATACACATTCCGAAACGACTCCAAGAAGTCACCCTTCTCGGCCTGATGGCTAAGATGACAATGTGAAAACACATTCGGGGGCGACTCCAAGAAGTCACCCATCCCGGCCTAATGACCAAGATGAGGATGTGTATACACATTCCGAAGTAACTCCGAGAATTCATCCATGTCGGCTTGATGGCTGAGATCAAAGTGTATGCACATCCGGAGGTGACTCCGAGAAGTTGAGCATCTCGGCCTGATGGCTAAGATCAGGATGTGTGTCCATATTCCGAGGTAATTCCGAGAAGTCGTCCATCTCGGCCTGATGGCTGAGATCAAAGTGTATACACATCCGGAGGTGACTCCGAGAAGTTATCCATCTCGGCATGATGACTAAGATCAGGATGTGTGTCCATATTCCGAGGTAACTCCGCGAAGTCGTCCATCTCGGCCTGATGGCTGAGATGAGAATGTGTATACACGTCGCCAGGTGACACCGAGAACCTATCCATCTCAGCCCGACGACTAAGATCGAAGTGTATACACATCCGGAGATGACTCCCAGAAGTCGTCCGTCACGGCCTGATGGCTGAGATCAGAATGTGTATACATATTCCGAGGTAACTCTGAGTAGTCATCCATCTCGGCCTGATTCTTGAGATCGAAGTGTATACACGTTCCGAGGTGACTCCGAAAAGTCATCGATCTCGGCCTGATGGCTGACGTGAGAATGAGTATACACATTCCGGGGCGACTCCGAAAAGTCATCGTTCTCGGCCTGATGGCTGAGATGAGAATGTGTATTCACATTCCGGGGTAACTCCGAGAAGTCATTCATCTCGGCATAAAGCCCAAGATGAGGATGTATACACATCCGAAGGTGACTCCAAGAAGTTATACATCTCGGCCCGATGGCTAAGCTAAGGATGTGTGTCCATATTCCGAGGTAACTCCGCGATGTCGTCCATCTCAGCCTGATGGCTGAGGTGACAATGCGTATACACATTCCGAAACGACTCCAAGAAGTCACCCATCTCGGCCTGATGGCTAAGATAACAATGTGTATACACATTCCTAGGTGACCCCGAGAAGCCATCCATGTCCTCTTGATGGCCTAGATCAAAGTGTATACACATCCGGAGGTGACTCCGAGAAGTTATGCGTCTCAGCCTGATGGCTAAGATCAGGATGCGTGTCCATATTCCGAGGTAACTCCGCGAAGTCGTCCATCTCGGCCTGATGACTGAGGTGACAATGCGTATACACATTGCGGGCCGACTCCGACAAGTCATCGTTCTCGGCCTGATGGCTGACGTGAGAATGTGTATACACATTCCGGGGTAACGCTGAGAAGTCATTCATCTCGGCATAAAGCCCAAGATGAGGATGTATACACATCCGAAGGTGACTCCAAGAAGTTATACATCTCGGCCTGATGGCTAAGCTAAGGATGCGTGTCCATATTCCGAGGTAAATCCGAGAAGTCGTCCATCTCGGCCTGATGGCTGAGATCAAAGTGTATACACATCCGGAGGTGACTTCGAGAAGTTATCCATCTCGGCATGATGACTAAGATCAGGATATGTGTCCATATTCCGAGGTAACTCCGCGAAGTCGTCCATCTCGGCCTGATGCCTGAG
The DNA here is from genome assembly GCA_963989405.1 of Trypoxylon attenuatum. Taxonomy (NCBI): domain Eukaryota; kingdom Metazoa; phylum Arthropoda; class Insecta; order Hymenoptera; family Crabronidae; genus Trypoxylon; species Trypoxylon attenuatum. The sequence continues at coordinate 7,576,357 of OZ022492.1, read as the reverse complement.
GTGACAATGCGTATACACATTCCGAAACGACTCCAAGAAGTCACCCTTCTCGGCCTGATGGCTAAGATGACAATGTGAAAACACATTCGGAGGCGACTCCAAGAAGTCACCCATCCCGGCCTAATGACCAAGATGAGGATGTGTATACACATTCCGAAGTAACTCCGAGAATTCATCCATGTCGGCTTGATGGCTGAGATCAAAGTGTATGCACATCCGGAGGTGACTCCAAGAAGTTATACATCTCGGCCTGATGGCTAAGCTAAGGATGCGTGTCCATATTCCGAGGTAAATCCGAGAAGTCGTCCATCTCGGCCTGATGGCTGAGATCAAAGTGTATACACATCCGGAGGTGACTTCGAGAAGTTATCCATCTCGGCATGATGACTAAGATCAGGATATGTGTCCATATTCCGAGGTAACTCCGCGAAGTCGTCCATCTCGGCCTGATGCCTGAGGTGACAATGCGTATACACATTCCGAAACGACTCCAAGAAGTCACCCTTCTCGGCCTGATGGCTAAGATGACAATGTGAAAACACATTCGGGGGCGACTCCAAGAAGTCACCCATCCCGGCCTAATGACCAAGATGAGGATGTGTATACACATTCCGAAGTAACTCCGAGAATTCATCCATGTCGGCTTGATGGCTGAGATCAAAGTGTATGCACATCCGGAGGTGACTCCGAGAAGTTGAGCATCTCGGCCTGATGGCTAAGATCAGGATGTGTGTCCATATTCCGAGGTAATTCCGAGAAGTCGTCCATCTCGGCCTGATGGCTGAGATCAAAGTGTATACACATCCGGAGGTGACTCCGAGAAGTTATCCATCTCGGCATGATGACTAAGATCAGGATGTGTGTCCATATTCCGAGGTAACTCCGCGAAGTCGTCCATCTCGGCCTGATGGCTGAGATGAGAATGTGTATACACGTCGCCAGGTGACACCGAGAACCTATCCATCTCAGCCCGACGACTAAGATCGAAGTGTATACACATCCGGAGATGACTCCCAGAAGTCGTCCGTCACGGCCTGATGGCTGAGATCAGAATGTGTATACATATTCCGCGGTAACTCTGAGTAGTCATCCATCTCGGCCTGATTCTTGAGATCGAAGTGTATACACGTTCCGAGGTGACTCCGAAAAGTCATCGATCTCGGCCTGATGGCTGACGTGAGAATGAGTATACACATTCCGGGGCGACTCCGAAAAGTCATCGTTCTCGGCCTGATGGCTGAGATGAGAATGTGTATTCACATTCCGGGGTAACTCCGAGAAGTCATTCATCTCGGCATAAAGCCCAAGATGAGGATGTATACACATCCGAAGGTGACTCCAAGAAGTTATACATCTCGGCCCGATGGCTAAGCTAAGGATGTGTGTCCATATTCCGAGGTAACTCCGCGATGTCGTCCATCTCAGCCTGATGGCTGAGGTGACAATGCGTATACACATTCCGAAACGACTCCAAGAAGTCACCCATCTCGGCCTGATGGCTAAGATAACAATGTGTATACACATTCCTAGGTGACCCCGAGAAGCCATCCATGTCCTCTTGATGGCCTAGATCAAAGTGTATACACATCCGGAGGTGACTCCGAGAAGTTATGCGTCTCAGCCTGATGGCTAAGATCAGGATGCGTGTCCATATTCCGAGGTAACTCCGCGAAGTCGTCCATCTCGGCCTGATGACTGAGGTGACAATGCGTATACACATTGCGGGCCGACTCCGACAAGTCATCGTTCTCGGCCTGATGGCTGACGTGAGAATGTGTATACACATTCCGGGGTAACGCTGAGAAGTCATTCATCTCGGCATAAAGCCCAAGATGAGGATGTATACACATCCGAAGGTGACTCCAAGAAGTTATACATCTCGGCCTGATGGCTAAGCTAAGGATGCGTGTCCATATTTCGAGGTAAATCCGAGAAGTCGTCCATCTCGGCCTGATGGCTGAGATCAAAGTGTATACACATCCGGAGGTGACTTCGAGAAGTTATCCATCTCGGCATGATGACTAAGATCAGGATATGTGTCCATATTCCGAGGTAACTCCGCGAAGTCGTCCATCTCGGCCTGATGGCTGAGGTGACAATGCGTATACACATTCCGAAACGACTCCAAGAAGTCACCCTTCTCGGCCTGATGGCTAAGATGACAATGTGAAAACACATTCGGGGGCGACTCCAAGAAGTCACCCATCCCGGCCTAATGACCAAGATGAGGATGTGTATACACATTCCGAAGTAACTCCGAGAATTCATCCATGTCGGCTTGATGGCTGAGATCAAAGTGTATGCACATCCGGAGGTGACTCCGAGAAGTTGAGCATCTCGGCCTGATGGCTAAGATCAGGATGTGTGTCCATATTCCGAGGTAATTCCGAGAAGTCGTCCATCTCGGCCTGATGGCTGAGATCAAAGTGTATACACATCCGGAGGTGACTCCGAGAAGTTATCCATCTCGGCATGATGACTAAGATCAGGATGTGTGTCCATATTCCGAGGTAACTCCGCGAAGTCGTCCATCTCGGCCTGATGGCTGAGATGAGAATGTGTATACACGTCGCCAGGTGACACCGAGAACCTATCCATCTCAGCCCGACGACTAAGATCGAAGTGTATACACATCCGGAGATGACTCCCAGAAGTCGTCCGTCACGGCCTGATGGCTGAGATCAGAATGTGTATACATATTCCGAGGTAACTCTGAGTAGTCATCCATCTCGGCCTGATTCTTGAGATCGAAGTGTATACACGTTCCGAGGTGACTCCGAAAAGTCATCGATCTCGGCCTGATGGCTGACGTGAGAATGAGTATACACATTCCGGGGCGACTCCGAAAAGTCATCGTTCTCGGCCTGATGGCTGAGATGAGAATGTGTATTCACATTCCGGGGTAACTCCGAGAAGTCATTCATCTCGGCATAAAGCCCAAGATGAGGATGTATACACATCCGAAGGTGACTCCAAGAAGTTATACATCTCGGCCCGATGGCTAAGCTAAGGATGTGTGTCCATATTCCGAGGTAACTCCGCGATGTCGTCCATCTCAGCCTGATGGCTGAGGTGACAATGCGTATACACATTCCGAAACGACTCCAAGAAGTCACCCATCTCGGCCTGATGGCTAAGATAACAATGTGTATACACATTCCTAGGTGACCCCGAGAAGCCATCCATGTCCTCTTGATGGCCTAGATCAAAGTGTATACACATCCGGAGGTGACTCCGAGAAGTTATGCGTCTCAGCCTGATGGCTAAGATCAGGATGCGTGTCCATATTCCGAGGTAACTCCGCGAAGTCGTCCATCTCGGCCTGATGACTGAGGTGACAATGCGTATACACATTGCGGGCCGACTCCGACAAGTCATCGTTCTCGGCCTGATGGCTGACGTGAGAATGTGTATACACATTCCGGGGTAACGCTGAGAAGTCATTCATCTCGGCATAAAGCCCAAGATGAGGATGTATACACATCCGAAGGTGACTCCAAGAAGTTATACATCTCGGCCTGATGGCTAAGCTAAGGATGCGTGTCCATATTCCGAGGTAAATCCGAGAAGTCGTCCATCTCGGCCTGATGGCTGAGATCAAAGTGTATACACATCCGGAGGTGACTTCGAGAAGTTATCCATCTCGGCATGATGACTAAGATCAGGATATGTGTCCATATTCCGAGGTAACTCCGCGAAGTCGTCCATCTCGGCCTGATGCCTGAGGTGACAATGCGTATACACATTCCGAAACGACTCCAAGAAGTCACCCTTCTCGGCCTGATGGCTAAGATGACAATGTGAAAACACATTCGGGGGCGACTCCAAGAAGTCACCCATCCCGGCCTAATGACCAAGATGAGGATGTGTATACACATTCCGAAGTAACTCCGAGAATTCATCCATGTCGGCTTGATGGCTGAGATCAAAGTGTATGCACATCCGGAGGTGACTCCGAGAAGTTGAGCATCTCGGCCTGATGGCTAAGATCAGGATGTGTGTCCATATTCCGAGGTAATTCCGAGAAGTCGTCCATCTCGGCCTGATGGCTGAGATCAAAGTGTATACACATCCGGAGGTGACTCCGAGAAGTTATCCATCTCGGCATGATGACTAAGATCAGGATGTGTGTCCATATTCCGAGGTAACTCCGCGAAGTCGTCCATCTCGGCCTGATGGCTGAGATGAGAATGTGTATACACGTCGCCAGGTGACACCGAGAACCTATCCATCTCAGCCCGACGACTAAGATCGAAGTGTATACACATCCGGAGATGACTCCCAGAAGTCGTCCGTCACGGCCTGATGGCTGAGATCAGAATGTGTATACATATTCCGCGGTAACTCTGAGTAGTCATCCATCTCGGCCTGATTCTTGAGATCGAAGTGTATACACGTTCCGAGGTGACTCCGAAAAGTCATCGATCTCGGCCTGATGGCTGACGTGAGAATGAGTATACACATTCCGGGGCGACTCCGAAAAGTCATCGTTCTCGGCCTGATGGCTGAGATGAGAATGTGTATTCACATTCCGGGGTAACTCCGAGAAGTCATTCATCTCGGCATAAAGCCCAAGATGAGGATGTATACACATCCGAAGGTGACTCCAAGAAGTTATACATCTCGGCCCGATGGCTAAGCTAAGGATGTGTGTCCATATTCCGAGGTAACTCCGCGATGTCGTCTATCTCAGCCTGATGGCTGAGGTGACAATGCGTATACACATTCCGACGCGACTCCAAGAAGTCACCCATCTCGGCCTGATGGCTAAGATAACAATGTGTATACACATTCCTAGGTGACCCCGAGAAGCCATCCATGTCCTCTTGATGGCCTAGATCAAAGTGTATACACATCCGGAGGTGACTCCGAGAAGTTATGCGTCTCAGCCTGATGGCTAAGATCAGGATGCGTGTCCATATTCCGAGGTAACTCCGCGAAGTCGTCCATCTCGGCCTGATGACTGAGGTGACAATGCGTATACACATTGCGGGCCGACTCCGACAAGTCATCGTTCTCGGCCTGATGGCTGACGTGAGAATGTGTATACACATTCCGGGGTAACGCTGAGAAGTCATTCATCTCGGCATAAAGCCCAAGATGAGGATGTATACACATCCGAAGGTGACTCCAAGAAGTTATACATCTCGGCCTGATGGCTAAGCTAAGGATGCGTGTCCATATTTCGAGGTAAATCCGAGAAGTCGTCCATCTCGGCCTGATGGCTGAGATCAAAGTGTATACACATCCGGAGGTGACTTCGAGAAGTTATCCATCTCGGCATGATGACTAAGATCAGGATATGTGTCCATATTCCGAGGTAACTCCGCGAAGTCGTCCATCTCGGCCTGATGGCTGAGGTGACAATGCGTATACACATTCCGAAACGACTCCAAGAAGTCACCCTTCTCGGCCTGATGGCTAAGATGACAATGTGAAAACACATTCGGGGGCGACTCCAAGAAGTCACCCATCCCGGCCTAATGACCAAGATGAGGATGTGTATACACATTCCGAAGTAACTCCGAGAATTCATCCATGTCGGCTTGATGGCTGAGATCAAAGTGTATGCACATCCGGAGGTGACTCCGAGAAGTTGAGCATCTCGGCCTGATGGCTAAGATCAGGATGTGTGTCCATATTCCGAGGTAATTCCGAGAAGTCGTCCATCTCGGCCTGATGGCTGAGATCAAAGTGTATACACATCCGGAGGTGACTCCGAGAAGTTATCCATCTCGGCATGATGACTAAGATCAGGATGTGTGTCCATATTCCGAGGTAACTCCGCGAAGTCGTCCATCTCGGCCTGATGGCTGAGATGAGAATGTGTATACACGTCGCCCGGTGACACCGAGAACCTATCCATCTCAGCCCGACGACTAAGATCGAAGTGTATACACATCCGGAGATGACTCCCAGAAGTCGTCCGTCACGGCCTGATGGCTGAGATCAGAATGTGTATACATATTCCGAGGTAACTCTGAGTAGTCATCCATCTCGGCCTGATTCTTGAGATCGAAGTGTATACACGTTCCGAGGTGACTCCGAAAAGTCATCGATCTCGGCCTGATGGCTGACGTGAGAATGAGGATACACATTCCGGGGCGACTCCGAGAAGTCATCGTTCTCGGCCTGATGGCTGAGATGAGAATGTGTATTCACATTCCGGGGTAACTCCGAGAAGTCATTCATCTCGGCATAAAGCCCAAGATGAGGATGTATACACATCCGAAGGTGACTCCAAGAAGTTATACATCTCGGCCCGATGGCTAAGCTAAGGATGTGTGTCCATATTCCGAGGTAACTCCGCGATGTCGTCCATCTCAGCCTGATGGCTGAGGTGACAATGCGTATACACATTCCGAAACGACTCCAAGAAGTCACCCATCTCGGCCTGATGGCTAAGATAACAATGTGTATACACATTCCTAGGTGACCCCGAGAAGCCATCCATGTCCTCTTGATGGCCTAGATCAAAGTGTATACACATCCGGAGGTGACTCCGAGAAGTTATGCGTCTCAGCCTGATGGCTAAGATCAGGATGCGTGTCCATATTCCGAGGTAACTCCGCGAAGTCGTCCATCTCGGCCTGATGACTGAGGTGACAATGCGTATACACATTGCGGGCCGACTCCGACAAGTCATCGTTCTCGGCCTGATGGCTGACGAGAGAATGTGTATACACATTCCGGGGTAACGCTGAGAAGTCATTCATCTCGGCATAAAGCCCAAGATGAGGATGTATACACATCCGAAGGTGACTCCAAGAAGTTATACATCTCGGCCTGATGGCTAAGCTAAGGATGCGTGTCCATATTCCGAGGTAAATCCGAGAAGTCGTCCATCTCGGCCTGATGGCTGAGATCAAAGTGTATACACATCCGGAGGTGACTTCGAGAAGTTATCCATCTCGGCATGATGACTAAGATCAGGATATGTGTCCATATTCCGAGGTAACTCCGCGAAGTCGTCCATCTCGGCCTGATGGCTGAGGTGACAATGCGTATACACATTCCGAAACGACTCCAAGAAGTCACCCTTCTCGGCCTGATGGCTAAGATGACAATGTGAAAACACATTCGAAGGCGACTCCAAGAAGTCACCCATCCCGGCCTAATGACCAAGATGAGGATGTGTATACACATTCCGAAGTAACTCCGAGAATTCATCCATGTCGGCTTGATGGCTGAGATCAAAGTGTATGCACATCCGGAGGTGACTCCGAGAAGTTGAGCATCTCGGCCTGATGGCTAAGATCAGGATGTGTGTCCATATTCCGAGGTAATTCCGAGAAGTCGTCCATCTCGGCCTGATGGCTGAGATCAAAGTGTATACACATCCGGAGGTGACTCCGAGAAGTTATCCATCTCGGCATGATGACTAAGATCAGGATGTGTGTCCATATTCCGAGGTAACTCCGCGAAGTCGTCCATCTCGGCGTGATGGCTGAGATGAGAATGTGTATACACGTCGCCAGGTGACACCGAGAACCTATCCATCTCAGCCCGACGACTAAGATCGAAGTGTATACACATCCGGAGATGACTCCCAGAAGTCGTCCGTCACGGCCTGATGGCTGAGATCAGAATGTGTATACATATTCCGCGGTAACTCTGAGTAGTCATCCATCTCGGCCTGATTCTTGAGATCGAAGTGTATACACGTTCCGAGGTGACTCCGAAAAGTCATCGATCTCGGCCTGATGGCTGACGTGAGAATGAGTATACACATTCCGGGGCGACTCCGAAAAGTCATCGTTCTCGGCCTGATGGCTGAGATGAGAATGTGTATTCACATTCCGGGGTAACTCCGAGAAGTCATTCATCTCGGCATAAAGCCCAAGATGAGGATGTATACACATCCGAAGGTGACTCCAAGAAGTTATACATCTCGGCCCGATGGCTAAGCTAAGGATGTGTGTCCATATTCCGAGGTAACTCCGCGATGTGGTCCATCTCAGCCTGATGGCTGAGGTGACAATGCGTATACACATTCCGAAACGACTCCAAGAAGTCACCCATCTCGGCCTGATGGCTAAGATAACAATGTGTATACACATTCCTAGGTGACCCCGAGAAGCCATCCATGTCCTCTTGATGGCCTAGATCAAAGTGTATACACATCCGGAGGTGACTCCGAGAAGTTATGCGTCTCAGCCTGATGGCTAAGATCAGGATGCGTGTCCATATTCCGAGGTAACTCCGCGAAGTCGTCCATCTCGGCCTGATGACTGAGGTGACAATGCGTATACACATTGCGGGCCGACTCCGACAAGTCATCGTTCTCGGCCTGATGGCTGACGTGAGAATGTGTATACACATTCCGGGGTAACGCTGAGAAGTCATTCATCTCGGCATAAAGCCCAAGATGAGGATGTATACACATCCGAAGGTGACTCCAAGAAGTTATACATCTCGGCCTGATGGCTAAGCTAAGGATGCGTGTCCATATTTCGAGGTAAATCCGAGAAGTCGTCCATCTCGGCCTGATGGCTGAGATCAAAGTGTATACACATCCGGAGGTGACTTCGAGAAGTTATCCATCTCGGCATGATGACTAAGATCAGGATATGTGTCCATATTCCGAGGTAACTCCGCGAAGTCGTCCATCTCGGCCTGATGGCTGAGGTGACAATGCGTATACACATTCCGAAACGACTCCAAGAAGTCACCCTTCTCGGCCTGATGGCTAAGATGACAATGTGAAAACACATTCGGGGGCGACTCCAAGAAGTCACCCATCCCGGCCTAATGACCAAGATGAGGATGTGTATACACATTCCGAAGTAACTCCGAGAATTCATCCATGTCGGCTTGATGGCTGAGATCAAAGTGTATGCACATCCGGAGGTGACTCCGAGAAGTTGAGCATCTCGGCCTGATGGCTAAGATCAGGATGTGTGTCCATATTCCGAGGTAATTCCGAGAAGTCGTCCATCTCGGCCTGATGGCTGAGATCAAAGTGTATACACATCCGGAGGTGACTCCGAGAAGTTATCCATCTCGGCATGATGACTAAGATCAGGATGTGTGTCCATATTCCGAGGTAACTCCGCGAAGTCGTCCATCTCGGCCTGATGGCTGAGATGAGAATGTGTATACACGTCGCCCGGTGACACCGAGAACCTATCCATCTCAGCCCGACGACTAAGATCGAAGTGTATACACATCCGGAGATGACTCCCAGAAGTCGTCCGTCACGGCCTGATGGCTGAGATCAGAATGTGTATACATATTCCGAGGTAACTCTGAGTAGTCATCCATCTCGGCCTGATTCTTGAGATCGAAGTGTATACACGTTCCGAGGTGACTCCGAAAAGTCATCGATCTCGGCCTGATGGCTGACGTGAGAATGAGTATACACATTCCGGGGCGACTCCGAGAAGTCATCGTTCTCGGCCTGATGGCTGAGATGAGAATGTGTATTCACATTCCGGGGTAACTCCGAGAAGTCATTCATCTCGGCATAAAGCCCAAGATGAGGATGTATACACATCCGAAGGTGACTCCAAGAAGTTATACATCTCGGCCCGATGGCTAAGCTAAGGATGTGTGTCCATATTCCGAGGTAACTCCGCGATGTCGTCCATCTCAGCCTGATGGCTGAGGTGACAATGCGTATACACATTCCGAAACGACTCCAAGAAGTCACCCATCTCGGCCTGATGGCTAAGATAACAATGTGTATACACATTCCTAGGTGACCCCGAGAAGCCATCCATGTCCTCTTGATGGCCTAGATCAAAGTGTATACACATCCGGAGGTGACTCCGAGAAGTTATGCGTCTCAGCCTGATGGCTAAGATCAGGATGCGTGTCCATATTCCGAGGTAACTCCGCGAAGTCGTCCATCTCGGCCTGATGACTGAGGTGACAATGCGTATACACATTGCGGGCCGACTCCGACAAGTCATCGTTCTCGGCCTGATGGCTGACGAGAGAATGTGTATACACATTCCGGGGTAACGCTGAGAAGTCATTCATCTCGGCATAAAGCCCAAGATGAGGATGTATACACATCCGAAGGTGACTCCAAGAAGTTATACATCTCGGCCTGATGGCTAAGCTAAGGATGCGTGTCCATATTCCGAGGTAAATCCGAGAAGTCGTCCATCTCGGCCTGATGGCTGAGATCAAAGTGTATACACATCCGGAGGTGACTTCGAGAAGTTATCCATCTCGGCATGATGACTAAGATCAGGATATGTGTCCATATTCCGAGGTAACTCCGCGAAGTCGTCCATCTCGGCCTGATGGCTGAGGTGACAATGCGTATACACATTCCGAAACGACTCCAAGAAGTCACCCTTCTCGGCCTGATGGCTAAGATGACAATGTGAAAACACATTCGGGGGCGACTCCAAGAAGTCACCCATCCCGGCCTAATGACCAAGATGAGGATGTGTATACACATTCCGAAGTAACTCCGAGAATTCATCCATGTCGGCTTGATGGCTGAGATCAAAGTGTATGCACATCCGGAGGTGACTCCGAGAAGTTGAGCATCTCGGCCTGATGGCTAAGATCAGGATGTGTGTCCATATTCCGAGGTAATTCCGAGAAGTCGTCCATCTCGGCCTGATGGCTGAGATCAAAGTGTATACACATCCGGAGGTGACTCCGAGAAGTTATCCATCTCGGCATGATGACTAAGATCAGGATGTGTGTCCATATTCCGAGGTAACTCCGCGAAGTCGTCCATCTCGGCCTGATGGCTGAGATGAGAATGTGTATACACGTCGCCCGGTGACACCGAGAACCTATCCATCTCAGCCCGACGACTAAGATCGAAGTGTATACACATCCGGAGATGACTCCCAGAAGTCGTCCGTCACGGCCTGATGGCTGAGATCAGAATGTGTATACATATTCCGAGGTAACTCTGAGTAGTCATCCATCTCGGCCTGATTCTTGAGATCGAAGTGTATACACGTTCCGAGGTGACTCCGAAAAGTCATCGATCTCGGCCTGATGGCTGACGTGAGAATGAGTATACACATTCCGGGGCGACTCCGAGAAGTCATCGTTCTCGGCCTGATGGCTGAGATGAGAATGTGTATTCACATTCCGGGGTAACTCCGAGAAGTCATTCATCTCGGCATAAAGCCCAAGATGAGGATGTATACACATCCGAAGGTGACTCCAAGAAGTTATACATCTCGGCCCGATGGCTAAGCTAAGGATGTGTGTCCATATTCCGAGGTAACTCCGCGATGTCGTCCATCTCAGCCTGATGGCTGAGGTGACAATGCGTATACACATTCCGAAACGACTCCAAGAAGTCACCCATCTCGGCCTGATGGCTAAGATAACAATGTGTATACACATTCCTAGGTGACCCCGAGAAGCCATCCATGTCCTCTTGATGGCCTAGATCAAAGTGTATACACATCCGGAGGTGACTCCGAGAAGTTATGCGTCTCAGCCTGATGGCTAAGATCAGGATGCGTGTCCATATTCCGAGGTAACTCCGCGAAGTCGTCCATCTCGGCCTGATGACTGAGGTGACAATGCGTATACACATTGCGGGCCGACTCCGACAAGTCATCGTTCTCGGCCTGATGGCTGACGAGAGAATGTGTATACACATTCCGGGGTAACGCTGAGAAGTCATTCATCTCGGCATAAAGCCCAAGATGAGGATGTATACACATCCGAAGGTGACTCCAAGAAGTTATACATCTCGGCCTGATGGCTAAGCTAAGGATGCGTGTCCATATTCCGAGGTAAATCCGAGAAGTCGTCCATCTCGGCCTGATGGCTGAGATCAAAGTGTATACACATCCGGAGGTGACTTCGAGAAGTTATCCATCTCGGCATGATGACTAAGATCAGGATATGTGTCCATATTCCGAGGTAACTCCGCGAAGTCGTCCATCTCGGCCTGATGGCTGAGGTGACAATGCGTATACACATTCCGAAACGACTCCAAGAAGTCACCCTTCTCGGCCTGATGGCTAAGATGACAATGTGAAAACACATTCGGGGGCGACTCCAAGAAGTCACCCATCCCGGCCTAATGACCAAGATGAGGATGTGTATACACATTCCGAAGTAACTCCGAGAATTCATCCATGTCGGCTTGATGGCTGAGATCAAAGTGTATGCACATCCGGAGGTGACTCCGAGAAGTTGAGCATCTCGGCCTGATGGCTAAGATCAGGATGTGTGTCCATATTCCGAGGTAATTCCGAGAAGTCGTCCATCTCGGCCTGATGGCTGAGATCAAAGTGTATACACATCCGGAGGTGACTCCGAGAAGTTATCCATCTCGGCATGATGACTAAGATCAGGATGTGTGTCCATATTCCGAGGTAACTCCGCGAAGTCGTCCATCTCGGCCTGATGGCTGAGATGAGAATGTGTATACACGTCGCCCGGTGACACCGAGAACCTATCCATCTCAGCCCGACGACTAAGATCGAAGTGTATACACATCCGGAGATGACTCCCAGAAGTCGTCCGTCACGGCCTGATGGCTGAGATCAGAATGTGTATACATATTCCGAGGTAACTCTGAGTAGTCATCCATCTCGGCCTGATTCTTGAGATCGAAGTGTATACACGTTCCGAGGTGACTCCGAAAAGTCATCGATCTCGGCCTGATGGCTGACGTGAGAATGAGTATACACATTCCGGGGCGACTCCGAGAAGTCATCGTTCTCGGCCTGATGGCTGAGATGAGAATGTGTATTCACATTCCGGGGTAACTCCGAGAAGTCATTCATCTCGGCATAAAGCCCAAGATGAGGATGTATACACATCCGAAGGTGACTCCAAGAAGTTATACATCTCGGCCCGATGGCTAAGCTAAGGATGTGTGTCCATATTCCGAGGTAACTCCGCGATGTCGTCCATCTCAGCCTGATGGCTGAGGTGACAATGCGTATACACATTCCGAAACGACTCCAAGAAGTCACCCATCTCGGCCTGATGGCTAAGATAACAATGTGTATACACATTCCTAGGTGACCCCGAGAAGCCATCCATGTCCTCTTGATGGCCTAGATCAAAGTGTATACACATCCGGAGGTGACTCCGAGAAGTTATGCGTCTCAGCCTGATGGCTAAGATCAGGATGCGTGTCCATATTCCGAGGTAACTCCGCGAAGTCGTCCATCTCGGCCTGATGACTGAGGTGACAATGCGTATACACATTGCGGGCCGACTCCGACAAGTCATCGTTCTCGGCCTGATGGCTGACGAGAGAATGTGTATACACATTCCGGGGTAACGCTGAGAAGTCATTCATCTCGGCATAAAGCCCAAGATGAGGATGTATACACATCCGAAGGTGACTCCAAGAAGTTATACATCTCGGCCTGATGGCTAAGCTAAGGATGCGTGTCCATATTCCGAGGTAAATCCGAGAAGTCGTCCATCTCGGCCTGATGGCTGAGATCAAAGTGTATACACATCCGGAGGTGACTTCGAGAAGTTATCCATCTCGGCATGATGACTAAGATCAGGATATGTGTCCATATTCCGAGGTAACTCCGCGAAGTCGTCCATCTCGGCCTGATGGCTGAGGTGACAATGCGTATACACATTCCGAAACGACTCCAAGAAGTCACCCTTCTCGGCCTGATGGCTAAGATGACAATGTGAAAACACATTCGGAGGCGACTCCAAGAAGTCACCCATCCCGGCCTAATGACCAAGATGAGGATGTGTATACACATTCCGAAGTAACTCCGAGAATTCATCCATGTCGGCTTGACGGCTGAGATCAAAGTGTATGCACATCCGGAGGTGACTCCGAGAAATTGAGCATCTCGGCCTGATGGCTAAGATCAGGATGTGTGTCCATATTCCGAGGTAATTCCGAGAAGTCGTCCATCTCGGCCTGATGGCTGAGATCAAAGTGTATACACATCCGGAGGTGACTCCGAGAAGTTATCCATCTCGGCATGATGACTAAGATCAGGATGTGTGTCCATATTCCGAGGTAACTCCGCGAAGTCGTCCATCTCGGCCTGATGGCTGAGATGAGAATGTGTATACACGTCGCCAGGTGACACCGAGAACCTATCCATCTCAGCCCGACGACTAAGATCGAAGTGTATACACATCCGGAGATGACTCCCAGAAGTCGTCCGTCACGGCCTGATGGCTGAGATCAGAATGTGTATACATATTCCGAGGTAACTCTGAGTAGTCATCCATCTCGGCCTGATTCTTGAGATCGAAGTGTATACACGTTCCGAGGTGACTCCGAAAAGTCATCGATCTCGGCCTGATGGCTGACGTGAGAATGAGTATACACATTCCGGGGCGACTCCGAAAAGTCATCGTTCTCGGCCTGATGGCTGAGATGAGAATGTGTATTCACATTCCGGGGTAACTCCGAGAAGTCATTCATCTCGGCATAAAGCCCAAGATGAGGATGTATACACATCCGAAGGTGACTCCAAGAAGTTATACATCTCGGCCCGATGGCTAAGCTAAGGATGTGTGTCCATATTCCGAGGTAACTCCGCGATGTCGTCCATCTCAGCCTGATGGCTGAGGTGACAATGCGTATACACATTCCGAAACGACTCCAAGAAGTCACCCATCTCGGCCTGATGGCTAAGATAACAATGTGTATACACATTCCTAGGTGACCCCGAGAAGCCATCCATGTCCTCTTGATGGCCTAGATCAAAGTGTATACACATCCGGAGGTGACTCCGAGAAGTTATGCGTCTCAGCCTGATGGCTAAGATCAGGATGCGTGTCCATATTCCGAGGTAACTCCGCGAAGTCGTCCATCTCGGCCTGATGACTGAGGTGACAATGCGTATACACATTGCGGGCCGACTCCGACAAGTCATCGTTCTCGGCCTGATGGCTGACGTGAGAATGTGTATACACATTCCGGGGTAACGCTGAGAAGTCATTCATCTCGGCATAAAGCCCAAGATGAGGATGTATACACATCCGAAGGTGACTCCAAGAAGTTATACATCTCGGCCTGATGGCTAAGCTAAGGATGCGTGTCCATATTCCGAGGTAAATCCGAGAAGTCGTCCATCTCGGCCTGATGGCTGAGATCAAAGTGTATACACATCCGGAGGTGACTTCGAGAAGTTATCCATCTCGGCATGATGACTAAGATCAGGATATGTGTCCATATTCCGAGGTAACTCCGCGAAGTCGTCCATCTCGGCCTGATGGCTGAGGTGACAATGCGTATACACATTCCGAAACGACTCCAAGAAGTCACCCTTCTCGGCCTGATGGCTAAGATGACAATGTGAAAACACATTCGGGGGCGACTCCAAGAAGTCACCCATCCCGGCCTAATGACCAAGATGAGGATGTGTATACACATTCCGAAGTAACTCCGAGAATTCATCCATGTCGGCTTGATGGCTGAGATCAAAGTGTATGCACATCCGGAGGTGACTCCGAGAAGTTGAGCATCTCGGCCTGATGGCTAAGATCAGGATGTGTGTCCATATTCCGAGGTAATTCCGAGAAGTCGTCCATCTCGGCCTGATGGCTGAGATCAAAGTGTATACACATCCGGAGGTGACTCCGAGAAGTTATCCATCTCGGCATGATGACTAAGATCAGGATGTGTGTCCATATTCCGAGGTAATTCCGCGAAGTCGTCCATCTCGGCCTGATGGCTGAGATGAGAATGTGTATACACGTCGCCAGGTGACTCCGAGAACCTATCCATCTCAGCCCGACGACTAAGATCGAAGTGTATACACATCCGGAGATGACTCCCAGAAGTCGTCCGTCACGGCCTGATGGCTGAGATCAGAATGTGTATACATATTCCGAGGTAACTCTGAGTAGTCATCCATCTCGGCCTGATTCTTGAGATCGAAGTGTATACACGTTCCGAGGTGACTCCGAAAAGTCATCGATCTCGGCCTGATGGCTGACGTGAGAATGAGTATACACATTCCGGGGCGACTCCGAAAAGTCATCGTTCTCGGCCTGATGGCTGAGTTGAGAATGTGTATTCACATTCCGGGGTAACTCCGAGAAGTCATTCATCTCGGCATAAAGCCCAAGATGAGGATGTATACACATCCGAAGGTGACTCCAAGAAGTTATACATCTCGGCCCGATGGCTAAGCTAAGGATGTGTGTCCATATTCCGAGGTAACTCCGCGATGTCGTCCATCTCAGCCTGATGGCTGAGGTGACAATGCGTATACACATTCCGAAACGACTCCAAGAAGTCACCCATCTCGGCCTGATGGCTAAGATAACAATGTGTATACACATTCCTAGGTGACCCCGAGAAGCCATCCATGTCCTCTTGATGGCCTAGATCAAAGTGTATACACATCCGGAGGTGACTCCGAGAAGTTATGCGTCTCAGCCTGATGGCTAAGATCAGGATGCGTGTCCATATTCCGAGGTAACTCCGCGAAGTCGTCCATCTCGGCCTGATGACTGAGGTGACAATGCGTATACACATTGCGGGCCGACTCCGACAAGTCATCGTTCTCGGCCTGATGGCTGACGTGAGAATGTGTATACACATCCGGAGGTGACTTCGAGAAGTTATCCATCTCGGCATGATGACTAAGATCAGGATATGTGTCCATATTCCGAGGTAACTCCGCGAAGTCGTCCATCTCGGCCTGATGGCTGAGGTGACAATGCGTATACACATTCCGAAACGACTCCAAGAAGTCACCCTTCTCGGCCTGATGGCTAAGATGACAATGTGAAAACACATTCGGGGGCGACTCCAAGAAGTCACCCATCCCGGCCTAATGACCAAGATGAGGATGTGTATACACATTCCGAAGTAACTCCGAGAATTCATCCATGTCGGCTTGATGGCTGAGATCAAAGTGTATGCACATCCGGAGGTGACTCCGAGAAGTTGAGCATCTCGGCCTGATGGCTAAGATCAGGATGTGTGTCCATATTCCGAGGTAATTCCGAGAAGTCGTCCATCTCGGCCTGATGGCTGAGATCAAAGTGTATACACATCCGGAGGTGACTTCGAGAAGTTATCCATCTCGGCATGATGACTAAGATCAGGATATGTGTCCATATTCCGAGGTAACTCCGCCAAGTCGTCCATCTCGGCCTGATGGCTGAGGTGACAATGCGTATACACATTCCGAAACGACTCCAAGAAGTCACCCTTCTCGGCCTGATGGCTAAGATGACAATGTGAAAACACATTCGGGGGCGACTCCAAGAAGTCACCCATCCCGGCCTAATGACCAAGATGAGGATGTGTATACACATTCCGAAGTAACTCCGAGAATTCATCCATGTCGGCTTGATGGCTGAGATCAAAGTGTATGCACATCCGGAGGTGACTCCGAGAAGTTGAGCATCTCGGCCTGATGGCTAAGATCAGGATGTGTGTCCATATTCCGAGGTAATTCCGAGAAGTCGTCCATCTCGGCCTGATGGCTGAGATCAAAGTGTATACACATCCGGAGGTGACTCCGAGAAGTTATCCATCTCGGCATGATGACTAAGATCAGGATGTGTGTCCATATTCCGAGGTAACTCCGCGAAGTCGTCCATCTCGGCCTGATGGCTGAGATGAGAATGTGTATACACGTCGCCAGGTGACACCGAGAACCTATCCATCTCAGCCCGACGACTAAGATCGAAGTGTATACACATCCGGAGATGACTCCCAGAAGTCGTCCGTCACGGCCTGATGGCTGAGATCAGAATGTGTATACATATTCCGAGGTAACTCTGAGTAGTCATCCATCTCGGCCTGATTCTTGAGATCGAAGTGTATACACGTTCCGAGGTGACTCCGAAAAGTCATCGATCTCGGCCTGATGGCTGACGTGAGAATGAGTATACACATTCCGGGGCGACTCCGAAAAGTCATCGTTCTCGGCCTGATGGCTGAGATGAGAATGTGTATTCACATTCCGGGGTAACTCCGAGAAGTCATTCATCTCGGCATAAAGCCCAAGATGAGGATGTATACACATCCGAAGGTGACTCCAAGAAGTTATACATCTCGGCCCGATGGCTAAGCTAAGGATGTGTGTCCATATTCCGAGGTAACTCCGCGATGTCGTCCATCTCAGCCTGATGGCTGAGGTGACAATGCGTATACACATTCCGAAACGACTCCAAGAAGTCACCCATCTCGGCCTGATGGCTAAGATAACAATGTGTATACACATTCCTAGGTGACCCCGAGAAGCCATCCATGTCCTCTTGATGGCCTAGATCAAAGTGTATACACATCCGGAGGTGACTCCGAGAAGTTATGCGTCTCAGCCTGATGGCTAAGATCAGGATGCGTGTCCATATTCCGAGGTAACTCCGCGAAGTCGTCCATCTCGGCCTGATGACTGAGGTGACAATGCGTATACACATTGCGGGCCGACTCCGACAAGTCATCGTTCTCGGCCTGATGGCTGACGTGAGAATGTGTATACACATTCCGGGGTAACGCTGAGAAGTCATTTATCTCGGCATAAAGCCCAAGATGAGGATGTATACACATCCGAAGGTGACTCCAAGAAGTTATACATCTCGGCCTGATGGCTAAGCTAAGGATGCGTGTCCATATTCCGAGGTAAATCCGAGAAGTCGTCCATCTCGGCCTGATGGCTGAGATCAAAGTGTATACACATCCGGAGGTGACTTCGAGAAGTTATCCATCTCGGCATGATGACTAAGATCAGGATATGTGTCCATATTCCGAGGTAACTCCGCGAAGTCGTCCATCTCGGCCTGATGGCTGAGGTGACAATGCGTATACACATTCCGAAACGACGCCAAGAAGTCACCCTTCTCGGCCTGATGGCTAAGATGACAATGTGAAAACACATTCGGGGGCGACTCCAAGAAGTCACCCATCCCGGCCTAATGACCAAGATGAGGATGTGTATACACATTCCGAAGTAACTCCGAGAATTCATCCATGTCGGCTTGATGGCTGAGATCAAAGTGTATGCACATCCGGAGGTGACTCCGAGAAGTTGAGCATCTCGGCCTGATGGCTAAGATCAGGATGTGTGTCCATATTCCGAGGTAATTCCGAGAAGTCGTCCATCTCGGCCTGATGGCTGAGATCAAAGTGTATACACATCCGGAGGTGACTCCGAGAAGTTATCCATCTCGGCATGATGACTAAGATCAGGATGTGTGTCCATATTCCGAGGTAATTCCGCGAAGTCGTCCATCTCGGCCTGATGGCTGAGATGAGAATGTGTATACACGTCGCCAGGTGACTCCGAGAACCTATCCATCTCAGCCCGACGACTAAGATCGAAGTGTATACACATCCGGAGATGACTCCCAGAAGTCGTCCGTCACGGCCTGATGGCTGAGATCAGAATGTGTATACATATTCCGAGGTAACTCTGAGTAGTCATCCATCTCGGCCTGATTCTTGAGATCGAAGTGTATACACGTTCCGAGGTGACTCCGAAAAGTCATCGATCTCGGCCTGATGGCTGACGTGAGAATGAGTATACACATTCCGGGGCGACTCCGAAAAGTCATCGTTCTCGGCCTGATGGCTGAGATGAGAATGTGTATTCACATTCCGGGGTAACTCCGAGAAGTCATTCATCTCGGCATAAAGCCCAAGATGAGGATGTATACACATCCGAAGGTGACTCCAAGAAGTTATACATCTCGGCCCGATGGCTAAGCTAAGGATGTGTGTCCATATTCCGAGGTAACTCCGCGATGTCGTCCATCTCAGCCTGATGGCTGAGGTGACAATGCGTATACACATTCCGAAACGACTCCAAGAAGTCACCCATCTCGGCCTGATGGCTAAGATAACAATGTGTATACACATTCCTAGGTGACCCCGAGAAGCCATCCATGTCCTCTTGATGGCCTAGATCAAAGTGTATACACATCCGGAGGTGACTCCGAGAAGTTATGCGTCTCAGCCTGATGGCTAAGATCAGGATGCGTGTCCATATTCCGAGGTAACTCCGCGAAGTCGTCCATCTCGGCCTGATGACTGAGGTGACAATGCGTATACACATTGCGGGCCGACTCCGACAAGTCATCGTTCTCGGCCTGATGACTGACGTGAGAATGTGTATACACATCCGGAGGTGACTTCGAGAAGTTATCCATCTCGGCATGATGACTAAGATCAGGATATGTGTCCATATTCCGAGGTAACTCCGCGAAGTCGTCCATCTCGGCCTGATGGCTGAGGTGACAATGCGTATACACATTCCGAAACGACTCCAAGAAGTCACCCTTCTCGGCCTGATGGCTAAGATGACAATGTGAAAACACATTCGGCGGCGACTCCAAGAAGTCACCCATCCCGGATTAATGACCAAGATGAGGATGTGTATACACATTCCGAAGTAACTCCGAGAATTCATCCATGTCGGCTTGATGGCTGAGATCAAAGTGTATGCACATCCGGAGGTGACTCCGAGAAGTTGAGCATCTCGGCCTGATGGCTAAGATCAGGATGTGTGTCCATATTCCGAGGTAATTCCGAGAAGTCGTCCATCTCGGCCTGATGGCTGAGATCAAAGTGTATACACATCCGGAGGTGACTTCGAGAAGTTATCCATCTCGGCATGATGACTAAGATCAGGATATGTGTCCATATTCCGAGGTAACTCCGCCAAGTCGTCCATCTCGGCCTGATGGCTGAGGTGACAATGCGTATACACATTCCGAAACGACTCCAAGAAGTCACCCTTCTCGGCCTGATGGCTAAGATGACAATGTGAAAACACATTCGGGGGCGACTCCAAGAAGTCACCCATCCCGGCCTAATGACCAAGATGAGGATGTGTATACACATTCCGAAGTAACTCCGAGAATTCATCCATGTCGGCTTGATGGCTGAGATCAAAGTGTATGCACATCCGGAGGTGACTCCGAGAAGTTGAGCATCTCGGCCTGATGGCTAAGATCAGGATGTGTGTCCATATTCCGAGGTAATTCCGAGAAGTCGTCCATCTCGGCCTGATGGCTGAGATCAAAGTGTATACACATCCGGAGGTGACTCCGAGAAGTTATCCATCTCGGCATGATGACTAAGATCAGGATGTGTGTCCATATTCCGAGGTAACTCCGCGAAGTCGTCCATCTCGGCCTGATGGCTGAGATGAGAATGTGTATACACGTCGCCAGGTGACACCGAGAACCTATCCATCTCAGCCCGACGACTAAGATCGAAGTGTATACACATCCGGAGATGACTCCCAGAAGTCGTCCGTCACGGCCTGATGGCTGAGATCAGAATGTGTATACATATTCCGAGGTAACTCTGAGTAGTCATCCATCTCGGCCTGATTCTTGAGATCGAAGTGTATACACGTTCCGAGGTGACTCCGAAAAGTCATCGATCTCGGCCTGATGGCTGACGTGAGAATGAGTATACACATTCCGGGGCGACTCCGAAAAGTCATCGTTCTCGGCCTGATGGCTGAGATGAGAATGTGTATTCACATTCCGGGGTAACTCCGAGAAGTCATTCATCTCGGCATAAAGCCCAAGATGAGGATGTATACACATCCGAAGGTGACTCCAAGAAGTTATACATCTCGGCCCGATGGCTAAGCTAAGGATGTGTGTCCATATTCCGAGGTAACTCCGCGATGTCGTCCATCTCAGCCTGATGGCTGAGGTGACAATGCGTATACACATTCCGAAACGACTCCAAGAAGTCACCCATCTCGGCCTGATGGCTAAGATAACAATGTGTATACACATTCCTAGGTGACCCCGAGAAGCCATCCATGTCCTCTTGATGGCCTAGATCAAAGTGTATACACATCCGGAGGTGACTCCGAGAAGTTATGCGTCTCAGCCTGATGGCTAAGATCAGGATGCGTGTCCATATTCCGAGGTAACTCCGCGAAGTCGTCCATCTCGGCCTGATGACTGAGGTGACAATGCGTATACACATTGCGGGCCGACTCCGACAAGTCATCGTTCTCGGCCTGATGGCTGACGTGAGAATGTGTATACACATTCCGGGGTAACGCTGAGAAGTCATTTATCTCGGCATAAAGCCCAAGATGAGGATGTATACACATCCGAAGGTGACTCCAAGAAGTTATACATCTCGGCCTGATGGCTAAGCTAAGGATGCGTGTCCATATTCCGAGGTAAATCCGAGAAGTCGTCCATCTCGGCCTGATGGCTGAGATCAAAGTGTATACACATCCGGAGGTGACTTCGAGAAGTTATCCATCTCGGCATGATGACTAAGATCAGGATATGTGTCCATATTCCGAGGTAACTCCGCGAAGTCGTCCATCTCGGCCTGATGGCTGAGGTGACAATGCGTATACACATTCCGAAACGACGCCAAGAAGTCACCCTTCTCGGCCTGATGGCTAAGATGACAATGTGAAAACACATTCGGGGGCGACTCCAAGAAGTCACCCATCCCGGCCTAATGACCAAGATGAGGATGTGTATACACATTCCGAAGTAACTCCGAGAATTCATCCATGTCGGCTTCATGGCTGAGATCAAAGTGTATGCACATCCGGAGGTGACTCCGAGAAGTTGAGCATCTCGGCCTGATGGCTAAGATCAGGATGTGTGTCCATATTCCGAGGTAATTCCGAGAAGTCGTCCATCTCGGCCTGATGGCTGAGATCAAAGTGTATACACATCCGGAGGTGACTCCGAGAAGTTATCCATCTCGGCATGATGACTAAGATCAGGATGTGTGTCCATATTCCGAGGTAATTCCGCGAAGTCGTCCATCTCGGCCTGATGGCTGAGATGAGAATGTGTATACACGTCGCCAGGTGACTCCGAGAACCTATCCATCTCAGCCCGACGACTAAGATCGAAGTGTATACACATCCGGAGATGACTCCCAGAAGTCGTCCGTCACGGCCTGATGGCTGAGATCAGAATGTGTATACATATTCCGAGGTAACTCTGAGTAGTCATCCATCTCGGCCTGATTCTTGAGATCGAAGTGTATACACGTTCCGAGGTGACTCCGAAAAGTCATCGATCTCGGCCTGATGGCTGACGTGAGAATGAGTATACACATTCCGGGGCGACTCCGAAAAGTCATCGTTCTCGGCCTGATGGCTGAGATGAGAATGTGTATTCACATTCCGGGGTAACTCCGAGAAGTCATTCATCTCGGCATAAAGCCCAAGATGAGGATGTATACACATCCGAAGGTGACTCCAAGAAGTTATACATCTCGGCCCGATGGCTAAGCTAAGGATGTGTGTCCATATTCCGAGGTAACTCCGCGATGTCGTCCATCTCAGCCTGATGGCTGAGGTGACAATGCGTATACACATTCCGAAACGACTCCAAGAAGTCACCCATCTCGGCCTGATGGCTAAGATAACAATGTGTATACACATTCCTAGGTGACCCCGAGAAGCCATCCATGTCCTCTTGATGGCCTAGATCAAAGTGTATACACATCCGGAGGTGACTCCGAGAAGTTATGCGTCTCAGCCTGATGGCTAAGATCAGGATGCGTGTCCATATTCCGAGGTAACTCCGCGAAGTCGTCCATCTCGGCCTGATGACTGAGGTGACAATGCGTATACACATTGCGGGCCGACTCCGACAAGTCATCGTTCTCGGCCTGATGGCTGACGTGAGAATGTGTATACACATCCGGAGGTGACTTCGAGAAGTTATCCATCTCGGCATGATGACTAAGATCAGGATATGTGTCCATATTCCGAGGTAACTCCGCGAAGTCGTCCATCTCGGCCTGATGGCTGAGGTGACAATGCGTATACACATTCCGAAACGACTCCAAGAAGTCACCCTTCTCGGCCTGATGGCTAAGATGACAATGTGAAAACACATTCGGCGGCGACTCCAAGAAGTCACCCATCCCGGCCTAATGACCAAGATGAGGATGTGTATACACATTCCGAAGTAACTCCGAGAATTCATCCATGTCGGCTTGATGGCTGAGATCAAAGTGTATGCACATCCGGAGGTGACTCCGAGAAGTTGAGCATCTCGGCCTGATGGCTAAGATCAGGATGTGTGTCCATATTCCGAGGTAATTCCGAGAAGTCGTCCATCTCGGCCTGATGGCTGAGATCAAAGTGTATACACATCCGGAGGTGACTTCGAGAAGTTATCCATCTCGGCATGATGACTAAGATCAGGATATGTGTCCATATTCCGAGGTAACTCCGCGAAGTCGTCCATCTCGGCCTGATGGCTGAGGTGACAATGCGTATACACATTCCGAAACGACTCCAAGAAGTCACCCTTCTCGGCCTGATGGCTAAGATGACAATGTGAAAACACATTCGGGGGCGACTCCAAGAAGTCACCCATCCCGGCCTAATGACCAAGATGAGGATGTGTATACACATTCCGAAGTAACTCCGAGAATTCATCCATGTCGGCTTGATGGCTGAGATCAAAGTGTATGCACATCCGGAGGTGACTCCGAGAAGTTGAGCATCTCGGCCTGATGGCTAAGATCAGGATGTGTGTCCATATTCCGAGGTAATTCCGAGAAGTCGTCCATCTCGGCCTGATGGCTGAGATCAAAGTGTATACACATCCGGAGGTGACTCCGAGAAGTTATCCATCTCGGCATGATGAGTAAGATCAGGATGTGTGTCCATATTCCGAGGTAACTCCGCGAAGTCGTCCATCTCGGCCTGATGGCTGAGATGAGAATGTGTATACACGTCGCCAGGTGACACCGAGAACCTATCCATCTCAGCCCGACGACTAAGATCGAAGTGTATACACATCCGGAGATGACTCCCAGAAGTCGTCCGTCACGGCCTGATGGCTGAGATCAGAATGTGTATACATATTCCGAGGTAACTCTGAGTAGTCATCCATCTCGGCCTGATTCTTGAGATCGAAGTGTATACACGTTCCGAGGTGACTCCGAAAAGTCATCGATCTCGGCCTGATGGCTGACGTGAGAATGAGTATACACATTCCGGGGCGACTCCGAAAAGTCATCGTTCTCGGCCTGATGGCTGAGATGAGAATGTGTATTCACAATCCGGGGTAACTCCGAGAAGTCATTCATCTCGGCATAAAGCCCAAGATGAGGATGTATACACATCCGAAGGTGACTCCAAGAAGTTATACATCTCGGCCCGATGGCTAAGCTAAGGATGTGTGTCCATATTCCGAGGTAACTCCGCGATGTCGTCCATCTCAGCCTGATGGCTGAGGTGACAATGCGTATACACATTCCGAAACGACTCCAAGAAGTCACCCATCTCGGCCTGATGGCTAAGATAACAATGTGTATACACATTCCTAGGTGACCCCGAGAAGCCATCCATGTCCTCTTGATGGCCTAGATCAAAGTGTATACACATCCGGAGGTGACTCCGAGAAGTTATGCGTCTCAGCCTGATGGCTAAGATCAGGATGCGTGTCCATATTCCGAGGTAACTCCGCGAAGTCGTCCATCTCGGCCTGATGACTGAGGTGACAATGCGTATACACATTGCGGGCCGACTCCGACAAGTCATCGTTCTCGGCCTGATGGCTGACGTGAGAATGTGTATACACATTCCGGGGTAACGCTGAGAAGTCATTCATCTCGGCATAAAGCCCAAGATGAGGATGTATACACATCCGAAGGTGACTCCAAGAAGTTATACATCTCGGCCTGATGGCTAAGCTAAGGATGCGTGTCCATATTCCGAGGTAAATCCGAGAAGTCGTCCATCTCGGCCTGATGGCTGAGATCAAAGTCTATACACATCCGGAGGTGACTCCGAGAAGTCATCCGTCTCGGCATGATGACTAAGATCAGGATGTGTGTCCATATTCCGAGGTAACTCCGAAATGTCGTCCATCTCGGCCTGATGGCTGAGGTGACAATGCGTATACACATTCCGAAACGACTCCAAGAAGTCACCCTTCTCGGCCTGATGGCTAAGATGACAATGTCAAAACACATTCGGAGGCGACTCCAAGAAGTCACCCATCCCGGCCGAATGACCAAGATGAGGATGTGTATACACATTCCGAAGTAACTCCGAGAATTCATCCATGCCGGCTTGATGGCTGAGATCAAAGTGTAAGCACATCCGGAGGTGACTCCGAGAAGTTATACATCTCGGCCTGATGGCTGACGTGAGAATGAGTATACACATTCCGGGGCGACTCCGAAAAGGCATCGTTCTCGGCCTGATGGCTGAGATGACAATGTGTATACACATTCCGGGGTAACTCCGAGAAGACGGCCATCTCGGCCTGATGGCTGACGTGAGAATGTGTATACACATTCCGGGGTAACTCTGAGAAGTCATTCATCTCGGCATAAAGCCCAAGATGAGGATGTATACACATCCGAAGGTGACTCCAAGAAGTTATACATCTCGGCCTGATGGCTAAGCTAAGGATGCGTGTCCATATTCCGAGGTAAATCCGAGAAGTCGTCCATCTCGGCCTGATGGCTGAGATCAAAGTGTATACACATCCGGAGGTGACTTCGAGAAGTTATCCATCTCGGCATGATGACTAAGATCAGGATATGTGTCCATATTCCGAGGTAACTCCGCGAAGACGTCCATCTCGGCCTGATGGCTGAGGTGACAATGCGTATACACATTCCGAAACGACTCCAAGAAGTCACCCTTCTCGGCCTGATGGCTAAGATGACAATGTGAAAACACATTCGGAGGCGACTCCAAGAAGTCACCCATCCCGGCCTAATGACCAAGATGAGGATGTGTATACACATTCCGAAGTAACTCCGAGAATTCATCCATGTCGGCTTGATGGCTGAGATCAAAGTGTATGCACATCCGGAGGTGACTCCGAGAAGTTGAGCATCTCGGCCTGATGGCTAAGATCAGGATGTGTGTCCATATTCCGAGGTAATTCCGAGAAGTCGTCCATCTCGGCCTGATGGCTGAGATCAAAGTGTATACACATCCGGAGGTGACTCCGAGAAGTTATCCATCTCGGCATGATGACTAAGATCAGGATGTGTGTCCATACTCCGAGGTAACTCCGCGAAGTCGTCCATCACGGCCTGATGGCTGAGATGAGAATGTGTGTATACATGCCGGGGCCGCTCCGAGAAGTTATCCATCACGGCCTGGTGGCTGATGTGAGAATGTGCATACACGTCGCGGGGTGACTCCGAGAACTTCTCCATCTCAGCCCGACGACTAAGATCGAAGTGTATACACAGGCGGAGATGACTCATAGAAGTCATCCATCTCGGCCTGATCGGTAAGATCAGGATGTGTATACATATTCCGAGGCAACTGTGAGTAGTCATCCATCTCGGCCTGATTCTTGAGATCGAAGTGTATACACGTTCCGAGGTGACTCCGAAAAGTCATCGATCTCGGCCTGATGGCTGACGTGAGAATGAGTATACACATTCCGGGGCGACTCCGAAAAGTCATCGTTCTCGGCCTGATGGCTGAGATGAGAATGTGTATTCACATTCCGGGGTAACTCCGAGAAGTCATTCATCTCGGCATAAAGCCCAAGATGAGGATGTATACACATCCGAAGGTGACTCCAAGAAGTTATACATCTCGGCCCGATGGCTAAGCTAAGGATGTGTGTCCATATTCCGAGGTAACTCCGCGATGTCGTCCATCTCGGCCTGATGGCTGAGGTGACAATGCGTATACACATTCCGAAACGACTCCAAGAAGTCACCCATCTCGGCCTGATGGCTAAGATAACAATGTGTATACACATTCCTAGGTGACCCCGAGAAGCCATCCATGTCCTCTTGATGGCTTAGATCAAAGTGTATACACATCCGGAGGTGACTCCGAGAAGTTATGCGTCTCAGCCTGATGGCTAAGATCAGGATGCGTGTCCATATTCCGAGGTAACCCCGCAAAGTCGTCCATCTCGGCCTGATGGCTGAGGTGACAATGCGTATACACATTGCGGGCCGACTCCGACAAGTCATCGTTCTCGGCCTGATGGCTGACGTGAGAATGTGTATACACATTCCGGGGTAACGCTGAGAAGTCATTCATCTCGGCATACAGCCCAAGATGAGGATGTATACACATCCGAAGGTGACTCCAAGAAGTTATACATCTCGGCCTGATGGCTAAGCTAAGGATGTGGGTCCGTATTCCGAGGTAACTCCGAGAAGTCGTCCATCTCGGCCTGATGGCTGAGATCAAAGAGTATACACATCCGGAGGTAACTCCGAGAAGTTATCCATCTCGGCATGATGACTAAGATCAGGATATGTATCCATATTCCGAGGTAACTCCGCGAAGTCGTCCATCTTGGCCTGATGGCTGAGGTGACAATGCGTATACACATTGCGGGCCGACTCCGGCAAGTCATCGTTCTCGGCCTGATGGCTGCGATGACAATGTGTATACACATTCCGGGGTAACTCCGAGAAGACGTCCATCTCGGCCTGATCGCTAAGATGACAATGTGTATACACATTCCTCCTAGGTGACCCCGAGAAGCCATCCATGTCCTCTTGATGGCTGAGATCAGAGTGTATACACATCCGGAGGTGACTCTAAGAAGTTATACATCTCGGCCTGATGGCTAAGCTAAGGATGCGTGTCCATACTCCGAGGTAACTCCGCGAAGTCGTCCATCACGGCCTGATGGCTGAGATGAGAATGTGTGTATACATGCCGGGGCCGCTCCGAGAAGTTATCCATCACGGCCTGGTGGCTGATGTGAGAATGTGCATACACGTCGCGGGGTGACTCCGAGAACTTCTCCATCTCAGCCCGACGACTAAGATCGAAGTGTATACACAGGCGGAGATGACTCATAGAAGTCATCCATCTCGGCCTGATGGGTAAGATCAGGATGTGTATACATATTCCGAGGCAACTGTGAGTAGTCATCCATCTCGGCCTGATTCTTGAGATCGAAGTGTATACACGTTCCGAGGTGACTCCGAAAAGTCATCGATCTCGGCCTGATGGCTGACGTGAGAATGAGTATACACATTCCGGGGCGACTCCGAAAAGTCATCGTTCTCGGCCTGATGGCTGAGATGAGAATGTGTATTCACATTCCGGGGTAACTCCGAGAAGTCATTCATCTCGGCATAAAGCCCAAGATGAGGATGTATACACATCCGAAGGTGACTCCAAGAAGTTATACATCTCGGCTCGATGGCTAAGCTAAGGATGTGTGTCCATATTCCGAGGTAACTCCGCGATGTCGTCCATCTCGGCCTGATGGCTGAGGTGACAATGCGTATACACATTCCGAAACGACTCCAAGAAGTCACCCATCTCGGCCTGATGGCTAAGATAACAATGTGTATACACATTCCTAGGTGACCCCGAGAAGCCATCCATGTCCTCTTGATGGCTTAGATCAAAGTGTATACACATCCGGAGGTGACTCCGAGAAGTTATGCGTCTCAGCCTGATGGCTAAGATCAGGATGCGTGTCCATATTCCGAGGTAACCCCGCAAAGTCGTCCATCTCGGCCTGATGGCTGAGGTGACAATGCGTATACACATTGCGGGCCGACTCCGACAAGTCATCGTTCTCGGCCTGATGGCTGACGTGAGAATGTGTATACACATTCCGGGGTAACGCTGAGAAGTCATTCATCTCGGCATACAGCCCAAGATGAGGATGTATACACATCCGAAGGTGACTCCAAGAAGTTATACATCTCGGCCTGATGGCTAAGCTAAGGATGTGGGTCCGTATTCCGAGGTAACTCCGAGAAGTCGTCCATCTCGGCCTGATGGCTGAGATCAAAGAGTATACACATCCGGAGGTAACTCCGAGAAGTTATCCATCTCGGCATGATGACTAAGATCAGGATATGTATCCATATTCCGAGGTAACTCCGCGAAGTCGTCCATCTTGGCCTGATGGCTGAGGTGACAATGCGTATACACATTGCGGGCCGACTCCGGCAAGTCATCGTTCTCGGCCTGATGGCTGCGATGACAATGTGTATACACATTCCGGGGTAACTCCGAGAAGACGTCCATCTCGGCCTGATCGCTAAGATGACAATGTGTATACACATTCCTCCTAGGTGACCCCGAGAAGCCATCCATGTCCTCTTGATGGCTGAGATCAAAGTGTATACACATCCGGAGGTGACTCTAAGAAGTTATACATCTCGGCCTGATGGCTAAGCTAAGGATGCGTGTCCATATTCCGAGGTAAATCCGAGAAGTCGTCCATCTCGGCCTGATGGCTGAGATCAAAGTGTATACACATCCGGAGGTGACTTCGAGAAGTTATCCATCTCGGCATGATGACTAAGATCAGGATATGTGTCCATATTCCGACGTAATTCCGAGAAGTCGTCCATCTCGGCCTGATGGCTGAGATCAAAGTGTATACACATCCGGAGGTGACTCCGAGAAGTTATCCATCTCGGCATGATGACTAAGATCAGGATGTGTGTCCATACTCCGAGGTAACTCCGCGAAGTCGTCCATCACGGCCTGATGGCTGAGATGAGAATGTGTGTATACATGCCGGGGCCGCTCCGAGAAGTTATCCATCACGGCCTGGTGGCTGAGATCAAAGTGTATACACATCCGGAGGTGACTTCGAGAAGTTATCCATCTCGGCATGATGACTAAGATCAGGATATGTGTCCATATTCCGAGGTAACTCCGCGAAGTCGTCCATCTCGGCCTGATGGCTGAGGTGACAATGCGTATACACATTCCGAAACGACTCCAAGAAGTCACCCTTCTCGGCCTGATGGCTAAGATGACAATGTGAAAACACATTCGGAGGCGACTCCAAGAAGTCACCCATCCCGGCCTAATGACCAAGATGAGGATGTGTATACACATTCCGAAGTAACTCCGAGAATTCATCCATGTCGGCTTGATGGCTGAGATCAAAGTGTATGCACATCCGGAGGTGACTCCGAGAAGTTGAGCATCTCGGCCTGATGGCTAAGATCAGGATGTGTGTCCATATTCCGAGGTAATTCCGAGAAGTCGTCCATCTCGGCCTGATGGCTGAGATCAAAGTGTATACACATCCGGAGGTGACTCCGAGAAGTTATCCATCTCGGCATGATGACTAAGATCAGGATGTGTGTCCATACTCCGAGGTAACTCCGCGTAGTCGTCCATCACGGCCTGATGGCTGAGGTGACAATGCGTATACACATTCCGAAACGACTCCAAGAAGTCACCCATCTCGGCCTGATGGCTAAGATAACAATGTGTATACACATTCCTAGGTGACCCCGAGAAGCCATCCATGTCCTCTTGATGGCTTAGATCAAAGTGTATACACATCCGGAGGTGACTCCGAGAAGTTATGCGTCTCAGCCTGATGGCTAAGATCAGGATGCGTGTCCATATTCCGAGGTAACCCCGCAAAGTCGTCCATCTCGGCCTGATGGCTGAGGTGACAATGCGTATACACATTGCGGGCCGACTCCGACAAGTCATCGTTCTCGGCCTGATGGCTGACGTGAGAATGTGTATACACATTCCGGGGTAACGCTGAGAAGTCATTCATCTCGGCATACAGCCCAAGATGAGGATGTATACACATCCGAAGGTGACTCCAAGAAGTTATACATCTCGGCCTGATGGCTAAGCTCAGGATGTCTGTCCATATTCCGAGGTAACTCCGAGAAGTCGTCCATCTCGGCCTGATGGCTGAGATGACAATGCGTAGACGCATTCCGAGGCGACTCCAAGATGTCATCCATCACGGCCTGATGGCTAAGATGACAATGTGTATACACATTCCGGGGTAACTCCGAGAAGACGTCCATCTCGGCCTGATCGCTCAGATGACAATGTGTATACACATTCCTCCTAGGTGACCCCGAGAAGCCATCCATGTCCTCTTGATGGCTGAGATCAAAGTGTATACACATCCGGAGGTGACTCTAAGAAGTTATACATCTCGGCCTGATGGCTAAGCTCAGGATGTGTGTCCATATTCCGAGGTAACTCCGAGAAGTCGTCCATCTCGGCCTGATGGCTGAGATGACAATGCGTAGACGCATTCCGAGGCGACTCCAAGATGTCATCCATCACGGCCTGATGGCTAAGATGACAATGTGTATACACATTCCGGGGCGACTCCGAAAGGTCATCGTTGTCGGCCTAATGGCTGAGGTGAGAATGAGTATTCACATTCCGGGGCGACTCCGAAAAGTCATCGTTCTGGGCCGGATGCCTAATATGACAATGTGTATACACATTCCGGGGTGACTCTGAGAAGTCATCCATCACGGCCTGGTGGCTGATATGAGAATGTGTATACACGTCGCGGGGTGACTCCGAGAACTTATCCATCTCAGCCCGACGACTAAGATCGAAGTGTATACACATCCGGAGATGACTCATAGAAGTCATCCATCTCGGCCTGATGGCTAAGATCAGGATGTGTATACATATTCCGAGGTGACTCCGAAAAGTCATCGATCTCGGCCTGATGGCTGACGTGAGAATGAGTATACACATTCCGGGGCGACTCCGAAAAGTCATCGTTCTCGGCCTGATGGCTGAGATGAGAATGAGTATACACATTCCGGGGCGACTCCGAAAAGTCATCGTTCTCGGCCTGATGGCTGAGATGAGAATGTGTATACACATTCCGGGGCGACTCCGAAAGGTCATCGTTGTCGGCCTGATGGCTGACGTGAGAATGAGTATTCACATTCCGGGGTAACTCCGAGAAGTCATTCATCTCGGCATAAAGCCCAAGATGAGGATGTATACACATCCGAAGGTGACTCCAAGAAGTTATACATCTCGGCCCGATGGCTAAGCTAAGGATGTGTGTCCATATTCCGAGGTAACTCCGAGAAGTCGTCCATCTCGGCCTGATGGCTGAGATCAAAGTCTATACACATCCGGAGGTGACTCCGAGAAGTCATCCGTCTCGGCATGATGACTAAGATCAGGATGTGTGTCCATATTCCGAGGTAACTCCGAAATGTCGTCCATCTCGGCCTGATGGCTGAGGTGACAATGCGTATACACATTCCGATAAGACTCCAAGAAGTCACCCTTCTCGGCCTGATGGCTAAGATGACAATGTGAAAACACATTCGGAGGCGACTCCAAGAAGTCACCCATCCCGGCCTACTGACCAAGATGAGGATGTGTACACACATTCCGAAGTAACTCCGAGAATTCATCACTGTCGGCTTGATGGCTGAGATCAAAGTGTATAAACATCCGGAGGTGACTCCGAGAAGTTATACATCTCGGCATGATGGCTAAGATGACAATGTGAAAACAAATTCGGAGGCGACTCCAAGAAGTCACCCATCCCGGCTTAATGACCAAGATGAGGATGTGTATACACATTCCGAAGTAACTCCGAGAATTCATCCATGTCGGCTTGATGGCTGAGATCAAAGTGTATACACATCCGGAGGTGACTCCGAGAAGTTATCCATCTCGGCATGATGACTAAGATCAGGATATATGTCCATATTCCGAGGTAACTCCGCGAAGTCGTCCATCTCGGCCTGATGGCTGAGGTGACAATGCGTATACACATTGCGGGCCGACTCCGACAAGTCATCGTTCTCGGCCTGATGGCTGACGTGAGAATGTGTATACACATTCCGGGGTAACGCTGAGAAGTCATTCATCTCGGCATAAAGCCCAAGATGAGGATGTATACACATCCGAAGGTGACTCCAAGAAGTTATACATCTCGGCCTGATGGCTAAGCTAAGGATGCGTGTCCATATTCCGAGGTAAATCCGAGAAGTCGTCCATCTCGGCCTGATGGCTGAGATCAAAGTGTATACACATCCGGAGGTGACTTCGAGAAGTTATCCATCTCGGCATGATGACTAAGATCAGGATATGTGTCCATATTCCGAGGTAACTCCGCGAAGTCGTCCATCCCGGCCTAATGACCAAGATGAGGATGTGTATACACATTCCGA
This sequence comes from Trypoxylon attenuatum, assembly GCA_963989405.1. Taxonomy (NCBI): domain Eukaryota; kingdom Metazoa; phylum Arthropoda; class Insecta; order Hymenoptera; family Crabronidae; genus Trypoxylon; species Trypoxylon attenuatum. Next base: position 7,542,579 of record OZ022492.1, on the reverse strand, counting down.
AGTAACTCCGAGAATTCATCCGTGCCGGCTTGATGGCTGAGATCAAAGTGTAAGCACATCCGGAGGTGACTCCGAGAAGTTATACATCTCGGCCTGATGGCTAAGATCAGGATGTGTGTCCATATTCCGAGGTAATTCCGAGAAGTCGTCCATCTCTGCCTGATGGCTAAGATGACAATGTGTATACACATTGCGAGGCGACTCCAAGAAGTCACCCGTCACGGCCTGGTGGCTGAGATGAGAATGTGTATACACGTCGCCAGGTGACTCCGAGAACCTATCCATCTCAGCCCGACGACTAAGATCGACGTGTATACACATCCGGAGATGACTCCCAGAAGTCGTCCGTCACGGCCTGATGACTGAGATGAGAATGTGTGTACACATGCCGGGGCCGCTCCGAGAAGTTAGCCATCACGGCCTGGTGGCTGATGTGAGAATGTGCATACACGTCGCGGGGTGACTCCGAGAACTTCTCCATCTCAGCCCGACGATTAAGATCGAAGTGTATACACATCCGGAGATGACTCATAGAAGTCATCCATCTCGGCCTGATGGCTAAGATCAGGATGTGTATATATATTCGGAGGTAACTCTGAGAAGTCATCCATCTCGTCCTGATTCTTGAGATCGAAGTGTATACAGGTTCCGAGGTGACTCCGAAAACTCATTGATCTCGGCCTGATGGCTGACGTGAGAATGAGTATACACATTCCGGGGCGACTCCGAAAAGGCATCGTTCTCGGCCTGATGGCTGAGATGACAATGTGTATACACATTCCGGGGTAACTCCGAGAAGACGTCCATCCCGGCCTAATGACCAAGACGAGGATGTGTATACACATTCCGAAGTAACTCCGAGAATTCATCCATGTCGGCTTGATGGCTGAGATCAAAGTGTATGCACATCCGGAGGTGACTCCGAGAAGTTATGCATCTCGGCCTGATGGCTAAGATCAGGATGTGTGTCCATATTCCGAGGTAATTCCGAGAAGTCATCCATCTCGTCCTGATTCTTGAGATCGAAGTGTATACAGGTTCCGAGGTGACTCCGAAAAGTCATCGATCTCGGCCTGATGGCTGACGTGAGAATGAGTATACACATTCCGGGGCGACTCCGAAAAGGCATCGTTCTCGGCCTGATGGCTGAGATGACAATGTGTATACACATTCCGAAGTAACTCCGAGAATTCATCCATGTCGGCTTGATGGCTGAGATCAAAGTGTATACACATCCGGAGGTGACTCCGAGAAGTTATCCATCTCGGCATGATGACTAAGATCAGGATATATGTCCATATTTCGAGGTAACTCCGCGAAGTCGTCCATCTCGGCCTGATGGCTGAGGTGACAATGCGTATACACATTGCGGGCCGACTCCGACAAGTCATCGTTCTCGGCCTGATGGCTGACGTGAGAATGTGTATACACATTCCGGGGTAACGCTGAGAAGTCATTCATCTCGGCATAAAGCCCAAGATGAGGATGTATACACATCCGAAGGTGACTCCAAGAAGTTATACATCTCGGCCTGATGGCTAAGCTAAGGATGCGTGTCCATATTCCGAGGTAAATCCGAGAAGTCGTCCATCTCGGCCTGATGGCTGAGGTGACAATGCGTATACACATTCCGAAACGACTCCAAGAAGTCACCCTTCTCGGCCTGATGGCTAAGATGACAATGTGAAAACACATTCGGAGGCGACTCCAAGAAGTCACCATTCCCGGCCTAATGACCAAGATGAGGATGTGTATACACATTCCGAAGTAACTCCGAGAATTCATCCATGCCGGCTTGATGGCTGAGATCAAAGTGTAAGCACATCCGGAGGTGACTCCGAGAAGTTATACATCTCGGCCTGATGGCTAAGATCAGGATGTGTGTCCATATTCCGAGGTAATTCCGAAAAGTCATCGATCTCGGCCTGATGGCTGACGTGAGAATGAGTATACACATTCCGGGGCGACTCCGAAAAGGCAGCGTTCTCGGCCTGATGGCTGAGATGACAATGTGTATACACATTCCGGGGTAACTCCGAGAAGACGGCCATCTCGGCCTGATGGCTAAGGTGACAATGCGTATACACATTCCGAAACGACTCCAAGAAGTCACCCTTCTCGGCCTGATGGCTAAGATGACAATGTCAAAACACATTCGGAGGCGACTCCAAGAAGTCACCCATCCCGGCCTAATGACCAAGATGAGGATGTGTATACACATTCCGAAGTAACTCCGAGATTTCATCCATGCCGGCTTGATGGCTGAGATCAAAGTGTAAGCACATCCGGAGGTGACTCCGAGAAGTTATACATCTCGGCCTGATGGCTGACGTGAGAATGAGTATACACATTCCGGGGCGACTTCGAAAAGGCATCGTTCTCGGCCTGATGGCTGAGATGACAATGTGTATACACATTCCGGGGTAACTCCGAGAAGACGGCCATCTCAGGCTGATGGCTGACGTGAGCATGTGTATACACATTCCGGGGTAACTCTGAGAAGTCATTCATCTCGGCATAAAGCCCAAGATGAGGATGTATACACATCCGAAGGTGACTCCAAGAAGTTATACATCTCGGCCTGATGGCTAAGCTAAGGATGCGTGTCCATATTCCGAGGTAACACCGAGAAGTCGTCCATCTCGGCCTGATGGCTGAAATCAAAGTCTATACACATCCGGAGGTGACTCCGAGAAGTTATCCATCTCGGCATGATGACTAAGATCAGGATATGTGTCCATATTCCGAGGACACTCCGCGAAGTCGTCCATCTCGGCCTGATGGCTGAGGTGACAATGCGTATACACATTGCGGGCCGACTCCGACAAGTCATCGTTCTCGGCCTGATGGCTGACGTGAGAATGTGTATACACATTCCGGGGTAACGCTGAGAAGTCATTCATCTCGGCATAAAGCCCAAGATGAGGATGTATACACATCCGAAGGTGACTCCAAGAAGTTATACATCTCGGCCTGATGGCTAAGCTAAGGATGCGTGTCCATATTCCGAGGTAAATCGGAGAAGTCGTCCATCTCGGCCTGATGGCTGAGATCAAAGTGTATACACATCCGGAGGTGACTTCGAGAAGTTATCCATCTCGGCATGATGACTAAGATCAGGATATGTGTCCATATTCCGAGGTAACTCCGCGAAGTCGTCCATCTCGGCCTGATGGCTGAGGTGACAATGCGTATACACATTGCGGGCCGACTCCGACAAGTCATCGTACTCGGCCTGATGGCTGACGTGAGAATGTGTATACACATTCCGGGGTAACGCTGAGAAGTCATTCATCTCAGCATAAAGCCCAAGATGAGGATGTATACACATCCGAAGGTGACTCCAAGAAGTTATGCGTCTCAGCCTGATGGCTAAGATCAGGATGCGTGTCCATATTCCGAGGTAACTCCGCGAAGTCGTCCATCTCGGCCTGATGGCTGAGGTGACAATGCGTATACACATTGCGGGCCGACTCCGACAAGTCATCGTTCTCGGCCTCATGGCTGACGTGAGAATGTGTATACACATCCCAGGGTAACGCTGAGAAGTCATTCATCTCAACATAAAGCCCAAGATGAGGATGTATACACATCCGAAGGTGACTCCAAGAAGTTATACATGTCGGCCTGATGGCTAAGCTAAGGATGTGTGTCCATATTCCGAGGTAACTCCGAGAAGTCGTCCATCTCGGCCTGATGGCTGATATCAAAGTGTATACACATCCGGAGGTGACTCCGAGAAGTTATCCATCTCGGCATGATGACTAAGATCAGGATATGTATCCATATTCCGAGGTAACTCCGCGAAGTCGTCCATCTCGGCCTGATGGCTGAGGTGACAATGCGTATACACATTGCGGGCCGACTCCGACAAGTCATCGTTCTCGGCCTGATGGCTGAGATGACAATGTGTATACACATTCCGGGGTAACTCCGAGAAGACGTCCATCTCGGCCTGATGGCTAAGATGACAATGTGTATACACATTCCTAGGTGACCCCGAGAAGCCATCCATGTCCTCTTGATGGCTGAGATCAAAGTGTATACACATCCGGAGGTGACTCTAAGAAGTTATACATCTCGGCCTGATGGCTAAGCTAAGGATGTGTGTCCATATTCCGAGGTAACTCCGAGAAGTCGTCCATCTCGGCCTGATGGCTGAGATGACAATGCGTAGACGCATTCCGAGGCGACTCCAAGATGTCATCCATCACGGCCTGATGGCTAAGATGACAATGTGTATACACATTCCGGGGCGACTCCGAAAGGTCATCGTTGTCGGCCTGATGGCTGACGTGAGAATGAGTATTCACATTCCGGGGCGACTCCGAAAAGTCATCGTTCTGGGCCGGATGCCTAATATGACAATGTGTATACACATTCCGGGGTGACTCTGAGAAGTCATCCATCACGGCCTGGTGGCTGATATGAGAATGTGTATACACGTCGCGGGGTGACTCCGAGAACTTATCCATCTCAGCCCGACGACTAAGATCGAAGTGTATACACATCCGGAGATGACTCATAGAAGTCATCCATCTCGGCCTGATGGCTAAGATCAGGATGTGTATACATATTCCGAGGTGACTCCGAAAAGTCATCGATCTCGGCCTGATGGCTGAGGTGAGAATGAGTATACACAGTCCGGGGCGACTCTGAAAAGGCATCGTTCTCGGCCTGATGGCTGAGATGACAATGTGTATACACATTCCGGGGTAACTCCGAGAAGACGGCCATCTCGGCCTGATGGCTGAGGTGACAATGCGTATACACATTCCGAAACGACTCCAAGAAGTCACCCTTCTCGGCCTGATGGCTAAGATGACAATGTCAAAACACATTCGGAGGCGACTCCAAGAAGTCACCCATCCCGGCCTAATGACCAAGATGAGGATGTGTATACACATTCCGAAGTAACTCCGAGAAGTCATCCATGCCGGCTTGATGGCTGAGATCAAAGTGTAAGCACATCCGGAGGTGACTCCGAGAAGTTATACATCTCGGCCTGATGGCTGACGTGAGAATGAGTATACACATTCCGGGGCGACTCCGAAAAGGCATCGTTCTCGGCCTGATGGCTGAGATGACAATGTGTATACACATTCCGGGGTAACTCCGAGAAGACGGCCATCTCGGCCTGATGGCTCACGTGAGCATGTGTATACACATTCCGGGGTAACTCTGAGAAGTCATTCATCTCGGCATAAAGCCCAAAATGAGGATGTATACACATCCGAAGGTGACTCCAAGAAGTTATACATCTCGGCCTGATGGCTAAGCTAAGGATGCGTGTCCATATTCCGAGGTAACACCGAGAAGTCGTCCATCTCGGCCTGATGGCTGAGATCAAAGTCTATACACATCCGGAGGTGACTCCGAGAAGTTATCCATCTCGGCATGATGACTAAGATCAGGATATGTGTCCATATTCCAAGGACACTCCGCGAAGTCGTCCATCTCGGCCTGATGGCTGAGGTGACAATGCGTATCCACATTGCGGGCCGACTCCGACAAGTCATCGTTCTCGGCCTCATGGCTGACGTGAGAATGTGTATACACATCCCAGGGTAACGCTGAGAAGTCATTCATCTCAGCATAAAGCCCAAGATGAGGATGTATACACATCCGAAGGTGACTCCAAGATGTTATACATGTCGGCCTGATGGCTAAGCTAAGGATGTGTGTCCATATTCCGAGGTAACTCCGAGAAGTCGTCCATCTCGGCCTGATGGCTGATATCAAAGTGTATACACATCCGGAGGTGACTCCGAGAAGTTATCCATCTCGGCATGATGACTAAGATCAGGATATGTATCCATATTCCGAGGTAACTCCGCGAAGTCGTCCATCTCGGCCTGATGGCTGAGGTGACAATGCGTATACACATTGCGGGCCGACTCCGACAAGTCATCGTTCTCGGCCTGATGGCTGAGATGACAATGTGTATACACATTCCGGGGTAACTCCGAGAAGACGTCCATCTCGGCCTGATGGCTAAGATGACAATGTGTATACACATTCCTAGGTGACCCCGAGAAGCCATCCATGTCCTCTTGATGGCTGAGATCAAAGTGTATACACATCCGGAGGTGACTCTAAGAAGTTATACATCTCGGCCTGATGGCTAAGCTAAGGATGTGTGTCCATATTCCGAGGTAACTCCGAGAAGTCGTCCATCTCGGCCTGATGGCTGAGATGACAATGCGTAGACGCATTCCGAGGCGACTCCAAGATGTCATCCATCACGGCCTGATGGCTAAGATGACAATGTGTATACACATTCCGGGGCGACTCCGAAAGGTCATCGTTGTCGGCCTGATGGCTGACGTGAGAATGAGTATTCACATTCCGGGGCGACTCCGAAAAGTCATCGTTCTGGGCCGGATGCCTAATATGACAATGTGTATACACATTCCGGGGTGACTCTGAGAAGTCATCCATCACGGCCTGGTGGCTGATATGAGAATGTGTATACACGTCGCGGGGTGACTCCGAGAACTTATCCATCTCAGCCCGACGACTAAGATCGAAGTGTATACACATCCGGAGATGACTCATAGAAGTCATCCATCTCGGCCTGATGGCTAAGATCAGGATGTGTATACATATTCCGAGGTGACTCCGAAAAGTCATCGATCTCGGCCTGATGGCTGAGGTGAGAATGAGTATACACAGTCCGGGGCGACTCTGAAAAGGCATCGTTCTCGGCCTGATGGCTGAGATGACAATGTGTATACACATTCCGGGGTAACTCCGGGAAGACGGCCATCTCGGCCTGATGGCTGAGGTGACAATGCGTATACACATTCCGAAACGACTCCAAGAAGTCACCCTTCTCGGCCTGATGGCTAAGATGACAATGTCAAAACACATTCGGAGGCGACTCCAAGAAGTCACCCATCCCGGCCTAATGACCAAGATGAGGATGTGTATACACATTCCGAAGTAACTCCGAGAAGTCATCCATGCCGGCTTGATGGCTGAGATCAAAGTGTAAGCACATCCGGAGGTGACTCCGAGAAGTTATACATCTCGGCCTGATGGCTGACGTGAGAATGAGTATACACATTCCGGGGCGACTCCGAAAAGGCATCGTTCTCGGCCTGATGGCTGAGATGACAATGTGTATACACATTCCGGGGTAACTCCGAGAAGACGGCCATCTCGGCCTGATGGCTGACGTGAGCATGTGTATACACATTCCGGGGTAACTCTGAGAAGTCATTCATCTCGGCATAAAGCCCAAAATGAGGATGTATACACATCCGAAGGTGACTCCAAGAAGTTATACATCTCGGCCTGATGGCTAAGCTAAGGATGCGTGTCCATATTCCGAGGTAACACCGAGAAGTCGTCCATCTCGGCCTGATGGCTGAGATCAAAGTCTATACACATCCGGAGGTGACTCCGAGAAGTTATCCATCTCGGCATGATGACTAAGATCAGGATATGTGTCCATATTCCAAGGACACTCCGCGAAGTCGTCCATCTCGGCCTTATGGCTGAGGTGACAATGCGTATACACATTGCGGGCCGACTCCGACAAGTCATCGTTCTAGGCCTGATGGCTGACGTGAGAATGTGTATACACATTCCGGGGTAACGCTGAGAAGTCATTCATCTCGGCATAAAGCCCAAGATGAGGATGTATACACATCGGAAGGTGACTCCAAGAAGTTATACATGTCGGCCTGATGGCTAAGCTAAGGATGTGTGTCCATATTCCGAGGTAACTCCGAGAAGTCGTCCATCTCGGCCTGATGGCTGATATCAAAGTGTATACACATCCGGAGGTGACTCCGAGAAGTTATCCATCTCGGCATGATGACTAAGATCAGGATATGTATCCATATTCCGAGGTAACTCCGCGAAGTCGTCCATCTCGGCCTGATGGCTGAGGTGACAATGCGTATACACATTGCGGGCCGACTCCGACAAGTCATCGTTCTCGGCCTGATGGCTGAGATGACAATGTGTATACACATTCCGGGGTAACTCCGAGAAGACGTCCATCTCGGCCTGATGGCTAAGATGACAATGTGTATACACATTCCTAGGTGACCCCGAGAAGCCATCCATGTCCTCTTGATGGCTGAGATCAAAGTGTATACACATCCGGAGGTGACTCTAAGAAGTTATACATCTCGGCCTGATGGCTAAGCTAAGGATGTGTGTCCATATTCCGAGGTAACTCCGAGAAGTCGTCCATCTCGGCCTGATGGCTGAGATGACAATGCGTAGACGCATTCCGAGGCGACTCCAAGATGTCATCCATCACGGCCTGATGGCTAAGATGACAATGTGTATACACATTCCGGGGCGACTCCGAAAGGTCATCGTTGTCGGCCTGATGGCTGACGTGAGAATGAGTATTCACATTCCGGGGCGACTCCGAAAAGTCATCGTTCTGGGCCGGATGCCTAATATGACAATGTGTATACACATTCCGGGGTGACTCTGAGAAGTCATCCATCACGGCCTGGTGGCTGATATGAGAATGTGTATACACGTCGCGGGGTGACTCCGAGAACTTATCCATCTCAGCCCGACGACTAAGATCGAAGTGTATACACATCCGGAGATGACTCATAGAAGTCATCCATCTCGGCCTGATGGCTAAGATCAGGATGTGTATACATATTCCGAGGTGACTCCGAAAAGTCATCGATCTCGGCCTGATGGCTGAGGTGAGAATGAGTATACACAGTCCGGGGCGACTCTGAAAAGGCATCGTTCTCGGCCTGATGGCTGAGATGACAATGTGTATACACATTCCGGGGTAACTCCGGGAAGACGGCCATCTCGGCCTGATGGCTGAGGTGACAATGCGTATACACATTCCGAAACGACTCCAAGAAGTCACCCTTCTCGGCCTGATGGCTAAGATGACAATGTCAAAACACATTCGGAGGCGACTCCAAGAAGTCACCCATCCCGGCCTAATGACCAAGATGAGGATGTGTATACACATTCCGAAGTAACTCCGAGAAGTCATCCATGCCGGCTTGATGGCTGAGATCAAAGTGTAAGCACATCCGGAGGTGACTCCGAGAAGTTATACATCTCGGCCCGATGGCTGACGTGAGAATGAGTATACACATTCCGGGGCGACTCCGAAAAGGCATCGTTCTCGGCCTGATGGCTGAGATGACAATGTGTATACACATTCCGGGGTAACTCCTAGAAGACGGCCATCTCGGCCGGATGGCTGACGTGAGCATGTGTATACACATTCCGGGGTAACTCTGAGAAGTCATTCATCTCGGCATAAAGCCCAAAATGAGGATGTATACACATCCGAAGGTGACTCCAAGAAGTTATACATCTCGGCCTGATGGCTAAGCTAAGGATGCGTGTCCATATTCCGAGGTAACACCGAGAAGTCGTCCATCTCGGCCTGATGGCTGAGATCAAAGTCTATACACATCCGGAGGTGACTCCGAGAAGTTATCCATCTCGGCATGATGACTAAGATCAGGATATGTGTCCATATTCCAAGGACACTCCGCGAAGTCGCCCATCTCGGCCTGATGGCTGAGGTGACAATGCGTATACACATTGCGGGCCGACTCCGACAAGTCATCGTTCTCGGCCTGATGGCTGACGTGAGAATGTGTATACACATTCCGGGGTAACGCTGAGAAGTCATTCATCTCGGCATAAAGCCCAAGATGAGGATGTATACACATCGGAAGGAGACTCCAAGAAGTTATACATCTCGGCCCGATGGCTAAGCTAAGGATGTGTGTCCATATTCCGAGGTAACTCCGAGAAGTCGTCCATCTCGGCCTGATGGCTGAGATCAAAGTCTATACACATCCGGAGGTGACTCCGAGAAGTCATCCATCTCGGCATGATGACTAAGATCAGGATGTGTGTCCATATTCCGAGGTAACTCCGCGAAGTCGTCCATCTCGGCCTGATGGCTGAGGTGACAATGCGTATACACATTGCGGGCCGACTCCGACAAGTCATCGTTCTCGGCCTGATGGCTGACGTGAGAATGTGTATACACATTCCGGGGTAACGCTGAGAAGTCATTCATCTCGGCATAAAGCCCAAGATGAGGATGTATACACATCCGAAGGTGACTCCAAGAAGTTATACATCTCGGCCTGATGGCTAAGCTAAGGATGCGTGTCCATATTCCGAGGTAAATCGGAGAAGTCGTCCATCTCGGCCTGATGGCTGAGATCAAAGTGTATACACATCCGGAGGTGACTTCGAGAAGTTATCCATCTCGGCATGATGACTAAGATCAGGATATGTGTCCATATTCCGAGGTAACTCCGCGAAGTCGTCCATCTCGGCCTGATGGCTGAGGTGACAATGCGTATACACATTGCGGGCCGACTCCGACAAGTCATCGTACTCGGCCTGATGGCTGACGTGAGAATGTGTATACACATTCCGGGGTAACGCTGAGAAGTCATTCATCTCAGCATAAAGCCCAAGATGAGGATGTATACACATCCGAAGGTGACTCCAAGAAGTTATACATCTCGGCCTGATAGCTAAGCTAAGGATGTGTGTCCATATTCCGAGGTAACTCCGAGAAGTCGTCCATCTCGGCCTGATGGCTGAGGTGACAATGCGTATACACATTGCGGGCCGACTCCGACAAGTCATCGTTCTCGGCCTGATGGCTGACGTGAGAATGTGTATACACATTCCGGGGTAACGCTGAGAAGTCATTCATCTCGGCATAAAGCCCAAGATGAGGATGTATACACATCCGAAGGTGACTCCAAGAAGTTATACATCTCGGCCTGATGGCTAAGCTAAGGATGCGTGTCCATATTCCGAGGTAAATCGGAGAAGTCGTCCATCTCGGCCTGATGGCTGAGATCAAAGTGTATACACATCCGGAGGTGATTTCGAGAAGTTATCCATCTCGGCATGATGACTAAGATCAGGATATGTGTCCATATTCCGAGGTAACTCCGCGAAGTCGTCCATCTCGGCCTGATGGCTGAGGTGACAATGCGTATACACATTGCGGGCCGACTCCGACAAGTCATCGTACTCGGCCTGATGGCTGACGTGAGAATGTGTATACACATTCCGGGGTAACGCTGAGAAGTCATTCATCTCAGCATAAAGCCCAAGATGAGGATGTATACACATCCGAAGGTGACTCCAAGAAGTTATACATCTCGGCCTGATAGCTAAGCTAAGGATGTGTGTCCATATTCCGAGGTAACTCCGAGAAGTCGTCCACCTCGGCCTGATGGCTGAGATCGAAGTCTATACACATCCGGAGGTGACTCCGAGCAGTTATCCATCTCGGCATGATGACTAAGATCAGGATGTGTGTCCATATTCCGAGGTAACTCCGCGAAGTCGTCCATCTCGGCCTGATGGCTGAGGTGACAATGCGTATACACATTGCGGGCCGACTCCGACAAGTCATCGTTCTCGGCCTGATGGCTGACGTGAGAATGTGTATACACCTTCCGGGGTAACGCTGAGAAGTCATTCATCTGGCATAAAGCCCAAGATGAGGATGTATACACATCCGAAGGTGACTCCAAGAAGTTATACATCTCGGCCTGATGGCTAAGCTAAGGACCTGTGTCCATATTCCGAGGTAACTCCGAGAAGTCGTCCATCTCGGCCTGATGGCTGAGATCAAAGTGTATACACATCCGGAGATGACTCATAGAAGTCATCCATCTCGGCCTGATGGGTGAGATCAGGATGTGTATACATATTCCGAGGTAACTCTGAGTAGTCATCCATCTCGGCCTGATTCTTGAGATCGAAGTGTATACACGTTCCGAGGTGACTCCGAAAAGTCATCGATCTCGGCCTGATGCCTGACGTGAGAATGAGTATACACATTCCGGGGCGACTCCGAAAAGTCATCGTTCTCGGCCTGATGGCTGAGATGAGAATGTGTATTCACATTCCGGGGTAACTCCGAGAAGTCATTCATCTCGGCATAAAGCCCAAGATGAGGATGTATACACATCCGAAGGTGACTCCAAGAAGTTATACATCTCGGCCCGATGGCTAAGCTAAGGATGTGTGTCCATATTCCGAGGTAACTCCGCGATGTCGTCCATCTCGGCCTGATGGCTGAGGTGACAATGCGTATACACATTCCGAAACGACTCCAAGAAGTCACCCATCTCGGCCTGATGGCTAAGATAACAATGTGTATGCACATTCCTAGGTGACCCCGAGAAGCCATCCATGTCCTCTTGATGGCTTAGATCAAAGTGTATACACATCCGGAGGTGACTCCGAGAAGTTATGCGTCTCAGCCTGATGGCTAAGATCAGGATGCGTGTCCATATTCCGAGGTAACTCCGCGAAGTCGTCCATCTCGGCCTGATGGCTGAGGTGACAATGCGTATACACATTGCGGGCCGACTCCGACAAGTCATCGCTCTCGGCCTCATGGCTGACGTGAGAATGTGTATACACATCCCAGGGTAACGCTGAGAAGTCATTCGTCTCAGCATAAAGCCCAAGATGAGGATGTATACACATCCGAAGGTGACTCCAAGAAGTTATACATGTCGGCCTGATGGCTAAGCTAAGGATGTGTGTCCATATTCCGAGGTAACTCCGAGAAGTCGTCCATCTCGGCCTGATGGCTGAGGTGACAATGCGTATACACATTGCGGGCTGACTCCGACAAGTCATCGTTCTCGGCCTGATGGCTGACGTGCGAATGTGTATACACATTCCGGGGTAACGCTGAGAAGTCGTTCATCTCGGCATAAAGCCCAAGATGAGGATGTATACACATCCGAAGGTGACTCCAAGAAGTTATACATCTCGGCCTGATGGCTAAGTTAAGGATGTGTGTCCATATTCCGAGGTAACTCCGAGAAGTCGTCCATCTCTGCCTGATGGCTAAGATGACAATGGGTATACACATTCCGAGGTAACTCCGCGAAGTCGTCCATCTCGGCCTGATGGCTGAGATGAGAATGTGTATACACGTCGCCAGGTGACTCCGAGAACCTATCCATCTCAGCCCGACAACTAAGATCGAAGTGTATACACATCCGGAGATGACTCCCAGAAGTCGTCCGTCACGGCCTGATGGCTGAGATCAGAATGTGTATACATATTCCGAGGTAACTCTGAGTAGTCATCCATCTCGGCCTGATTCTTGAGATCGAAGTGTATACACGTTCCGAGGTGACTCCGAAAAGTCATCGATCTCGGCCTGATGGCTGACGTGAGAATGAGTATACACATTCCGGGGCGACTCCGAAAAGTCATCGTTCTCGGCCTGATGGCTGAGATGAGAATGTGTATTCACATTCCGGGGTAACTCCGAGAAGTCAGTCATCTCGGCATAAAGCCCAAGATGAGGATGTATACACATCCGAAGGTGACTCCAAGAAGTTATACATCTCGGCCCGATGGCTAAGCTAAGGATGTGTGTCCATATTCCGAGGTAACTCCGCGATGTCGTCCATCTCAGCCTGATGGCTGAGGTGACAATGCGTATACACATTCCGAAACGACTCCAAGAAGTCACCCATCTCGGCCTGATGGCTAAGATAACAATGTGTACACACATTCCTAGGTGACCCCGAGAAGCCATCCATGTCCTCTTGATGGCTTAGATCAAAGTGTATACACATCCGGTGGTGACTCCGAGAAGTTATGCGTCTCAGCCTGATGGCTAAGATCAGGATGCGTGTCCATATGCCGAGGTAACTCCGCGAAGTCGTCCATCTCGGCCTGATGACTGAGGTGACAATGCGTATACACATTGCGGGCCGACTCCGACAAGTCATCGTTCTCGGCCTGATGGCTGACGTGAGAATGTGTATACACATTCCGGGGTAACGCTGAGAAGTCATTCATCTCGGCATACAGCCCTAGATGAGGATGTGTACACTTCCGAAGGTGACTCCAAGAAGTTATACATCTCGGCCTGATGGCTAAGCTAAGGATGTGTGTCCGTATTCCGAGATAACTCCGAGAAGTCGTCCATCTCGGCCTGATGGCTGAGATCAAAGTGTATACACATCCAGAGGTGACTCCGAGAAGTTATCCATCTCGGCATGATGACTAAGATCAGGATATGTATCCATATTCCGAGGTAACTCCGCGAAGTCGTCCATCTCGGCCTGATGGCTGAGGTGACAATGCGTATACACATTGCGGGCCGACTCCGACAAGTCATCGTTCTCGGCCTGATGGCTGAGATGACAATGTGTATACACATTCCGGGGTAACTCCGAGAAGACGTCCATCTCGGCCTGATGGCTAAGATGACAATGTGTATACACATTCCTAGGTGACCCCGAGAAGCCATCCATGTCCTCTTGATGGCTGAGATCAAAGTGTATACACATCCGGAGGTGACTCTAAGAAGTTATACATCTCGGCCTGATGGCTAAGCTAAGGATGTGTGTCCATATTCCGAGGTAACTCCGAGAAGTCGTCCATCTCGGCCTGATGGCTTAGATGACAATGCGTAGACGCATTCCGAGGCGACTCCAAGATGTCATCCATCACGGCCTGATGGCTAAGATGACAATGTGTATACACATTCCGGGGCGACTCCGAAAGGTCATCGTTGTCGGCCTGATGGCTGACGTGAGAATGAGTATTCACATTCCGGGGCGACTCCGAAAAGTCATCGTTCTGGGCCGGATGCCTAATATGACAATGTGTATACACATTCCGGGGTGACTCTGAGAAGTCATCCATCACGGCCTGGTGGCTGATATGAGAATGTGTATACACGTCGCGGGGTGACTCCGAGAACTTATCCATCTCAGCCCGACGACTAAGATCGAAGTGTATACACATCCGGAGATGACTCATAGAAGTCATCCATCTCGGCCTGATGGCTAAGATCAGGATGTGTATACATATTCCGAGGTGACTCCGAAAAGTCATCGATCTCGGCCTGATGGCTGAGGTGAGAATGAGTATACACAGTCCGGGGCGACTCCGAAAAGGCATCGTTCTCGGCCTGATGGCTGAGATGACAATGTGTATACACATTCCGGGGTAACTCCGAGAAGACGGCCATCTCGGCCTGATGGCTGAGGTGACAATGCGTATACACATTCCGAAACGACTCCAAGAAGTCACCCTTCTCGGCCTGATGGCTAAGATGACAATGTCAAAACACATTCGGAGGCGACTCCAAGAAGTCACCCATCCCGGCCTAATGACCAAGATGAGGATGTGTATACACATTTCGAAGTAACTCCGAGAATTCATCCATGCCGGCTTGATGGCTGAGATCAAAGTGTATACACATCCGGAGGTGACTTCGAGAAGTTATCCATCTCGGCATGATGACTAAGATCAGGATATGTGTCCATATTCCGAGGTAACTCCGCGAAGTCGTCCATCTCGGCCTGATGGCTGAGGTGACAATGCGTATACACATTGCGGGCCGACTCCGACAAGTCATCGTACTCGGCCTGATGGCTGACGTGAGAATGTGTATACACATTCCGGGGTAACGCTGAGAAGTCATTCATCTCAGCATAAAGCCCAAGATGAGGATGTATACACATCCGAAGGTGACTCCAAGAAGTTATACATCTCGGCCTGATAGCTAAGCTAAGGATGTGTGTCCATATTCCGAGGTAACTCCGAGAAGTCGTCCATCTCGGCCTGATGGCTGAGATCGAAGTGTATACACATCCGGAGGAGACTCCGAGCAGTTATCCATCTCGGCATGATGACTAAGATCAGGATGTGTGTCCATATTCCGAGGTAACTCCGCGAAGTCGTCCATCTCGGCCTGATGGCTGAGGTGACAATGCGTATACACATTGCGGGCCGACTCCGACAAGTCATCGTTCTCGGCCTGATGGCTGACGTGAGAATGTGTATACACCTTCCGGGGTAACGCTGAGAAGTCATTCATCTGGCATAAAGCCCAAGATGAGGATGTATACACATCCGAAGGTGACTCCAAGAAGTTATACATCTCGGCCTGATGGCTAAGCTAAGGATCTGTGTCCATATTCCGAGGTAACTCCGAGAAGTCGTCCATCTCGGCCTGATGGCTGAGATCAAAGTGTATACACATCCGGAGATGACTCATAGAAGTCATCCATCTCGGCCTGATGGGTGAGATCAGGATGTGTATACATATTCCGAGGTAACTCTGAGTAGTCATCCATCTCGGCCTGATTCTTGAGATCGAAGTGTATACACGTTCCGAGGTGACTCCGAAAAGTCATCGATCTCGGCCTGATGCCTGACGTGAGAATGAGTATACACATTCCGGGGCGACTCCGAAAAGTCATCGTTCTCGGCCTGATGGCTGAGATGAGAATGTGTATTCACATTCCGGGGTAACTCCGAGAAGTCATTCATCTCGGCATAAAGCCCAAGATGAGGATGTATACACATCCGAAGGTGACTCCAAGAAGTTATACATCTCGGCCCGATGGCTAAGCTAAGGATGTGTGTCCATATTCCGAGGTAACTCCGCGATGTCGTCCATCTCGGCCTGATGGCTGAGGTGACAATGCGTATACACATTCCGAAACGACTCCAAGAAGTCACCCATCTCGGCCTGATGGCTAAGATAGCAATGTGTATGCACATTCCTAGGTGACCCCGAGAAGCCATCCATGTCCTCTTGATGGCTTAGATCAAAGTGTATACACATCCGGAGGTGACTCCGAGAAGTTATGCGTCTCAGCCTGATGGCTAAGATCAGGATGCGTGTCCATATTCCGAGGTAACTCCGCGAAGTCGTCCATCTCGGCCTGATGGCTGAGGTGACAATGCGTATACACATTGCGGGCCGACTCCGACAAGTCATCGCTCTCGGCCTCATGGCTGACGTGAGAATGTGTATACACATCCCAGGGTAACGCTGAGAAGTCATTCATCTCAGCATAAAGCCCAAGATGAGGATGTATACACATCCGAAGGTGACTCCAAGAAGTTATACATCTCGGCCTGATGGCTAAGTTAAGGATGTGTGTCCATATTCCGAGGTAACTCCGAGAAGTCGTCCATCTCTGCCTGATGGCTAAGATGACAATGGGTATACACATTCCGAGGTAACTCCGCGAAGTCGTCCATCTCGGCCTGATGGCTGAGATGAGAATGTGTATACACGTCGCCAGGTGACTCCGAGAACCTATCCATCTCAGCCCGACAACTAAGATCGAAGTGTATACACATCCGGAGATGACTCCCAGAAGTCGTCCGTCACGGCCTGATGGCTGAGATCAGAATGTGTATACATATTCCGAGGTAACTCTGAGTAGTCATCCATCTCGGCCTGATTCTTGAGATCGAAGTGTATACACGTTCCGAGGTGACTCCGAAAAGTCATCGATCTCGGCCTGATGGCTGACATGAGAATGAGTATACACATTCCGGGGCGACTCCGAAAAGTCATCGTTCTCGGCCTGATGGCTGAGATGAGAATGTGTATTCACATTCCGGGGTAACTCCGAGAAGTCATTCATCTCGGCATAAAGCCCAAGATGAGGATGTATACACATCCGAAGGTGACTCCAAGAAGTTATACATCTCGGCCCGATGGCTAAGCTAAGGATGTGTGTCCATATTCCGAGGTAACTCCGCGATGTCGTCCATCTCAGCCTGATGGCTGAGGTGACAATGCGTATACACATTCCGAAACGACTCCAAGAAGTCACCCATCTCGGCCTGATGGCTAAGATGACAATGTGTATACACATTCCTAGGTGACCCCGAGAAGCCATCCATGTCCTCTTGATGGCTTAGATCAAAGTGTATACACATCCGGAGGTGACTCCGAGAAGTTATGCGTCTCAGCCTGATGGCTAAGATCAGGATGCGTGTCCATATTCCGAGGTAACTCCGCGAAGTCGTCCATCTCGGCCTGATGACTGAGGTGACAGTGCGTATACACATTGCGGGCCGACTCCGACAAGTCATCGTTCTCGGCCTGATGGCTGACGTGAGAATGTGTATACACATTCCGGGGTAACGCTGAGAAGTCATTCATCTCGGCATACAGCCCTAGATGAGGATGTGTACACTTCCGAAGGTGACTCCAAGAAGTTATACATCTCGGCCTGATGGCTAAGCTAAGGATGTGTGTCCGTATTCCGAGATAACTCCGAGAAGTCGTCCATCTCGGCCTGATGGCTGAGATCAAAGTGTATACACATCCAGAGGTGACTCCGAGAAGTTATCCGTCTCGGCATGATGACTAAGATCAGGATATGTACCCATATTCCGAGGTAACTCCGCGAAGTCGTCCATCTCGGCCTGATGGCTGAGGTGACAATGCGTATACACATTGCGGGCCGACTCCGACAAGTCATCGTTCTCGGCCTGATGGCTGAGATGACAATGTGTATACACATTCCGGGGTAACTCCGAGAAGACGTCCATCTCGGCCTGATGGCTAAGATGACAATGTGTATACACATTCCTAGGTGACCCCGAGAAGCCATCCATGTCCTCTTGATGGCTGAGATCAAAGTGTATACACATCCGGAGGTGACTCTAAGAAGTTATACATCTCGGCCTGATGGCTAAGCTAAGGATGTGTGTCCATATTCCGAGGTAACTCCGAGAAGTCGTCCATCTCGGCCTGATGGCTGAGATGACAATGCGTAGACGCATTCCGAGGCGACTCCAAGATGTCATCCATCACGGCCTGATGGCTAAGATGACAATGTGTATACACATTCCGGGGCGACTCCGAAAGGTCATCGTTGTCGGCCTGATGGCTGACGTGAGAATGAGTATTCACATTCCGGGGCGACTCCGAAAAGTCATCGTTCTGGGCCGGATGCCTAATATGACAATGTGTATACACATTCCGGGGTGACGCTGAGAAGTCATCCATCACGGCCTGGTGGCTGATATGAGAATGTGTATACACGTCGCGGGGTGACTCCGAGAACTTATCCATCTCGGCCTGATGGCTGAGATCAAAGTGTATACACATCCAGAGGTGACTCCGAGAAGTTATCCATCTCGGCATGATGACTAAGATCAGGATATGTATCCATATTCCGAGGTAACTCCGCGAAGTCGTCCATCTCGGCCTGATGGCTGAGGTGACAATGCGTATACACATTGCGGACCGACTCCGACAAGTCATCGTTCTCGGCCTGATGGCTGAGATGACAATGTGTATACACATTCCGGGGTAACTCCGAGAAGACGGCCATCTCGGCCTGATGGCTGAGGTGACAATGCGTATACACATTCCGAAACGACTCCAAGAAGTCACCCTTCTCGGCCTGATGGCTAAGATGACAATGTCAAAACACATTCGGAGGCGACTCCAAGAAGTCACCCATCCGGGCCTAATGACCAAGATGAGGATGTGTATACACATTCCGAAGTAACTCCGAGAATTCATCCATGCCGGCTTGATGGCTGAGATCAAAGTGTAAGCACATCCGGAGGTGACTCCGAGAAGTTATCCATCTCGGCATGATGACTAAGATCAGGATATGTGTCCATATTCCGAGGTAACTCCGCGAAGTCGTCCATCTCGGCCTGATGGCTGAGGTGACAATGCGTATACACATTGCGGGCCGACTCCGACAAGTCATCGTACTCGGCCTGATGGCTGACGTGAGAATGTGTATACACATTCCGGGGTAACGCTGAGAAGTCATTCATCTCAGCATAAAGCCCAAGATGAGGATGTATACACATCCGAAGGTGGCTCCAAGAAGTTATACATCTCGGCCTGATAGCTAAGCTAAGGATGTGTGTCCATATTCCGAGGTAACTCCGAGAAGTCGTCCATCTCGGCCTGATGGCTGAGATCGAAGTGTATACACATCCGGAGGTGACTCCGAGCAGTTATCCATCTCGGCATGATGACTAAGATCAGGATGTGTGTCCATATTCCGAGGTAACTCCGAGAAGTCGTCCATCTCGGCCTGATGGCTGAGGTGACAATGCGTATACACATTGCGGGCCGACTCCGACAAGTCATCGTTCTCGGCCTGATGGCTGACGTGAGAATGTGTATACACATTCCGGGGTAACGCTGAGAAGTCATTCATCTCAGCATAAAGCCCAAGATGAGGATGTATACACATCCGAAGGTGGCTCCAAGAAGTTATACATCTCGGCCTGATAGCTAAGCTAAGGATGTGTGTCCATATTCCGAGGTAACTCCGAGAAGTCGTCCATCTCGGCCTGATGGCTGAGATCGAAGTGTATACACATCCGGAGGTGACTCCGAGCAGTTATCCATCTCGGCATGATGACTAAGATCAGGATGTGTGTCCATATTCCGAGGTAACTCCGAGAAGTCGTCCATCTCGGCCTGATGGCTGAGGTGACAATGCGTATACACATTGCGGGCCGACTCCGACAAGTCATCGTACTCGGCCTGATGGCTGACGTGAGAATGTGTATACACATTCCGGGGTAACGCTGAGAAGTCATTCATCTCAGCATAAAGCCCAAGATGAGGATGTATACACATCCGAAGGTGGCTCCAAGAAGTTATACATCTCGGCCTGATAGCTAAGCTAAGGATGTGTGTCCATATTCCGAGGTAACTCCGAGAAGTCGTCCATCTCGGCCTGATGGCTGAGATCGAAGTGTATACACATCCGGAGGTGACTCCGAGCAGTTATCCATCTCGGCATGATGACTAAGATCAGGATGTGTGTCCATATTCCGAGGTAACTCCGAGAAGTCGTCCATCTCGGCCTGATGGCTGAGGTGACAATGCGTATACACATTGCGGGCCGACTCCGACAAGTCATCGTTCTCGGCCTGATGGCTGACGTGAGAATGTGTATACACCTTCCGGGGTAACGCTGAGAAGTCATTCATCTGGCATAAAGCCCAAGATGAGGATGTATACACATCCGAAGGTGACTCCAAGAAGCTATACATCTCGGCCTGATGGCTAAGCTAAGGATGTGTGTCCGTATTCCGAGATAACTCCGAGAAGTCGTCCATCTCGGCCTGATGGCTGAGATCAAAGTGTATACACATCCAGAGGTGACTCCGAGAAGTTATCCATCTCGGCATGATGACTAAGATCAGGATATGTATCCATATTCCGAGGTAACTCCGCGAAGTCGTCCATCTCGGCCTGATGGCTGAGGTGACAATGCGTATACACATTGCGGGCCGACTCCGACAAGTCATCGTTCTCGGCCTGATGGCTGAGATGACAATGTGTATACACATTCCGGGGCGACTCCGAAAGGTCATCGTTGTCGGCCTGATGGCTGACGTGAGAATGAGTATTCACATTCCGGGGCGACTCCGAAAAGTCATCGTTCTGGGCCGGATGCCTAATATGACAATGTGTATACACATTCCGGGGTGACTCTGAGAAGTCATCCATCACGGCCTGGTGGCTGATATGAGAATGTGTATACACGTCGCGGGGTGACTCCGAGAACTTATCCATCTCAGCCCGACGACTAAGATCGAAGTGTATACACATCCGGAGATGACTCATAGAAGTCATCCATCTCGGCCTGATGGCTAAGATCAGGATGTGTATACATATTCCGAGGTGACTCCGAAAAGTCATCGATCTCGGCCTGATGGCTGACGTGAGATTGAGTATACACAGTCCGGGGCAACTCCGAAAAGGCATCGTTCTCGGCCTGATGGCTGAGATGACAATGTGTATACACATTCCGGGGTAACTCCGAGAAGACGGCCATCTCGGCCTGATGGCTGAGGTGACAATGCGTATACACATTCCGAAACGACTCCAAGAAGTCACCCTTCTCGGCCTGATGGCTAAGATGACAATGTCAAAACACATTCGGAGGCGACTCCAAGAAGTCACCCATCCCGGCCTAATGACCAAGATGAGGATGTGTATACACATTCCGAAGTAACTCCGAGAATTCATCCATGCCGGCTTGATGGCTGAGATCAAAGTGTAAGCACATCCGGAGGTCACTCCGAGAAGTTATACATCTCGGCCTGATGGCTGACGTGAGAATGAGTATACACATTCCGGGGCGACTCCGAAAAGGCATCGTTCTCGGCCTGATGGCTGAGATGACAATGTGTATACACATTCCGGGGTAACTCCGAGAAGACGGCCATCTCGGCCTGATGGCTGACGTGAGCATGTGTATACACATTCCGGGGTAACTCTGAGAAGTCATTCATCTCGGCATAAAGCCCAAAATGAGGATGTATACACATCCGAAGGTGACTCCAAGAAGTTATACATCTCGGCCTGATGGCTAAGCTAAGGATGCGTGTCCATATTCCGAGGTAACACCGAGAAGTCGTCCATCTCAGCATAAAGCCCAAGATGAGGATGTATACACATCCGAAGGTGACTCCAAGAAGTTATACATCTCGGCCTGATAGCTAAGCTAAGGATGTGTGTCCATATTCCGAGGTAACTCCGCGAAGTCGTCCATCTCCGGCCTGATGGCTGAGGTGACAATGCGTATACACATTCCGAAACGACTCCAAGAAGTCACCCATCTCGGCCTGATGGCTAAGATAACAATGTGTATGCACATTCCTAGGTGACCCCGAGAAGCCATCCATGTCCTCTTGATGGCTTAGATCAAAGTGTATACACATCCGGAGGTGACTCCGACAAGTTATGCGTCTCAGCCTGATGGCTAAGATCAGGATGCGTGTCCATATTCCGAGGTAACTCCGCGAAGTCGTCCATCTCGGCCTGATGGCTGAGGTGACAATGCGTATACACATTGCGGGCCGACTCCGACAAGTCATCGTTCTCGGCCTCATGGCTGACGTGAGAATGTGTATACACATCCCAGGGTAACGCTGAGAAGTCATTCATCTCAGCATAAAGCCCAAGATGAGGATGTATACACATCCGAAGGTGACTCCAAGAAGTTATACATGTCGGCCTGATGGCTAAGCTAAGGATGTGTGTCCATATTCCGAGGTAACTCCGAGAAGTCGTCCATCTCGGCCTGATGGCTGATATCAAAGTGTATACACATCCGGAGGTGACTCCGAGCAGTTATCCATCTCGGCATGATGACTAAGATCAGGATGTGTGTCCATATTCCGAGGTAACTCCGCGAAGTCGTCCATCTCGGCCTGATGGCTGAGGTGACAATGCGTATACACATTGCGGGCTGACTCCGACAAGTCATCGTTCTCGGCCTGATGGCTGACGTGCGAATGTGTATACACATTCCGGGGTAACGCTGAGAAGTCGTTCATCTCGGCATAAAGCCCAAGATGAGGATGTATACACTTCCGAAGGTGACTCTAAGAAGTTATACATCTCGGCCTGATGGCTAAGCTAAGGATGTGTGTCCATATTCCGAGGTAATTCCGAGAAGTCGTCCATCTCTGCCTGATGGCTAAGATGACAATGGGTATACACATTCCGAGGTAACTCCGCGAAGTCGTCCATCTCGGCCTGATGGCTGAGATGAGAATGTGTATACACGTCGCCAGGTGACTCCGAGAACCTATCCATCTCAGCCCGAAGACTAAGATCGAAGTGTATACACATCCGGAGATGACTCCCAGAAGTCGTCCGTCACGGCCTGATGGCTGAGATCAGAATGTGTATACATATTCCGAGGTAATTCTGAGTAGTCATCCATCTCGGCCTGATTCTTGAGATCGAAGTGTATACACGTTCCGAGGTGACTCCGAAAAGTCATCGATCTCGGCCTGATGGCTGACGTGAGAATGAGTATACACATTCCGGGGCGACTCCGAAAAGTCATCGTTCTCGGCCTGATGGCTGAGATGAGAATGTGTATTCACATTCCGGGGTAACTCCGAGAAGTCATTCATCTCGGCATAAAGCCCAAGATGAGGATGTATACACATCCGAAGGTGACTCCAAGAAGTTATACATCTCGGCCCGATGGCTAAGCTAAGGATGTGTGTCCATATTCCGAGGTAACTCCGCGATGTCGTCCATCTCAGCCTGATGGCTGAGGTGACAATGCGTATACACATTCCGAAACGACTCCAAGAAGTCACCCATCTCGGCCTGATGGCTAAGATAACAATGTGTACACACATTCCTAGGTGACCCCGAGAAGCCATCCATGTCCTCTTGATGGCTTAGATCAAAGTGTATACACATCCGGTGGTGACTCCGAGAAGTTATGCGTCTCAGCCTGATGGCTAAGATCAGGATGCGTGTCCATATTCCGAGGTAACTCCGCGAAGTCGTCCATCTCGGCCTGATGACTGAGGTGACAATGCGTATACACATTGCGGGCCGACTCCGACAAGTCATCGTTCTCGGCCTGATGGCTGACGTGAGAATGTGTATACACATTCCGGGGTAACGCTGAGAAGTCATTCATCTCGGCATACAGCCCTAGATGAGGATGTGTACACTTCCGAAGGTGACTCCAAGAAGTTATACATCTCGGCCTGATGGCTAAGCTAAGGATGTGTGTCCGTATTCCGAGATAACTCCGAGAAGTCGTCCATCTCGGCCTGATGGCTGAGATCAAAGTGTATACACATCCAGAGGTGACTCCGAGAAGTTATCCATCTCGGCATGATGACTAAGATCAGGATATGTATCCATATTCCGAGGTAACTCCGCGAAGTCGTCCATCTCGGCCTGATGGCTGAGGTGACAATGCGTATACACATTGCGGGCCGACTCCGACAAGTCATCGTTCTCGGCCTGATGGCTGAGATGACAATGTGTATACACATTCCGGGGTAACTCCGAGAAGACGTCCATCTCGGCCTGATGGCTAAGATGACAATGTGTATACACATTCCTAGATGACCCCGAGAAGCCATCCATGTCCTCTTGATGGCTGAGATCAAAGTGTATACACATCCGGAGGTGACTCTAAGAAGTTATACATCTCGGCCTGATGGCTAAGCTAAGGATGTGTGTCCATATTCCGAGGTAACTCCGAGAAGTCGTCCATCTCGGCCTGATGGCTGAGATGACAATGCGTAGACGCATTCCGAGGCGACTCCAAGATGTCATCCATCACGGCCTGATGGCTAAGATGACAATGTGTATACACATTCCGGGGCGACTCCGAAAGGTCATCGTTGTCGGCCTGATGGCTGACGTGAGAATGAGTATTCACATTCCGGGGCGACCCCGAAAAGTCATCGTTCTGGGCCGGATGCCTAATATGACAATGTGTATACACATTCCGGGGTGACTCTGAGAAGTCATCCATCACGGCCTGGTGGCTGATATGAGAATGTGTATACACGTCGCGGGGTGGCTCCGAGAACTTATCCATCTCAGCCCGACGACTAAGATCGAAGTGTATACACATCCGGAGATGACTCATAGAAGTCATCCATCTCGGCCTGATGGCTAAGATCAGGATGTGTATACATATTCCGAGGTGACTCCGAAAAGTCATCGATCTCGGCCTGATGGCTGAGGTGAGAATGAGTATACACAGTCCGGGGCGACTCCGAAAAGGCATCGTTCTCGGCCTGATGGCTGAGATGACAATGTGTATACACATTCCGGGGTAACTCCGAGAAGACGGCCATCTCGGCCTGATGGCTGAGGTGACAATGCGTATACACATTCCGAAACGACTCCAAGAAGTCACCCTTCTCGGCCTGATGGCTAAGATGACAATGTCAAAACACATTCGGAGGCGACTCCAAGAAGTCACCCATCCCGGCCTAATGACCAAGATGAGGATGTGTATACACATTCCGAAGTAACTCCGAGAAGACGGCCATCTCGGCCTGATGGCTGACGTGAGCATGTGTATACACATTCCGGGGTAACTCTGAGAAGTCATTCATCTCGGCATAAAGCCCAAGATGAGGATGTATACACATCCGAAGGTGACTCCAAGAAGTTATACATCTCGGCCTGATGGCTAAGCTAAGGATGCGTGTCCATATTCCGAGGTAAATCGGAGAAGTCGTCCATCTCGGCCTGATGGCTGAGATCAAAGTGTATACACATCCGGAGGTGACTTCGAGAAGTTATCCATCTCGGCATGATGACTAAGATCAGGATATGTGTCCATATTCCGAGGCAACTCCGCGAAGTCGTCCATCTCGGCCTGATGGCTGAGGTGACAATGCGTATACACATTGCGGGCCGACTCCGACAAGTCATCGTACTCGGCCTGATGGCTGACGTGAGAATGTGTATACACATCCGGAGGTAACTCCGCGAAGTCGTCCATCTCGGCCTGATGGCTGAGATGAGAATGTGTATACACGTCGCCAGGTGACTCCGAGAACCTATCCATCTCAGCCCGACGACTAAGATCGAAGTGTATACACATCCGGAGATGACTCCCAGAAGTCGTCCGTCACGGCCTGATGGCTGAGATCAGAATGTGTATACATATTCCGAGGTAACTCTGAGTAGTCATCCATCTCGGCCTGATTCTTGAGATCGAAGTGTATACACGTTCCGAGGTGACTCCGAAAAGTCATCGATCTCGGCCTGATGGCTGACGTGAGAATGAGTATACACATTCCGGGGCGACTCCGAAAAGTCATCGTTCTCGGCCTGATGGCTGAGATGAGAATGTGTATTCACATTCCGGGGTAACTCCGAGAAGTCATTCATCTCGGCATAAAGCCCAAGATGAGGATGTATACACATCCGAAGGTGACTCCAAGAAGTTATACATCTCGGCCCGATGGCTAAGCTAAGGATGTGTGTCCATATTCCGAGGTAACTCCGCGATGTCGTCCATCTCAGCCTGATGGCTGAGGTGACAATGCGTATACACATTCCGAAACGACTCCAAGAAGTCACCCATCTCGGCCTGATGGCTAAGATAACAATGTGTATACACATTCCTAGGTGACCCCGAGAAGCCATCCATGTCCTCTTGATGGCTTAGATCAAAGTGTATACACATCCGGTGGTGACTCCGAGAAGTTATGCGTCTCAGCCTGATGGCTAAGATCAGGATGCGTGTCCATATTCCGAGGTAACTCCGCGAAGTCGTCCATCTCGGCCTGATGACTGAGGTGACAATGCGTATACACATTGCGGGCCGACTCCGACAAGTCATCGTTCTCGGCCTGATGGCTGACGTGAGAATGTGTATACACATTCCGGGGTAACGCTGAGAAGTCATTCATCTCGGCATACAGCCCTAGATGAGGATGTGTACACTTCCGAAGGTGACTCCAAGAAGTTATACATCTCGGCCTGATGGCTAAGCTAAGGATGTGTGTCCGTATTCCGAGATAACTCCGAGAAGTCGTCCATCTCGGCCTGATGGCTGAGATCAAAGTGTATACACATCCAGAGGTGACTCCGAGAAGTTATCCATCTCGGCATGATGACTAAGATCAGGATATGTATCCATATTCCGAGGTAACTCCGCGAAGTCGTCCATCTCGGCCTGATGGCTGAGGTGACAATGCGTATACACATTGCGGGCCGACTCCGACAAGTCATCGTTCTCGGCCTGATGGCTGAGATGACAATGTGTATACACATTCCGGGGTAACTCCGAGAAGACGTCCATCTCGGCCTGATGGCTAAGATGACAATGTGTATACACATTCCTAGGTGACCCCGAGAAGCCATCCATGTCCTCTTGATGGCTGAGATCAAAGTGTATACACATCCGGAGGTGACTCTAAGAAGTTATACATCTCGGCCTGATGGCTAAGCTAAGGATGTGTGTCCATATTCCGAGGTAACTCCGAGAAGTCGTCCATCTCGGCCTGATGGCTGAGATGACAATGCGTAGACGCATTCCGAGGCGACTCCAAGATGTCATCCATCACGGCCTGATGGCTAAGATGACAATGTGTATACACATTCCGGGGCGACTCCGAAAGGTCATCGTTGTCGGCCTGATGGCTGATGTGAGAATGAGTATTCACATTCCGGGGCGACTCCGAAAAGTCATCGTTCTGGGCCGGATGCCTAATATGACAATGTGTATACACATTCCGGGGTGACTCTGAGAAGTCATCCATCACGGCCTGGTGGCTGATATGAGAATGTGTATACACGTCGCGGGGTGACTCCGAGAACTTATCCATCTCAGCCCGACGACTAAGATCGAAGTGTATACACATCCGGAGATGACTCATAGAAGTCATCCATCTCGGCCTGATGGCTAAGATCAGGATGTGTATACATATTCCGAGGTGACTCCGAAAAGTCATCGATCTCGGCCTGATGGCTGACGTGAGAATGAGTATACACAGTCCGGGGCAACTCCGAAAAGGCATCGTTCTCGGCCTGATGGCTGAGATGACAATGTGTATACACATTCCGGGGTAACTCCGAGAAGACGGCCATCTCGGCCTGATGGCTGAGGTGACAATGCGTATACACATTCCGAAACGACTCCAAGAAGTCACCCTTCTCGGCCTGATGGCTAAGATGACAATGTCAAAACACATTCGGAGGCGACTCCAAGAAGTCACCCATCCCGGCCTAATGACCAAGATGAGGATGTGTATACACATTCCGAAGTAACTCCGAGAATTCATCCATGCCGGCTTGATGGCTGAGATCAAAGTGTAAGCACATCCGGAGGTCACTCCGAGAAGTTATACATCTCGGCCTGATGGCTGACGTGAGAATGAGTATACACATTCCGGGGCGACTCCGAAAAGGCATCGTTCTCGGCCTGATGGCTGAGATGACAATGTGTATACACATTCCGGGGTAACTCTGAGAAGTCATTCATCTCGGCATAAAGCCCAAAATGAGGATGTATACACATCCGAAGGTGACTCCAAGAAGTTATACATCTCGGCCTGATGGCTAAGCTAAGGATGCGTGTCCATATTCCGAGGTAACACCGAGAAGTCGTCCATCTCAGCATAAAGCCCAAGATGAGGATGTATACACATCCGAAGGTGACTCCAAGAAGTTATACATCTCGGCCTGATAGCTAAGCTAAGGATGTGTGTCCATATTCCGAGGTAACTCCGAGAAGTCGTCCATCTCGGCCTGATGGCTGAGATCGAAGTGTATACACATCCGGAGGTGACTCCGAGCAGTTATCCATCTCGGCATGATGACTAAGATCAGGATGTGTGTCCATATTCCGAGGTAACTCCGCGAAGTCGTCCATCTCGGCCTGATGGCTGAGGTGACAATGCGTATACACATTGCGGGCCGACTCCGACAAGTCATCGTTCTCGGCCTGATGGCTGACGTGAGAATGTGTATACACCTTCCGGGGTAACGCTGAGAAGTCATTCATCTGGCATAAAGCCCAAGATGAGGATGTATACACATCCGAAGGTGACTCCAAGAAGTTATACATCTCGGCCTGATGGCTAAGCTAAGGATGTGTGTCCATATTCCCAGGTAACACCGAGAAGTCGTCCATCTCGGCCTGATGGCTGAGATCAAAGTGTATACACATCCGGAGATGACTCATAGAAGTCATCCATCTCGGCCTGATGGGTAAGATCAGGATGTGTATACATATTCCGAGGTAACTCTGAGTAGTCATCCATCTCGGCCTGATTCTTGAGATCGAAGTGTATACACGTTCCGAGGTGACTCCGAAAAGTCATCGATCTCGGCCTGATGCCTGACGTGAGAATGAGTATACACATTCCGGGGCGACTCCGAAAAGTCATCGTTCTCGGCCTGATGGCTGAGATGAGAATGTGTATTCACATTCCGGGGTAACTCCGAGAAGTCATTCATCTCGGCATAAAGCCCAAGATGAGGATGTATACACATCCGAAGGTGACTCCAAGAAGGTATACATGTCGGCCTGATGGCTAAGCTAAGGATGTGTGTCCGTATTCCGAGATAACTCCGAGAAGTCGTCCATCTCGGCCTGATGGCTGAGATCAAAGTGTATACACATCCAGAGGTGACTCCGACAAGTTATGCGTCTCAGCCTGATGGCTAAGATCAGGATGCGTGTCCATATTCCGAGGTAACTCCGCGAAGTCGTCCATCTCCGGCCTGATGGCTGAGGTGACAATGCGTATACACATTCCGAAACGACTCCAAGAAGTCACCCATCTCGGCCTGATGGCTAAGATAACAATGTGTATGCACATTCCTAGGTGACCCCGAGAAGCCATCCATGTCCTCTTGATGGCTTAGATCAAAGTGTATACACATCCGGAGGTGACTCCGACAAGTTATGCGTCTCAGCCTGATGGCTAAGATCAGGATGCGTGTCCATATTCCGAGGTAACTCCGCGAAGTCGTCCATCTCGGCCTGATGGCTGAGGTGACAATGCGTATACACATTGCGGGCCGACTCCGACAAGTCATCGTTCTCGGCCTCATGGCTGACGTGAGAATGTGTATACACATCCCAGGGTAACGCTGAGAAGTCATTCATCTCAGCATAAAGCCCAAGATGAGGATGTATACACATCCGAAGGTGACTCCAAGAAGTTATACATGTCGGCCTGATGGCTAAGCTAAGGATGTGTGTCCATATTCCGAGGTAACTCCGAGAAGTCGTCCATCTCGGCCTGATGGCTGATATCAAAGTGTATACACATCCGGAGGTGACTCCGAGCAGTCATCCATCTCGGCATGATGACTAAGATCAGGATGTGTGTCCATATTCCGAGGTAACTCCGCGAAGTCGTCCATCTCGGCCTGATGGCTGAGGTGACAATGCGTATACACATTGCGGGCTGACTCCGACAAGTCATCGTTCTCGGCCTGATGGCTGACGTGCGAATGTGTATACACATTCCGGGGTAACGCTGAGAAGTCGTTCATCTCGGCATAAAGCCCAAGATGAGGATGTATACACTTCCGAAGGTGACTCTAAGAAGTTATACATCTCGGCCTGATGGCTAAGCTAAGGATGTGTGTCCATATTCCGAGGTAATTCCGAGAAGTCGTCCATCTCTGCCTGATGGCTAAGATGACAATGGGTATACACATTCCGAGGTAACTCCGCGAAGTCGTCCATCTCGGCCTGATGGCTGAGATGAGAATGTGTATACACGTCGCCAGGTGACTCCGAGAACCTATCCATCTCAGCCCGACGACTAAGATCGAAGTGTATACACATCCGGAGATGACTCCCAGAAGTCGTCCGTCACGGCCTGATGGCTGAGATCAGAATGTGTATACATATTCCGAGGTAACTCTGAGTAGTCATCCATCTCGGCCTGATTCTTGAGATCGAAGTGTATACACGTTCCGAGGTGACTCCGAAAAGTCATCGATCTCGGCCTGATGGCTGACGTGAGAATGAGTATACACATTCCGGGGCGACTCCGAAAAGTCATCGTTCTCGGCCTGATGGCTGAGATGAGAATGTGTATTCACATTCCGGGGTAACTCCGAGAAGTCATTCATCTCGGCATAAAGCCCAAGATGAGGATGTATACACATCCGAAGGTGACTCCAAGAAGTTATACATCTCGGCCCGATGGCTAAGCTAAGGATGTGTGTCCATATTCCGAGGTAACTCCGCGATGTCGTCCATCTCAGCCTGATGGCTGAGGTGACAATGCGTATACACATTCCGAAACGACTCCAAGAAGTCACCCATCTCGGCCTGATGGCTAAGATAACAATGTGTATACACATTCCTAGGTGACCCCGAGAAGCCATCCATGTCCTCTTGATGGCTTAGATCAAAGTGTATACACATCCGGAGGTGACTCCGAGAAGTTATGCGTCTCAGCCTGATGGCTAAGATCAGGATGCGTGTCCATATTCCGAGGTAACTCCGCGAAGTCGTCCATCTCGGCCTGATGACTGAGGTGACAGTGCGTATACACATTGCGGGCCGACTCCGACCAGTCATCGTTCTCGGCCTGATGGCTGACGTGAGAATGTGTATACACATTCCGGGGTAACGCTGAGAAGTCATTCATCTCGGCATACAGCCCTAGATGAGGATGTGTACACTTCCGAAGGTGACTCCAAGAAGTTATACATCTCGGCCTGATGGCTAAGCTAAGGATGTGTGTCCGTATTCCGAGATAACTCCGAGAAGTCGTCCATCTCGGCCTGATGGCTGAGATCAAAGTGTATACACATCCAGAGGTGACTCCGAGAAGTTATCCATCTCGGCATGATGACTAAGATCAGGATATGTACCCATATTCCGAGGTAACTCCGCGAAGTCGTCCATCTCGGCCTGATGGCTGAGGTGACAATGCGTATACACATTGCGGGCCGACTCCGACAAGTCATCGTTCTCGGCCTGATGGCTGAGATGACAATGTGTATACACATTCCGGGGTAACTCCGAGAAGACGTCCATCTCGGCCTGATGGCTAAGATGACAATGTGTATACACATTCCTAGGTGACCCCGAGAAGCCATCCATGTCCTCTTGATGGCTGAGATCAAAGTGTATACACATCCGGAGGTGACTCTAAGAAGTTATACATCTCGGCCTGATGGCTAAGCTAAGGATGTGTGTCCATATTCCGAGGTAACTCCGAGAAGTCGTCCATCTCGGCCTGATGGCTGAGATGACAATGCGTAGACGCATTCCGAGGCGACTCCAAGATGTCATCCATCACGGCCTGATGGCTAAGATGACAATGTGTATACACATTCCGGGGCGACTCCGAAAGGTCATCGTTGTCGGCCTGATGGCTGACGTGAGAATGAGTATTCACATTCCGGGGCGACTCCGAAAAGTCATCGTTCTGGGCCGGATGCCTAATATGACAATGTGTATACACATTCCGGGGTGACTCTGAGAAGTCATCCATCACGGCCTGGTGGCTGATATGAGAATGTGTATACACGTCGCGGGGTGACTCCGAGAACTTATCCATCTCGGCCTGATGGCTGAGATCAAAGTGTATACACATCCAGAGATGACTCCGAGAAGTTATCCATCTCGGCATGATGACTAAGATCAGGATATGTATCCATATTCCGAGGTAACTCCGCGAAGTCGTCCATCTCGGCCTGATGGCTGAGGTGACAATGCGTATACACATTGCGGGCCGACTCCGACAAGTCATCGTTCTCGGCCTGATGGCTGAGATGACAATGTGTATACACATTCCGGGGTAACCCCGAGAAGACTGCCATCTCGGCCTGATGGCTGAGGTGACAATGCGTATACACATTCCGAAACGACTCCAAGAAGTCACCCTTCTCGGCCTGATGGCTAAGATGACAATGTCAAAACACATTCGGAGGCGACTCCAAGAAGTCACCCATCCCGGCCTAATGACCAAGATGAGGATGTGTATACACATTCCGAAGTAACTCCGAGAATTCATCCATGCCGGCTTGATGGCTGAGATCAAAGTGTAAGCACATCCGGAGGTGACTCCGAGAAGTTATCCATCTCGGCATGATGACTAAGATCAGGATATGTGTCCATATTCCGAGGTAACTCCGCGAAGTCGTCCATCTCGGCCTGATGGCTGAGGTGACAATGCGTATACACATTGCGGGCCGACTCCGACAAGTCATCGTACTCGGCCTGATGGCTGACGTGAGAATGTGTATACACATTCCGGGGTAACGCTGAGAAGTCATTCATCTCAGCATAAAGCCCAAGATGAGGATGTATACACATCCGAAGGTGGCTCCAAGAAGTTATACATCTCGGCCTGATAGCTAAGCTAAGGATGTGTGTCCATATTCCGAGGTAACTCCGAGAAGTCGTCCATCTCGGCCTGATGGCTGAGATCGAAGTGTATACACATCCGGAGGTGACTCCGAGCAGTTATCCATCTCGGCATGATGACTAAGATCAGGATGTGTGTCCATATTCCGAGGTAACTCCGAGAAGTCGTCCATCTCGGCCTGATGGCTGAGGTGACAATGCGTATACACATTGCGGGCCGACTCCGACAAGTCATCGTTCTCGGCCTGATGGCTGAGATGACAATGTGTATACACATTCCGGGGCGACTCCGAAAGGTCATCGTTGTCGGCCTGATGGCTGACGTGAGAATGAGTATTCACATTCCGGGGCGACTCCGAAAAGTCATCGTTCTGGGCCGGATGCCTAATATGACAATGTGTATACACATTCCGGGGTGACTCTGAGAAGTCATCCATCACGGCCTGGTGGCTGATATGAGAATGTGTATACACGTCGCGGGGTGACTCCGAGAACTTATCCATCTCAGCCCGACGACTAAGATCGAAGTGTATACACATCCGGAGATGACTCATAGAAGTCATCCATCTCGGCCTGATGGCTAAGATCAGGATGTGTATACATATTCCGAGGTGACTCCGAAAAGTCATCGATCTCGGCCTGATGGCTGACGTGAGAATGAGTATACACAGTCCGGGGCAACTCCGAAAAGGCATCGTTCTCGGCCTGATGGCTGAGATGACAATGCGTATACACATTGCGGGCCGACTCCGACAAGTCATCGTACTCGGCCTGATGGCTGACGTGAGAATGTGTATACACATTCCGGGGTAACGCTGAGAAGTCATTCATCTCAGCATAAAGCCCAAGATGAGGATGTATACACATCCGAAGGTGGCTCCAAGAAGTTATACATCTCGGCCTGATAGCTAAGCTAAGGATGTGTGTCCATATTCCGAGGTAACTCCGAGAAGTCGTCCATCTCGGCCTGATGGCTGAGATCGAAGTGTATACACATCCGGAGGTGACTCCGAGCAGTTATCCATCTCGGCATGATGACTAAGATCAGGATGTGTGTCCATATTCCGAGGTAACTCCGAGAAGTCGTCCATCTCGGCCTGATGGCTGAGGTGACAATGCGTATACACATTGCGGGCCGACTCCGACAAGTCATCGTTCTCGGCCTGATGGCTGACGTGAGAATGTGTATACACCTTCCGGGGTAACGCTGAGAAGTCATTCATCTGGCATAAAGCCCAAGATGAGGATGTATACACATCCGAAGGTGACTCCAAGAAGCTATACATCTCGGCCTGATGGCTAAGCTAAGGATGTGTGTCCGTATTCCGAGATAACTCCGAGAAGTCGTCCATCTCGGCCTGATGGCTGAGATCAAAGTGTATACACATCCAGAGGTGACTCCGAGAAGTTATCCATCTCGGCATGATGACTAAGATCAGGATATGTATCCATATTCCGAGGTAACTCCGCGAAGTCGTCCATCTCGGCCTGATGGCTGAGGTGACAATGCGTATACACATTGCGGGCCGACTCCGACAAGTCATCGTTCTCGGCCTGATGGCTGAGATGACAATGTGTATACACATTCCGGGGCGACTCCGAAAGGTCATCGTTGTCGGCCTGATGGCTGACGTGAGAATGAGTATTCACATTCCGGGGCGACTCCGAAAAGTCATCGTTCTGGGCCGGATGCCTAATATGACAATGTGTATACACATTCCGGGGTGACTCTGAGAAGTCATCCATCACGGCCTGGTGGCTGATATGAGAATGTGTATACACGTCGCGGGGTGACTCCGAGAACTTATCCATCTCAGCCCGACGACTAAGATCGAAGTGTATACACATCCGGAGATGACTCATAGAAGTCATCCATCTCGGCCTGATGGCTAAGATCAGGATGTGTATACATATTCCGAGGTGACTCCGAAAAGTCATCGATCTCGGCCTGATGGCTGACGTGAGAATGAGTATACACAGTCCGGGGCAACTCCGAAAAGGCATCGTTCTCGGCCTGATGGCTGAGATGACAATGTGTATACACATTCCGGGGTAACTCCGAGAAGACGGCCATCTCGGCCTGATGGCTGAGGTGACAATGCGTATACACATTCCGAAACGACTCCAAGAAGTCACCCTTCTCGGCCTGATGGCTAAGATGACAATGTCAAAACACATTCGGAGGCGACTCCAAGAAGTCACCCATCCCGGCCTAATGACCAAGATGAGGATGTGTATACACATTCCGAAGTAACTCCGAGAATTCATCCATGCCGGCTTGATGGCTGAGATCAAAGTGTAAGCACATCCGGAGGTCACTCCGAGAAGTTATACATCTCGGCCTGATGGCTGACGTGAGAATGAGTATACACATTCCGGGGCGACTCCGAAAAGGCATCGTTCTCGGCCTGATGGCTGAGATGACAATGTGTATACACATTCCGGGGTAACTCCGAGAAGACGGCCATCTCGGCCTGATGGCTGACGTGAGCATGTGTATACACATTCCGGGGTAACTCTGAGAAGTCATTCATCTCGGCATAAAGCCCAAAATGAGGATGTATACACATCCGAAGGTGACTCCAAGAAGTTATACATCTCGGCCTGATGGCTAAGCTAAGGATGCGTGTCCATATTCCGAGGTAACACCGAGAAGTCGTCCATCTCAGCATAAAGCCCAAGATGAGGATGTATACACATCCGAAGGTGACTCCAAGAAGTTATACATCTCGGCCTGATAGCTAAGCTAAGGATGTGTGTCCATATTCCGAGGTAACTCCGAGAAGTCGTCCATCTCGGCCTGATGGCTGAGATCGAAGTGTATACACATCCGGAGGTGACTCCGAGCAGTTATCCATCTCGGCATGATGACTAAGATCAGGATGTGTGTCCATATTCCGAGGTAACTCCGCGAAGTCGTCCATCTCGGCCTGATGGCTGAGGTGACAATGCGTATACACATTGCGGGCCGACTCCGACAAGTCATCGTTCTCGGCCTGATGGCTGACGTGAGAATGTGTATACACCTTCCGGGGTAACTCCGAGAAGTCATTCATCTCGGCATAAAGCCCAAGATGAGGATGTATACACATCCGAAGGTGACTCCAAGAAGGTATACATGTCGGCCTGATGGCTAAGCTAAGGATGTGTGTCCGTATTCCGAGATAACTCCGAGAAGTCGTCCATCTCGGCCTGATGGCTGAGATCAAAGTGTATACACATCCAGAGGTGACTCCGACAAGTTATGCGTCTCAGCCTGATGGCTAAGATCAGGATGCGTGTCCATATTCCGAGGTAACTCCGCGAAGTCGTCCATCTCCGGCCTGATGGCTGAGGTGACAATGCGTATACACATTCCGAAACGACTCCAAGAAGTCACCCATCTCGGCCTGATGGCTAAGATAACAATGTGTATGCACATTCCTAGGTGACCCCGAGAAGCCATCCTTGTCCTCTTGATGGCTTAGATCAAAGTGTATACACATCCGGAGGTGACTCCGACAAGTTATGCGTCTCAGCCTGATGGCTAAGATCAGGATGCGTGTCCATATTCCGAGGTAACTCCGCGAAGTCGTCCATCTCGGCCTGATGGCTGAGGTGACAATGCGTATACACATTGCGGGCCGACTCCGACAAGTCATCGTTCTCGGCCTCATGGCTGACGTGAGAATGTGTATACACATCCCAGGGTAACGCTGAGAAGTCATTCATCTCAGCATAAAGCCCAAGATGAGGATGTATACACATCCGAAGGTGACTCCAAGAAGTTATACATGTCGGCCTGATGGCTAAGCTAAGGATGTGTGTCCATATTCCGAGGTAACTCCGAGAAGTCGTCCATCTCGGCCTGATGGCTGATATCAAAGTGTATACACATCCGGAGGTGACTCCGAGCAGTTATCCATCTCGGCATGATGACTAAGATCAGGATGTGTGTCCATATTCCGAGGTAACTCCGCGAAGTCGTCCATCTCGGCCTGATGGCTGAGGTGACAATGCGTATACACATTGCGGGCTGACTCCGACAAGTCATCGTTCTCGGCCTGATGGCTGACGTGCGAATGTGTATACACATTCCGGGGTAACGCTGAGAAGTCGTTCATCTCGGCATAAAGCCCAAGATGAGGATGTATACACTTCCGAAGGTGACTCTAAGAAGTTATACATCTCGGCCTGATGGCTAAGCTAAGGATGTGTGTCCATATTCCGAGGTAATTCCGAGAAGACGGCCATCTCGGCCTGATGGCTGACGTGAGCATGTGTATACACCTTCCGGGGTAACTCCGAGAAGTCATTCATCTCGGCATAAAGCCCAAGATGAGGATGTATACACATCCGAAGGTGACTCCAAGAAGGTATACATGTCGGCCTGATGGCTAAGCTAAGGATGTGTGTCCGTATTCCGAGATAACTCCGAGAAGTCGTCCATCTCGGCCTGATTCTTGAGATCGAAGTGTATACACGTTCCGAGGTGACTCCGAAAAGTCATCGATCTCGGCCTGATGGCTGACGTGAGAATGAGTATACACATTCCGGGGCGACTCCGAAAAGTCATCGTTCTCGGCCTGATGGCTGAGATGAGAATGTGTATTCACATTCCGGGGTAACTCCGAGAAGTCATTCATCTCGGCATAAAGCCCAAGATGAGGATGTATACACATCCGAAGGTGACTCCAAGAAGTTATACATCTCGGCCCGATGGCTAAGCTAAGGATGTGTGTCCATATTCCGAGGTAACTCCGCGATGTCGTCGATCTCAGCCTGATGGCTGAGGTGACAATGCGTATACACATTCCGAAACGACTCCAAGAAGTCACCCATCTCGGCCTGATGGCTAAGATAACAATGTGTATACACATTCCTAGGTGACCCCGAGAAGCCATCCATGTCCTCTTGATGGCTTAGATCAAAGTGTATACACATCCGGTGGTGACTCCGAGAAGTTATGCGTCTCAGCCTGATGGCTAAGATCAGGATGCGTGTCCATATTCCGAGGTAACTCCGCGAAGTCGTCCATCTCGGCCTGATGACTGAGGTGACAATGCGTATACACATTGCGGGCCGACTCCGACAAGTCATCGTTCTCGGCCTGATGGCTGACGTGAGAATGTGTATACACATTCCGGGGTAACGCTGAGAAGTCATTCATCTCGGCATACAGCCCTAGATGAGGATGTGTACACTTCCGAAGGTGACTCCAAGAAGTTATACATCTCGGCCTGATGGCTAAGCTAAGGATGTGTGTCCGTATTCCGAGATAACTCCGAGAAGTCGTCCATCTCGGCCTGATGGCTGAGATCCAAGTGTATACACATCCAGAGGTGACTCCGAGAAGTTATCCATCTCGGCATGATGACTAAGATCAGGATATGTATCCATATTCCGAGGTAACTCCGCGAAGTCGTCCATCTCGGCCTGATGGCTGAGGTGACAATGCGTATACACATTGCGGGCCGACTCCGACAAGTCATCGTTCTCGGCCTGATGGCTGAGATGACAATGTGTATACACATTCCGGGGTAACTCCGAGAAGACGTCCATCTCGGCCTGATGGCTAAGATGACAATGTGTATACACATTCCTAGGTGACCCCGAGAAGCCATCCATGTCCTCTTGATGGCTGAGATCAAAGTGTATACACATCCGGAGGTGACTCTAAGAAGTTATACATCTCGGCCTGATGGCTAAGCTAAGGATGTGTGTCCATTTTCCGAGGTAACTCCGAGAAGTCGTCCATCTCGGCCTGATGGCTGAGATGACAATGCGTAGACGCATTCCGAGGCGACTCCAAGATGTCATCCATCACGGCCTGATGGCTAAGATGACAATGTGTATACACATTCCGGGGCGACTCCGAAAGGTCATCGTTGTCGGCCTGATGGCTGATGTGAGAATGAGTATTCACATTCCGGGGCGACTCCGAAAAGTCATCGTTCTGGGCCGGATGCCTAATATGACAATGTGTATACACATTCCGGGGTGACTCTGAGAAGTCATCCATCACGGCCTGGTGGCTGATATGAGAATGTGTATACACGTCGCGGGGTGACTCCGAGAACTTATCCATCTCAGCCCGACGACTAAGATCGAAGTGTATACACATCCGGAGATGACTCATAGAAGTCATCCATCTCGGCCTGATGGCTAAGATCAGGATGTGTATACATATTCCGAGGTGACTCCGAAAAGTCATCGATCTCGGCCTGATGGCTGACGTGAGAATGAGTATACACAGTCCGGGGCAACTCCGAAAAGGCATCGTTCTCGGCCTGATGGCTGAGATGACAATGTGTATACACATTCCGGGGTAACTCCGAGAAGACGGCCATCTCGGCCTGATGGCTGAGGTGACAATGCGTATACACATTCCGAAACGACTCCAAGAAGTCACCCTTCTCGGCCTGATGGCTAAGATGACAATGTCAAAACACATTCGGAGGCGACTCCAAGAAGTCACCCATCCCGGCCTAATGACCAAGATGAGGATGTGTATACACATTCCGAAGTAACTCCGAGAATTCATCCATGCCGGCTTGATGGCTGAGATCAAAGTGTAAGCACATCCGGAGGTCACTCCGAGAAGTTATACATCTCGGCCTGATGGCTGACGTGAGAATGAGTATACACATTCCGGGGCGACTCCGAAAAGGCATCGTTCTCGGCCTGATGGCTGAGATGACAATGTGTATACACATTCCGGGGTAACTCTGAGAAGTCATTCATCTCGGCATAAAGCCCAAAATGAGGATGTATACACATCCGAAGGTGACTCCAAGAAGTTATACATCTCGGCCTGATGGCTAAGCTAAGGATGCGTGTCCATATTCCGAGGTAACACCGAGAAGTCGTCCATCTCAGCATAAAGCCCAAGATGAGGATGTATACACATCCGAAGGTGACTCCAAGAAGTTATACATCTCGGCCTGATAGCTAAGCTAAGGATGTGTGTCCATATTCCGAGGTAACTCCGAGAAGTCGTCCATCTCGGCCTGATGGCTGAGATCGAAGTGTATACACATCCGGAGGTGACTCCGAGCAGTTATCCATCTCGGCATGATGACTAAGATCAGGATGTGTGTCCATATTCCGAGGTAACTCCGCGAAGTCGTCCATCTCGGCCTGATGGCTGAGGTGACAATGCGTATACACATTGCGGGCCGACTCCGACAAGTCATCGTTCTCGGCCTGATGGCTGACGTGAGAATGTGTATACACCTTCCGGGGTAACGCTGAGAAGTCATTCATCTGGCATAAAGCCCAAGATGAGGATGTATACACATCCGAAGGTGACTCCAAGAAGTTATACATCTCGGCCTGATGGCTAAGCTAAGGATGTGTGTCCATATTCCCAGGTAACACCGAGAAGTCGTCCATCTCGGCCTGATGGCTGAGATCAAAGTGTATACACATCCGGAGATGACTCATAGAAGTCATCCATCTCGGCCTGATGGGTAAGATCAGGATGTGTATACATATTCCGAGGTAACTCTGAGTAGTCATCCATCTCGGCCTGATTCTTGAGATCGAAGTGTATACACGTTCCGAGGTGACTCCGAAAAGTCATCGATCTCGGCCTGATGCCTGACGTGAGAATGAGTATACACATTCCGGGGCGACTCCGAAAAGTCATCGTTCTCGGCCTGATGGCTGAGATGAGAATGTGTATTCACATTCCGGGGTAACTCCGAGAAGTCATTCATCTCGGCATAAAGCCCAAGATGAGGATGTATACACATCCGAAGGTGACTCCAAGAAGGTATACATGTCGGCCTGATGGCTAAGCTAAGGATGTGTGTCCGTATTCCGAGATAACTCCGAGAAGTCGTCCATCTCGGCCTGATGGCTGAGATGACAATGCGTAGACGCATTCCGAGGCGACTCCAAGATGTCATCCATCACGGCCTGATGGCTAAGATGACAATGTGTATACACATTCCGGGGCGACTCCGAAAGGTCATCGTTGTCGGCCTGATGGCTGATGTGAGAATGAGTATTCACATTCCGGGGCGACTCCGAAAAGTCATCGTTCTGGGCCGGATGCCTAATATGACAATGTGTATACACATTCCGGGGTGACTCTGAGAAGTCATCCATCACGGCCTGGTGGCTGATATGAGAATGTGTATACACGTCGCGGGGTGACTCCGAGAACTTATCCATCTCAGCCCGACGACTAAGATCGAAGTGTATACACATCCGGAGATGACTCATAGAAGTCATCCATCTCGGCCTGATGGCTAAGATCAGGATGTGTATACATATTCCGAGGTGACTCCGAAAAGTCATCGATCTCGGCCTGATGGCTGACGTGAGAATGAGTATACACAGTCCGGGGCAACTCCGAAAAGGCATCGTTCTCGGCCTGATGGCTGAGATGACAATGTGTATACACATTCCGGGGTAACTCCGAGAAGACGGCCATCTCGGCCTGATGGCTGAGGTGACAATGCGTATACACATTCCGAAACGACTCCAAGAAGTCACCCTTCTCGGCCTGATGGCTAAGATGACAATGTCAAAACACATTCGGAGGCGACTCCAAGAAGTCACCCATCCCGGCCTAATGACCAAGATGAGGATGTGTATACACATTCCGAAGTAACTCCGAGAATTCATCCATGCCGGCTTGATGGCTGAGATCAAAGTGTAAGCACATCCGGAGGTCACTCCGAGAAGTTATACATCTCGGCCTGATGGCTGACGTGAGAATGAGTATACACATTCCGGGGCGACTCCGAAAAGGCATCGTTCTCGGCCTGATGGCTGAGATGACAATGTGTATACACATTCCGGGGTAACTCCGAGAAGACGGCCATCTCGGCCTGATGGCTGACGTGAGCATGTGTATACACATTCCGGGGTAACTCTGAGAAGTCATTCATCTCGGCATAAAGCCCAAAATGAGGATGTATACACATCCGAAGGTGACTCCAAGAAGTTATACATCTCGGCCTGATGGCTAAGCTAAGGATGCGTGTCCATATTCCGAGGTAACACCGAGAAGTCGTCCATCTCAGCATAAAGCCCAAGATGAGGATGTATACACATCCGAAGGTGACTCCAAGAAGTTATACATCTCGGCCTGATAGCTAAGCTAAGGATGTGTGTCCATATTCCGAGGTAACTCCGAGAAGTCGTCCATCTCGGCCTGATGGCTGAGATCGAAGTGTATACACATCCGGAGGTGACTCCGAGCAGTTATCCATCTCGGCATGATGACTAAGATCAGGATGTGTGTCCATATTCCGAGGTAACTCCGCGAAGTCGTCCATCTCGGCCTGATGGCTGAGGTGACAATGCGTATACACATTGCGGGCCGACTCCGACAAGTCATCGTTCTCGGCCTGATGGCTGACGTGAGAATGTGTATACACCTTCCGGGGTAACGCTGAGAAGTCATTCATCTGGCATAAAGCCCAAGATGAGGATGTATACACATCCGAAGGTGACTCCAAGAAGTTATACATCTCGGCCTGATGGCTAAGCTAAGGATGTGTGTCCATATTCCGAGGTAACTCCGAGAAGTCGTCCATCTCGGCCTAATGGCTGAGATCAAAGTGTATACACATCCGGAGATGACTCATAGAAGTCATCCATCTCGGCCTGATGGGTAAGATCAGGATGTGTATACATATTCCGAGGTGACTCCGAAAAGTCATCGATCTCGGCCTGATGGCTGACGTGAGAATGAGTATACACATTCCGGGGCGACTCCGAAAAGGCATCGTTCTCGGCCTGATGGCTGAGATGACAATGTGTATACACATTCCGGGGTAACTCCGAGAAGACGGCCATCTCGGCCTGATGGCTGAGGTGACAATGCGTATACACATTCCGAAACGACTCCAAGAAGTCACCCTTCTCG
This sequence comes from Trypoxylon attenuatum, assembly GCA_963989405.1. Classification (NCBI taxonomy): domain Eukaryota; kingdom Metazoa; phylum Arthropoda; class Insecta; order Hymenoptera; family Crabronidae; genus Trypoxylon; species Trypoxylon attenuatum. Next base: position 7,499,280 of record OZ022492.1, on the reverse strand, counting down.
GCCTGATGGCTAAGATGACAATGTCAAAACACATTCGGAGGCGACTCCAAGAAGTCACCCATCCCGGCCTAATGACCAAGATGAGGATGTGTATACACATTCCGAAGTAACTCCGAGAATTCATCCATGCCGGCTTGATGGCTGAGATCAAAGTGTAAGCACATCCGGAGGTGACTCCGAGATGTTATACATCTCGGCCTGATGGCTGACGTGAGAATGAGTATACACATTCCGGGGCGACTCCGAAAAGGCATCGTTCTCGGCCTGATGGCTGAGATGACAATGTGTATACACATTCCGGGGTAACTCCGAGAAGACGGCCATCTCGGCCTGATGGCTGAGGTGACAATGCGTATACACATTCCGAAACGACTCCAAGAAGTCACCCATCTCGGCCTGATGGCTAAGATGACAATGTCAAAACACATTCGGAGGCGACTCCAAGAAGTCACCCATCCCGGCCTAATGACCAAGATGAGGATGTGTATACACATTCCGAAGTAACTCCGAGAATTCATCCATGCCGGCTTGATGGCTGAGATCAAAGTGTAAGCACATCCGGAGGTGACTCCGAGAAGTTATACATCTCGGCCTGATGGCTGACGTGAGAATGTGTATACACATTCCGGGGTAACGCTGAGAAGTCATTCATCTCGGCATAAAGCCCAAGATGAGGATGTATACACATCCGAAGGTGACTCCAAGAAGTTATACATCTCGGCCTGATGGCTAAGCTAAGGATGCGTGTCCATATTCCGAGGTAAATCGGAGAAGTCGTCCATCTCGGCCTGATGGCTGAGATCAAAGTGTATACACATCCGGAGGTGACTTCGAGAAGTTATCCATCTCGGCATGATGACTAAGATCAGGATATGTGTCCATATTTCGAGGTAACTCCGCGAAGTCGTCCATCTCGGCCTGATGGCTGAGGTGACAATGCGTATACACATTGCGGGCCGACTCCGACAAGTCATCGTACTCGGCCTGATGGCTGACGTGAGAATGTGTATACACATTCCGGGGTAACTCTGAGAAGTCATTCATCTCGGCATAAAGCCCAAGATGAGGATGTATACACATCCGAAGGTGACTCCAAGAAGTTATACATCTCGGCCTGGTGGCTAAGCTAAGGATACGTGTCCATATTCCGAGGTAACACCGAGAAGTCGTCCATCTCGGCCTGATGGCTGAGATCAAAGTCTATACACATCCGGAGGTGACTCCGAGAAGTTATCCATCTCGGCATGATGACTAAGATCAGGATGTGTGTCCATATTCCGAGGTAACTCCGCGAAGTCGTCCATCTCGGCCTGATGGCTGAGGTGACAATGCGTATACACATTGCGGGCCGACTCCGACAAGTCATCGTTCTCGGCCTGATGGCTGACGTGAGAATGTGTATACACATTCCGGGGTAACGCTGAGAAGTCATTCATCTCGGCATAAAGCCCAAGATGAGGATGTATACACATCCGAAGGTGACTCCAAGAAGTTATACATCTCGGCCTGATGGCTAAGCTAAGGATGCGTGTCCATATTCCGAGGTAAATCGGAGAAGTCGTCCATCTCGGCCTGATGGCTGAGATCAAAGTGTATACACATCCGGAGGTGACTTCGAGAAGTTATCCATCTCGGCATGATGACTAAGATCAGGATATGTGTCCATATTTCGAGGTAACTCCGCGAAGTCGTCCATCTCGGCCTGATGGCTGAGGTGACAATGCGTATACACATTGCGGGCCGACTCCGACAAGTCATCGTACTCGGCCTGATGGCTGACGTGAGAATGTGTATACACATTCCGGGGTAACGCTGAGAAGTCATTCATCTCAGCATAAAGCCCAAGATGAGGATGTATACACATCCGAAGGTGACTCCAAGAAGTTATACATCTCGGCCTGATAGCTAAGCTAAGGATGTGTGTCCATATTCCGAGGTAACTCCGAGAAGTCGTCCATCTCGGCCTGATGGCTGAGATCGAAGTGTATACACATCCGGAGGTGACTCCGAGCAGTTATCCATCTCGGCATGATGACTAAGATCAGGATGTGTGTCCATATTCCGAGGTAACTCCGCGAAGTCGTCCATCTCGGCCTGATGGCTGAGGTGACAATGCGTATACACATTGCGGGCCGACTCCGACAAGTCATCGTTCTCGGCCTGATGGCTGACGTGAGAATGTGTATACACCTTCCGGGGTAACGCTGAGAAGTCATTCATCTGGCATAAAGCCCAAGATGAGGATGTATACACATCCGAAGGTGACTCCAAGAAGTTATACATCTCGGCCTGATGGCTAAGCTAAGGATGTGTGTCCATATTCCGAGGTAACTCCGAGAAGTCGTCCATCTCGGCCTGATGGCTGAGATCAAAGTGTATACACATCCGGAGATGACTCATAGAAGTCATCCATCTCGGCCTGATGGCTAAGATCAGGATGTGTATACATATTCCGAGGTGACTCCGAAAAGTCATCGATCTCGGCCTGATGGCTGACGTGAGAATGAGTATACACAGTCCGGGGCAACTCCGAAAAGGCATCGTTCTCGGCCTGATGGCTGAGATGACAATGTGTATACACATTCCGGGGTAACTCCGAGAAGACGGCCATCTCGGCCTGATGGCTGAGGTGACAATGCGTATACACATTCCGAAACGACTCCAAGAAGTCACCCTTCTCGGCCTGATGGCTAAGATGACAATGTCAAAACACATTCGGAGGCGACTCCAAGAAGTCACCCATCCCGGCCTAATGACCAAGATGAGGATGTGTATACACATTCCGAAGTAACTCCGAGAATTCATCCATGCCGGCTTGATGGCTGAGATCAAAGTGTAAGCACATCCGGAGGTCACTCCGAGAAGTTATACATCTCGGCCTGATGGCTGACGTGAGAATGAGTATACACATTCCGGGGCGACTCCGAAAAGGCATCGTTCTCGGCCTGATGGCTGAGATGACAATGTGTATACACATTCCGGGGTAACTCTGAGAAGTCATTCATCTCGGCATAAAGCCCAAAATGAGGATGTATACACATCCGAAGGTGACTCCAAGAAGTTATACATCTCGGCCTGATGGCTAAGCTAAGGATGCGTGTCCATATTCCGAGGTAACACCGAGAAGTCGTCCATCTCAGCATAAAGCCCAAGATGAGGATGTATACACATCCGAAGGTGACTCCAAGAAGTTATACATCTCGGCCTGATAGCTAAGCTAAGGATGTGTGTCCATATTCCGAGGTAACTCCGAGAAGTCGTCCATCTCGGCCTGATGGCTGAGATCGAAGTGTATACACATCCGGAGGTGACTCCGAGCAGTTATCCATCTCGGCATGATGACTAAGATCAGGATGTGTGTCCATATTCCGAGGTAACTCCGCGAAGTCGTCCATCTCGGCCTGATGGCTGAGGTGACAATGCGTATACACATTGCGGGCCGACTCCGACAAGTCATCGTTCTCGGCCTGATGGCTGACGTGAGAATGTGTATACACCTTCCGGGGTAACGCTGAGAAGTCATTCATCTGGCATAAAGCCCAAGATGAGGATGTATACACATCCGAAGGTGACTCCAAGAAGTTATACATCTCGGCCTGATGGCTAAGCTAAGGATGTGTGTCCATATTCCCAGGTAACACCGAGAAGTCGTCCATCTCGGCCTGATGGCTGAGATCAAAGTGTATACACATCCGGAGATGACTCATAGAAGTCATCCATCTCGGCCTGATGGGTAAGATCAGGATGTGTATACATATTCCGAGGTAACTCTGAGTAGTCATCCATCTCGGCCTGATTCTTGAGATCGAAGTGTATACACGTTCCGAGGTGACTCCGAAAAGTCATCGATCTCGGCCTGATGCCTGACGTGAGAATGAGTATACACATTCCGGGGCGACTCCGAAAAGTCATCGTTCTCGGCCTGATGGCTGAGATGAGAATGTGTATTCACATTCCGGGGTAACTCCGAGAAGTCATTCATCTCGGCATAAAGCCCAAGATGAGGATGTATACACATCCGAAGGTGACTCCAAGAAGGTATACATGTCGGCCTGATGGCTAAGCTAAGGATGTGTGTCCGTATTCCGAGATAACTCCGAGAAGTCGTCCATCTCGGCCTGATGGCTGAGATGACAATGCGTAGACGCATTCCGAGGCGACTCCAAGATGTCATCCATCACGGCCTGATGGCTAAGATGACAATGTGTATACACATTCCGGGGCGACTCCGAAAGGTCATCGTTGTCGGCCTGATGGCTGATGTGAGAATGAGTATTCACATTCCGGGGCGACTCCGAAAAGTCATCGTTCTGGGCCGGATGCCTAATATGACAATGTGTATACACATTCCGGGGTGACTCTGAGAAGTCATCCATCACGGCCTGGTGGCTGATATGAGAATGTGTATACACGTCGCGGGGTGACTCCGAGAACTTATCCATCTCAGCCCGACGACTAAGATCGAAGTGTATACACATCCGGAGATGACTCATAGAAGTCATCCATCTCGGCCTGATGGCTAAGATCAGGATGTGTATACATATTCCGAGGTGACTCCGAAAAGTCATCGATCTCGGCCTGATGGCTGACGTGAGAATGAGTATACACAGTCCGGGGCAACTCCGAAAAGGCATCGTTCTCGGCCTGATGGCTGAGATGACAATGTGTATACACATTCCGGGGTAACTCCGAGAAGACGGCCATCTCGGCCTGATGGCTGAGGTGACAATGCGTATACACATTCCGAAACGACTCCAAGAAGTCACCCTTCTCGGCCTGATGGCTAAGATGACAATGTCAAAACACATTCGGAGGCGACTCCAAGAAGTCACCCATCCCGGCCTAATGACCAAGATGAGGATGTGTATACACATTCCGAAGTAACTCCGAGAATTCATCCATGCCGGCTTGATGGCTGAGATCAAAGTGTAAGCACATCCGGAGGTCACTCCGAGAAGTTATACATCTCGGCCTGATGGCTGACGTGAGAATGAGTATACACATTCCGGGGCGACTCCGAAAAGGCATCGTTCTCGGCCTGATGGCTGAGATGACAATGTGTATACACATTCCGGGGTAACTCTGAGAAGTCATTCATCTCGGCATAAAGCCCAAAATGAGGATGTATACACATCCGAAGGTGACTCCAAGAAGTTATACATCTCGGCCTGATGGCTAAGCTAAGGATGCGTGTCCATATTCCGAGGTAACACCGAGAAGTCGTCCATCTCAGCATAAAGCCCAAGATGAGGATGTATACACATCCGAAGGTGACTCCAAGAAGTTATACATCTCGGCCTGATAGCTAAGCTAAGGATGTGTGTCCATATTCCGAGGTAACTCCGAGAAGTCGTCCATCTCGGCCTGATGGCTGAGATCGAAGTGTATACACATCCGGAGGTGACTCCGAGCAGTTATCCATCTCGGCATGATGACTAAGATCAGGATGTGTGTCCATATTCCGAGGTAACTCCGCGAAGTCGTCCATCTCGGCCTGATGGCTGAGGTGACAATGCGTATACACATTGCGGGCCGACTCCGACAAGTCATCGTTCTCGGCCTGATGGCTGACGTGAGAATGTGTATACACCTTCCGGGGTAACGCTGAGAAGTCATTCATCTGGCATAAAGCCCAAGATGAGGATGTATACACATCCGAAGGTGACTCCAAGAAGTTATACATCTCGGCCTGATGGCTAAGCTAAGGATGTGTGTCCATATTCCCAGGTAACACCGAGAAGTCGTCCATCTCGGCCTGATGGCTGAGATCAAAGTGTATACACATCCGGAGATGACTCATAGAAGTCATCCATCTCGGCCTGATGGGTAAGATCAGGATGTGTATACATATTCCGAGGTAACTCTGAGTAGTCATCCATCTCGGCCTGATTCTTGAGATCGAAGTGTATACACGTTCCGAGGTGACTCCGAAAAGTCATCGATCTCGGCCTGATGCCTGACGTGAGAATGAGTATACACATTCCGGGGCGACTCCGAAAAGTCATCGTTCTCGGCCTGATGGCTGAGATGAGAATGTGTATTCACATTCCGGGGTAACTCCGAGAAGTCATTCATCTCGGCATAAAGCCCAAGATGAGGATGTATACACATCCGAAGGTGACTCCAAGAAGGTATACATGTCGGCCTGATGGCTAAGCTAAGGATGTGTGTCCGTATTCCGAGATAACTCCGAGAAGTCGTCCATCTCGGCCTGATGGCTGAGATGACAATGCGTAGACGCATTCCGAGGCGACTCCAAGATGTCATCCATCACGGCCTGATGGCTAAGATGACAATGTGTATACACATTCCGGGGCGACTCCGAAAGGTCATCGTTGTCGGCCTGATGGCTGATGTGAGAATGAGTATTCACATTCCGGGGCGACTCCGAAAAGTCATCGTTCTGGGCCGGATGCCTAATATGACAATGTGTATACACATTCCGGGGTGACTCTGAGAAGTCATCCATCACGGCCTGGTGGCTGATATGAGAATGTGTATACACGTCGCGGGGTGACTCCGAGAACTTATCCATCTCAGCCCGACGACTAAGATCGAAGTGTATACACATCCGGAGATGACTCATAGAAGTCATCCATCTCGGCCTGATGGCTAAGATCAGGATGTGTATACATATTCCGAGGTGACTCCGAAAAGTCATCGATCTCGGCCTGATGGCTGACGTGAGAATGAGTATACACAGTCCGGGGCAACTCCGAAAAGGCATCGTTCTCGGCCTGATGGCTGAGATGACAATGTGTATACACATTCCGGGGTAACTCCGAGAAGACGGCCATCTCGGCCTGATGGCTGAGGTGACAATGCGTATACACATTCCGAAACGACTCCAAGAAGTCACCCTTCTCGGCCTGATGGCTAAGATGACAATGTCAAAACACATTCGGAAGCGACTCCAAGAAGTCACCCATCCCGGCCTAATGACCAAGATGAGGATGTGTATACACATTCCGAAGTAACTCCGAGAATTCATCCATGCCGGCTTGATGGCTGAGATCAAAGTGTAAGCACATCCGGAGGTCACTCCGAGAAGTTATACATCTCGGCCTGATGGCTGACGTGAGAATGAGTATACACATTCCGGGGCGACTCCGAAAAGGCATCGTTCTCGGCCTGATGGCTGAGATGACAATGTGTATACACATTCCGGGGTAACTCCGAGAAGACGGCCATCTCGGCCTGATGGCTGACGTGAGCATGTGTATACACATTCCGGGGTAACTCTGAGAAGTCATTCATCTCGGCATAAAGCCCAAAATGAGGATGTATACACATCCGAAGGTGACTCCAAGAAGTTATACATCTCGGCCTGATGGCTAAGCTAAGGATGCGTGTCCATATTCCGAGGTAACACCGAGAAGTCGTCCATCTCAGCATAAAGCCCAAGATGAGGATGTATACACATCCGAAGGTGACTCCAAGAAGTTATACATCTCGGCCTGATAGCTAAGCTAAGGATGTGTGTCCATATTCCGAGGTAACTCCGAGAAGTCGTCCATCTCGGCCTGATGGCTGAGATCGAAGTGTATACACATCCGGAGGTGACTCCGAGCAGTTATCCATCTCGGCATGATGACTAAGATCAGGATGTGTGTCCATATTCCGAGGTAACTCCGCGAAGTCGTCCATCTCGGCCTGATGGCTGAGGTGACAATGCGTATACACATTGCGGGCCGACTCCGACAAGTCATCGTTCTCGGCCTGATGGCTGACGTGAGAATGTGTATACACCTTCCGGGGTAACGCTGAGAAGTCATTCATCTGGCATAAAGCCCAAGATGAGGATGTATACACATCCGAAGGTGACTCCAAGAAGTTATACATCTCGGCCTGATGGCTAAGCTAAGGATGTGTGTCCATATTCCGAGGTAACTCCGAGAAGTCGTCCATCTCGGCCTAATGGCTGAGATCAAAGTGTATACACATCCGGAGATGACTCATAGAAGTCATCCATCTCGGCCTGATGGGTAAGATCAGGATGTGTATACATATTCCGAGGTGACTCCGAAAAGTCATCGATCTCGGCCTGATGGCTGACGTGAGAATGAGTATACACATTCCGGGGCGACTCCGAAAAGGCATCGTTCTCGGCCTGATGGCTGAGATGACAATGTGTATACACATTCCGGGGTAACTCCGAGAAGACGGCCATCTCGGCCTGATGGCTGAGGTGACAATGCGTATACACATTCCGAAACGACTCCAAGAAGTCACCCTTCTCGGCCTGATGGCTAAGATGACAATGTCAAAACACATTCGGAGGCGACTCCAAGAAGTCACCCATCCCGGCCTAATGACCAAGATGAGGATGTGTATACACATTCCGAAGTAACTCCGAGAATTCATCCATGCCGGCTTGATGGCTGAGATCAAAGTGTAAGCACATCCGGAGGTGACTCCGAGATGTTATACATCTCGGCCTGATGGCTGACGTGAGAATGAGTATACACATTCCGGGGCGACTCCGAAAAGGCATCGTTCTCGGCCTGATGGCTGAGATGACAATGTGTATACACATTCCGGGGTAACTCCGAGAAGACGGCCATCTCGGCCTGATGGCTGAGGTGACAATGCGTATACACATTCCGAAACGACTCCAAGAAGTCACCCATCTCGGCCTGATGGCTAAGATGACAATGTCAAAACACATTCGGAGGCGACTCCAAGAAGTCACCCATCCCGGCCTAATGACCAAGATGAGGATGTGTATACACATTCCGAAGTAACTCCGAGAATTCATCCATGCCGGCTTGATGGCTGAGATCAAAGTGTAAGCACATCCGGAGGTGACTCCGAGAAGTTATACATCTCGGCCTGATGGCTGACGTGAGAATGTGTATACACATTCCGGGGTAACGCTGAGAAGTCATTCATCTCGGCATAAAGCCCAAGATGAGGATGTATACACATCCGAAGGTGACTCCAAGAAGTTATACATCTCGGCCTGATGGCTAAGCTAAGGATGCGTGTCCATATTCCGAGGTAAATCGGAGAAGTCGTCCATCTCGGCCTGATGGCTGAGATCAAAGTGTATACACATCCGGAGGTGACTTCGAGAAGTTATCCATCTCGGCATGATGACTAAGATCAGGATATGTGTCCATATTTCGAGGTAACTCCGCGAAGTCGTCCATCTCGGCCTGATGGCTGAGGTGACAATGCGTATACACATTGCGGGCCGACTCCGACAAGTCATCGTACTCGGCCTGATGGCTGACGTGAGAATGTGTATACACATTCCGGGGTAACTCTGAGAAGTCATTCATCTCGGCATAAAGCCCAAGATGAGGATGTATACACATCCGAAGGTGACTCCAAGAAGTTATACATCTCGGCCTGGTGGCTAAGCTAAGGATACGTGTCCATATTCCGAGGTAACACCGAGAAGTCGTCCATCTCGGCCTGATGGCTGAGATCAAAGTCTATACACATCCGGAGGTGACTCCGAGAAGTTATCCATCTCGGCATGATGACTAAGATCAGGATGTGTGTCCATATTCCGAGGTAACTCCGCGAAGTCGTCCATCTCGGCCTGATGGCTGAGGTGACAATGCGTATACACATTGCGGGCCGACTCCGACAAGTCATCGTTCTCGGCCTGATGGCTGACGTGAGAATGTGTATACACATTCCGGGGTAACGCTGAGAAGTCATTCATCTCGGCATAAAGCCCAAGATGAGGATGTATACACATCCGAAGGTGACTCCAAGAAGTTATACATCTCGGCCTGATGGCTAAGCTAAGGATGCGTGTCCATATTCCGAGGTAAATCGGAGAAGTCGTCCATCTCGGCCTGATGGCTGAGATCAAAGTGTATACACATCCGGAGGTGACTTCGAGAAGTTATCCATCTCGGCATGATGACTAAGATCAGGATATGTGTCCATATTTCGAGGTAACTCCGCGAAGTCGTCCATCTCGGCCTGATGGCTGAGGTGACAATGCGTATACACATTGCGGGCCGACTCCGACAAGTCATCGTACTCGGCCTGATGGCTGACGTGAGAATGTGTATACACATTCCGGGGTAACGCTGAGAAGTCATTCATCTCAGCATAAAGCCCAAGATGAGGATGTATACACATCCGAAGGTGACTCCAAGAAGTTATACATCTCGGCCTGATAGCTAAGCTAAGGATGTGTGTCCATATTCCGAGGTAACTCCGAGAAGTCGTCCATCTCGGCCTGATGGCTGAGATCGAAGTGTATACACATCCGGAGGTGACTCCGAGCAGTTATCCATCTCGGCATGATGACTAAGATCAGGATGTGTGTCCATATTCCGAGGTAACTCCGCGAAGTCGTCCATCTCGGCCTGATGGCTGAGGTGACAATGCGTATACACATTGCGGGCCGACTCCGACAAGTCATCGTTCTCGGCCTGATGGCTGACGTGAGAATGTGTATACACCTTCCGGGGTAACGCTGAGAAGTCATTCATCTGGCATAAAGCCCAAGATGAGGATGTATACACATCCGAAGGTGACTCCAAGAAGTTATACATCTCGGCCTGATGGCTAAGCTAAGGATGTGTGTCCATATTCCGAGGTAACTCCGAGAAGTCGTCCATCTCGGCCTGATGGCTGAGATCAAAGTGTATACACATCCGGAGATGACTCATAGAAGTCATCCATCTCGGCCTGATGGCTAAGATCAGGATGTGTATACATATTCCGAGGTGACTCCGAAAAGTCATCGATCTCGGCCTGATGGCTGACGTGAGAATGAGTATACACAGTCCGGGGCAACTCCGAAAAGGCATCGTTCTCGGCCTGATGGCTGAGATGACAATGTGTATACACATTCCGGGGTAACTCCGAGAAGACGGCCATCTCGGCCTGATGGCTGAGGTGACAATGCGTATACACATTCCGAAACGACTCCAAGAAGTCACCCTTCTCGGCCTGATGGCTAAGATGACAATGTCAAAACACATTCGGAGGCGACTCCAAGAAGTCACCCATCCCGGCCTAATGACCAAGATGAGGATGTGTATACACATTCCGAAGTAACTCCGAGAATTCATCCATGCCGGCTTGATGGCTGAGATCAAAGTGTAAGCACATCCGGAGGTCACTCCGAGAAGTTATACATCTCGGCCTGATGGCTGACGTGAGAATGAGTATACACATTCCGGGGCGACTCCGAAAAGGCATCGTTCTCGGCCTGATGGCTGAGATGACAATGTGTATACACATTCCGGGGTAACTCTGAGAAGTCATTCATCTCGGCATAAAGCCCAAAATGAGGATGTATACACATCCGAAGGTGACTCCAAGAAGTTATACATCTCGGCCTGATGGCTAAGCTAAGGATGCGTGTCCATATTCCGAGGTAACACCGAGAAGTCGTCCATCTCAGCATAAAGCCCAAGATGAGGATGTATACACATCCGAAGGTGACTCCAAGAAGTTATACATCTCGGCCTGATAGCTAAGCTAAGGATGTGTGTCCATATTCCGAGGTAACTCCGAGAAGTCGTCCATCTCGGCCTGATGGCTGAGATCGAAGTGTATACACATCCGGAGGTGACTCCGAGCAGTTATCCATCTCGGCATGATGACTAAGATCAGGATGTGTGTCCATATTCCGAGGTAACTCCGCGAAGTCGTCCATCTCGGCCTGATGGCTGAGGTGACAATGCGTATACACATTGCGGGCCGACTCCGACAAGTCATCGTTCTCGGCCTGATGGCTGACGTGAGAATGTGTATACACCTTCCGGGGTAACGCTGAGAAGTCATTCATCTGGCATAAAGCCCAAGATGAGGATGTATACACATCCGAAGGTGACTCCAAGAAGTTATACATCTCGGCCTGATGGCTAAGCTAAGGATGTGTGTCCATATTCCCAGGTAACACCGAGAAGTCGTCCATCTCGGCCTGATGGCTGAGATCAAAGTGTATACACATCCGGAGATGACTCATAGAAGTCATCCATCTCGGCCTGATGGGTAAGATCAGGATGTGTATACATATTCCGAGGTAACTCTGAGTAGTCATCCATCTCGGCCTGATTCTTGAGATCGAAGTGTATACACGTTCCGAGGTGACTCCGAAAAGTCATCGATCTCGGCCTGATGCCTGACGTGAGAATGAGTATACACATTCCGGGGCGACTCCGAAAAGTCATCGTTCTCGGCCTGATGGCTGAGATGAGAATGTGTATTCACATTCCGGGGTAACTCCGAGAAGTCATTCATCTCGGCATAAAGCCCAAGATGAGGATGTATACACATCCGAAGGTGACTCCAAGAAGGTATACATGTCGGCCTGATGGCTAAGCTAAGGATGTGTGTCCGTATTCCGAGATAACTCCGAGAAGTCGTCCATCTCGGCCTGATGGCTGAGATGACAATGCGTAGACGCATTCCGAGGCGACTCCAAGATGTCATCCATCACGGCCTGATGGCTAAGATGACAATGTGTATACACATTCCGGGGCGACTCCGAAAGGTCATCGTTGTCGGCCTGATGGCTGATGTGAGAATGAGTATTCACATTCCGGGGCGACTCCGAAAAGTCATCGTTCTGGGCCGGATGCCTAATATGACAATGTGTATACACATTCCGGGGTGACTCTGAGAAGTCATCCATCACGGCCTGGTGGCTGATATGAGAATGTGTATACACGTCGCGGGGTGACTCCGAGAACTTATCCATCTCAGCCCGACGACTAAGATCGAAGTGTATACACATCCGGAGATGACTCATAGAAGTCATCCATCTCGGCCTGATGGCTAAGATCAGGATGTGTATACATATTCCGAGGTGACTCCGAAAAGTCATCGATCTCGGCCTGATGGCTGACGTGAGAATGAGTATACACAGTCCGGGGCAACTCCGAAAAGGCATCGTTCTCGGCCTGATGGCTGAGATGACAATGTGTATACACATTCCGGGGTAACTCCGAGAAGACGGCCATCTCGGCCTGATGGCTGAGGTGACAATGCGTATACACATTCCGAAACGACTCCAAGAAGTCACCCTTCTCGGCCTGATGGCTAAGATGACAATGTCAAAACACATTCGGAGGCGACTCCAAGAAGTCACCCATCCCGGCCTAATGACCAAGATGAGGATGTGTATACACATTCCGAAGTAACTCCGAGAATTCATCCATGCCGGCTTGATGGCTGAGATCAAAGTGTAAGCACATCCGGAGGTCACTCCGAGAAGTTATACATCTCGGCCTGATGGCTGACGTGAGAATGAGTATACACATTCCGGGGCGACTCCGAAAAGGCATCGTTCTCGGCCTGATGGCTGAGATGACAATGTGTATACACATTCCGGGGTAACTCCGAGAAGACGGCCATCTCGGCCTGATGGCTGACGTGAGCATGTGTATACACATTCCGGGGTAACTCTGAGAAGTCATTCATCTCGGCATAAAGCCCAAAATGAGGATGTATACACATCCGAAGGTGACTCCAAGAAGTTATACATCTCGGCCTGATGGCTAAGCTAAGGATGCGTGTCCATATTCCGAGGTAACACCGAGAAGTCGTCCATCTCAGCATAAAGCCCAAGATGAGGATGTATACACATCCGAAGGTGACTCCAAGAAGTTATACATCTCGGCCTGATAGCTAAGCTAAGGATGTGTGTCCATATTCCGAGGTAACTCCGAGAAGTCGTCCATCTCGGCCTGATGGCTGAGATCGAAGTGTATACACATCCGGAGGTGACTCCGAGCAGTTATCCATCTCGGCATGATGACTAAGATCAGGATGTGTGTCCATATTCCGAGGTAACTCCGCGAAGTCGTCCATCTCGGCCTGATGGCTGAGGTGACAATGCGTATACACATTGCGGGCCGACTCCGACAAGTCATCGTTCTCGGCCTGATGGCTGACGTGAGAATGTGTATACACCTTCCGGGGTAACGCTGAGAAGTCATTCATCTGGCATAAAGCCCAAGATGAGGATGTATACACATCCGAAGGTGACTCCAAGAAGTTATACATCTCGGCCTGATGGCTAAGCTAAGGATGTGTGTCCATATTCCGAGGTAACTCCGAGAAGTCGTCCATCTCGGCCTAATGGCTGAGATCAAAGTGTATACACATCCGGAGATGACTCATAGAAGTCATCCATCTCGGCCTGATGGGTAAGATCAGGATGTGTATACATATTCCGAGGTGACTCCGAAAAGTCATCGATCTCGGCCTGATGGCTGACGTGAGAATGAGTATACACATTCCGGGGCGACTCCGAAAAGGCATCGTTCTCGGCCTGATGGCTGAGATGACAATGTGTATACACATTCCGGGGTAACTCCGAGAAGACGGCCATCTCGGCCTGATGGCTGAGGTGACAATGCGTATACACATTCCGAAACGACTCCAAGAAGTCACCCTTCTCGGCCTGATGGCTAAGATGACAATGTCAAAACACATTCGGAGGCGACTCCAAGAAGTCACCCATCCCGGCCTAATGACCAAGATGAGGATGTGTATACACATTCCGAAGTAACTCCGAGAATTCATCCATGCCGGCTTGATGGCTGAGATCAAAGTGTAAGCACATCCGGAGGTGACTCCGAGATGTTATACATCTCGGCCTGATGGCTGACGTGAGAATGAGTATACACATTCCGGGGCGACTCCGAAAAGGCATCGTTCTCGGCCTGATGGCTGAGATGACAATGTGTATACACATTCCGGGGTAACTCCGAGAAGACGGCCATCTCGGCCTGATGGCTGAGGTGACAATGCGTATACACATTCCGAAACGACTCCAAGAAGTCACCCATCTCGGCCTGATGGCTAAGATGACAATGTCAAAACACATTCGGAGGCGACTCCAAGAAGTCACCCATCCCGGCCTAATGACCAAGATGAGGATGTGTATACACATTCCGAAGTAACTCCGAGAATTCATCCATGCCGGCTTGATGGCTGAGATCAAAGTGTAAGCACATCCGGAGGTGACTCCGAGAAGTTATACATCTCGGCCTGATGGCTGACGTGAGAATGTGTATACACATTCCGGGGTAACGCTGAGAAGTCATTCATCTCGGCATAAAGCCCAAGATGAGGATGTATACACATCCGAAGGTGACTCCAAGAAGTTATACATCTCGGCCTGATGGCTAAGCTAAGGATGCGTGTCCATATTCCGAGGTAAATCGGAGAAGTCGTCCATCTCGGCCTGATGGCTGAGATCAAAGTGTATACACATCCGGAGGTGACTTCGAGAAGTTATCCATCTCGGCATGATGACTAAGATCAGGATATGTGTCCATATTTCGAGGTAACTCCGCGAAGTCGTCCATCTCGGCCTGATGGCTGAGGTGACAATGCGTATACACATTGCGGGCCGACTCCGACAAGTCATCGTACTCGGCCTGATGGCTGACGTGAGAATGTGTATACACATTCCGGGGTAACTCTGAGAAGTCATTCATCTCGGCATAAAGCCCAAGATGAGGATGTATACACATCCGAAGGTGACTCCAAGAAGTTATACATCTCGGCCTGGTGGCTAAGCTAAGGATACGTGTCCATATTCCGAGGTAACACCGAGAAGTCGTCCATCTCGGCCTGATGGCTGAGATCAAAGTCTATACACATCCGGAGGTGACTCCGAGAAGTTATCCATCTCGGCATGATGACTAAGATCAGGATGTGTGTCCATATTCCGAGGTAACTCCGCGAAGTCGTCCATCTCGGCCTGATGGCTGAGGTGACAATGCGTATACACATTGCGGGCCGACTCCGACAAGTCATCGTTCTCGGCCTGATGGCTGACGTGAGAATGTGTATACACATTCCGGGGTAACGCTGAGAAGTCATTCATCTCGGCATAAAGCCCAAGATGAGGATGTATACACATCCGAAGGTGACTCCAAGAAGTTATACATCTCGGCCTGATGGCTAAGCTAAGGATGCGTGTCCATATTCCGAGGTAAATCGGAGAAGTCGTCCATCTCGGCCTGATGGCTGAGATCAAAGTGTATACACATCCGGAGGTGACTTCGAGAAGTTATCCATCTCGGCATGATGACTAAGATCAGGATATGTGTCCATATTTCGAGGTAACTCCGCGAAGTCGTCCATCTCGGCCTGATGGCTGAGGTGACAATGCGTATACACATTGCGGGCCGACTCCGACAAGTCATCGTACTCGGCCTGATGGCTGACGTGAGAATGTGTATACACATTCCGGGGTAACGCTGAGAAGTCATTCATCTCAGCATAAAGCCCAAGATGAGGATGTATACACATCCGAAGGTGACTCCAAGAAGTTATACATCTCGGCCTGATAGCTAAGCTAAGGATGTGTGTCCATATTCCGAGGTAACTCCGAGAAGTCGTCCATCTCGGCCTGATGGCTGAGATCGAAGTGTATACACATCCGGAGGTGACTCCGAGCAGTTATCCATCTCGGCATGATGACTAAGATCAGGATGTGTGTCCATATTCCGAGGTAACTCCGCGAAGTCGTCCATCTCGGCCTGATGGCTGAGGTGACAATGCGTATACACATTGCGGGCCGACTCCGACAAGTCATCGTTCTCGGCCTGATGGCTGACGTGAGAATGTGTATACACCTTCCGGGGTAACGCTGAGAAGTCATTCATCTGGCATAAAGCCCAAGATGAGGATGTATACACATCCGAAGGTGACTCCAAGAAGTTATACATCTCGGCCTGATGGCTAAGCTAAGGATGTGTGTCCATATTCCGAGGTAACTCCGAGAAGTCGTCCATCTCGGCCTGATGGCTGAGATCAAAGTGTATACACATCCGGAGATGACTCATAGAAGTCATCCATCTCGGCCTGATGGGTAAGATCAGGATGTGTATACATATTCCGAGGTAACTCCGCGAAGTCGTCCATCTCGGCCTGATGGCTGAGGTGACAATGCGTATACACATTGCGGGCCGACTCCGACAAGTCATCGTACTCGGCCTGATGGCTGACGTGAGAATGTGTATACACATTCCGGGGTAACGCTGAGAAGTCATTCATCTCAGCATAAAGCCCAAGATGAGGATGTATACACATCCGAAGGTGGCTCCAAGAAGTTATACATCTCGGCCTGATAGCTAAGCTAAGGATGTGTGTCCATATTCCGAGGTAACTCCGAGAAGTCGTCCATCTCGGCCTGATGGCTGAGATCGAAGTGTATACACATCCGGAGGTGACTCCGAGCAGTTATCCATCTCGGCATGATGACTAAGATCAGGATGTGTGTCCATATTCCGAGGTAACTCCGAGAAGTCGTCCATCTCGGCCTGATGGCTGAGGTGACAATGCGTATACACATTGCGGGCCGACTCCGACAAGTCATCGTTCTCGGCCTGATGGCTGACGTGAGAATGTGTATACACCTTCCGGGGTAACGCTGAGAAGTCATTCATCTGGCATAAAGCCCAAGATGAGGATGTATACACATCCGAAGGTGACTCCAAGAAGCTATACATCTCGGCCTGATGGCTAAGCTAAGGATGTGTGTCCGTATTCCGAGATAACTCCGAGAAGTCGTCCATCTCGGCCTGATGGCTGAGATCAAAGTGTATACACATCCAGAGGTGACTCCGAGAAGTTATCCATCTCGGCATGATGACTAAGATCAGGATATGTATCCATATTCCGAGGTAACTCCGCGAAGTCGTCCATCTCGGCCTGATGGCTGAGGTGACAATGCGTATACACATTGCGGGCCGACTCCGACAAGTCATCGTTCTCGGCCTGATGGCTGAGATGACAATGTGTATACACATTCCGGGGCGACTCCGAAAGGTCATCGTTGTCGGCCTGATGGCTGACGTGAGAATGAGTATTCACATTCCGGGGCGACTCCGAAAAGTCATCGTTCTGGGCCGGATGCCTAATATGACAATGTGTATACACATTCCGGGGTGACTCTGAGAAGTCATCCATCACGGCCTGGTGGCTGATATGAGAATGTGTATACACGTCGCGGGGTGACTCCGAGAACTTATCCATCTCAGCCCGACGACTAAGATCGAAGTGTATACACATCCGGAGATGACTCATAGAAGTCATCCATCTCGGCCTGATGGCTAAGATCAGGATGTGTATACATATTCCGAGGTGACTCCGAAAAGTCATCGATCTCGGCCTGATGGCTGACGTGAGAATGAGTATACACAGTCCGGGGCAACTCCGAAAAGGCATCGTTCTCGGCCTGATGGCTGAGATGACAATGCGTATACACATTGCGGGCCGACTCCGACAAGTCATCGTACTCGGCCTGATGGCTGACGTGAGAATGTGTATACACATTCCGGGGTAACGCTGAGAAGTCATTCATCTCAGCATAAAGCCCAAGATGAGGATGTATACACATCCGAAGGTGGCTCCAAGAAGTTATACATCTCGGCCTGATAGCTAAGCTAAGGATGTGTGTCCATATTCCGAGGTAACTCCGAGAAGTCGTCCATCTCGGCCTGATGGCTGAGATCGAAGTGTATACACATCCGGAGGTGACTCCGAGCAGTTATCCATCTCGGCATGATGACTAAGATCAGGATGTGTGTCCATATTCCGAGGTAACTCCGAGAAGTCGTCCATCTCGGCCTGATGGCTGAGGTGACAATGCGTATACACATTGCGGGCCGACTCCGACAAGTCATCGTTCTCGGCCTGATGGCTGACGTGAGAATGTGTATACACCTTCCGGGGTAACGCTGAGAAGTCATTCATCTGGCATAAAGCCCAAGATGAGGATGTATACACATCCGAAGGTGACTCCAAGAAGCTATACATCTCGGCCTGATGGCTAAGCTAAGGATGTGTGTCCGTATTCCGAGATAACTCCGAGAAGTCGTCCATCTCGGCCTGATGGCTGAGATCAAAGTGTATACACATCCAGAGGTGACTCCGAGAAGTTATCCATCTCGGCATGATGACTAAGATCAGGATATGTATCCATATTCCGAGGTAACTCCGCGAAGTCGTCCATCTCGGCCTGATGGCTGAGGTGACAATGCGTATACACATTGCGGGCCGACTCCGACAAGTCATCGTTCTCGGCCTGATGGCTGAGATGACAATGTGTATACACATTCCGGGGCGACTCCGAAAGGTCATCGTTGTCGGCCTGATGGCTGACGTGAGAATGAGTATTCACATTCCGGGGCGACTCCGAAAAGTCATCGTTCTGGGCCGGATGCCTAATATGACAATGTGTATACACATTCCGGGGTGACTCTGAGAAGTCATCCATCACGGCCTGGTGGCTGATATGAGAATGTGTATACACGTCGCGGGGTGACTCCGAGAACTTATCCATCTCAGCCCGACGACTAAGATCGAAGTGTATACACATCCGGAGATGACTCATAGAAGTCATCCATCTCGGCCTGATGGCTAAGATCAGGATGTGTATACATATTCCGAGGTGACTCCGAAAAGTCATCGATCTCGGCCTGATGGCTGACGTGAGAATGAGTATACACAGTCCGGGGCAACTCCGAAAAGGCATCGTTCTCGGCCTGATGGCTGAGATGACAATGCGTATACACATTGCGGGCCGACTCCGACAAGTCATCGTACTCGGCCTGATGGCTGACGTGAGAATGTGTATACACATTCCGGGGTAACGCTGAGAAGTCATTCATCTCAGCATAAAGCCCAAGATGAGGATGTATACACATCCGAAGGTGGCTCCAAGAAGTTATACATCTCGGCCTGATAGCTAAGCTAAGGATGTGTGTCCATATTCCGAGGTAACTCCGAGAAGTCGTCCATCTCGGCCTGATGGCTGAGATCGAAGTGTATACACATCCGGAGGTGACTCCGAGCAGTTATCCATCTCGGCATGATGACTAAGATCAGGATGTGTGTCCATATTCCGAGGTAACTCCGAGAAGTCGTCCATCTCGGCCTGATGGCTGAGGTGACAATGCGTATACACATTGCGGGCCGACCTCGACAAGTCATCGTTCTCGGCCTGATGGCTGACGTGAGAATGTGTATACACCTTCCGGGGTAACGCTGAGAAGTCATTCATCTGGCATAAAGCCCAAGATGAGGATGTATACACATCCGAAGGTGACTCCAAGAAGCTATACATCTCGGCCTGATGGCTAAGCTAAGGATGTGTGTCCGTATTCCGAGATAACTCCGAGAAGTCGTCCATCTCGGCCTGATGGCTGAGATCAAAGTGTATACACATCCAGAGGTGACTCCGAGAAGTTATCCATCTCGGCATGATGACTAAGATCAGGATATGTATCCATATTCCGAGGTAACTCCGCGAAGTCGTCCATCTCGGCCTGATGGCTGAGGTGACAATGCGTATACACATTGCGGGCCGACTCCGACAAGTCATCGTTCTCGGCCTGATGGCTGAGATGACAATGTGTATACACATTCCGGGGCGACTCCGAAAGGTCATCGTTGTCGGCCTGATGGCTGACGTGAGAATGAGTATTCACATTCCGGGGCGACTCCGAAAAGTCATCGTTCTGGGCCGGATGCCTAATATGACAATGTGTATACACATTCCGGGGTGACTCTGAGAAGTCATCCATCACGGCCTGGTGGCTGATATGAGAATGTGTATACACGTCGCGGGGTGACTCCGAGAACTTATCCATCTCAGCCCGACGACTAAGATCGAAGTGTATACACATCCGGAGATGACTCATAGAAGTCATCCATCTCGGCCTGATGGCTAAGATCAGGATGTGTATACATATTCCGAGGTGACTCCGAAAAGTCATCGATCTCGGCCTGATGGCTGACGTGAGAATGAGTATACACAGTCCGGGGCAACTCCGAAAAGGCATCGTTCTCGGCCTGATGGCTGAGATGACAATGTGTATACACATTCCGGGGTAACTCCGAGAAGACGGCCATCTCGGCCTGATGGCTGAGGTGACAATGCGTATACACATTCCGAAACGACTCCAAGAAGTCACCCTTCTCGGCCTGATGGCTAAGATGACAATGTCAAAACACATTCGGAGGCGACTCCAAGAAGTCACCCATCCCGGCCTAATGACCAAGATGAGGATGTGTATACACATTCCGAAGTAACTCCGAGAATTCATCCATGCCGGCTTGATGGCTGAGATCAAAGTGTAAGCACATCCGGAGGTCACTCCGAGAAGTTATACATCTCGGCCTGATGGCTGACGTGAGAATGAGTATACACATTCCGGGGCGACTCCGAAAAGGCATCGTTCTCGGCCTGATGGCTGAGATGACAATGTGTATACACATTCCGGGGTAACTCCGAGAAGACGGCCATCTCGGCCTGATGGCTGACGTGAGCATGTGTATACACATTCCGGGGTAACTCTGAGAAGTCATTCATCTCGGCATAAAGCCCAAAATGAGGATGTATACACATCCGAAGGTGACTCCAAGAAGTTATACATCTCGGCCTGATGGCTAAGCTAAGGATGCGTGTCCATATTCCGAGGTAACACCGAGAAGTCGTCCATCTCAGCATAAAGCCCAAGATGAGGATGTATACACATCCGAAGGTGACTCCAAGAAGTTATACATCTCGGCCTGATAGCTAAGCTAAGGATGTGTGTCCATATTCCGAGGTAACTCCGAGAAGTCGTCCATCTCGGCCTGATGGCTGAGATCGAAGTGTATACACATCCGGAGGTGACTCCGAGCAGTTATCCATCTCGGCATGATGACTAAGATCAGGATGTGTGTCCATATTCCGAGGTAACTCCGCGAAGTCGTCCATCTCGGCCTGATGGCTGAGGTGACAATGCGTATACACATTGCGGGCCGACTCCGACAAGTCATCGTTCTCGGCCTGATGGCTGACGTGAGAATGTGTATACACCTTCCGGGGTAACTCCGAGAAGTCATTCATCTCGGCATAAAGCCCAAGATGAGGATGTATACACATCCGAAGGTGACTCCAAGAAGGTATACATGTCGGCCTGATGGCTAAGCTAAGGATGTGTGTCCGTATTCCGAGATAACTCCGAGAAGTCGTCCATCTCGGCCTGATGGCTGAGATCAAAGTGTATACACATCCAGAGGTGACTCCGACCAGTTATGCGTCTCAGCCTGATGGCTAAGATCAGGATGCGTGTCCATATTCCGAGGTAACTCCGCGAAGTCGTCCATCTCCGGCCTGATGGCTGAGGTGACAATGCGTATACACATTCCGAAACGACTCCAAGAAGTCACCCATCTCGGCCTGATGGCTAAGATAACAATGTGTATGCACATTCCTAGGTGACCCCGAGAAGCCATCCTTGTCCTCTTGATGGCTTAGATCAAAGTGTATACACATCCGGAGGTGACTCCGACAAGTTATGCGTCTCAGCCTGATGGCTAAGATCAGGATGCGTGTCCATATTCCGAGGTAACTCCGCGAAGTCGTCCATCTCGGCCTGATGGCTGAGGTGACAATGCGTATACACATTGCGGGCCGACTCCGACAAGTCATCGTTCTCGGCCTCATGGCTGACGTGAGAATGTGTATACACATCCCAGGGTAACGCTGAGAAGTCATTCATCTCAGCATAAAGCCCAAGATGAGGATGTATACACATCCGAAGGTGACTCCAAGAAGTTATACATGTCGGCCTGATGGCTAAGCTAAGGATGTGTGTCCATATTCCGAGGTAACTCCGAGAAGTCGTCCATCTCGGCCTGATGGCTGACGTGAGAATGAGTATACACAGTCCGGGGCAACTCCGAAAAGGCATCGTTCTCGGCCTGATGGCTGAGATGACAATGTGTATACACATTCCGGGGTAACTCCGAGAAGACGGCCATCTCGGCCTGATGGCTGAGGTGACAATGCGTATACACATTCCGAAACGACTCCAAGAAGTCACCCTTCTCGGCCTGATGGCTAAGATGACAATGTCAAAACACATTCGGAGGCGACTCCAAGAAGTCACCCATCCCGGCCTAATGACCAAGATGAGGATGTGTATACACATTCCGAAGTAACTCCGAGAATTCATCCATGCCGGCTTGATGGCTGAGATCAAAGTGTAAGCACATCCGGAGGTCACTCCGAGAAGTTATACATCTCGGCCTGATGGCTGACGTGAGAATGAGTATACACATTCCGGGGCGACTCCGAAAAGGCATCGTTCTCGGCCTGATGGCTGAGATGACAATGTGTATACACATTCCGGGGTAACTCCGAGAAGACGGCCATCTCGGCCTGATGGCTGACGTGAGCATGTGTATACACATTCCGGGGTAACTCTGAGAAGTCATTCATCTCGGCATAAAGCCCAAAATGAGGATGTATACACATCCGAAGGTGACTCCAAGAAGTTATACATCTCGGCCTGATGGCTAAGCTAAGGATGCGTGTCCATATTCCGAGGTAACACCGAGAAGTCGTCCATCTCAGCATAAAGCCCAAGATGAGGATGTATACACATCCGAAGGTGACTCCAAGAAGTTATACATCTCGGCCTGATAGCTAAGCTAAGGATGTGTGTCCATATTCCGAGGTAACTCCGAGAAGTCGTCCATCTCGGCCTGATGGCTGAGATCGAAGTGTATACACATCCGGAGGTGACTCCGAGCAGTTATCCATCTCGGCATGATGACTAAGATCAGGATGTGTGTCCATATTCCGAGGTAACTCCGCGAAGTCGTCCATCTCGGCCTGATGGCTGAGGTGACAATGCGTATACACATTGCGGGCCGACTCCGACAAGTCATCGTTCTCGGCCTGATGGCTGACGTGAGAATGTGTATACACCTTCCGGGGTAACTCCGAGAAGTCATTCATCTCGGCATAAAGCCCAAGATGAGGATGTATACACATCCGAAGGTGACTCCAAGAAGGTATACATGTCGGCCTGATGGCTAAGCTAAGGATGTGTGTCCGTATTCCGAGATAACTCCGAGAAGTCGTCCATCTCGGCCTGATGGCTGAGATCAAAGTGTATACACATCCAGAGGTGACTCCGACAAGTTATGCGTCTCAGCCTGATGGCTAAGATCAGGATGCGTGTCCATATTCCGAGGTAACTCCGCGAAGTCGTCCATCTCCGGCCTGATGGCTGAGGTGACAATGCGTATACACATTCCGAAACGACTCCAAGAAGTCACCCATCTCGGCCTGATGGCTAAGATAACAATGTGTATGCACATTCCTAGGTGACCCCGAGAAGCCATCCTTGTCCTCTTGATGGCTTAGATCAAAGTGTATACACATCCGGAGGTGACTCCGACAAGTTATGCGTCTCAGCCTGATGGCTAAGATCAGGATGCGTGTCCATATTCCGAGGTAACTCCGCGAAGTCGTCCATCTCGGCCTGATGGCTGAGGTGACAATGCGTATACACATTGCGGGCCGACTCCGACAAGTCATCGTTCTCGGCCTCATGGCTGACGTGAGAATGTGTATACACATCCCAGGGTAACGCTGAGAAGTCATTCATCTCAGCATAAAGCCCAAGATGAGGATGTATACACATCCGAAGGTGACTCCAAGAAGTTATACATGTCGGCCTGATGGCTAAGCTAAGGATGTGTGTCCATATTCCGAGGTAACTCCGAGAAGTCGTCCATCTCGGCCTGATGGCTGATATCAAAGTGTATACACATCCGGAGGTGACTCCGAGCAGTTATCCATCTCGGCATGATGACTAAGATCAGGATGTGTGTCCATATTCCGAGGTAACTCCGCGAAGTCGTCCATCTCGGCCTGATGGCTGAGGTGACAATGCGTATACACATTGCGGGCTGACTCCGACAAGTCATCGTTCTCGGCCTGATGGCTGACGTGCGAATGTGTATACACATTCCGGGGTAACGCTGAGAAGTCGTTCATCTCGGCATAAAGCCCAAGATGAGGATGTATACACTTCCGAAGGTGACTCTAAGAAGTTATACATCTCGGCCTGATGGCTAAGCTAAGGATGTGTGTCCATATTCCGAGGTAATTCCGAGAAGTCGTCCATCTCTGCCTGATGGCTAAGATGACAATGGGTATACACATTCCGAGGTAACTCCGCGAAGTCGTCCATCTCGGCCTGATGGCTGAGATGAGAATGTGTATACACGTCGCCAGGTGACTCCGAGAACCTATCCATCTCAGCCCGACGACTAAGATCGAAGTGTATACACATCCGGAGATGACTCCCAGAAGTCGTCCGTCACGGCCTGATGGCTGAGATCAGAATGTGTATACATATTCCGAGGTAACTCTGAGTAGTCATCCATCTCGGCCTGATTCTTGAGATCGAAGTGTATACACGTTCCGAGGTGACTCCGAAAAGTCATCGATCTCGGCCTGATGGCTGACGTGAGAATGAGTATACACATTCCGGGGCGACTCCGAAAAGTCATCGTTCTCGGCCTGATGGCTGAGATGAGAATGTGTATTCACATTCCGGGGTAACTCCGAGAAGTCATTCATCTCGGCATAAAGCCCAAGATGAGGATGTATACACATCCGAAGGTGACTCCAAGAAGTTATACATCTCGGCCCGATGGCTAAGCTAAGGATGTGTGTCCATATTCCGAGGTAACTCCGCGATGTCGTCGATCTCAGCCTGATGGCTGAGGTGACAATGCGTATACACATTCCGAAACGACTCCAAGAAGTCACCCATCTCGGCCTGATGGCTAAGATAACAATGTGTATACACATTCCTAGGTGACCCCGAGAAGCCATCCATGTCCTCTTGATGGCTTAGATCAAAGTGTATACACATCCGGTGGTGACTCCGAGCAGTTATCCATCTCGGCATGATGACTAAGATCAGGATGTGTGTCCATATTCCGAGGTAACTCCGAGAAGTCGTCCATCTCGGCCTGATGGCTGAGGTGACAATGCGTATACACATTGCGGGCCGACTCCGACAAGTCATCGTTCTCGGCCTGATGGCTGACGTGAGAATGTGTATACACCTTCCGGGGTAACGCTGAGAAGTCATTCATCTGGCATAAAGCCCAAGATGAGGATGTATACACATCCGAAGGTGACTCCAAGAAGCTATACATCTCGGCCTGATGGCTAAGCTAAGGATGTGTGTCCGTATTCCGAGATAACTCCGAGAAGTCGTCCATCTCGGCCTGATGGCTGAGATCAAAGTGTATACACATCCAGAGGTGACTCCGAGAAGTTATCCATCTCGGCATGATGACTAAGATCAGGATATGTATCCATATTCCGAGGTAACTCCGCGAAGTCGTCCATCTCGGCCTGATGGCTGAGGTGACAATGCGTATACACATTGCGGGCCGACTCCGACAAGTCATCGTTCTCGGCCTGATGGCTGAGATGACAATGTGTATACACATTCCGGGGCGACTCCGAAAGGTCATCGTTGTCGGCCTGATGGCTGACGTGAGAATGAGTATTCACATTCCGGGGCGACTCCGAAAAGTCATCGTTCTGGGCCGGATGCCTAATATGACAATGTGTATACACATTCCGGGGTGACTCTGAGAAGTCATCCATCACGGCCTGGTGGCTGATATGAGAATGTGTATACACGTCGCGGGGTGACTCCGAGAACTTATCCATCTCAGCCCGACGACTAAGATCGAAGTGTATACACATCCGGAGATGACTCATAGAAGTCATCCATCTCGGCCTGATGGCTAAGATCAGGATGTGTATACATATTCCGAGGTGACTCCGAAAAGTCATCGATCTCGGCCTGATGGCTGACGTGAGAATGAGTATACACAGTCCGGGGCAACTCCGAAAAGGCATCGTTCTCGGCCTGATGGCTGAGATGACAATGCGTATACACATTGCGGGCCGACTCCGACAAGTCATCGTACTCGGCCTGATGGCTGACGTGAGAATGTGTATACACATTCCGGGGTAACGCTGAGAAGTCATTCATCTCAGCATAAAGCCCAAGATGAGGATGTATACACATCCGAAGGTGGCTCCAAGAAGTTATACATCTCGGCCTGATAGCTAAGCTAAGGATGTGTGTCCATATTCCGAGGTAACTCCGAGAAGTCGTCCATCTCGGCCTGATGGCTGAGATCGAAGTGTATACACATCCGGAGGTGACTCCGAGCAGTTATCCATCTCGGCATGATGACTAAGATCAGGATGTGTGTCCATATTCCGAGGTAACTCCGAGAAGTCGTCCATCTCGGCCTGATGGCTGAGGTGACAATGCGTATACACATTGCGGGCCGACTCCGACAAGTCATCGTTCTCGGCCTGATGGCTGACGTGAGAATGTGTATACACCTTCCGGGGTAACGCTGAGAAGTCATTCATCTGGCATAAAGCCCAAGATGAGGATGTATACACATCCGAAGGTGACTCCAAGAAGCTATACATCTCGGCCTGATGGCTAAGCTAAGGATGTGTGTCCGTATTCCGAGATAACTCCGAGAAGTCGTCCATCTCGGCCTGATGGCTGAGATCAAAGTGTATACACATCCAGAGGTGACTCCGAGAAGTTATCCATCTCGGCATGATGACTAAGATCAGGATATGTATCCATATTCCGAGGTAACTCCGCGAAGTCGTCCATCTCGGCCTGATGGCTGAGGTGACAATGCGTATACACATTGCGGGCCGACTCCGACAAGTCATCGTTCTCGGCCTGATGGCTGAGATGACAATGTGTATACACATTCCGGGGCGACTCCGAAAGGTCATCGTTGTCGGCCTGATGGCTGACGTGAGAATGAGTATTCACATTCCGGGGCGACTCCGAAAAGTCATCGTTCTGGGCCGGATGCCTAATATGACAATGTGTATACACATTCCGGGGTGACTCTGAGAAGTCATCCATCACGGCCTGGTGGCTGATATGAGAATGTGTATACACGTCGCGGGGTGACTCCGAGAACTTATCCATCTCAGCCCGACGACTAAGATCGAAGTGTATACACATCCGGAGATGACTCATAGAAGTCATCCATCTCGGCCTGATGGCTAAGATCAGGATGTGTATACATATTCCGAGGTGACTCCGAAAAGTCATCGATCTCGGCCTGATGGCTGACGTGAGAATGAGTATACACAGTCCGGGGCAACTCCGAAAAGGCATCGTTCTCGGCCTGATGGCTGAGATGACAATGTGTATACACATTCCGGGGTAACTCCGAGAAGACGGCCATCTCGGCCTGATGGCTGAGGTGACAATGCGTATACACATTCCGAAACGACTCCAAGAAGTCACCCTTCTCGGCCTGATGGCTAAGATGACAATGTCAAAACACATTCGGAGGCGACTCCAAGAAGTCACCCATCCCGGCCTAATGACCAAGATGAGGATGTGTATACACATTCCGAAGTAACTCCGAGAATTCATCCATGCCGGCTTGATGGCTGAGATCAAAGTGTAAGCACATCCGGAGGTCACTCCGAGAAGTTATACATCTCGGCCTGATGGCTGACGTGAGAATGAGTATACACATTCCGGGGCGACTCCGAAAAGGCATCGTTCTCGGCCTGATGGCTGAGATGACAATGTGTATACACATTCCGGGGTAACTCCGAGAAGACGGCCATCTCGGCCTGATGGCTGACGTGAGCATGTGTATACACATTCCGGGGTAACTCTGAGAAGTCATTCATCTCGGCATAAAGCCCAAAATGAGGATGTATACACATCCGAAGGTGACTCCAAGAAGTTATACATCTCGGCCTGATGGCTAAGCTAAGGATGCGTGTCCATATTCCGAGGTAACACCGAGAAGTCGTCCATCTCAGCATAAAGCCCAAGATGAGGATGTATACACATCCGAAGGTGACTCCAAGAAGTTATACATCTCGGCCTGATAGCTAAGCTAAGGATGTGTGTCCATATTCCGAGGTAACTCCGAGAAGTCGTCCATCTCGGCCTGATGGCTGAGATCGAAGTGTATACACATCCGGAGGTGACTCCGAGCAGTTATCCATCTCGGCATGATGACTAAGATCAGGATGTGTGTCCATATTCCGAGGTAACTCCGCGAAGTCGTCCATCTCGGCCTGATGGCTGAGGTGACAATGCGTATACACATTGCGGGCCGACTCCGACAAGTCATCGTTCTCGGCCTGATGGCTGACGTGAGAATGTGTATACACCTTCCGGGGTAACTCCGAGAAGTCATTCATCTCGGCATAAAGCCCAAGATGAGGATGTATACACATCCGAAGGTGACTCCAAGAAGGTATACATGTCGGCCTGATGGCTAAGCTAAGGATGTGTGTCCGTATTCCGAGATAACTCCGAGAAGTCGTCCATCTCGGCCTGATGGCTGAGATCAAAGTGTATACACATCCAGAGGTGACTCCGACAAGTTATGCGTCTCAGCCTGATGGCTAAGATCAGGATGCGTGTCCATATTCCGAGGTAACTCCGCGAAGTCGTCCATCTCCGGCCTGATGGCTGAGGTGACAATGCGTATACACATTCCGAAACGACTCCAAGAAGTCACCCATCTCGGCCTGATGGCTAAGATAACAATGTGTATGCACATTCCTAGGTGACCCCGAGAAGCCATCCTTGTCCTCTTGATGGCTTAGATCAAAGTGTATACACATCCGGAGGTGACTCCGACAAGTTATGCGTCTCAGCCTGATGGCTAAGATCAGGATGCGTGTCCATATTCCGAGGTAACTCCGCGAAGTCGTCCATCTCGGCCTGATGGCTGAGGTGACAATGCGTATACACATTGCGGGCCGACTCCGACAAGTCATCGTTCTCGGCCTCATGGCTGACGTGAGAATGTGTATACACATCCCAGGGTAACGCTGAGAAGTCATTCATCTCAGCATAAAGCCCAAGATGAGGATGTATACACATCCGAAGGTGACTCCAAGAAGTTATACATGTCGGCCTGATGGCTAAGCTAAGGATGTGTGTCCATATTCCGAGGTAACTCCGAGAAGTCGTCCATCTCGGCCTGATGGCTGATATCAAAGTGTATACACATCCGGAGGTGACTCCGAGCAGTTATCCATCTCGGCATGATGACTAAGATCAGGATGTGTGTCCATATTCCGAGGTAACTCCGCGAAGTCGTCCATCTCGGCCTGATGGCTGAGGTGACAATGCGTATACACATTGCGGGCTGACTCCGACAAGTCATCGTTCTCGGCCTGATGGCTGACGTGCGAATGTGTATACACATTCCGGGGTAACGCTGAGAAGTCGTTCATCTCGGCATAAAGCCCAAGATGAGGATGTATACACTTCCGAAGGTGACTCTAAGAAGTTATACATCTCGGCCTGATGGCTAAGCTAAGGATGTGTGTCCATATTCCGAGGTAATTCCGAGAAGTCGTCCATCTCTGCCTGATGGCTAAGATGACAATGGGTATACACATTCCGAGGTAACTCCGCGAAGTCGTCCATCTCGGCCTGATGGCTGAGATGAGAATGTGTATACACGTCGCCAGGTGACTCCGAGAACCTATCCATCTCAGCCCGACGACTAAGATCGAAGTGTATACACATCCGGAGATGACTCCCAGAAGTCGTCCGTCACGGCCTGATGGCTGAGATCAGAATGTGTATACATATTCCGAGGTAACTCTGAGTAGTCATCCATCTCGGCCTGATTCTTGAGATCGAAGTGTATACACGTTCCGAGGTGACTCCGAAAAGTCATCGATCTCGGCCTGATGGCTGACGTGAGAATGAGTATACACATTCCGGGGCGACTCCGAAAAGTCATCGTTCTCGGCCTGATGGCTGAGATGAGAATGTGTATTCACATTCCGGGGTAACTCCGAGAAGTCATTCATCTCGGCATAAAGCCCAAGATGAGGATGTATACACATCCGAAGGTGACTCCAAGAAGTTATACATCTCGGCCCGATGGCTAAGCTAAGGATGTGTGTCCATATTCCGAGGTAACTCCGCGATGTCGTCGATCTCAGCCTGATGGCTGAGGTGACAATGCGTATACACATTCCGAAACGACTCCAAGAAGTCACCCATCTCGGCCTGATGGCTAAGATAACAATGTGTATACACATTCCTAGGTGACCCCGAGAAGCCATCCATGTCCTCTTGATGGCTTAGATCAAAGTGTATACACATCCGGTGGTGACTCCGAGAAGTTATGCGTCTCAGCCTGATGGCTAAGATCAGCATGCGTGTCCATATTCCGAGGTAACTCCGCGAAGTCGTCCATCTCGGCCTGATGACTGAGGTGACAATGCGTATACACATTGCGGGCCGACTCCGACAAGTCATCGTTCTCGGCCTGATGGCTGACGTGAGAATGTGTATACACATTCCGGGGTAACGCTGAGAAGTCATTCATCTCGGCATACAGCCCTAGATGAGGATGTGTACACTTCCGAAGGTGACTCCAAGAAGTTATACATCTCGGCCTGATGGCTAAGCTAAGGATGTGTGTCCGTATTCCGAGATAACTCCGAGAAGTCGTCCATCTCGGCCTGATGGCTGAGATCAAAGTGTATACACATCCAGAGGTGACTCCGAGAAGTTATCCATCTCGGCATGATGACTAAGATCAGGATATGTATCCATATTCCGAGGTAACTCCGCGAAGTCGTCCATCTCGGCCTGATGGCTGAGGTGACAATGCGTATACACATTGCGGGCCGACTCCGACAAGTCATCGTTCTCGGCCTGATGGCTGAGATGACAATGTGTATACACATTCCGGGGTAACTCCGAGAAGACGTCCATCTCGGCCTGATGGCTAAGATGACAATGTGTATACACATTCCTAGGTGACCCCGAGAAGCCATCCATGTCCTCTTGATGGCTGAGATCAAAGTGTATACACATCCGGAGGTGACTCTAAGAAGTTATACATCTCGGCCTGATGGCTAAGCTAAGGATGTGTGTCCATTTTCCGAGGTAACTCCGAGAAGTCGTCCATCTCGGCCTGATGGCTGAGATGACAATGCGTAGACGCATTCCGAGGCGACTCCAAGATGTCATCCATCACGGCCTGATGGCTAAGATGACAATGTGTATACACATTCCGGGGCGACTCCGAAAGGTCATCGTTGTCGGCCTGATGGCTGATGTGAGAATGAGTATTCACATTCCGGGGCGACTCCGAAAAGTCATCGTTCTGGGCCGGATGCCTAATATGACAATGTGTATACACATTCCGGGGTGACTCTGAGAAGTCATCCATCACGGCCTGGTGGCTGATATGAGAATGTGTATACACGTCGCGGGGTGACTCCGAGAACTTATCCATCTCAGCCCGACGACTAAGATCGAAGTGTATACACATCCGGAGATGACTCATAGAAGTCATCCATCTCGGCCTGATGGCTAAGATCAGGATGTGTATACATATTCCGAGGTGACTCCGAAAAGTCATCGATCTCGGCCTGATGGCTGACGTGAGAATGAGTATACACAGTCCGGGGCAACTCCGAAAAGGCATCGTTCTCGGCCTGATGGCTGAGATGACAATGTGTATACACATTCCGGGGTAACTCCGAGAAGACGGCCATCTCGGCCTGATGGCTGAGGTGACAATGCGTATACACATTCCGAAACGACTCCAAGAAGTCACCCTTCTCGGCCTGATGGCTAAGATGACAATGTCAAAACACATTCGGAGGCGACTCCAAGAAGTCACCCATCCCGGCCTAATGACCAAGATGAGGATGTGTATACACATTCCGAAGTAACTCCGAGAATTCATCCATGCCGGCTTGATGGCTGAGATCAAAGTGTAAGCACATCCGGAGGTCACTCCGAGAAGTTATACATCTCGGCCTGATGGCTGACGTGAGAATGAGTATACACATTCCGGGGCGACTCCGAAAAGGCATCGTTCTCGGCCTGATGGCTGAGATGACAATGTGTATACACATTCCGGGGTAACTCTGAGAAGTCATTCATCTCGGCATAAAGCCCAAAATGAGGATGTATACACATCCGAAGGTGACTCCAAGAAGTTATACATCTCGGCCTGATGGCTAAGCTAAGGATGCGTGTCCATATTCCGAGGTAACACCGAGAAGTCGTCCATCTCAGCATAAAGCCCAAGATGAGGATGTATACACATCCGAAGGTGACTCCAAGAAGTTATACATCTCGGCCTGATAGCTAAGCTAAGGATGTGTGTCCATATTCCGAGGTAACTCCGAGAAGTCGTCCATCTCGGCCTGATGGCTG
This sequence comes from Trypoxylon attenuatum, assembly GCA_963989405.1. Classification (NCBI taxonomy): domain Eukaryota; kingdom Metazoa; phylum Arthropoda; class Insecta; order Hymenoptera; family Crabronidae; genus Trypoxylon; species Trypoxylon attenuatum. Next base: position 7,466,230 of record OZ022492.1, on the reverse strand, counting down.
AGATCGAAGTGTATACACATCCGGAGGTGACTCCGAGCAGTTATCCATCTCGGCATGATGACTAAGATCAGGATGTGTGTCCATATTCCGAGGTAACTCCGCGAAGTCGTCCATCTCGGCCTGATGGCTGAGGTGACAATGCGTATACACATTGCGGGCCGACTCCGACAAGTCATCGTTCTCGGCCTGATGGCTGACGTGAGAATGTGTATACACCTTCCGGGGTAACGCTGAGAAGTCATTCATCTGGCATAAAGCCCAAGATGAGGATGTATACACATCCGAAGGTGACTCCAAGAAGTTATACATCTCGGCCTGATGGCTAAGCTAAGGATGTGTGTCCATATTCCCAGGTAACACCGAGAAGTCGTCCATCTCGGCCTGATGGCTGAGATCAAAGTGTATACACATCCGGAGATGACTCATAGAAGTCATCCATCTCGGCCTGATGGGTAAGATCAGGATGTGTATACATATTCCGAGGTAACTCTGAGTAGTCATCCATCTCGGCCTGATTCTTGAGATCGAAGTGTATACACGTTCCGAGGTGACTCCGAAAAGTCATCGATCTCGGCCTGATGCCTGACGTGAGAATGAGTATACACATTCCGGGGCGACTCCGAAAAGTCATCGTTCTCGGCCTGATGGCTGAGATGAGAATGTGTATTCACATTCCGGGGTAACTCCGAGAAGTCATTCATCTCGGCATAAAGCCCAAGATGAGGATGTATACACATCCGAAGGTGACTCCAAGAAGGTATACATGTCGGCCTGATGGCTAAGCTAAGGATGTGTGTCCGTATTCCGAGATAACTCCGAGAAGTCGTCCATCTCGGCCTGATGGCTGAGATGACAATGCGTAGACGCATTCCGAGGCGACTCCAAGATGTCATCCATCACGGCCTGATGGCTAAGATGACAATGTGTATACACATTCCGGGGCGACTCCGAAAGGTCATCGTTGTCGGCCTGATGGCTGATGTGAGAATGAGTATTCACATTCCGGGGCGACTCCGAAAAGTCATCGTTCTGGGCCGGATGCCTAATATGACAATGTGTATACACATTCCGGGGTGACTCTGAGAAGTCATCCATCACGGCCTGGTGGCTGATATGAGAATGTGTATACACGTCGCGGGGTGACTCCGAGAACTTATCCATCTCAGCCCGACGACTAAGATCGAAGTGTATACACATCCGGAGATGACTCATAGAAGTCATCCATCTCGGCCTGATGGCTAAGATCAGGATGTGTATACATATTCCGAGGTGACTCCGAAAAGTCATCGATCTCGGCCTGATGGCTGACGTGAGAATGAGTATACACAGTCCGGGGCAACTCCGAAAAGGCATCGTTCTCGGCCTGATGGCTGAGATGACAATGTGTATACACATTCCGGGGTAACTCCGAGAAGACGGCCATCTCGGCCTGATGGCTGAGGTGACAATGCGTATACACATTCCGAAACGACTCCAAGAAGTCACCCTTCTCGGCCTGATGGCTAAGATGACAATGTCAAAACACATTCGGAGGCGACTCCAAGAAGTCACCCATCCCGGCCTAATGACCAAGATGAGGATGTGTATACACATTCCGAAGTAACTCCGAGAATTCATCCATGCCGGCTTGATGGCTGAGATCAAAGTGTAAGCACATCCGGAGGTCACTCCGAGAAGTTATACATCTCGGCCTGATGGCTGACGTGAGAATGAGTATACACATTCCGGGGCGACTCCGAAAAGGCATCGTTCTCGGCCTGATGGCTGAGATGACAATGTGTATACACATTCCGGGGTAACTCCGAGAAGACGGCCATCTCGGCCTGATGGCTGACGTGAGCATGTGTATACACATTCCGGGGTAACTCTGAGAAGTCATTCATCTCGGCATAAAGCCCAAAATGAGGATGTATACACATCCGAAGGTGACTCCAAGAAGTTATACATCTCGGCCTGATGGCTAAGCTAAGGATGCGTGTCCATATTCCGAGGTAACACCGAGAAGTCGTCCATCTCAGCATAAAGCCCAAGATGAGGATGTATACACATCCGAAGGTGACTCCAAGAAGTTATACATCTCGGCCTGATAGCTAAGCTAAGGATGTGTGTCCATATTCCGAGGTAACTCCGAGAAGTCGTCCATCTCGGCCTGATGGCTGAGATCGAAGTGTATACACATCCGGAGGTGACTCCGAGCAGTTATCCATCTCGGCATGATGACTAAGATCAGGATGTGTGTCCATATTCCGAGGTAACTCCGCGAAGTCGTCCATCTCGGCCTGATGGCTGAGGTGACAATGCGTATACACATTGCGGGCCGACTCCGACAAGTCATCGTTCTCGGCCTGATGGCTGACGTGAGAATGTGTATACACCTTCCGGGGTAACTCCGAGAAGTCATTCATCTCGGCATAAAGCCCAAGATGAGGATGTATACACATCCGAAGGTGACTCCAAGAAGGTATACATGTCGGCCTGATGGCTAAGCTAAGGATGTGTGTCCGTATTCCGAGATAACTCCGAGAAGTCGTCCATCTCGGCCTGATGGCTGAGATCAAAGTGTATACACATCCAGAGGTGACTCCGACAAGTTATGCGTCTCAGCCTGATGGCTAAGATCAGGATGCGTGTCCATATTCCGAGGTAACTCCGCGAAGTCGTCCATCTCCGGCCTGATGGCTGAGGTGACAATGCGTATACACATTCCGAAACGACTCCAAGAAGTCACCCATCTCGGCCTGATGGCTAAGATAACAATGTGTATGCACATTCCTAGGTGACCCCGAGAAGCCATCCTTGTCCTCTTGATGGCTTAGATCAAAGTGTATACACATCCGGAGGTGACTCCGACAAGTTATGCGTCTCAGCCTGATGGCTAAGATCAGGATGCGTGTCCATATTCCGAGGTAACTCCGCGAAGTCGTCCATCTCGGCCTGATGGCTGAGGTGACAATGCGTATACACATTGCGGGCCGACTCCGACAAGTCATCGTTCTCGGCCTCATGGCTGACGTGAGAATGTGTATACACATCCCAGGGTAACGCTGAGAAGTCATTCATCTCAGCATAAAGCCCAAGATGAGGATGTATACACATCCGAAGGTGACTCCAAGAAGTTATACATGTCGGCCTGATGGCTAAGCTAAGGATGTGTGTCCATATTCCGAGGTAACTCCGAGAAGTCGTCCATCTCGGCCTGATGGCTGATATCAAAGTGTATACACATCCGGAGGTGACTCCGAGCAGTTATCCATCTCGGCATGATGACTAAGATCAGGATGTGTGTCCATATTCCGAGGTAACTCCGCGAAGTCGTCCATCTCGGCCTGATGGCTGAGGTGACAATGCGTATACACATTGCGGGCTGACTCCGACAAGTCATCGTTCTCGGCCTGATGGCTGACGTGCGAATGTGTATACACATTCCGGGGTAACGCTGAGAAGTCGTTCATCTCGGCATAAAGCCCAAGATGAGGATGTATACACTTCCGAAGGTGACTCTAAGAAGTTATACATCTCGGCCTGATGGCTAAGCTAAGGATGTGTGTCCATATTCCGAGGTAATTCCGAGAAGTCGTCCATCTCTGCCTGATGCCTAATATGACAATGTGTATACACATTCCGGGGTGACTCTGAGAAGTCATCCATCACGGCCTGGTGGCTGATATGAGAATGTGTATACACGTCGCGGGGTGACTCCGAGAACTTATCCATCTCAGCCCGACGACTAAGATCGAAGTGTATACACATCCGGAGATGACTCATAGAAGTCATCCATCTCGGCCTGATGGCTAAGATCAGGATGTGTATACATATTCCGAGGTGACTCCGAAAAGTCATCGATCTCGGCCTGATGGCTGACGTGAGAATGAGTATACACAGTCCGGGGCAACTCCGAAAAGGCATCGTTCTCGGCCTGATGGCTGAGATGACAATGTGTATACACATTCCGGGGTAACTCCGAGAAGACGGCCATCTCGGCCTGATGGCTGAGGTGACAATGCGTATACACATTCCGAAACGACTCCAAGAAGTCACCCTTCTCGGCCTGATGGCTAAGATGACAATGTCAAAACACATTCGGAGGCGACTCCAAGAAGTCACCCATCCCGGCCTAATGACCAAGATGAGGATGTGTATACACATTCCGAAGTAACTCCGAGAATTCATCCATGCCGGCTTGATGGCTGAGATCAAAGTGTAAGCACATCCGGAGGTCACTCCGAGAAGTTATACATCTCGGCCTGATGGCTGACGTGAGAATGAGTATACACATTCCGGGGCGACTCCGAAAAGGCATCGTTCTCGGCCTGATGGCTGAGATGACAATGTGTATACACATTCCGGGGTAACTCTGAGAAGTCATTCATCTCGGCATAAAGCCCAAAATGAGGATGTATACACATCCGAAGGTGACTCCAAGAAGTTATACATCTCGGCCTGATGGCTAAGCTAAGGATGCGTGTCCATATTCCGAGGTAACACCGAGAAGTCGTCCATCTCAGCATAAAGCCCAAGATGAGGATGTATACACATCCGAAGGTGACTCCAAGAAGTTATACATCTCGGCCTGATAGCTAAGCTAAGGATGTGTGTCCATATTCCGAGGTAACTCCGAGAAGTCGTCCATCTCGGCCTGATGGCTGAGATCGAAGTGTATACACATCCGGAGGTGACTCCGAGCAGTTATCCATCTCGGCATGATGACTAAGATCAGGATGTGTGTCCATATTCCGAGGTAACTCCGCGAAGTCGTCCATCTCGGCCTGATGGCTGAGGTGACAATGCGTATACACATTGCGGGCCGACTCCGACAAGTCATCGTTCTCGGCCTGATGGCTGACGTGAGAATGTGTATACACCTTCCGGGGTAACGCTGAGAAGTCATTCATCTGGCATAAAGCCCAAGATGAGGATGTATACACATCCGAAGGTGACTCCAAGAAGTTATACATCTCGGCCTGATGGCTAAGCTAAGGATGTGTGTCCATATTCCCAGGTAACACCGAGAAGTCGTCCATCTCGGCCTGATGGCTGAGATCAAAGTGTATACACATCCGGAGATGACTCATAGAAGTCATCCATCTCGGCCTGATGGGTAAGATCAGGATGTGTATACATATTCCGAGGTAACTCTGAGTAGTCATCCATCTCGGCCTGATTCTTGAGATCGAAGTGTATACACGTTCCGAGGTGACTCCGAAAAGTCATCGATCTCGGCCTGATGCCTGACGTGAGAATGAGTATACACATTCCGGGGCGACTCCGAAAAGTCATCGTTCTCGGCCTGATGGCTGAGATGAGAATGTGTATTCACATTCCGGGGTAACTCCGAGAAGTCATTCATCTCGGCATAAAGCCCAAGATGAGGATGTATACACATCCGAAGGTGACTCCAAGAAGGTATACATGTCGGCCTGATGGCTAAGCTAAGGATGTGTGTCCGTATTCCGAGATAACTCCGAGAAGTCGTCCATCTCGGCCTGATGGCTGAGATGACAATGCGTAGACGCATTCCGAGGCGACTCCAAGATGTCATCCATCACGGCCTGATGGCTAAGATGACAATGTGTATACACATTCCGGGGCGACTCCGAAAGGTCATCGTTGTCGGCCTGATGGCTGATGTGAGAATGAGTATTCACATTCCGGGGCGACTCCGAAAAGTCATCGTTCTGGGCCGGATGCCTAATATGACAATGTGTATACACATTCCGGGGTGACTCTGAGAAGTCATCCATCACGGCCTGGTGGCTGATATGAGAATGTGTATACACGTCGCGGGGTGACTCCGAGAACTTATCCATCTCAGCCCGACGACTAAGATCGAAGTGTATACACATCCGGAGATGACTCATAGAAGTCATCCATCTCGGCCTGATGGCTAAGATCAGGATGTGTATACATATTCCGAGGTGACTCCGAAAAGTCATCGATCTCGGCCTGATGGCTGACGTGAGAATGAGTATACACAGTCCGGGGCAACTCCGAAAAGGCATCGTTCTCGGCCTGATGGCTGAGATGACAATGTGTATACACATTCCGGGGTAACTCCGAGAAGACGGCCATCTCGGCCTGATGGCTGAGGTGACAATGCGTATACACATTCCGAAACGACTCCAAGAAGTCACCCTTCTCGGCCTGATGGCTAAGATGACAATGTCAAAACACATTCGGAGGCGACTCCAAGAAGTCACCCATCCCGGCCTAATGACCAAGATGAGGATGTGTATACACATTCCGAAGTAACTCCGAGAATTCATCCATGCCGGCTTGATGGCTGAGATCAAAGTGTAAGCACATCCGGAGGTCACTCCGAGAAGTTATACATCTCGGCCTGATGGCTGACGTGAGAATGAGTATACACATTCCGGGGCGACTCCGAAAAGGCATCGTTCTCGGCCTGATGGCTGAGATGACAATGTGTATACACATTCCGGGGTAACTCCGAGAAGACGGCCATCTCGGCCTGATGGCTGACGTGAGCATGTGTATACACATTCCGGGGTAACTCTGAGAAGTCATTCATCTCGGCATAAAGCCCAAAATGAGGATGTATACACATCCGAAGGTGACTCCAAGAAGTTATACATCTCGGCCTGATGGCTAAGCTAAGGATGCGTGTCCATATTCCGAGGTAACACCGAGAAGTCGTCCATCTCAGCATAAAGCCCAAGATGAGGATGTATACACATCCGAAGGTGACTCCAAGAAGTTATACATCTCGGCCTGATAGCTAAGCTAAGGATGTGTGTCCATATTCCGAGGTAACTCCGAGAAGTCGTCCATCTCGGCCTGATGGCTGAGATCGAAGTGTATACACATCCGGAGGTGACTCCGAGCAGTTATCCATCTCGGCATGATGACTAAGATCAGGATGTGTGTCCATATTCCGAAGTAACTCCGCGAAGTCGTCCATCTCGGCCTGATGGCTGAGGTGACAATGCGTATACACATTGCGGGCCGACTCCGACAAGTCATCGTTCTCGGCCTGATGGCTGACGTGAGAATGTGTATACACCTTCCGGGGTAACGCTGAGAAGTCATTCATCTGGCATAAAGCCCAAGATGAGGATGTATACACATCCGAAGGTGACTCCAAGAAGTTATACATCTCGGCCTGATGGCTAAGCTAAGGATGTGTGTCCATATTCCGAGGTAACTCCGAGAAGTCGTCCATCTCGGCCTAATGGCTGAGATCAAAGTGTATACACATCCGGAGATGACTCATAGAAGTCATCCATCTCGGCCTGATGGGTAAGATCAGGATGTGTATACATATTCCGAGGTGACTCCGAAAAGTCATCGATCTCGGCCTGATGGCTGACGTGAGAATGAGTATACACATTCCGGGGCGACTCCGAAAAGGCATCGTTCTCGGCCTGATGGCTGAGATGACAATGTGTATACACATTCCGGGGTAACTCCGAGAAGACGGCCATCTCGGCCTGATGGCTGAGGTGACAATGCGTATACACATTCCGAAACGACTCCAAGAAGTCACCCTTCTCGGCCTGATGGCTAAGATGACAATGTCAAAACACATTCGGAGGCGACTCCAAGAAGTCACCCATCCCGGCCTAATGACCAAGATGAGGATGTGTATACACATTCCGAAGTAACTCCGAGAATTCATCCATGCCGGCTTGATGGCTGAGATCAAAGTGTAAGCACATCCGGAGGTGACTCCGAGATGTTATACATCTCGGCCTGATGGCTGACGTGAGAATGAGTATACACATTCCGGGGCGACTCCGAAAAGGCATCGTTCTCGGCCTGATGGCTGAGATGACAATGTGTATACACATTCCGGGGTAACTCCGAGAAGACGGCCATCTCGGCCTGATGGCTGAGGTGACAATGCGTATACACATTCCGAAACGACTCCAAGAAGTCACCCATCTCGGCCTGATGGCTAAGATGACAATGTCAAAACACATTCGGAGGCGACTCCAAGAAGTCACCCATCCCGGCCTAATGACCAAGATGAGGATGTGTATACACATTCCGAAGTAACTCCGAGAATTCATCCATGCCGGCTTGATGGCTGAGATCAAAGTGTAAGCACATCCGGAGGTGACTCCGAGAAGTTATACATCTCGGCCTGATGGCTGACGTGAGAATGTGTATACACATTCCGGGGTAACGCTGAGAAGTCATTCATCTCGGCATAAAGCCCAAGATGAGGATGTATACACATCCGAAGGTGACTCCAAGAAGTTATACATCTCGGCCTGATGGCTAAGCTAAGGATGCGTGTCCATATTCCGAGGTAAATCGGAGAAGTCGTCCATCTCGGCCTGATGGCTGAGATCAAAGTGTATACACATCCGGAGGTGACTTCGAGAAGTTATCCATCTCGGCATGATGACTAAGATCAGGATATGTGTCCATATTTCGAGGTAACTCCGCGAAGTCGTCCATCTCGGCCTGATGGCTGAGGTGACAATGCGTATACACATTGCGGGCCGACTCCGACAAGTCATCGTACTCGGCCTGATGGCTGACGTGAGAATGTGTATACACATTCCGGGGTAACTCTGAGAAGTCATTCATCTCGGCATAAAGCCCAAGATGAGGATGTATACACATCCGAAGGTGACTCCAAGAAGTTATACATCTCGGCCTGGTGGCTAAGCTAAGGATACGTGTCCATATTCCGAGGTAACACCGAGAAGTCGTCCATCTCGGCCTGATGGCTGAGATCAAAGTCTATACACATCCGGAGGTGACTCCGAGAAGTTATCCATCTCGGCATGATGACTAAGATCAGGATGTGTGTCCATATTCCGAGGTAACTCCGCGAAGTCGTCCATCTCGGCCTGATGGCTGAGGTGACAATGCGTATACACATTGCGGGCCGACTCCGACAAGTCATCGTTCTCGGCCTGATGGCTGACGTGAGAATGTGTATACACATTCCGGGGTAACGCTGAGAAGTCATTCATCTCGGCATAAAGCCCAAGATGAGGATGTATACACATCCGAAGGTGACTCCAAGAAGTTATACATCTCGGCCTGATGGCTAAGCTAAGGATGCGTGTCCATATTCCGAGGTAAATCGGAGAAGTCGTCCATCTCGGCCTGATGGCTGAGATCAAAGTGTATACACATCCGGAGGTGACTTCGAGAAGTTATCCATCTCGGCATGATGACTAAGATCAGGATATGTGTCCATATTTCGAGGTAACTCCGCGAAGTCGTCCATCTCGGCCTGATGGCTGAGGTGACAATGCGTATACACATTGCGGGCCGACTCCGACAAGTCATCGTACTCGGCCTGATGGCTGACGTGAGAATGTGTATACACATTCCGGGGTAACGCTGAGAAGTCATTCATCTCAGCATAAAGCCCAAGATGAGGATGTATACACATCCGAAGGTGACTCCAAGAAGTTATACATCTCGGCCTGATAGCTAAGCTAAGGATGTGTGTCCATATTCCGAGGTAACTCCGAGAAGTCGTCCATCTCGGCCTGATGGCTGAGATCGAAGTGTATACACATCCGGAGGTGACTCCGAGCAGTTATCCATCTCGGCATGATGACTAAGATCAGGATGTGTGTCCATATTCCGAGGTAACTCCGCGAAGTCGTCCATCTCGGCCTGATGGCTGAGGTGACAATGCGTATACACATTGCGGGCCGACTCCGACAAGTCATCGTTCTCGGCCTGATGGCTGACGTGAGAATGTGTATACACCTTCCGGGGTAACGCTGAGAAGTCATTCATCTGGCATAAAGCCCAAGATGAGGATGTATACACATCCGAAGGTGACTCCAAGAAGTTATACATCTCGGCCTGATGGCTAAGCTAAGGATGTGTGTCCATATTCCGAGGTAACTCCGAGAAGTCGTCCATCTCGGCCTGATGGCTGAGATCAAAGTGTATACACATCCGGAGATGACTCATAGAAGTCATCCATCTCGGCCTGATGGGTAAGATCAGGATGTGTATACATATTCCGAGGTAACTCCGCGAAGTCGTCCATCTCGGCCTGATGGCTGAGGTGACAATGCGTATACACATTGCGGGCTGACTCCGACAAGTCATCGTTCTCGGCCTGATGGCTGACGTGCGAATGTGTATACACATTCCGGGGTAACGCTGAGAAGTCGTTCATCTCGGCATAAAGCCCAAGATGAGGATGTATACACTTCCGAAGGTGACTCTAAGAAGTTATACATCTCGGCCTGATGGCTAAGCTAAGGATGTGTGTCCACATTCCGAGGTAATTCCGAGAAGTCGTCCGTCTCTGCCTGATGGCTAAGATGACAATGGGTATACACATTCCGAGGTAACTCCGCGAAGTCGTCCATCTCGGCCTGATGGCTGAGATGAGAATGTGTATACAGGTCGCCAGGTGACTCCGAGAACCTATCCATCTCAGCCCGACGACTAAGATCGAAGTGTATACACATCCGGAGATGACTCCCCGCAGTCGTCCGTCACGGCCTGATGGCTGAGATCAGGATGTGTATACATATTCCGAGGTAACTCTGAGTAGTCATCCATCTCGGCCTGATTCTTGAGATCGAAGTGTATACACGTTCCGAGGTGACTCCGAAAAGTCATCGATCTCGGCCTGATGCCTGACGTGAGAATGAGTATACACATTCCGGGGCGACTCCGAAAAGTCATCGTTCTCGGCCTGATGGCTGAGATGAGAATGTGTATTCACATTCCGGGGTAACTCCGAGAAGTCATTCATCTCGGCATAAAGCCCAAGATGAGGATGTATACACATCCGAAGGTGACTCCAAGAAGTTATACATCTCGGCCCGATGGCTAAGCTAAGGATGTGTGTCCATATTCCGAGGTAACTCCGCGATGTCGTCCATCTCGGCCTGATGGCTGAGATCAAAGTCTATACACATCCGGAGGTGACTCCGAGAAGTCATCCGTCTCGGCATGATGACTAAGATCAGGATGTGTGTCCATATTCCGAGGTAACTCCGAAATGTCGTCCATCTCGGCCTGATGGCTGAGGTGACAATGCGTATACACATTCCGAACCGACTCCAAGAAGTCACCCTTCTCGGCCTGATGGCTAAGATGACAATGTCAAAACACATTCGGAGGCGACTCCAAGAAGTCACCCATCCCGGCCTAATGACCAAGATGAGGATGTGTATACACATTCCGAAGTAACTCCGAGAATTCATCCATGCCGGCTTGATGGCTGAGATCAAAGTGTAAGCACATCCGGAGGTGACTCCGAGAAGTTATACATCTCGGCCTGATGGCTAAGATCAGGATGTGTGTCCATATTCCGAGGTAATTCCGAGAAGTCGTCCATCTCTGCCTGATGGCTAAGATGACAATGTGTATACACATTGCGAGGCGACTCCAAGAAGTCACCCGTCACGGCCTGGTGGCTGAGATGAGAATGTGTATACACGTCGCGGGGTGACTCCGAGAACTTATCCATCTCAGCCCGACGACTAAGATCGAAGTGTATACACATCCGGAGATGACTCATAGAAGTCATCCATCTCGGCCTGATGGCTAAGATCAGGATGTGTATACATATTCCGAGGTGACTCCGAAAAGTCATCGATCTCGGCCTGATGGCTGACGTGAGAATGAGTATACACATTCCGGGGCGACTCCGAAAAGGCATCGTTCTCGGCCTGATGGCTGAGATGACAATGTGTATACACATTCCGGGGTAACTCCGAGAAGACGGCCATCTCGGCCTGATGGCTGAGGTGACAATGCGTATACACATTCCGAAACGACTCCAAGAAGTCACCCTTCTCGGCCTGATGGCTAAGATGACAATGTCAAAACACATTCGGAGGCGACTCCAAGAAGTCACCCATCCCGGCCTAATGACCAAGATGAGGATGTGTATACACATTCCGAAGTAACTCCGAGAATTCATCCATGCCGGCTTGATGGCTGAGATCAAAGTGTAAGCACATCCGGAGGTGACTCCGAGATGTTATACATCTCGGCCTGATGGCTGACGTGAGAATGAGTATACACATTCCGGGGCGACTCCGAAAAGGCATCGTTCTCGGCCTGATGGCTGAGATGACAATGTGTATACACATTCCGGGGTAACTCCGAGAAGACGGCCATCTCGGCCTGATGGCTGAGGTGACAATGCGTATACACATTCCGAAACGACTCCAAGAAGTCACCCTTCTCGGCCTGATGGCTAAGATGACAATGTCAAAACACATTCGGAGGCGACTCCAAGAAGTCACCCATCCCGGCCTAATGACCAAGATGAGGATGTGTATACACATTCCGAAGTAACTCCGAGAATTCATCCATGCCGGCTTGATGGCTGAGATCAAAGTGTAAGCACATCCGGAGGTGACTCCGAGAAGTTATACATCTCGGCCTGATGGCTGACGTGAGAATGAGTATACACATTCCGGGGCGACTCCGAAAAGGCATCGTTCTCGGCCTGATGCCTGAGATGACAATGTGTATACACATTCCGGGGTAACTCCGAGAAGACGGCCATCTCGGCCTGATGGCTGACGTGAGCGTGTGTATACACATTCCGGGGTAACTCTGAGAAGTCATTCATCTCGGCATAAAGCCCAAGATGAGGATGTATACACATCCGAAGGTGACTCCAAGAAGTTATACATCTCGGCCTGATGGCTAAGCTAAGGATGCGTGTCCATATTCCGAGGTAAATCGGAGAAGTCGTCCATCTCGGCCTGATGGCTGAGATCAAAGTGTATACACATCCGGAGGTGACTTCGAGAAGTTATCCATCTCGGCATGATGACTAAGATCAGGATATGTGTCCATATTTCGAGGTAACTCCGCGAAGTCGTCCATCTCGGCCTGATGGCTGAGGTGACAATGCGTATACACATTGCGGGCCGACTCCGACAAGTCATCGTACTCGGCCTGATGGCTGACGTGAGAATGTGTATACACATTCCGGGGTAACTCTGAGAAGTCATTCATCTCGGCATAAAGCCCAAGATGAGGATGTATACACATCCGAAGGTGACTCCAAGAAGTTATACATCTCGGCCTGGTGGCTAAGCTAAGGATACGTGTCCATATTCCGAGGTAACACCGAGAAGTCGTCCATCTCGGCCTGATGGCTGAGATCAAAGTCTATACACATCCGGAGGTGACTCCGAGAAGTTATCCATCTCGGCATGATGACTAAGATCAGGATGTGTGTCCATATTCCGAGGTAACTCCGCGAAGTCGTCCATCTCGGCCTGATGGCTGAGGTGACAATGCGTATACACATTGCGGGCCGACTCCGACAAGTCATCGTTCTCGGCCTGATGGCTGACGTGAGAATGTGTATACACATTCCGGGGTAACGCTGAGAAGTCATTCATCTCGGCATAAAGCCCAAGATGAGGATGTATACACATCCGAAGGTGACTCCAAGAAGTTATACATCTCGGCCTGATGGCTAAGCTAAGGATGCGTGTCCATATTCCGAGGTAAATCGGAGAAGTCGTCCATCTCGGCCTGATGGCTGAGATCAAAGTGTATACACATCCGGAGGTGACTTCGAGAAGTTATCCATCTCGGCATGATGACTAAGATCAGGATATGTGTCCATATTTCGAGGTAACTCCGCGAAGTCGTCCATCTCGGCCTGATGGCTGAGGTGACAATGCGTATACACATTGCGGGCCGACTCCGACAAGTCATCGTACTCGGCCTGATGGCTGACGTGAGAATGTGTATACACATTCCGGGGTAACGCTGAGAAGTCATTCATCTCAGCATAAAGCCCAAGATGAGGATGTATACACATCCGAAGGTGACTCCAAGAAGTTATACATCTCGGCCTGATAGCTAAGCTAAGGATGTGTGTCCATATTCCGAGGTAACTCCGAGAAGTCGTCCATCTCGGCCTGATGGCTGAGATCGAAGTGTATACACATCCGGAGGTGACTCCGAGCAGTTATCCATCTCGGCATGATGACTAAGATCAGGATGTGTGTCCATATTCCGAGGTAACTCCGCGAAGTCGTCCATCTCGGCCTGATGGCTGAGGTGACAATGCGTATACACATTGCGGGCCGACTCCGACAAGTCATCGTTCTCGGCCTGATGGCTGACGTGAGAATGTGTATACACCTTCCGGGGTAACGCTGAGAAGTCATTCATCTGGCATAAAGCCCAAGATGAGGATGTATACACATCCGAAGGTGACTCCAAGAAGTTATACATCTCGGCCTGATGGCTAAGCTAAGGATGTGTGTCCATATTCCGAGGTAACTCCGAGAAGTCGTCCATCTCGGCCTGATGGCTGAGATCAAAGTGTATACACATCCGGAGATGACTCATAGAAGTCATCCATCTCGGCCTGATGGGTAAGATCAGGATGTGTATACATATTCCGAGGTAACTCCGCGAAGTCGTCCATCTCGGCCTGATGGCTGAGGTGACAATGCGTATACACATTGCGGGCTGACTCCGACAAGTCATCGTTCTCGGCCTGATGGCTGACGTGCGAATGTGTATACACATTCCGGGGTAACGCTGAGAAGTCGTTCATCTCGGCATAAAGCCCAAGATGAGGATGTATACACTTCCGAAGGTGACTCTAAGAAGTTATACATCTCGGCCTGATGGCTAAGCTAAGGATGTGTGTCCACATTCCGAGGTAATTCCGAGAAGTCGTCCGTCTCTGCCTGATGGCTAAGATGACAATGGGTATACACATTCCGAGGTAACTCCGCGAAGTCGTCCATCTCGGCCTGATGGCTGAGATGAGAATGTGTATACAGGTCGCCAGGTGACTCCGAGAACCTATCCATCTCAGCCCGACGACTAAGATCGAAGTGTATACACATCCGGAGATGACTCCCCGCAGTCGTCCGTCACGGCCTGATGGCTGAGATCAGGATGTGTATACATATTCCGAGGTAACTCTGAGTAGTCATCCATCTCGGCCTGATTCTTGAGATCGAAGTGTATACACGTTCCGAGGTGACTCCGAAAAGTCATCGATCTCGGCCTGATGCCTGACGTGAGAATGAGTATACACATTCCGGGGCGACTCCGAAAAGTCATCGTTCTCGGCCTGATGGCTGAGATGAGAATGTGTATTCACATTCCGGGGTAACTCCGAGAAGTCATTCATCTCGGCATAAAGCCCAAGATGAGGATGTATACACATCCGAAGGTGACTCCAAGAAGTTATACATCTCGGCCCGATGGCTAAGCTAAGGATGTGTGTCCATATTCCGAGGTAACTCCGCGATGTCGTCCATCTCGGCCTGATGGCTGAGATCAAAGTCTATACACATCCGGAGGTGACTCCGAGAAGTCATCCGTCTCGGCATGATGACTAAGATCAGGATGTGTGTCCATATTCCGAGGTAACTCCGAAATGTCGTCCATCTCGGCCTGATGGCTGAGGTGACAATGCGTATACACATTCCGAACCGACTCCAAGAAGTCACCCTTCTCGGCCTGATGGCTAAGATGACAATGTCAAAACACATTCGGAGGCGACTCCAAGAAGTCACCCATCCCGGCCTAATGACCAAGATGAGGATGTGTATACACATTCCGAAGTAACTCCGAGAATTCATCCATGCCGGCTTGATGGCTGAGATCAAAGTGTAAGCACATCCGGAGGTGACTCCGAGAAGTTATACATCTCGGCCTGATGGCTAAGATCAGGATGTGTGTCCATATTCCGAGGTAATTCCGAGAAGTCGTCCATCTCTGCCTGATGGCTAAGATGACAATGTGTATACACATTGCGAGGCGACTCCAAGAAGTCACCCGTCACGGCCTGGTGGCTGAGATGAGAATGTGTATACACGTCGCGGGGTGACTCCGAGAACTTATCCATCTCAGCCCGACGACTAAGATCGAAGTGTATACACATCCGGAGATGACTCATAGAAGTCATCCATCTCGGCCTGATGGCTAAGATCAGGATGTGTATACATATTCCGAGGTGACTCCGAAAAGTCATCGATCTCGGCCTGATGGCTGACGTGAGAATGAGTATACACATTCCGGGGCGACTCCGAAAAGGCATCGTTCTCGGCCTGATGGCTGAGATGACAATGTGTATACACATTCCGGGGTAACTCCGAGAAGACGGCCATCTCGGCCTGATGGCTGAGGTGACAATGCGTATACACATTCCGAAACGACTCCAAGAAGTCACCCTTCTCGGCCTGATGGCTAAGATGACAATGTCAAAACACATTCGGAGGCGACTCCAAGAAGTCACCCATCCCGGCCTAATGACCAAGATGAGGATGTGTATACACATTCCGAAGTAACTCCGAGAATTCATCCATGCCGGCTTGATGGCTGAGATCAAAGTGTAAGCACATCCGGAGGTGACTCCGAGAAGTTATACATCTCGGCCTGATGGCTGACGTGAGAATGAGTATACACATTCCGGGGCGACTCCGAAAAGGCATCGTTCTCGGCCTGATGCCTGAGATGACAATGTGTATACACATTCCGGGGTAACTCCGAGAAGACGGCCATCTCGGCCTGATGGCTGACGTGAGCGTGTGTATACACATTCCGGGGTAACTCTGAGAAGTCATTCATCTCGGCATAAAGCCCAAGATGAGGATGTATACACATCCGAAGGTGACTCCAAGAAGTTATACATCTCGGCCTGGTGGCTAAGCTAAGGATGCGTGTCCATATTCCGAGGTAACACCGAGAAGTCGTCCATCTCGGCCTGATGGCTGAGATCAAAGTCTATACACATCCGGAGGTGACTCCGAGAAGTTATCCATCTCGGCATGATGACTAAGATCAGGATGTGTGTCCATATTCCGAGGTAACTCCGCGAAGTCGTCCATCTCGGCCTGATGGCTGAGGTGACAATGCGTATACACATTGCGGGCCGACTCCGACAAGTCATCGTTCTCGGCCTGATGGCTGACGTGAGAATGTGTATACACCTTCCGGGGTAACGCTGAGAAGTCATTCATCTCGGCATACAGCCCAAGATGAGGATGTGTACACTTCCGAAGGTGACTCCAAGAAGTTATACATCTCGGCCTGATGGCTAAGCTAAGGATGCGTGTCCATATTCCGAGGTAAATCGGAGAAGTCGTCCATCTCGGCCTGATGGCTGAGATCAAAGTGTATACACATCCGGAGATGACTCATAGAAGTCATCCATCTCGGCCTGATGGGTAAGATCAGGATGTGTATACATATTCCGAGGTAACTCTGAGTAGTCATCCATCTCGGCCTGATTCTTGAGATCGAAGTGTATACACGTTCCGAGGTGACTCCGAAAAGTCATCGATCTCGGCCTGATGCCTGACGTGAGAATGAGTATACACATTCCGGGGCGACTCCGAAAAGTCATCGTTCTCGGCCTGATGGCTGAGATGAGAATGTGTATTCACATTCCGGGGTAACTCCGAGAAGTCATTCATCTCGGCATAAAGCCCAAGATGAGGATGTATACACATCCGAAGGTGACTCCAAGAAGTTATACATCTCGGCCCGATGGCTAAGCTAAGGATGTGTGTCCATATTCCGAGGTAACTCCGCGATGTCGTCCATCTCGGCCTGATGGCTGAGATCAAAGTCTATACACATCCGGAGGTGACTCCGAGAAGTCATCCGTCTCGGCATGATGACTAAGATCAGGATGTGTGTCCATATTCCGAGGTAACTCCGAAATGTCGTCCATCACGGCCTGGTGGCTGATGTGAGAATGTGCATACACGTCGCGGGGTGACTCCGAGAACTTCTCCATCTCAGCCCGACGACTAAGATCGAAGTGTATACACATCCGGAGATGACTCATAGAAGTCATCCATCTCGGCCTGATGGCTAAGATCAGGATGTGTGTCCATATTCCGAGGTAATTCCGAGAAGTCGTCCATCTCTGCCTGATGGCTAAGATGACAATGTGTATACACATTGCGAGGCGACTCCAAGAAGTCACCCGTCACGGCCTGGTGGCTGAGATGAGAATGTGTATACACGTCGCCAGGTGACTCCGAGAACCTATCCATCTCAGCCCGACGACTAAGATCGAAGTGTATACACATCCGGAGATGACTCCCAGAAGTCGTCCGTCACGGCCTGATGACTGAGATGAGAATGTGTGTACACATGCCGGGGTAACTCCGAGAAGACGTCCATCTCGGCCTGATGGCTGACGTGAGAATGTGTATACACATTCCGGGGTAACTCTGAGAAGTCATTCATCTCGGCATAAAGCCCAAGATGAGGATGTATACACATCCGAAGGTGACTCCAAGAAGTTATACATCGCGGCCTGAAGGCTAAGCTAAGGATGTGTGTCCATATTCCGAGGTAACTCCGAGAAGTCGTCCATCTCGGCCTGATGGCTGAGATCGAAGTGTATACACATCCGGAGGTGACTCCGAGCAGTTATCCATCTCGGCATGATGACTAAGATCAGGATGTGTGTCCATATTCCGAGGTAACTCCGCGAAGTCGTCCATCTCGGCCTGATGGCTGAGGTGACAATGCGTATACACATTGCGGGCCGACTCCGACAAGTCATCGTTCTCGGCCTGATGGCTGACGTGAGAATGTGTATACACCTTCCGGGGTAACGCTGAGAAGTCATTCATCTCGGCATACAGCCCAAGATGAGGATGTGTACACTTCCGAAGGTGACTCCAAGAAGTTATACATCTCGGCCTGATGGCTAAGCTAAGGATGTGTGTCCGTATTCCGAGATAACTCCGAGAAGTCGTCCATCTCGGCCTGATGGCTGAGATCAAAGTGTATACACATCCAGAGGTGACTCCGAGAAGTTATCCATCTCGGCATGATGACTAAGATCAGGATATGTATCCATATTCCGAGGTAACTCCGCGAAGTCGTCCATCTCGGCCTGATGGCTGAGATGACAATGTGTATACACATTCCGGGGTAACTCCGAGAAGACGTCCATCTCGGCCTGATGGCTAAGATGACAATGTGTATACACATTCCTAGGTGACCCCGAGAAGCCATCCATGTCCTCTTGATGGCTGAGATCAAAGTGTATACGCATCCGGCGGTGACTCTAAGAAGTTATACATCTCGGCCTGATGGCTAAGCTAAGGATGTGTGTCCATATTCCGAGGTAACTCCGAGAAGTCGTCCATCTCGGCCTGATGGCTGAGATGACAATGCGTAGACGCATTCCGAGGCGACTCCAAGATGTCATCCATCACGGCCTGATGGCTAAGATGACAATGTGTATACACATTCCGGGGCGACTCCGAAAGGTCATCGTTGTCGGCCTGATGGCTGATGTGAGAATGAGTATTCACATTCCGGGGCGACTCCGAAAAGTCATCGTTCTGGGCCGGATGCCTAATATGACAATGTGTATACACATTCCGGGGATACTCTGAGAAGTCATCCATCACGGCCTGGTGGCTGATATGAGAATGTGTATACACGTCGCGGGGTGACTCCGAGAACTTATCCATCTCA
The DNA here is from genome assembly GCA_963989405.1 of Trypoxylon attenuatum. Lineage (NCBI taxonomy): Eukaryota > Metazoa > Arthropoda > Insecta > Hymenoptera > Crabronidae > Trypoxylon > Trypoxylon attenuatum. The sequence continues at coordinate 7,446,814 of OZ022492.1, read as the reverse complement.
GCCCGACGACTAAGATCGAAGTGTATACACATCCGGAGATGACTCATAGAAGTCATCCATCTCGGCCTGATGGCTAAGGTCAGGATGTGTATACATATTCCGAGGTGACTCCGAAAAGTCATCGATCTCGGCCTGATGGCTGACGTGAGAATGAGTATACACATTCCGGGGCGACTCCGAAAAGGCATCGTTCTCGGCCTGATGGCTGAGATGACAATGTGTATACACATTCCGGGGTAACTCCGAGAAGACGGCCATCTCGGCCTGATGGCTGAGGTGACAATGCGTATACACATTCCGAAACGACTCCAAGAAGTCACCCTTCTCGGCCTGATGGCTAAGATGACAATGTCAAAACACATTCGGAGGCGACTCCAAGAAGTCACCCATCCCGGCCTAATGACCAAGATGAGGATGTGTATACACATTCCGAAGTAACTCCGAGAATTCATCCATGCCGGCTTGATGGCTGAGATCAAAGTGTAAGCACATCCGGAGGTGACTCCGAGAAGTTATACATCTCGGCCTGATGGCTGACGTGAGAATGAGTATACACATTCCGGGGCGACTCCGAAAAGGCATCGTTCTCGGCCTGATGGCTGAGATGACAATGTGTATACACATTCCGGGGTAACTCCGAGAAGACGGCCATCTCGGCCTGATGGCTGACGTGAGCGTGTGTATACACATTCCGGGGTAACTCTGAGAAGTCATTCATCTCGGCATAAGGCCCAAGATGAGGATGTATACACATCCGAAGGTGACTCCAAGAAGTTATACATCTCGGCCTGGTGGCTAAGCTAAGGATGTGTGTCCATATTCCGAGGTAACTCCGAGAAGGCGTCCATCTCGGCCTGATGGCTGAGATCGAAGTGTATACACATCCGGAGGTGAGTCCGAGCAGTTATCCATCTCGGCATGATGACTAAGATCAGGATGTGTGTCCATATTCCGAGGTAACTCCGCGAAGTCGTCCATCTCGGCCTGATGGCTGAGGTGACAATGCGTATACACATTGCGGGCCGACTCCGACAAGTCATCGTTCTCGGCCTGATGGCTGACGTGAGAATGTGTATACACCTTCCGGGGTAACGCTGAGAAGTCATTCATCTGGCATAAAGCCCAAGATGAGGATGTATACACATCCGAAGGTGACTCCAAGAAGTTATACATCTCGGCCTGATGGCTAAGCTAAGGATGTGTGTCCATATTCCGAGGTAACTCCGAGAAGTCGTCCATCTCGGCCTGATGGCTGAGATCAAAGTGTATACACATCCGGAGATGACTCATAGAAGTCATCCATCTCGGCCTGATGGGTAAGATCAGGATGTGTATACATATTCCGAGGTAACTCCGCGAAGTCGTCCATCTCGGCCTGATGGCTGAGGTGACAATGCGTATACACATTGCGGGCTGACTCCGACAAGTCATCGTTCTCGGCCTGATGGCTGACGTGCGAATGTGTATACACATTCCGGGGTAACGCTGAGAAGTCGTTCATCTCGGCATAAAGCCCAAGATGAGGATGTATACACTTCCGAAGGTGACTCTAAGAAGTTATACATCTCGGCCTGATGGCTAAGCTAAGGATGTGTGTCCACATTCCGAGGTAATTCCGAGAAGTCGTCCGTCTCTGCCTGATGGCTAAGATGACAATGGGTATACACATTCCGAGGTAACTCCGCGAAGTCGTCCATCTCGGCCTGATGGCTGAGATGAGAATGTGTATACAGGTCGCCAGGTGACTCCGAGAACCTATCCATCTCAGCCCGACGACTAAGATCGAAGTGTATACACATCCGGAGATGACTCCCCGAAGTCGTCCGTCACGGCCTGATGGCTGAGATCAGGATGTGTATACATATTCCGAGGTAACTCTGAGTAGTCATCCATCTCGGCCTGATTCTTGAGATCGAAGTGTATACACGTTCCGAGGTGACTCCGAAAAGTCATCGATCTCGGCCTGATGCCTGACGTGAGAATGAGTATACACATTCCGGGGCGACTCCGAAAAGTCATCGTTCTCGGCCTGATGGCTGAGATGAGAATGTGTATTCACATTCCGGGGTAACTCCGAGAAGTCATTCATCTCGGCATAAAGCCCAAGATGAGGATGTATACACATCCGAAGGTGACTCCAAGAAGTTATACATCTCGGCCCGATGGCTGAGATCAAAGTCTATACACATCCGGAGGTGACTCCGAGAAGTCATCCGTCTCGGCATGATGACTAAGATCAGGATGTGTGTCCATATTCCGAGGTAACTCCGAAATGTCGTCCATCACGGCCTGGTGGCTGATGTGAGAATGTGCATACACGTCGCGGGGTGACTCCGAGAACTTCTCCATCTCAGCCCGACGACTAAGATCGAAGTGTATACACATCCGGAGATGACTCACAGAAGTCATCCATCTCGGCCTGATGGCTAAGATCAGGATGTGTATACATATTCGGAGGTAACTCTGAGAAGTCATCCATCTCGTCGTGATTCTTGAGATCGAAGTGTATACAGGTTCCGAGGTGACTCCGAAAAGTCATCGATCTCGGCCTGATGGCTGACGTGAGAATGAGTATACACATTCCGGGGCGACTCCGAAAAGGCATCGTTCTCGGCCTGATGGCTGAGATGACAATGTGTATACACATTCCGGGGTAACTCCGAGAAGACGTCCATCTCGGCCTGATGGCTGACGTGAGAATGTGTATACACATTCCGGGGTAACTCTGAGAAGTCATTCATCTCGGCATAAAGCCCAAGATGAGGATGTATACACATCCGAAGGTGACTCCAAGAAGTTATACATCTCGGCCCGATGGCTAAGCTAAGGATGTGTGTCCATATTCCGAGGTAACTCCGCGATGTCGTCCATCTCGGCCTGATGGCTGAGATCAAAGTCTATACACATCCGGAGGTGACTCCGAGAAGTCATCCGTCTCGGCATGATGACTAAGATCAGGATGTGTGTCCATATTCCGAGGTAACTCCGAAATGTCGTCCATCACGGCCTGGTGGCTGATGTGAGAATGTGCATACACGTCGCGGGGTGACTCCGAGAACTTCTCCATCTCAGCCCGACGACTAAGATCGAAGTGTATACACATCCGGAGATGACTCACAGAAGTCATCCATCTCGGCCTGATGGCTAAGATCAGGATGTGTATACATATTCGGAGGTAACTCTGAGAAGTCATCCATCTCGTCGTGATTCTTGAGATCGAAGTGTATACAGGTTCCGAGGTGACTCCGAAAAGTCATCGATCTCGGCCTGATGGCTGACGTGAGAATGAGTATACACATTCCGGGGCGACTCCGAAAAGGCATCGTTCTCGGCCTGATGGCTGAGATGACAATGTGTATACACATTCCGGGGTAACTCCGAGAAGACGTCCATCTCGGCCTGATGGCTGACGTGAGAATGTGTATACACATTCCGGGGTAACTCTGAGAAGTCATTCATCTCGGCATAAAGCCCAAGATGAGGATGTATACACATCCGAAGGTGACTCCAAGAAGTTATACATCTCGGCCCGATGGCTAAGCTAAGGATGTGTGTCCATATTCCGAGGTAACTCCGCGATGTCGTCCATCTCGGCCTGATGGCTGAGATCAAAGTCTATACACATCCGGAGGTGACTCCGAGAAGTCATCCGTCTCGGCATGATGACTAAGATCAGGATGTGTGTCCATATTCCGAGGTAACTCCGAAATGTCGTCCATCACGGCCTGGTGGCTGATGTGAGAATGTGCATACACGTCGCGGGGTGACTCCGAGAACTTCTCCATCTCAGCCCGACGACTAAGATCGAAGTGTATACACATCCGGAGATGACTCATAGAAGTCATCCATCTCGGCCTGATGGCTAAGATCAGGATGTGTGTCCATATTCCGAGGTAATTCCGAGAAGTCGTCCATCTCTGCCTGATGGCTAAGATGACAATGTGTATACACATTCCGGGGCGACTCCGAAAAGGCATCGTTCTCGGCCTGATGGCTGAGATGACAATGTGTATACACATTCCGGGGTAACTCCGAGAAGACGTCCATCTCGGCCTGATGGCTGACGTGAGAATGTGTATACACATTCCGGGGTAACTCTGAGAAGTCATTCATCTCGGCATAAAGCCCAAGATGAGGATGTATACACATCCGAAGGTGACTCCAAGAAGTTATACATCTCGGCCTGAAGGCTAAGCTAAGGATGTGTGTCCATATTCCGAGGTAACTCCGAGAAGTCGTCCATCTCGGCCTGATGGCTGAGATCGAAGTGTATACACATCCGGAGGTGACTCCGAGCAGTTATCCATCTCGGCATGATGACTAAGATCAGGATGTGTGTCCATATTCCGAGGTAACTCCGCGAAGTCGTCCATTTCGGCCTGATGGCTGAGGTGACAATGCGTATACACATTGCGGGCCGACTCCGACAAGTCATCGTTCTCGGCCTGATGGCTGACGTGAGAATGTGTATACACCTTCCGGGGTAACGCTGAGAAGTCATTCATCTCGGCATACAGCCAAAGATGAGGATGTGTACACTTCCGAAGGTGACTCCAAGAAGTTATACATCTCGGCCTGATGGCTAAGCTAAGGATGCGTGTCCATATTCCGAGGTAAATCGGAGAAGTCGTCCATCTCGGCCTGATGGCTGAGATCAAAGTGTATACACATCCGGAGATGACTCATAGAAGTCATCCATCTCGGCCTGATGGGTAAGATCAGGATGTGTATACATATTCGGAGGTAACTCTGAGAAGTCATCCATCTCGTCGTGATTCTTGAGATCGAAGTGTATACAGGTTCCGAGGTGACTCCGAAAAGTCATCGATCTCGGCCTGATGGCTGACGTGAGAATGAGTATACACATTCCGGGGCGACTCCGAAAAGGCATCGTTCTCGGCCTGATGGCTGAGATGACAATGTGTATACACATTCCGGGGTAACTCCGAGAAGACGTCCATCTCGGCCTGATGGCTGACGTGAGAATGTGTATACACATTCCGGGGTAACTCTGAGAAGTCATTCATCTCGGCATAAAGCCCAAGATGAGGATGTATACACATCCGAAGGTGACTCCAAGAAGTTATACATCTCGGCCCGATGGCTAAGCTAAGGATGTGTGTCCATATTCCGAGGTAACTCCGCGATGTCGTCCATCTCGGCCTGATGGCTGAGATCAAAGTCTATACACATCCGGAGGTGACTCCGAGAAGTCATCCGTCTCGGCATGATGACTAAGATCAGGATGTGTGTCCATATTCCGAGGTAACTCCGAAATGTCGTCCATCACGGCCTGGTGGCTGATGTGAGAATGTGCATACACGTCGCGGGGTGACTCCGAGAACTTCTCCATCTCAGCCCGACGACTAAGATCGAAGTGTATACACATCCGGAGATGACTCATAGAAGTCATCCATCTCGGCCTGATGGCTAAGATCAGGATGTGTGTCCATATTCCGAGGTAATTCCGAGAAGTCGTCCATCTCTGCCTGATGGCTAAGATGACAATGTGTATACACATTCCGGGGCGACTCCGAAAAGGCATCGTTCTCGGCCTGATGGCTGAGATGACAATGTGTATACACATTCCGGGGTAACTCCGAGAAGACGTCCATCTCGGCCTGATGGCTGACGTGAGAATGTGTATACACATTCCGGGGTAACTCTGAGAAGTCATTCATCTCGGCATAAAGCCCAAGATGAGGATGTATACACATCCGAAGGTGACTCCAAGAAGTTATACATCTCGGCCTGAAGGCTAAGCTAAGGATGTGTGTCCATATTCCGAGGTAACTCCGAGAAGTCGTCCATCTCGGCCTGATGGCTGAGATCGAAGTGTATACACATCCGGAGGTGACTCCGAGCAGTTATCCATCTCGGCATGATGACTAAGATCAGGATGTGTGTCCATATTCCGAGGTAACTCCGCGAAGTCGTCCATCTCGGCCTGATGGCTGAGGTGACAATGCGTATACACATTGCGGGCCGACTCCGACAAGTCATCGTTCTCGGCCTGATGGCTGACGTGAGAATGTGTATACACCTTCCGGGGTAACGCTGAGAAGTCATTCATCTCGGCATACAGCCCAAGATGAGGATGTGTACACTTCCGAAGGTGACTCCAAGAAGTTATACATCTCGGCCTGATGGCTAAGCTAAGGATGCGTGTCCATATTCCGAGGTAAATCGGAGAAGTCGTCCATCTCGGCCTGATGGCTGAGATCAAAGTGTATACACATCCGGAGATGACTCATAGAAGTCATCCATCTCGGCCTGATGGGTAAGATCAGGATGTGTATACATATTCCGAGGTAACTCTGAGTAGTCATCCATCTCGGCCTGATTCTTGAGATCGAAGTGTATACACGTTCCGAGGTGACTCCGAAAAGTCATCGATCTCGGCCTGATGCCTGACGTGAGAATGAGTATACACATTCCGGGGCGACTCCGAAAAGTCATCGTTCTCGGCCTGATGGCTGAGATGAGAATGTGTATTCACATTCCGGGGTAACTCCGAGAAGTCATTCATCTCGGCATAAAGCCCAAGATGAGGATGTATACACATCCGAAGGTGACTCCAAGAAGTTATACATCTCGGCCCGATGGCTAAGCTAAGGATGTGTGTCCATATTCCGAGGTAACTCCGCGATGTCGTCCATCTCGGCCTGATGGCTGAGATCAAAGTCTATACACATCCGGAGGTGACTCCGAGAAGTCATCCGTCTCGGCATGATGACTAAGATCAGGATGTGTGTCCATATTCCGAGGTAACTCCGAAATGTCGTCCATCTCGGCCTGATGGCTGAGGTGACAATGCGTATACACATTCCGAACCGACTCCAAGAAGTCACCCTTCTCGGCCTGATGGCTAAGATGACAATGTCAAAACACATTCGGAGGCGACTCCAAGAAGTCACCCATCCCGGCCTAATGACCAAGATGAGGATGTGTATACACATTCCGAAGTAACTCCGAGAATTCATCCATGCCGGCTTGATGGCTGAGATCAAAGTGTAAGCACATCCGGAGGTGACTCCGAGAAGTTATACATCTCGGCCTGATGGCTAAGATCAGGATGTGTGTCCATATTCCGAGGTAATTCCGAGAAGTCGTCCATCTCTGCCTGATGGCTAAGATGACAATGTGTATACACATTGCGAGGCGACTCCAAGAAGTCACCCGTCACGGCCTGGTGGCTGAGATGAGAATGTGTATACACGTCGCGGGGTGACTCCGAGAACTTATCCATCTAAGCCCGACGACTAAGATCGAAGTGTATACACATCCGGAGATGACTCATAGAAGTCATCCATCTCGGCCTGATGGCTAAGATCAGGATGTGTATACATATTCCGAGGTGACTCCGAAAAGTCATCGATCTCGGCCTGATGGCTGACGTGAGAATGAGTATACACATTCCGGGGCGACTCCGAAAAGGCATCGTTCTCGGCCTGATGGCTGAGATGACAATGTGTATACACATTCCGGGGTAACTCCGAGAAGACGGCCATCTCGGCCTGATGGCTGAGGTGACAATGCGTATACACATTCCGAAACGACTCCAAGAAGTCACCCTTCTCGGCCTGATGGCTAAGATGACAATGTCAAAACACATTCGGAGGCGACTCCAAGAAGTCACCCATCCCGGCCTAATGACCAAGATGAGGATGTGTATACACATTCCGAAGTAACTCCGAGAATTCATCCATGCCGGCTTGATGGCTGAGATCAAAGTGTAAGCACATCCGGAGGTGACTCCGAGATGTTATACATCTCGGCCTGATGGCTGACGTGAGAATGAGTATACACATTCCGGGGCGACTCCGAAAAGGCATCGTTCTCGGCCTGATGGCTGAGATGACAATGTGTATACACATTCCGGGGTAACTCCGAGAAGACGGCCATCTCGGCCTGATGGCTGAGGTGACAATGCGTATACACATTCCGAAACGACTCCAAGAAGTCACCCTTCTCGGCCTGATGGCTAAGATGACAATGTCAAAACACATTCGGAGGCGACTCCAAGAAGTCACCCATCCCGGCCTAATGACCAAGATGAGGATGTGTATACACATTCCGAAGTAACTCCGAGAATTCATCCATGCCGGCTTGATGGCTGAGATCAAAGTGTAAGCACATCCGGAGGTGACTCCGAGAAGTTATCCATCTCGGCATGATGACTAAGATCAGGATGTGTGTCCATATTCCGAGGTAACTCCGCGAAGTCGTCCATCTCGGCCTGATGGCTGAGGTGACAATGCGTATACACATCGCGGACCGACTCCGACAAGTCATCGTTCTCGGCCTGATGGCTAAGATCAGGATGTGTGTCCATATTCCGAGGTAACTCCGAAATGTCGTCCATCACGGCCTGGTGGCTGATGTGAGAATGTGCATACACGTCGCGGGGTGACTCCGAGAACTTCTCCATCTCAGCCCGACGACTAAGATCGAAGTGTATACACATCCGGAGATGACTCATAGAAGTCATCCATCTCGGCCTGATGGCTAAGATCAGGATGTGTGTCCATATTCCGAGGTAATTCCGAGAAGTCGTCCATCTCTGCCTGATGGCTAAGATGACAATGTGTATACACATTCCGGGGTAACTCCGAGAAGACGTCCATCTCGGCCTGATGGCTGACGTGAGAATGTGTATACACATTCCGGGGTAACTCTGAGAAGTCATTCATCTCGGCATAAAGCCCAAGATGAGGATGTATACACATCCGAAGGTGACTCCAAGAAGTTATACATCTCGGCCTGAAGGCTAAGCTAAGGATGTGTGTCCATATTCCGAGGTAACTCCGAGAAGGCGTCCATCTCGGCCTGATGGCTGAGATCGAAGTGTATACACATCCGGAGGTGAGTCCGAGCAGTTATCCATCTCGGCATGATGACTAAGATCAGGATGTGTGTCCATATTCCGAGGTAACTCCGCGAAGTCGTCCATCTCGGCCTGATGGCTGAGGTGACAATGCGTATACACATTGCGGGCCGACTCCGACAAGTCATCGTTCTCGGCCTGATGGCTGACGTGAGAATGTGTATACACCTTCCGGGGTAACGCTGAGAAGTCATTCATCTGGCATAAAGCCCAAGATGAGGATGTATACACATCCGAAGGTGACTCCAAGAAGTTATACATCTCGGCCTGATGGCTAAGCTAAGGATGTGTGTCCATATTCCGAGGTAACTCCGAGAAGTCGTCCATCTCGGCCTGATGGCTGAGATCAAAGTGTATACACATCCGGAGATGACTCATAGAAGTCATCCATCTCGGCCTGATGGGTAAGATCAGGATGTGTATACATATTCCGAGGTAACTCTGAGTAGTCATCCATCTCGGCCTCATTCTTGAGATCGAAGTGTATACACGTTCCGAGGTGACTCCGAAAAGTCATCGATCTCGGCCTGATGCCTGACGTGAGAATGAGTATACACATTCCGGGGCGACTCCGAAAAGTCATCGTTCTCGGCCTGATGGCTGAGATGAGAATGTGTATTCACATTCCGGGGTAACTCCGAGAAGTCATTCATCTCGGCATAAAGCCCAAGATGAGGATGTATACACATCCGAAGGTGACTCCAAGAAGTTATACATCTCGGCCCGATGGCTAAGCTAAGGATGTGTGTCCATATTCCGAGGTAACTCCGCGATGTCGTCCATCTCGGCCTGATGGCTGAGATCGAAGTGTATACACATCCGGCGGTGACTCCGAGCAGTTATCCATCTCCTCATGATGACTAAGATCAGGATGTGTGTCCATATTCCGAGGTAACTCCGAAATGTCGTCCATCACGGCCTGGTGGCTGATGTGAGAATGTGCATACACGTCGCGGGGTGACTCCGAGAACTTCTCCATCTCAGCCGGACGACTAAGATCGAAGTGTATACACATCCGGAGATGACTCATAGAAGTCATCCATCTCGGCCTGATGGCTTAGATCAGGATGTGTGTCCATATTCCGAGGTAATTCCGAGAAGTCGTCCATCTCTGCCTGATGGCTAAGATGACAATGTGTATACACATTGCGAGGCGACTCCAAGAAGTCACCCGTCACGGCCTGGTGGCTGAGATGAGAATGTGTATACACGTCGCCAGGTGACTCCGAGAACCTATCCATCTCAGCCCGACGACTAAGATCGAAGTGTATACACATCCGGAGATGACTCCCAGAAGTCGTCCGTCACGGCCTGATGAATGAGATGAGAATGTGTGTACACATGCCGGGGCCGCTCCGAGAAGTTATCCATCACGGCCTGGTGGCTGATGTGAGAATGTGCATACACGTCGCGGGGTGACTCCGAGAACTTCTCCATCTCAGCCCGACGACTAAGATCGAAGTGTATACACATCCGGAGATGACTCACAGAAGTCATCCATCTCGGCCTGATGGCTAAGATCAGGATGTGTATACATATTCGGAGGTAACTCTGAGAAGTCATCCATCTCGTCGTGATTCTTGAGATCGAAGTGTATACAGGTTCCGAGGTGACTCCGAAAAGTCATCGATCTCGGCCTGATGGCTGACGTGAGAATGAGTATACACATTCCGGGGCGACTCCGAAAAGGCATCGTTCTCGGCCTGATGGCTGAGATGACAATGTGTATACACATTCCGGGGTAACTCCGAGAAGACGTCCATCTCGGCCTGATGGCTGACGTGAGAATGTGTATACACATTCCGGGGTAACTCTGAGAAGTCATTCATCTCGGCATAAAGCCCAAGATGAGGATGTATACACATCCGAAGGTGACTCCAAGAAGTTATACATCTCGGCCTGAAGGCTAAGCTAAGGATGTGTGTCCATATTCCGAGGTAACTCCGAGAAGGCGTCCATCTCGGCCTGATGGCTGAGATCGAAGTGTATACACATCCGGAGGTGAGTCCGAGCAGTTATCCATCTCGGCATGATGACTAAGATCAGGATGTGTGTCCATATTCCGAGGTAACTCCGCGAAGTCGTCCATCTCGGCCTGATGGCTGAGGTGACAATGCGTATACACATTGCGGGCCGACTCCGACAAGTCATCGTTCTCGGCCTGATGGCTGACGTGAGAATGTGTATACACCTTCCGGGGTAACGCTGAGAAGTCATTCATCTGGCATAAAGCCCAAGATGAGGATGTATACACATCCGAAGGTGACTCCAAGAAGTTATACATCTCGGCCTGATGGCTAAGCTAAGGATGTGTGTCCATATTCCGAGGTAACTCCGAGAAGTCGTCCATCTCGGCCTGATGGCTGAGATCAAAGTGTATACACATCCGGAGATGACTCATAGAAGTCATCCATCTCGGCCTGATGGGTAAGATCAGGATGTGTATACATATTCCGAGGTAACTCCGCGAAGTCGTCCATCTCGGCCTGATGGCTGAGGTGACAATGCGTATACACATTGCGGGCTGACTCCGACAAGTCATCGTTCTCGGCCTGATGGCTGACGTGCGAATGTGTATACACATTCCGGGGTAACGCTGAGAAGTCGTTCATCTCGGCATAAAGCCCAAGATGAGGATGTATACACTTCCGAAGGTGACTCTAAGAAGTTATACATCTCGGCCTGATGGCTAAGCTAAGGATGTGTGTCCACATTCCGAGGTAATTCCGAGAAGTCGTCCGTCTCTGCCTGATGGCTAAGATGACAATGGGTATACACATTCCGAGGTAACTCCGCGAAGTCGTCCATCTCGGCCTGATGGCTGAGATGAGAATGTGTATACAGGTCGCCAGGTGACTCCGAGAACCTATCCATCTCAGCCCGACGACTAAGATCGAAGTGTATACACATCCGGAGATGACTCCCCGAAGTCGTCCGTCACGGCCTGATGGCTGAGATCAGGATGTGTATACATATTCCGAGGTAACTCTGAGTAGTCATCCATCTCGGCCTGATTCTTGAGATCGAAGTGTATACACGTTCCGAGGTGACTCCGAAAAGTCATCGATCTCGGCCTGATGCCTGACGTGAGAATGAGTATACACATTCCGGGGCGACTCCGAAAAGTCATCGTTCTCGGCCTGATGGCTGAGATGAGAATGTGTATTCACATTCCGGGGTAACTCCGAGAAGTCATTCATCTCGGCATAAAGCCCAAGATGAGGATGTATACACATCCGAAGGTGACTCCAAGAAGTTATACATCTCGGCCCGATGGCTAAGCTAAGGATGTGTGTCCATATTCCGAGGTAACTCCGCGATGTCGTCCATCTCGGCCTGATGGCTGAGATCAAAGTCTATACACATCCGGAGGTGACTCCGAGAAGTCATCCGTCTCGGCATGATGACTAAGATCAGGATGTGTGTCCATATTCCGAGGTAACTCCGAAATGTCGTCCATCTCGGCCTGATGGCTGAGGTGACAATGCGTATACACATTCCGAACCGACTCCAAGAAGTCACCCTTCTCGGCCTGATGGCTAAGATGACAATGTCAAAACACATTCGGAGGCGACTCCAAGAAGTCACCCATCCCGGCCTAATGACCAAGATGAGGATGTGTATACACATTCCGAAGTAACTCCGAGAATTCATCCATGCCGGCTTGATGGCTGAGATCAAAGTGTAAGCACATCCGGAGGTGACTCCGAGAAGTTATACATCTCGGCCTGATGGCTAAGATCAGGATGTGTGTCCATATTCCGAGGTAATTCCGAGAAGTCGTCCATCTCTGCCTGATGGCTAAGATGACAATGTGTATACACATTGCGAGGCGACTCCAAGAAGTCACCCGTCACGGCCTGGTGGCTGAGATGAGAATGTGTATACACGTCGCGGGGTGACTCCGAGAACTTATCCATCTAAGCCCGACGACTAAGATCGAAGTGTATACACATCCGGAGATGACTCATAGAAGTCATCCATCTCGGCCTGATGGCTAAGATCAGGATGTGTATACATATTCCGAGGTGACTCCGAAAAGTCATCGATCTCGGCCTGATGGCTGACGTGAGAATGAGTATACACATTCCGGGGCGACTCCGAAAAGGCATCGTTCTCGGCCTGATGGCTGAGATGACAATGTGTATACACATTCCGGGGTAACTCCGAGAAGACGGCCATCTCGGCCTGATGGCTGAGGTGACAATGCGTATACACATTCCGAAACGACTCCAAGAAGTCACCCTTCTCGGCCTGATGGCTAAGATGACAATGTCAAAACACATTCGGAGGCGACTCCAAGAAGTCACCCATCCCGGCCTAATGACCAAGATGAGGATGTGTATACACATTCCGAAGTAACTCCGAGAATTCATCCATGCCGGCTTGATGGCTGAGATCAAAGTGTAAGCACATCCGGAGGTGACTCCGAGATGTTATACATCTCGGCCTGATGGCTGACGTGAGAATGAGTATACACATTCCGGGGCGACTCCGAAAAGGCATCGTTCTCGGCCTGATGGCTGAGATGACAATGTGTATACACATTCCGGGGTAACTCCGAGAAGACGGCCATCTCGGCCTGATGGCTGAGGTGACAAGGCGTATACACATTCCGAAACGACTCCAAGAAGTCACCCTTCTCGGCCTGATGGCTAAGATGACAATGTCAAAACACATTCGGAGGCGACTCCAAGAAGTCACCCATCCCGGCCTAATGACCAAGATGAGGATGTGTATACACATTCCGAAGTAACTCCGAGAATTCATCCATGCCGGCTTGATGGCTGAGATCAAAGTGTAAGCACATCCGGAGGTGACTCCGAGAAGTTATACATCTCGGCCTGATGGCTGACGTGAGAATGAGTATACACATTCCGGGGCGACTCCGAAAAGGCATCGTTCTCGGCCTGATGCCTGAGATGACAATGTGTATACACATTCCGGGGTAACTCCGAGAAGACGGCCATCTCGGCCTGATGGCTGACGTGAGCGTGTGTATACACATTCCGGGGTAACTCTGAGAAGTCATTCATCTCGGCATAAAGCCCAAGATGAGGATGTATACACATCCGAAGGTGACTCCAAGAAGTTATACATCTCGGCCTGGTGGCTAAGCTAAGGATGCGTGTCCATATTCCGAGGTAACACCGAGAAGTCGTCCATCTCGGCCTGATGGCTGAGATCAAAGTCTATACACATCCGGAGGTGACTCCGAGAAGTTATCCATCTCGGCATGATGACTAAGATCAGGATGTGTGTCCATATTCCGAGGTAACTCCGCGAAGTCGTCCATCTCGGCCTGATGGCTGAGGTGACAATGCGTATACACATCGCGGACCGACTCCGACAAGTCATCGTTCTCGGCCTGATGGCTGACGTGAGAATGTGTATACACATTCCGGGGTAACGCTGAGAAGTCATTCATCTCGGCATAAAGCCCAAGATGAGGATGTATACACATCCGAAGGTGACTCCAAGAAGTTATACATCTCGGCCTGATGGCTAAGCTAAGGATGCGTGTCCATATTCCGAGGTAAATCGGAGAAGTCGTCCATCTCGGCCTGATGGCTGAGATCAAAGTGTATACACATCCGGAGATGACTCATAGAAGTCATCCATCTCGGCCTGATGGGTAAGATCAGGATGTGTATACATATTCCGAGGTAACTCTGAGTAGTCATCCATCTCGGCCTGATTCTTGAGATCGAAGTGTATACACGTTCCGAGGTGACTCCGAAAAGTCATCGATCTCGGCCTGATGCCTGACGTGAGAATGAGTATACACATTCCGGGGCGACTCCGAAAAGTCATCGTTCTCGGCCTGATGGCTGAGATGAGAATGTGTATTCACATTCCGGGGTAACTCCGAGAAGTCATTCATCTCGGCATAAAGCCCAAGATGAGGATGTATACACATCCGAAGGTGACTCCAAGAAGTTATACATCTCGGCCCGATGGCTAAGCTAAGGATGTGTGTCCATATTCCGAGGTAACTCCGCGATGTCGTCCATCTCGGCCTGATGGCTGAGATCAAAGTCTATACACATCCGGAGGTGACTCCGAGAAGTCATCCGTCTCGGCATGATGACTAAGATCAGGATGTGTGTCCATATTCCGAGGTAACTCCGAAATGTCGTCCATCACGGCCTGGTGGCTGATGTGAGAATGTGCATACACGTCGCGGGGTGACTCCGAGAACTTCTCCATCTCAGCCCGACGACTAAGATCGAAGTGTATACACATCCGGAGATGACTCATAGAAGTCATCCATCTCGGCCTGATGGCTAAGATCAGGATGTGTGTCCATATTCCGAGGTAATTCCGAGAAGTCGTCCATCTCTGCCTGATGGCTAAGATGACAATGTGTATACACATTGCGAGGCGACTCCAAGAAGTCACCCGTCACGGCCTGGTGGCTGAGATGAGAATGTGTATACACGTCGCCAGGTGACTCCGAGAACCTATCCATCTCAGCCCGACGACTAAGATCGAAGTGTATACACATCCGGAGATGACTCCCAGAAGTCGTCCGTCACGGCCTGATGACTGAGATGAGAATGTGTGTACACATGCCGGGGCCGCTCCGAGAAGTTATCCATCACGGCCTGGTGGCTGATGTGAGAATGTGCATACACGTCGCGGGGTGACTCCGAGAACTTCTCCATCTCAGCCCGACGACTAAGATCGAAGTGTATACACATCCGGAGATGACTCACAGAAGTCATCCATCTCGGCCTGATGGCTAAGATCAGGATGTGTATACATATTCGGAGGTAACTCTGAGAAGTCATCCATCTCGTCGTGATTCTTGAGATCGAAGTGTATACAGGTTCCGAGGTGACTCCGAAAAGTCATCGATCTCGGCCTGATGGCTGACGTGAGAATGAGTATACACATTCCGGGGCGACTCCGAAAAGGCATCGTTCTCGGCCTGATGGCTGAGATGACAATGTGTATACACATTCCGGGGTAACTCCGAGAAGACGTCCATCTCGGCCTGATGGCTGACGTGAGAATGTGTATACACATTCCGGGGTAACTCTGAGAAGTCATTCATCTCGGCATAAAGCCCAAGATGAGGATGTATACACATCCGAAGGTGACTCCAAGAAGTTATACATCTCGGCCTGAAGGCTAAGCTAAGGATGTGTGTCCATATTCCGAGGTAACTCCGAGAAGTCGTCCATCTCGGCCTGATGGCTGAGATCGAAGTGTATACACATCCGGAGGTGACTCCGAGCAGTTATCCATCTCGGCATGATGACTAAGATCAGGATGTGTGTCCATATTCCGAGGTAACTCCGCGAAGTCGTCCATCTCGGCCTGATGGCTGAGGTGACAATGCGTATACACATTGCGGGCCGACTCCGACAAGTCATCGTTCTCGGCCTGATGGCTGACGTGAGAATGTGTATACACCTTCCGGGCTAACGCTGAGAAGTCATTCATCTCGGCATACAGCCCAAGATGAGGATGTGTACACTTCCGAAGGTGACTCCAAGAAATTATACATCTCGGCCTGATGGCTAAGCTAAGGATGTGTGTCCGTATTCCGAGATAACTCCGAGAAGTCGTCCATCTCGGCCTGATGGCTGAGATCAAAGTGTATACACATCCAGAGGTGACTCCGAGAAGTTATCCATCTCGGCATGATGACTCAGATCAGGATATGTATCCATATTCCGAGGTAACTCCGCGAAGTCGTCCATCTCGGCCTGATGGCTGAGGTGACAATGCGTATACACATTGCGGGCCGACTCCGACAAGTCATCGTTCTCGGCCTGATGGCTGAGATGACAATGTGTATACACATTCCGGGGTAACTCCGAGAAGACGTCCATCTCGGCCTGATGGCTAAGATGACAATGTGTATACACATTCCTAGGTGACCCCGAGAAGCCATCCATGTCCTCTTGATGGCTGAGATCAAAGTGTATACGCATCCGGCGGTGACTCTAAGAAGTTATACATCTCGGCCTGATGGCTAAGCTAAGGATGTGTGTCCATATTCCGAGGTAACTCCGAGAAGTCGTCCATCTCGGCCTGATGGCTGAGATGACAATGCGTAGACGCATTCCGAGGCGACTCCAAGATGTCATCCATCACGGCCTGATGGCTAAGATGACAATGTGTATACACATTCCGGGGCGACTCCGAAAGGTCATCGTTGTCGGCCTGATGGCTGATGTGAGAATGAGTATTCACATTCCGGGGCGACTCCGAAAAGTCATCGTTCTGGGCCGGATGCCTAATATGACAATGTGTATACACATTCCGGGGATACTCTGAGAAGTCATCCATCACGGCCTGGTGGCTGATATGAGAATGTGTATACACGTCGCGGGGTGACTCCGAGAACTTATCCATCTCAGCCCGACGACTAAGATCGAAGTGTATACACATCCGGAGATGACTCATAGAAGTCATCCATCTCGGCCTGATGGCTAAGGTCAGGATGTGTATACATATTCCGAGGTGACTCCGAAAAGTCATCGATCTCGGCCTGATGGCTGACGTGAGAATGAGTATACACATTCCGGGGCGACTCCGAAAAGGCATCGTTCTCGGCCTGATGGCTGAGATGACAATGTGTATACACATTCCGGGGTAACTCCGAGAAGACGGCCATCTCGGCCTGATGGCTGAGGTGACAATGCGTATACACATTCCGAAACGACTCCAAGAAGTCACCCTTCTCGGCCTGATGGCTAAGATGACAATGTCAAAACACATTCGGAGGCGACTCCAAGAAGTCACCCATCCCGGCCTAATGACCAAGATGAGGATGTGTATACACATTCCGAAGTAACTCCGAGAATTCATCCATGCCGGCTTGATGGCTGAGATCAAAGTGTAAGCACATCCGGAGGTGACTCCGAGAAGTTATACATCTCGGCCTGATGGCTGACGTGAGAATGAGTATACACATTCCGGGGCGACTCCGAAAAGGCATCGTTCTCGGCCTGATGGCTGAGATGACAATGTGTATACACATTCCGGGGTAACTCCGAGAAGACGGCCATCTCGGCCTGATGGCTGACGTGAGCGTGTGTATACACATTCCGGGGTAACTCTGAGAAGTCATTCATCTCGGCATAAAGCCCAAGATGAGGATGTATACACATCCGAAGGTGACTCCAAGAAGTTATACATCTCGGCCTGGTGGCTAAGCTAAGGATGTGTGTCCATATTCCGAGGTAACTCCGAGAAGTCGTCCATCTCGGCCTGATGCCTGACGTGAGAATGAGTATACACATTCCGGGGCGACTCCGAAAAGTCATCGTTCTCGGCCTGATGGCTGAGATGAGAATGTGTATTCACATTCCGGGGTAACTCCGAGAAGTCATTTATCTCGGCATAAAGCCCAAGATGAGGATGTATACACATCCGAAGGTGACTCCAAGAAGTTATACATCTCGGCCCGATGGCTAAGCTAAGGATGTGTGTCCATATTCCGAGGTAACTCCGCGATGTCGTCCATCTCGGCCTGATGGCTGAGGTGACAATGCGTATACACATTCCGAAACGACTCCAAGAAGTCACCCATCTCGGCCTGATGGCTAAGATAACAATGTGTATACACATTCCCAGGTGACCCCGAGAAGCCATCCATGTCCTCTTGATTACTTAGATCAAAGTGTATACACATCCGGAGGTGACTCCGAGAAGTTATGCGTCTCAGCCTGATGGCTAAGATCAGGATGCGTGTCCATATTCCGAGGTAACTCCGCGAAGTCGTCCATCTCGGCCTGATGGCTGAGGTGACAATGCGTATACACATTGCGGGCCGACTCCGACAAGTCATCGATCTCGGCCTCATGGCTGACGTGAGAATGTGTATACACATCCCGGGGTAACGCTGAGAAGTCATTCATCTCAGCATAAAACCCAAGATGAGGATGTATACACATCCGAAGGTGACTCCAAGAAGTTATACATGTCGGCCTGATGGCTAAGCTAAGGATGTGTGTCCATATTCCGAGGTAACTCCGAGAAGTCGTCCATCTCGGCCTGATGGCTGATATCAAAGTGTATACACATCCGGAGGTGACTCCGAGAAGTTATCCATCTCGGCATGATGACTAAGATCAGGATGTGTGTCCATATTCCGAGGTAACTCCGCGAAGTCGTCCATCTCGGCCTGATGGCTGAGGTGACAATGCGTATACACATTGCGGGCTGACTCCGACAAGTCATCGTTCTCGGCCTGATGGCTGACGTGCGAATGTGTATACACATTCCGGGGTAACGCTGAGAAGTCGTTCATCTCGGCATAAAGCCCAAGATGAGGATGTATACACTTCCGAAGGTGACTCTAAGAAGTTATACATCTCGGCCTGATGGCTAAGCTAAGGATGTGTGTCCATATTCCGAGGTAATTCCGAGAAGTCGTCCGTCTCTGCCTGATGGCTAAGATGACAATGGGTATACACATTCCGAGGTAACTCCGCGAAGTCGTCCATCTCGGCCTGATGGCTGAGATGAGAATGTGTATACACGTCGCCAGGTGACTCCGAGAACCTATCCATCTCAGCCCGACGACTAAGATCGAAGTGTATACACATCCGGAGATGACTCCCCGAAGTCGTCCGTCACGGCCTGATGGCTGAGATCAGGATGTGTATACATATTCCGAGGTAACTATGAGTAGTCATCCATCTCGGCCTGATTCTTGAGATCGAAGTGTATACACGTTCCGAGGTGACTCCGAAAAGTCATCGATCTCGGCCTGATGCCTGACGTGAGAATGAGTATACACATTCCGGGGCGACTCCGACAAGTCATCGTTCTCGGCCTGATGGCTGAGATGACAATGTGTATACACATTCCGGGGTAACTCCGAGAAGACGTCCATCTCGGCCTGATGGCTGACGTGATAATGTGTATACACATTCCGGGGTAACTCTGAGAAGTCATTCATCTCGGCATGAAGCCCAAGATGAGGATTTATACACATCCGAAGGTGACTCCAAGAAGTTATACATCTCGGCCCGATGGCTAAGCTAAGGATGTGTGTCCATATTCCGAGGTAACTCCGAGAAGTCGTCCATCTCGGCCTGATGGCTGAGATCAAAGTCTATACACATTCGGAGGCGACTCCAAGAAGTCACCCATCCCGGCCTAATGACCAAGATGAGGATGTGTATACACATTCCGAAGTAACTCCGAGAATTCATCCATGCCGGCTTGATGGCTGAGATCAAAGTGTAAGCACATCCGGAGGTGACTCCGAGAAGTTATACATCTCGGCCTGATGGCTGACGTGAGAATGAGTATACACATTCCGGGGCGACTCCGAAAAGGCATCGTTCTCGGCCTGATGGCTGAGATGACAATGTGTATACACATTCCGGGGTAACTCCGAGAAGACGGCCATCTCGGCCTGATGGCTGACGTGAGCGTGTGTATACACATTCCGGGGTAACTCTGAGAAGTCATTCATCTCGGCATAAAGCCCAAGATGAGGATGTATACACATCCGAAGGTGACTCCAAGAAGTTATACATCTCGGCCTGGTGGCTAAGCTAAGGATGCGTGTCCATATTCCGAGGTAACACCGAGAAGTCGTCCATCTCGGCCTGATGGCTGAGATCAAAGTCTATACACATCCGGAGGTGACTCCGAGAAGTCATCCGTCTCGGCATGATGACTAAGATCAGGATGTGTGTCCATATTCCGAGGTAACTCCGAAATGTCGTCCATCACGGCCTGGTGGCTGATGTGAGAATGTGCATACACGTCGCGGGGTGACTCCGAGAACTTCTCCATCTCAGCCCGACGACTAAGATCGAAGTGTATACACATCCGGAGATGACTCATAGAAGTCATCCATCTCGGCCTGATGGCTAAGATCAGGATGTGTGTCCATATTCCGAGGTAATTCCGAGAAGTCGTCCATCTCTGCCTGATGGCAAAGATGACAATGTGTATACACATTGCGAGGCGACTCCAAGAAGTCACCCCTCACGGCCTGGTGGCTGAGATGAGAATGTGTATACACGTCGCCAGGTGACTCCGAGAACCTATCCATCTCAGCCCGACGACTAAGATCGAAGTGTATACACATCCGGAGATGACTCCCAGAAGTCGTCCGTCACGGCCTGATGACTGAGATGAGAATGTGTGTACACATGCCGGGGCCGCTCCGAGAAGTTATCCATCACGGCCTGGTGGCTGATGTGAGAATGTGCATACACGTCGCGGGGTGACTCCGAGAACTTCTCCATCTCAGCCCGACGACTAAGATCGAAGTGTATACACATCCGGAGATGACTCACAGAAGTCATCCATCTCGGCCTGATGGCTAAGATCAGGATGTGTATACATATTCGGAGGTAACTCTGAGAAGTCATCCATCTCGTCGTGATTCTTGAGATCGAAGTGTATACAGGTTCCGAGGTGACTCCGAAAAGTCATCGATCTCGGCCTGATGGCTGACGTGAGAATGAGTATACACATTCCGGGGCGACTCCGAAAAGGCATCGTTCTCGGCCTGATGGCTGAGATGACAATGTGTATACACATTCCGGGGTAACTCCGAGAAGACGTCCATCTCGGCCTGATGGCTGACGTGAGAATGTGTATACACATTCCGGGGTAACTCTGAAAAGTCATTCATCTCGGCATAAAGCCCAAGATGAGGATGTATACACATCCGAAGGTGACTCCAAGAAGTTATACATCTCGGCCTGAAGGCTAAGCTAAGGATGTGTGTCCATATTCCGAGGTAACTCCGAGAAGTCGTCCATCTCGGCCTGATGGCTGAGATCGAAGTGTATACACATCCGGAGGTGAGTCCGAGCAGTTATCCATCTCGGCATGATGACTAAGATCAGGATGTGTGTCCATATTCCGAGGTAACTCCGCGAAGTCGTCCATCTCGGCCTGATGGCTGAGGTGACAATGCGTATACACATTGCGGGCCGACTCCGACAAGTCATCGTTCTCGGCCTGATGGCTGACGTGAGAATGTGTATACACCTTCCGGGGTAACGCTGAGAAGTCATTCATCTGGCATAAAGCCCAAGATGAGGATGTATACACATCCGAAGGTGACTCCAAGAAGTTATACATCTCGGCCTGATGGCTAAGCTAAGGATGTGTGTCCATATTCCGAGGTAACTCCGAGAAGTCGTCCATCTCGGCCTGATGGCTGAGATCAAAGTGTATACACATCCGGAGATGACTCATAGAAGTCATCCATCTCGGCCTGATGGGTAAGATCAGGATGTGTATACATATTCCGAGGTAACTCTGAGTAGTCATCCATCTCGGCCTCATTCTTGAGATCGAAGTGTATACACGTTCCGAGGTGACTCCGAAAAGTCATCGATCTCGGCCTGATGCCTGACGTGAGAATGAGTATACACATTCCGGGGCGACTCCGAAAAGTCATCGTTCTCGGCCTGATGGCTGAGATGAGAATGTGTATTCACATTCCGGGGTAACTCCGAGAAGTCATTCATCTCGGCATAAAGCCCAAGATGAGGATGTATACACATCCGAAGGTGACTCCAAGAAGTTATACATCTCGGCCCGATGGCTAAGCTAAGGATGTGTGTCCATATTCCGAGGTAACTCCGCGATGTCGTCCATCTCGGCCTGATGGCTGAGGTGACAATGCGTATACACATTCCGAAACGACTCCAAGAAGTCACCCATCTCGGCCTGATGGCTAAGATAACAATGTGTATACACATTCCCAGGTGACCCCGAGAAGCCATCCATGTCCTCTTGATTACTTAGATCAAAGTGTATACACATCCGGAGGTGACTCCGAGAAGTTATGCGTCTCAGCCTGATGGCTAAGATCAGGATGCGTGTCCATATTCCGAGGTAACTCCGCGAAGTCGTCCATCTCGGCCTGATGGCTGAGGTGACAATGCGTATACACATTGCGGGCCGACTCCGACAAGTCATCGTTCTCGGCCTCATGGCTGACGTGAGAATGTGTATACACATCCCGGGGTAACGCTGAGAAGTCATTCATCTCAGCATAAAGCCCAAGATGAGGATGTATACACATCCGAAGGTGACTCCAAGAAGTTATACATGTCGGCCTGATGGCTAAGCTAAGGATGTGTGTCCATATTCCGAGGTAACTCCGAGAAGTCGTCCATCTCGGCCTGATGGCTGATATCAAAGTGTATACACATCCGAAGGTGACTCCAAGAAGTTATACATGTCGGCCTGATGGCTAAGCTAAGGATGTGTGTCCATATTCCGAGGTAATTCCGAGAAGTCGTCCGTCTCTGCCTGATGGCTAAGATGACAATGGGTATACACATTCCGAGGTAACTCCGCGAAGTCGTCCATCTCGGCCTGATGGCTGAGATGAGAATGTGTATACACGTCGCCAGGTGACTCCGAGAACCTATCCATCTCAGCCCGACGACTAAGATCGAAGTGTATACACATCCGGAGATGACTCCCCGAAGTCGTCCGTCACGGCCTGATGGCTGAGATCAGGATGTGTATACATATTCCGAGGTAACTCTGAGTAGTCATCCATCTCGGCCTGATTCTTGAGATCGAAGTGTATACACGTTTCGAGGTGACTCCGAAAAGTCATCGATCTCGGCCTGATGCCTGACGTGAGAATGAGTATACACATTCCGGGGCGACTCCGACAAGTCATCGTTCTCGGCCTGATGGCTGACGTGAGAATGTGTATACACCTTCCGGGGTAACGCTGAGAAGTCATTCATCTGGCATAAAGCCCAAGATGAGGATGTATACACATCCGAAGGTGACTCCAAGAAGTTATACATCTCGGCCTGATGGCTAAGCTAAGGATGTGTGTCCATATTCCGAGGTAACTCCGCGATGTCGTCCATCTCGGCCTGATGGCTGAGATCAAAGTCTATACACATCCGGAGGTGACTCCGAGAAGTCATCCGTCTCGGCATGATGACTAAGATCAGGATGTGTGTCCATATTCCGAGGTAACTCCGAAATGTCGTCCATCTCGGCCTGATGGCTGAGGTGACAATGCGTATACACATTCCGAACCGACTCCAAGAAGTCACCCTTCTCGGCCTGATGGCTAAGATGACAATGTCAAAACACATTCGGAGGCGACTCCAAGAAGTCACCCATCCCGGCCTAATGACCAAGATGAGGATGTGTATACACATTCCGAAGTAACTCCGAGAATTCATCCATTCCGGCTTGATGGCTGAGATCAAAGTGTAAGCACATCCGGAGGTGACTCCGAGAAGTTATACATCTCGGCCTGATGGCTAAGATCAGGTTGTGTGTCCATATTCCGAGGTAATTCCGAGAAGTCGTCCATCTCTGCCTGATGGCTAAGATGACAATGTGTATACACATTGCGAGGCGACTCCAAGAAGTCACCCGTCACGGCCTGGTGGCTGAGATGAGAATGTGTATACACGTCGCCAGGTGACTCCGAGAACCTATCCATCTCAGCCCGACGACTAAGATCGAAGTGTATACACATCCGGAGATGACTCCCAGAAGTCGTCCGTCACGGCCTGATGACTGAGATGAGAATGTGTGTACACATGCCGGGGCCGCTCCGAGAAGTTAGCCATCACGGCCTGGTGGCTGATGTGAGAATGTGCATACACGTCGCGGGGTGACTCCGAGAACTTCTCCATCTCAGCCCGACGACTAAGATCGAAGTGTATACACATCCGGAGATGACTCATAGAAGTCATCCATCTCGGCCTGATGGCTAAGATCAGGATGTGTATATATATTCGGAGGTAACTCTGAGAAGTCATCCATCTCGTCCTGATTCTTGAGATCGAAGTGTATACAGGTTCCGAGGTGACTCCGAAAACTCATTGATCTCGGCCTGATGGCTGACGTGAGAATGAGTATACACATTCCGGGGCGACTCCGAAAAGGCATCGTTCTCGGCCTGATGGCTGAGATGACAATGTGTATACACATTCCGGGGTAACTCCGAGAAGACGTCCATCCCGGCCTAATGACCAAGATGAGGATGTGTATACACATTCCGAAGTAACTCCGAGAATTCATCCATGTCGGCTTGATGGCTGAGATCAAAGTGTATGCACATCCGGAGGTGACTCCGAGAAGTTATGCATCTCGGCCTGATGGCTAAGATCAGGATGTGTGTCCATATTCCGAGGTAATTCCGAGAAGTCATCCATCTCGTCCTGATTCTTGAGATCGAAGTGTGTACAGGTTCCGAGGTGACTCCGAAAAGTCATCGATCTCGGCCTGATGGCTGACGTGAGAATGAGTATACACATTCCGGGGCGACTCCGAGAAGGCATCGTTCTCGGCCTGATGGCTGAGATGACAATGTGTATACACATTCCGGGGTAACTCCGAGAAGACGTCCATCTCGGCCTGATGGCTGACGTGATAATGTGTATACACATTCCGGGGTAACTCTGAGAAGTCATTCATCTCGGCATGAAGCCCAAGATGAGGATTTATACACATCCGAAGGTGACTCCAAGAAGTTATACATCTCGGCCCGATGGCTAAGCTAAGGATGTGTGTCCATATTCCGAGGTAACTCCGAGAAGTCGTCCATCTCGGCCTGATGGCTGAGATCAAAGTCTATACACATTCGGAGGCGACTCCAAGAAGTCACCCATCCCGGCCTAATGACCAAGATGAGGATGTGTATACACATTCCGAAGTAACTCCGAGAATTCATCCATGCCGGCTTGATGGCTGAGATCAAAGTGTAAGCACATCCGGAGGTGACTCCGAGAAGTTATACATCTCGGCCTGATGGCTGACGTGAGAATGAGTATACACATTCCGGGGCGACTCCGAAAAGGCATCGTTCTCGGCCTGATGGCTGAGATGACAATGTGTATACACATTCCGGGGTAACTCCGAGAAGACGGCCATCTCGGCCTGATGGCTGACGTGAGCGTGTGTATACACATTCCGGGGTAACTCTGAGAAGTCATTCATCTCGGCATAAAGCCCAAGATGAGGATGTATACACATCCGAAGGTGACTCCAAGAAGTTATACATCTCGGCCTGGTGGCTAAGCTAAGGATGCGTGTCCATATTCCGAGGTAACACCGAGAAGTCGTCCATCTCGGCCTGATGGCTGAGATCAAAGTCTATACACATCCGGAGGTGACTCCGAGAAGTCATCCGTCTCGGCATGATGACTAAGATCAGGATGTGTGTCCATATTCCGAGGTAACTCCGAAATGTCGTCCATCACGGCCTGGTGGCTGATGTGAGAATGTGCATACACGTCGCGGGGTGACTCCGAGAACTTCTCCATCTCAGCCCGACGACTAAGATCGAAGTGTATACACATCCGGAGATGACTCATAGAAGTCATCCATCTCGGCCTGATGGCTAAGATCAGGATGTGTGTCCATATTCCGAGGTAATTCCGAGAAGTCGTCCATCTCTGCCTGATGGCAAAGATGACAATGTGTATACACATTGCGAGGCGACTCCAAGAAGTCACCCCTCACGGCCTGGTGGCTGAGATGAGAATGTGTATACACGTCGCCAGGTGACTCCGAGAACCTATCCATCTCAGCCCGACGACTAAGATCGAAGTGTATACACATCCGGAGATGACTCCCAGAAGTCGTCCGTCACGGCCTGATGACTGAGATGAGAATGTGTGTACACATGCCGGGGCCGCTCCGAGAAGTTATCCATCACGGCCTGGTGGCTGATGTGAGAATGTGCATACACGTCGCGGGGTGACTCCGAGAACTTCTCCATCTCAGCCCGACGACTAAGATCGAAGTGTATACACATCCGGAGATGACTCACAGAAGTCATCCATCTCGGCCTGATGGCTAAGATCAGGATGTGTATACATATTCGGAGGTAACTCTGAGAAGTCATCCATCTCGTCGTGATTCTTGAGATCGAAGTGTATACAGGTTCCGAGGTGACTCCGAAAAGTCATCGATCTCGGCCTGATGGCTGACGTGAGAATGAGTATACACATTCCGGGGCGACTCCGAAAAGGCATCGTTCTCGGCCTGATGGCTGAGATGACAATGTGTATACACATTCCGGGGTAACTCCGAGAAGACGTCCATCTCGGCCTGATGGCTGACGTGAGAATGTGTATACACATTCCGGGGTAACTCTGAAAAGTCATTCATCTCGGCATAAAGCCCAAGATGAGGATGTATACACATCCGAAGGTGACTCCAAGAAGTTATACATCTCGGCCTGAAGGCTAAGCTAAGGATGTGTGTCCATATTCCGAGGTAACTCCGAGAAGTCGTCCATCTCGGCCTGATGGCTGAGATCGAAGTGTATACACATCCGGAGGTGAGTCCGAGCAGTTATCCATCTCGGCATGATGACTAAGATCAGGATGTGTGTCCATATTCCGAGGTAACTCCGCGAAGTCGTCCATCTCGGCCTGATGGCTGAGGTGACAATGCGTATACACATTGCGGGCCGACTCCGACAAGTCATCGTTCTCGGCCTGATGGCTGACGTGAGAATGTGTATACACCTTCCGGGGTAACGCTGAGAAGTCATTCATCTGGCATAAAGCCCAAGATGAGGATGTATACACATCCGAAGGTGACTCCAAGAAGTTATACATCTCGGCCTGATGGCTAAGCTAAGGATGTGTGTCCATATTCCGAGGTAACTCCGAGAAGTCGTCCATCTCGGCCTGATGGCTGAGATCAAAGTGTATACACATCCGGAGATGACTCATAGAAGTCATCCATCTCGGCCTGATGGGTAAGATCAGGATGTGTATACATATTCCGAGGTAACTCTGAGTAGTCATCCATCTCGGCCTCATTCTTGAGATCGAAGTGTATACACGTTCCGAGGTGACTCCGAAAAGTCATCGATCTCGGCCTGATGCCTGACGTGAGAATGAGTATACACATTCCGGGGCGACTCCGAAAAGTCATCGTTCTCGGCCTGATGGCTGAGATGAGAATGTGTATTCACATTCCGGGGTAACTCCGAGAAGTCATTCATCTCGGCATAAAGCCCAAGATGAGGATGTATACACATCCGAAGGTGACTCCAAGAAGTTATACATCTCGGCCCGATGGCTAAGCTAAGGATGTGTGTCCATATTCCGAGGTAACTCCGCGATGTCGTCCATCTCGGCCTGATGGCTGAGGTGACAATGCGTATACACATTCCGAAACGACTCCAAGAAGTCACCCATCTCGGCCTGATGGCTAAGATAACAATGTGTATACACATTCCCAGGTGACCCCGAGAAGCCATCCATGTCCTCTTGATTACTTAGATCAAAGTGTATACACATCCGGAGGTGACTCCGAGAAGTTATGCGTCTCAGCCTGATGGCTAAGATCAGGATGCGTGTCCATATTCCGAGGTAACTCCGCGAAGTCGTCCATCTCGGCCTGATGGCTGAGGTGACAATGCGTATACACATTGCGGGCCGACTCCGACAAGTCATCGTTCTCGGCCTCATGGCTGACGTGAGAATGTGTATACACATCCCGGGGTAACGCTGAGAAGTCATTCATCTCAGCATAAAGCCCAAGATGAGGATGTATACACATCCGAAGGTGACTCCAAGAAGTTATACATGTCGGCCTGATGGCTAAGCTAAGGATGTGTGTCCATATTCCGAGGTAACTCCGAGAAGTCGTCCATCTCGGCCTGATGGCTGATATCAAAGTGTATACACATCCGAAGGTGACTCCAAGAAGTTATACATGTCGGCCTGATGGCTAAGCTAAGGATGTGTGTCCATATTCCGAGGTAATTCCGAGAAGTCGTCCGTCTCTGCCTGATGGCTAAGATGACAATGGGTATACACATTCCGAGGTAACTCCGCGAAGTCGTCCATCTCGGCCTGATGGCTGAGATGAGAATGTGTATACACGTCGCCAGGTGACTCCGAGAACCTATCCATCTCAGCCCGACGACTAAGATCGAAGTGTATACACATCCGGAGATGACTCCCCGAAGTCGTCCGTCACGGCCTGATGGCTGAGATCAGGATGTGTATACATATTCCGAGGTAACTCTGAGTAGTCATCCATCTCGGCCTGATTCTTGAGATCGAAGTGTATACACGTTTCGAGGTGACTCCGAAAAGTCATCGATCTCGGCCTGATGCCTGACGTGAGAATGAGTATACACATTCCGGGGCGACTCCGACAAGTCATCGTTCTCGGCCTGATGGCTGACGTGAGAATGTGTATACACCTTCCGGGGTAACGCTGAGAAGTCATTCATCTGGCATAAAGCCCAAGATGAGGATGTATACACATCCGAAGGTGACTCCAAGAAGTTATACATCTCGGCCTGATGGCTAAGCTAAGGATGTGTGTCCATATTCCGAGGTAACTCCGCGATGTCGTCCATCTCGGCCTGATGGCTGAGATCAAAGTCTATACACATCCGGAGGTGACTCCGAGAAGTCATCCGTCTCGGCATGATGACTAAGATCAGGATGTGTGTCCATATTCCGAGGTAACTCCGAAATGTCGTCCATCTCGGCCTGATGGCTGAGGTGACAATGCGTATACACATTCCGAACCGACTCCAAGAAGTCACCCTTCTCGGCCTGATGGCTAAGATGACAATGTCAAAACACATTCGGAGGCGACTCCAAGAAGTCACCCATCCCGGCCTAATGACCAAGATGAGGATGTGTATACACATTCCGAAGTAACTCCGAGAATTCATCCATTCCGGCTTGATGGCTGAGATCAAAGTGTAAGCACATCCGGAGGTGACTCCGAGAAGTTATACATCTCGGCCTGATGGCTAAGATCAGGATGTGTGTCCATATTCCGAGGTAATTCCGAGAAGTCGTCCATCTCTGCCTGATGGCTAAGATGACAATGTGTATACACATTGCGAGGCGACTCCAAGAAGTCACCCGTCACGGCCTGGTGGCTGAGATGAGAATGTGTATACACGTCGCCAGGTGACTCC
The DNA here is from genome assembly GCA_963989405.1 of Trypoxylon attenuatum. Taxonomy (NCBI): domain Eukaryota; kingdom Metazoa; phylum Arthropoda; class Insecta; order Hymenoptera; family Crabronidae; genus Trypoxylon; species Trypoxylon attenuatum. The sequence continues at coordinate 7,417,025 of OZ022492.1, read as the reverse complement.
GAGAACCTATCCATCTCAGCCCGACGACTAAGATCGAAGTGTATACACATCCGGAGATGACTCCCAGAAGTCGTCCGTCACGGCCTGATGACTGAGATGAGAATGTGTGTACACATGCCGGGGCCGCTCCGAGAAGTTAGCCATCACGGCCTGGTGGCTGATGTGAGAATGTGCATACACGTCGCGGGGTGACTCCGAGAACTTCTCCATCTCAGCCCGACGACTAAGATCGAAGTGTATACACATCCGGAGATGACTCATAGAAGTCATCCATCTCGGCCTGATGGCTAAGATCAGGATGTGTATATATATTCGGAGGTAACTCTGAGAAGTCATCCATCTCGTCCTGATTCTTGAGATCGAAGTGTATACAGGTTCCGAGGTGACTCCGAAAACTCATTGATCTCGGCCTGATGGCTGACGTGAGAATGAGTATACACATTCCGGGGCGACTCCGAAAAGGCATCGTTCTCGGCCTGATGGCTGAGATGACAATGTGTATACACATTCCGGGGTAACTCCGAGAAGACGTCCATCCCGGCCTAATGACCAAGATGAGGATGTGTATACACATTCCGAAGTAACTCCGAGAATTCATCCATGTCGGCTTGATGGCTGAGATCAAAGTGTATGCACATCCGGAGGTGACTCCGAGAAGTTATGCATCTCGGCCTGATGGCTAAGATCAGGATGTGTGTCCATATTCCGAGGTAATTCCGAGAAGTCATCCATCTCGTCCTGATTCTTGAGATCGAAGTGTGTACAGGTTCCGAGGTGACTCCGAAAAGTCATCGATCTCGGCCTGATGGCTGACGTGAGAATGAGTATACACATTCCGGGGCGACTCCGAGAAGGCATCGTTCTCGGCCTGATGGCTGAGATGACAATGTGTATACACATTCCGGGGTAACTCCGAGAAGACGTCCATCTCGGCCTGATGGCTGACGTGATAATGTGTATACACATTCCGGGGTAACTCTGAGAAGTCATTCATCTCGGCATGAAGCCCAAGATGAGGATTTATACACATCCGAAGGTGACTCCAAGAAGTTATACATCTCGGCCCGATGGCTAAGCTAAGGATGTGTGTCCATATTCCGAGGTAACTCCGAGAAGTCGTCCATCTCGGCCTGATGGCTGAGATCAAAGTCTATACACATTCGGAGGCGACTCCAAGAAGTCACCCATCCCGGCCTAATGACCAAGATGAGGATGTGTATACACATTCCGAAGTAACTCCGAGAATTCATCCATGCCGGCTTGATGGCTGAGATCAAAGTGTAAGCACATCCGGAGGTGACTCCGAGAAGTTATACATCTCGGCCTGATGGCTGACGTGAGAATGAGTATACACATTCCGGGGCGACTCCGAAAAGGCATCGTTCTCGGCCTGATGGCTGAGATGACAATGTGTATACACATTCCGGGGTAACTCCGAGAAGACGGCCATCTCGGCCTGATGGCTGACGTGAGCGTGTGTATACACATTCCGGGGTAACTCTGAGAAGTCATTCATCTCGGCATAAAGCCCAAGATGAGGATGTATACACATCCGAAGGTGACTCCAAGAAGTTATACATCTCGGCCTGGTGGCTAAGCTAAGGATGCGTGTCCATATTCCGAGGTAACACCGAGAAGTCGTCCATCTCGGCCTGATGGCTGAGATCAAAGTCTATACACATCCGGAGGTGACTCCGAGAAGTCATCCGTCTCGGCATGATGACTAAGATCAGGATGTGTGTCCATATTCCGAGGTAACTCCGAAATGTCGTCCATCACGGCCTGGTGGCTGATGTGAGAATGTGCATACACGTCGCGGGGTGACTCCGAGAACTTCTCCATCTCAGCCCGACGACTAAGATCGAAGTGTATACACATCCGGAGATGACTCATAGAAGTCATCCATCTCGGCCTGATGGCTAAGATCAGGATGTGTGTCCATATTCCGAGGTAATTCCGAGAAGTCGTCCATCTCTGCCTGATGGCAAAGATGACAATGTGTATACACATTGCGAGGCGACTCCAAGAAGTCACCCCTCACGGCCTGGTGGCTGAGATGAGAATGTGTATACACGTCGCCAGGTGACTCCGAGAACCTATCCATCTCAGCCCGACGACTAAGATCGAAGTGTATACACATCCGGAGATGACTCCCAGAAGTCGTCCGTCACGGCCTGATGACTGAGATGAGAATGTGTGTACACATGCCGGGGCCGCTCCGAGAAGTTATCCATCACGGCCTGGTGGCTGATGTGAGAATGTGCATACACGTCGCGGGGTGACTCCGAGAACTTCTCCATCTCAGCCCGACGACTAAGATCGAAGTGTATACACATCCGGAGATGACTCACAGAAGTCATCCATCTCGGCCTGATGGCTAAGATCAGGATGTGTATACATATTCGGAGGTAACTCTGAGAAGTCATCCATCTCGTCGTGATTCTTGAGATCGAAGTGTATACAGGTTCCGAGGTGACTCCGAAAAGTCATCGATCTCGGCCTGATGGCTGACGTGAGAATGAGTATACACATTCCGGGGCGACTCCGAAAAGGCATCGTTCTCGGCCTGATGGCTGAGATGACAATGTGTATACACATTCCGGGGTAACTCCGAGAAGACGTCCATCTCGGCCTGATGGCTGACGTGAGAATGTGTATACACATTCCGGGGTAACTCTGAAAAGTCATTCATCTCGGCATAAAGCCCAAGATGAGGATGTATACACATCCGAAGGTGACTCCAAGAAGTTATACATCTCGGCCTGAAGGCTAAGCTAAGGATGTGTGTCCATATTCCGAGGTAACTCCGAGAAGTCGTCCATCTCGGCCTGATGGCTGAGATCGAAGTGTATACACATCCGGAGGTGAGTCCGAGCAGTTATCCATCTCGGCATGATGACTAAGATCAGGATGTGTGTCCATATTCCGAGGTAACTCCGCGAAGTCGTCCATCTCGGCCTGATGGCTGAGGTGACAATGCGTATACACATTGCGGGCCGACTCCGACAAGTCATCGTTCTCGGCCTGATGGCTGACGTGAGAATGTGTATACACCTTCCGGGGTAACGCTGAGAAGTCATTCATCTGGCATAAAGCCCAAGATGAGGATGTATACACATCCGAAGGTGACTCCAAGAAGTTATACATCTCGGCCTGATGGCTAAGCTAAGGATGTGTGTCCATATTCCGAGGTAACTCCGAGAAGTCGTCCATCTCGGCCTGATGGCTGAGATCAAAGTGTATACACATCCGGAGATGACTCATAGAAGTCATCCATCTCGGCCTGATGGGTAAGATCAGGATGTGTATACATATTCCGAGGTAACTCTGAGTAGTCATCCATCTCGGCCTCATTCTTGAGATCGAAGTGTATACACGTTCCGAGGTGACTCCGAAAAGTCATCGATCTCGGCCTGATGCCTGACGTGAGAATGAGTATACACATTCCGGGGCGACTCCGAAAAGTCATCGTTCTCGGCCTGATGGCTGAGATGAGAATGTGTATTCACATTCCGGGGTAACTCCGAGAAGTCATTCATCTCGGCATAAAGCCCAAGATGAGGATGTATACACATCCGAAGGTGACTCCAAGAAGTTATACATCTCGGCCCGATGGCTAAGCTAAGGATGTGTGTCCATATTCCGAGGTAACTCCGCGATGTCGTCCATCTCGGCCTGATGGCTGAGGTGACAATGCGTATACACATTCCGAAACGACTCCAAGAAGTCACCCATCTCGGCCTGATGGCTAAGATAACAATGTGTATACACATTCCCAGGTGACCCCGAGAAGCCATCCATGTCCTCTTGATTACTTAGATCAAAGTGTATACACATCCGGAGGTGACTCCGAGAAGTTATGCGTCTCAGCCTGATGGCTAAGATCAGGATGCGTGTCCATATTCCGAGGTAACTCCGCGAAGTCGTCCATCTCGGCCTGATGGCTGAGGTGACAATGCGTATACACATTGCGGGCCGACTCCGACAAGTCATCGTTCTCGGCCTCATGGCTGACGTGAGAATGTGTATACACATCCCGGGGTAACGCTGAGAAGTCATTCATCTCAGCATAAAGCCCAAGATGAGGATGTATACACATCCGAAGGTGACTCCAAGAAGTTATACATGTCGGCCTGATGGCTAAGCTAAGGATGTGTGTCCATATTCCGAGGTAACTCCGAGAAGTCGTCCATCTCGGCCTGATGGCTGATATCAAAGTGTATACACATCCGAAGGTGACTCCAAGAAGTTATACATGTCGGCCTGATGGCTAAGCTAAGGATGTGTGTCCATATTCCGAGGTAATTCCGAGAAGTCGTCCGTCTCTGCCTGATGGCTAAGATGACAATGGGTATACACATTCCGAGGTAACTCCGCGAAGTCGTCCATCTCGGCCTGATGGCTGAGATGAGAATGTGTATACACGTCGCCAGGTGACTCCGAGAACCTATCCATCTCAGCCCGACGACTAAGATCGAAGTGTATACACATCCGGAGATGACTCCCCGAAGTCGTCCGTCACGGCCTGATGGCTGAGATCAGGATGTGTATACATATTCCGAGGTAACTCTGAGTAGTCATCCATCTCGGCCTGATTCTTGAGATCGAAGTGTATACACGTTCCGAGGTGACTCCGAAAAGTCATCGATCTCGGCCTGATGCCTGACGTGAGAATGAGTATACACATTCCGGGGCGACTCCGAAAAGTCATCGTTCTCCGCCTGATGGCTGAGATGAGAATGTGTATTCACATTCCGGGGTAACTCCGAGAAGTCATTCATCTCGGCATAAAGCCCAAGATGAGGATGTATACACATCCGAAGGTGACTCCAAGAAGTTATACATCTCGGCCCGATGGCTAAGCTAAGGATGTGTGTCCATATTCCGAGGTAACTCCGCGATGTCGTCCATCTCGGCCTGATGGCTGAGATCAAAGTCTATACACATCCGGAGGTGACTCCGAGAAGTCATCCGTCTCGGCATGATGACTAAGATCAGGATGTGTGTCCATATTCCGAGGTAACTCCGAAATGTCGTCCATCTCGGCCTGATGGCTGAGGTGACAATGCGTATACACATTCCGAACCGACTCCAAGAAGTCACCCTTCTCGGCCTGATGGCTAAGATGACAATGTCAAAACACATTCGGAGGCGACTCCAAGAAGTCACCCATCCCGGCCTAATGACCAAGATGAGGATGTGTATACACATTCCGAAGTAACTCCGAGAATTCATCCATGCCGGCTTGATGGCTGAGATCAAAGTGTAAGCACATCCGGAGGTGACTCCGAGAAGTTATACATCTCGGCCTGATGGCTAAGATCAGGATGTGTGTCCATATTCCGAGGTAATTCCGAGAAGTCGTCCATCTCTGCCTGATGGCTAAGATGACAATGTGTATACACATTGCGAGGCGACTCCAAGAAGTCACCCGTCACGGCCTGGTGGCTGAGATGAGAATGTGTATACACGTCGCCAGGTGACTCCGAGAACCTATCCATCTCAGCCCGACGACTAAGATCGAAGTGTATACACATCCGGAGATGACTCCCAGAAGTCGTCCGTCACGGCCTGATGACTGAGATGAGAATGTGTGTACACATGCCGGGGCCGCTCCGAGAAGTTATCCATCACGGCCTGGTGGCTGATGTGAGAATGTGCATACACGTCGCGGGGTGACTCCGAGAACTTCTCCATCTCAGCCCGACGACTAAGATCGAAGTGTATACACATCCGGAGATGACTCACAGAAGTCATCCATCTCGGCCTGATGGCTAAGATCAGGATGTGTATACATATTCGGAGGTAACTCTGAGAAGTCATCCATCTCGTCGTGATTCTTGAGATCGAAGTGTATACAGGTTCCGAGGTGACTCCGAAAAGTCATCGATCTCGGCCTGATGGCTGACGTGAGAATGAGTATACACATTCCGGGGCGACTCCGAAAAGGCATCGTTCTCGGCCTGATGGCTGAGATGACAATGTGTATACACATTCCGGGGTAACTCCGAGAAGACGTCCATCTCGGCCTGATGGCTGACGTGAGAATGTGTATACACATTCCGGGGTAACTCTGAGAAGTCATTCATCTCGGCATAAAGCCCAAGATGAGGATGTATACACATCCGAAGGTGACTCCAAGAAGTTATACATCTCGGCCTGAAGGCTAAGCTAAGGATGTGTGTCCATATTCCGAGGTAACTCCGAGAAGTCGTCCATCTCGGCCTGATGGCTGAGATCGAAGTGTATACACATCCGGAGGTGACTCCGAGCAGTTATCCATCTCGGCATGATGACTAAGATCAGGATGTGTGTCCATATTCCGAGGTAACTCCGCGAAGTCGTCCATCTCGGCCTGATGGCTGAGGTGACAATGCGTATACACATTGCGGGCCGACTCCGACAAGTCATCGTTCTCGGCCTGATGGCTGACGTGAGAATGTGTATACACCTTCCGGGCTAACGCTGAGAAGTCATTCATCTCGGCATACAGCCCAAGATGAGGATGTGTACACTTCCGAAGGTGACTCCAAGAAGTTATACATCTCGGCCTGATGGCTAAGCTAAGGATGTGTGTCCGTATTCCGAGATAACTCCGAGAAGTCGTCCATCTCGGCCTGATGGCTGAGATCAAAGTGTATACACATCCAGAGGTGACTCCGAGAAGTTATCCATCTCGGCATGATGACTAAGATCAGGATATGTATCCATATTCCGAGGTAACTCCGCGAAGTCGTCCATCTCGGCCTGATGGCTGAGGTGACAATGCGTATACACATTGCGGGCCGACTCCGACAAGTCATCGTTCTCGGCCTGATGGCTGAGATGACAATGTGTATACACATTCCGGGGTAACTCCGAGAAGACGTCCATCTCGGCCTGATGGCTAAGATGACAATGTGTATACACATTCCTAGGTGACCCCGAGAAGCCATCCATGTCCTCTTGATGGCTGAGATCAAAGTGTATACGCATCCGGCGGTGACTCTAAGAAGTTATACATCTCGGCCTGATGGCTAAGCTAAGGATGTGTGTCCATATTCCGAGGTAACTCCGAGAAGTCGTCCATCTCGGCCTGATGGCTGAGATGACAATGCGTAGACGCATTCCGAGGCGACTCCAAGATGTCATCCATCACGGCCTGATGGCTAAGATGACAATGTGTATACACATTCCGGGGCGACTCCGAAAGGTCATCGTTGTCGGCCTGATGGCTGATGTGAGAATGAGTATTCACATTCCGGGGCGACTCCGAAAAGTCATCGTTCTGGGCCGGATGCCTAATATGACAATGTGTATACACATTCCGGGGATACTCTGAGAAGTCATCCATCACGGCCTGGTGGCTGATATGAGAATGTGTATACACGTCGCGGGGTGACTCCGAGAACTTATCCATCTCAGCCCGACGACTAAGATCGAAGTGTATACACATCCGGAGATGACTCATAGAAGTCATCCATCTCGGCCTGATGGCTAAGGTCAGGATGTGTATACATATTCCGAGGTGACTCCGAAAAGTCATCGATCTCGGCCTGATGGCTGACGTGAGAATGAGTATACACATTCCGGGGCGACTCCGAAAAGGCATCGTTCTCGGCCTGATGGCTGAGATGACAATGTGTATACACATTCCGGGGTAACTCCGAGAAGACGGCCATCTCGGCCTGATGGCTGAGGTGACAATGCGTATACACATTCCGAAACGACTCCAAGAAGTCACCCTTCTCGGCCTGATGGCTAAGATGACAATGTCAAAACACATTCGGAGGCGACTCCAAGAAGTCACCCATCCCGGCCTAATGACCAAGATGAGGATGTGTATACACATTCCGAAGTAACTCCGAGAATTCATCCATGCCGGCTTGATGGCTGAGATCAAAGTGTAAGCACATCCGGAGGTGACTCCGAGAAGTTATACATCTCGGCCTGATGGCTGACGTGAGAATGAGTATACACATTCCGGGGCGACTCCGAAAAGGCATCGTTCTCGGCCTGATGGCTGAGATGACAATGTGTATACACATTCCGGGGTAACTCCGAGAAGACGGCCATCTCGGCCTGATGGCTGACGTGAGCGTGTGTATACACATTCCGGGGTAACTCTGAGAAGTCATTCATCTCGGCATAAAGCCCAAGATGAGGATGTATACACATCCGAAGGTGACTCCAAGAAGTTATACATCTCGGCCTGGTGGCTAAGCTAAGGATGTGTGTCCATATTCCGAGGTAACTCCGAGAAGTCGTCCATCTCGGCCTGATGCCTGACGTGAGAATGAGTATACACATTCCGGGGCGACTCCGAAAAGTCATCGTTCTCGGCCTGATGGCTGAGATGAGAATGTGTATTCACATTCCGGGGTAACTCCGAGAAGTCATTTATCTCGGCATAAAGCCCAAGATGAGGATGTATACACATCCGAAGGTGACTCCAAGAAGTTATACATCTCGGCCCGATGGCTAAGCTAAGGATGTGTGTCCATATTCCGAGGTAACTCCGCGATGTCGTCCATCTCGGCCTGATGGCTGAGGTGACAATGCGTATACACATTCCGAAACGACTCCAAGAAGTCACCCATCTCGGCCTGATGGCTAAGATAACAATGTGTATACACATTCCCAGGTGACCCCGAGAAGCCATCCATGTCCTCTTGATTACTTAGATCAAAGTGTATACACATCCAGAGGTGACTCCGAGAAGTTATCCATCTCGGCATGATGACTAAGATCAGGATATGTATCCATATTCCGAGGTAACTCCGCGAAGTCGTCCATCTCGGCCTGATGGCTGAGGTGACAATGCGTATACACATTGCGGGCCGACTCCGACAAGTCATCGTTCTCGGCCTGATGGCTGAGATGACAATGTGTATACACATTCCGGGGTAACTCCGAGAAGACGTCCATCTCGGCCTGATGGCTAAGATGACAATGTGTATACACATTCCTAGGTGACCCCGAGAAGCCATCCATGTCCTCTTGATGGCTGAGATCAAAGTGTATACGCATCCGGCGGTGACTCTAAGAAGTTATACATCTCGGCCTGATGGCTAAGCTAAGGATGTGTGTCCATATTCCGAGGTAACTCCGAGAAGTCGTCCATCTCGGCCTGATGGCTGAGATGACAATGCGTAGACGCATTCCGAGGCGACTCCAAGATGTCATCCATCACGGCCTGATGGCTAAGATGACAATGTGTATACACATTCCGGGGCGACTCCGAAAGGTCATCGTTGTCGGCCTGATGGCTGATGTGAGAATGAGTATTCACATTCCGGGGCGACTCCGAAAAGTCATCGTTCTGGGCCGGATGCCTAATATGACAATGTGTATACACATTCCGGGGATACTCTGAGAAGTCATCCATCACGGCCTGGTGGCTGATATGAGAATGTGTATACACGTCGCGGGGTGACTCCGAGAACTTATCCATCTCAGCCCGACGACTAAGATCGAAGTGTATACACATCCGGAGATGACTCATAGAAGTCATCCATCTCGGCCTGATGGCTAAGGTCAGGATGTGTATACATATTCCGAGGTGACTCCGAAAAGTCATCGATCTCGGCCTGATGGCTGACGTGAGAATGAGTATACACATTCCGGGGCGACTCCGAAAAGGCATCGTTCTCGGCCTGATGGCTGAGATGACAATGTGTATACACATTCCGGGGTAACTCCGAGAAGACGGCCATCTCGGCCTGATGGCTGAGGTGACAATGCGTATACACATTCCGAAACGACTCCAAGAAGTCACCCTTCTCGGCCTGATGGCTAAGATGACAATGTCAAAACACATTCGGAGGCGACTCCAAGAAGTCACCCATCCCGGCCTAATGACCAAGATGAGGATGTGTATACACATTCCGAAGTAACTCCGAGAATTCATCCATGCCGGCTTGATGGCTGAGATCAAAGTGTAAGCACATCCGGAGGTGACTCCGAGAAGTTATACATCTCGGCCTGATGGCTGACGTGAGAATGAGTATACACATTCCGGGGCGACTCCGAAAAGGCATCGTTCTCGGCCTGATGGCTGAGATGACAATGTGTATACACATTCCGGGGTAACTCCGAGAAGACGGCCATCTCGGCCTGATGGCTGACGTGAGCGTGTGTATACACATTCCGGGGTAACTCTGAGAAGTCATTCATCTCGGCATAAAGCCCAAGATGAGGATGTATACACATCCGAAGGTGACTCCAAGAAGTTATACATCTCGGCCTGGTGGCTAAGCTAAGGATGTGTGTCCATATTCCGAGGTAACTCCGAGAAGTCGTCCATCTCGGCCTGATGCCTGACGTGAGAATGAGTATACACATTCCGGGGCGACTCCGAAAAGTCATCGTTCTCGGCCTGATGGCTGAGATGAGAATGTGTATTCACATTCCGGGGTAACTCCGAGAAGTCATTTATCTCGGCATAAAGCCCAAGATGAGGATGTATACACATCCGAAGGTGACTCCAAGAAGTTATACATCTCGGCCCGATGGCTAAGCTAAGGATGTGTGTCCATATTCCGAGGTAACTCCGCGATGTCGTCCATCTCGGCCTGATGGCTGAGGTGACAATGCGTATACACATTCCGAAACGACTCCAAGAAGTCACCCATCTCGGCCTGATGGCTAAGATAACAATGTGTATACACATTCCCAGGTGACCCCGAGAAGCCATCCATGTCCTCTTGATTACTTAGATCAAAGTGTATACACATCCGGAGGTGACTCCGAGAAGTTATGCGTCTCAGCCTGATGGCTAAGATCAGGATGTGTGTCCATATTCCGAGGTAACTCCGAGAAGTCGTCCATCTCGGCCTGATGGCTGATATCAAAGTGTATACACATCCGGAGGTGACTCCGAGAAGTTATCCATCTCGGCATGATGACTAAGATCAGGATGTGTGTCCATATTCCGAGGTAACTCCGCGAAGTCGTCCATCTCGGCCTGATGGCTGAGGTGACAATGCGTATACACATTGCGGGCTGACTCCGACAAGTCATCGTTCTCGGCCTGATGGCTGACGTGCGAATGTGTATACACATTCCGGGGTAACGCTGAGAAGTCGTTCATCTCGGCATAAAGCCCAAGATGAGGATGTATACACTTCCGAAGGTGACTCTAAGAAGTTATACATCTCGGCCTGATGGCTAAGCTAAGGATGTGTGTCCATATTCCGAGGTAATTCCGAGAAGTCGTCCGTCTCTGCCTGATGGCTAAGATGACAATGGGTATACACATTCCGAGGTAACTCCGCGAAGTCGTCCATCTCGGCCTGATGGCTGAGATGAGAATGTGTATACACGTCGCCAGGTGACTCCGAGAACCTATCCATCTCAGCCCGACGACTAAGATCGAAGTGTATACACATCCGGAGATGACTCCCCGAAGTCGTCCGTCACGGCCTGATGGCTGAGATCAGGATGTGTATACATATTCCGAGGTAACTATGAGTAGTCATCCATCTCGGCCTGATTCTTGAGATCGAAGTGTATACACGTTCCGAGGTGACTCCGAAAAGTCATCGATCTCGGCCTGATGCCTGACGTGAGAATGAGTATACACATTCCGGGGCGACTCCGACAAGTCATCGTTCTCGGCCTGATGGCTGACGTGAGAATGTGTATACACCTTCCGGGGTAACGCTGAGAAGTCATTCATCTGGCATAAAGCCCAAGATGAGGATGTATACACATCCGAAGGTGACTCCAAGAAGTTATACATCTCGGCCTGATGGCTAAGCTAAGGATGTGTGTCCATATTCCGAGGTAACTCCGCGATGTCGTCCATCTCGGCCTGATGGCTGAGATCAAAGTCTATACACATCCGGAGGTGACTCCGAGAAGTCATCCGTCTCGGCATGATGACTAAGATCAGGATGTGTGTCCATATTCCGAGGTAACTCCGAAATGTCGTCCATCTCGGCCTGATGGCTGAGGTGACAATGCGTATACACATTCCGAACCGACTCCAAGAAGTCACCCTTCTCGGCCTGATGGCTAAGATGACAATGTCAAAACACATTCGGAGGCGACTCCAAGAAGTCACCCATCCCGGCCTAATGGCCAAGATGAGGATGTGTATACACATTCCGAAGTAACTCCGAGAATTCATCCATTCCGGCTTGATGGCTGAGATCAAAGTGTAAGCACATCCGGAGGTGACTCCGAGAAGTTATACATCTCGGCCTGATGGCTAAGATCAGGATGTGTGTCCATATTCCGAGGTAATTCCGAGAAGTCGTCCATCTCTGCCTGATGGCTAAGATGACAATGTGTATACACATTGCGAGGCGACTCCAAGAAGTCACCCGTCACGGCCTGGTGGCTGAGATGAGAATGTGTATACACGTCGCCAGGTGACTCCGAGAACCTATCCATCTCAGCCCGACGACTAAGATCGAAGTGTATACACATCCGGAGATGACTCCCAGAAGTCGTCCGTCACGGCCTGATGACTGAGATGAGAATGTGTGTACACATGCCGGGGCCGCTCCGAGAAGTTAGCCATCACGGCCTGGTGGCTGATGTGAGAATGTGCATACACGTCGCGGGGTGACTCCGAGAACTTCTCCATCTCAGCCCGACGACTAAGATCGAAGTGTATACACATCCGGAGATGACTCATAGAAGTCATCCATCTCGGCCTGATGGCTAAGATCAGGATGTGTATATATATTCGGAGGTAACTCTGAGAAGTCATCCATCTCGTCCTGATTCTTGAGATCGAAGTGTATACAGGTTCCGAGGTGACTCCGAAAACTCATTGATCTCGGCCTGATGGCTGACGTGAGAATGAGTATACACATTCCGGGGCGACTCCGAAAAGGCATCGTTCTCGGCCTGATGGCTGAGATGACAATGTGTATACACATTCCGGGGTAACTCCGAGAAGTCGTCCATCTCGGCCTGATGCCTGACGTGAGAATGAGTATACACATTCCGGGGCGACTCCGAAAAGTCATCGTTCTCGGCCTGATGGCTGAGATGAGAATGTGTATTCACATTCCGGGGTAACTCCGAGAAGTCATTTATCTCGGCATAAAGCCCAAGATGAGGATGTATACACATCCGAAGGTGACTCCAAGAAGTTATACATCTCGGCCCGATGGCTAAGCTAAGGATGTGTGTCCATATTCCGAGGTAACTCCGCGATGTCGTCCATCTCGGCCTGATGGCTGAGGTGACAATGCGTATACACATTCCGAAACGACTCCAAGAAGTCACCCATCTCGGCCTGATGGCTAAGATAACAATGTGTATACACATTCCCAGGTGACCCCGAGAAGCCATCCATGTCCTCTTGATTACTTAGATCAAAGTGTATACACATCCAGAGGTGACTCCGAGAAGTTATCCATCTCGGCATGATGACTAAGATCAGGATATGTATCCATATTCCGAGGTAACTCCGCGAAGTCGTCCATCTCGGCCTGATGGCTGAGGTGACAATGCGTATACACATTGCGGGCCGACTCCGACAAGTCATCGTTCTCGGCCTGATGGCTGAGATGACAATGTGTATACACATTCCGGGGTAACTCCGAGAAGACGTCCATCTCGGCCTGATGGCTAAGATGACAATGTGTATACACATTCCTAGGTGACCCCGAGAAGCCATCCATGTCCTCTTGATGGCTGAGATCAAAGTGTATACGCATCCGGCGGTGACTCTAAGAAGTTATACATCTCGGCCTGATGGCTAAGCTAAGGATGTGTGTCCATATTCCGAGGTAACTCCGAGAAGTCGTCCATCTCGGCCTGATGGCTGAGATGACAATGCGTAGACGCATTCCGAGGCGACTCCAAGATGTCATCCATCACGGCCTGATGGCTAAGATGACAATGTGTATACACATTCCGGGGCGACTCCGAAAGGTCATCGTTGTCGGCCTGATGGCTGATGTGAGAATGAGTATTCACATTCCGGGGCGACTCCGAAAAGTCATCGTTCTGGGCCGGATGCCTAATATGACAATGTGTATACACATTCCGGGGATACTCTGAGAAGTCATCCATCACGGCCTGGTGGCTGATATGAGAATGTGTATACACGTCGCGGGGTGACTCCGAGAACTTATCCATCTCAGCCCGACGACTAAGATCGAAGTGTATACACATCCGGAGATGACTCATAGAAGTCATCCATCTCGGCCTGATGGCTAAGGTCAGGATGTGTATACATATTCCGAGGTGACTCCGAAAAGTCATCGATCTCGGCCTGATGGCTGACGTGAGAATGAGTATACACATTCCGGGGCGACTCCGAAAAGGCATCGTTCTCGGCCTGATGGCTGAGATGACAATGTGTATACACATTCCGGGGTAACTCCGAGAAGACGGCCATCTCGGCCTGATGGCTGAGGTGACAATGCGTATACACATTCCGAAACGACTCCAAGAAGTCACCCTTCTCGGCCTGATGGCTAAGATGACAATGTCAAAACACATTCGGAGGCGACTCCAAGAAGTCAGCCATCCCGGCCTAATGACCAAGATGAGGATGTGTATACACATTCCGAAGTAACTCCGAGAATTCATCCATGCCGGCTTGATGGCTGAGATCAAAGTGTAAGCACATCCGGAGGTGACTCCGAGAAGTTATACATCTCGGCCTGATGGCTGACGTGAGAATGAGTATACACATTCCGGGGCGACTCCGAAAAGGCATCGTTCTCGGCCTGATGGCTGAGATGACAATGTGTATACACATTCCGGGGTAACTCCGAGAAGACGGCCATCTCGGCCTGATGGCTGACGTGAGCGTGTGTATACACATTCCGGGGTAACTCTGAGAAGTCATTCATCTCGGCATAAAGCCCAAGATGAGGATGTATACACATCCGAAGGTGACTCCAAGAAGTTATACATCTCGGCCTGGTGGCTAAGCTAAGGATGTGTGTCCATATTCCGAGGTAACTCCGAGAAGTCGTCCATCTCGGCCTGATGCCTGACGTGAGAATGAGTATACACATTCCGGGGCGACTCCGAAAAGTCATCGTTCTCGGCCTGATGGCTGAGATGAGAATGTGTATTCACATTCCGGGGTAACTCCGAGAAGTCATTTATCTCGGCATAAAGCCCAAGATGAGGATGTATACACATCCGAAGGTGACTCCAAGAAGTTATACATCTCGGCCCGATGGCTAAGCTAAGGATGTGTGTCCATATTCCGAGGTAACTCCGCGATGTCGTCCATCTCGGCCTGATGGCTGAGGTGACAATGCGTATACACATTCCGAAACGACTCCAAGAAGTCACCCATCTCGGCCTGATGGCTAAGATAACAATGTGTATACACATTCCCAGGTGACCCCGAGAAGCCATCCATGTCCTCTTGATTACTTAGATCAAAGTGTATACACATCCGGAGGTGACTCCGAGAAGTTATGCGTCTCAGCCTGATGGCTAAGATCAGGATGCGTGTCCATATTCCGAGGTAACTCCGCGAAGTCGTCCATCTCGGCCTGATGGCTGAGGTGACAATGCGTATACACATTGCGGGCCGACTCCGACAAGTCATCGTTCTCGGCCTCATGGCTGACGTGAGAATGTGTATACACATCCCGGGGTAACGCTGAGAAGTCATTCATCTCAGCATAAAACCCAAGATGAGGATGTATACACATCCGAAGGTGACTCCAAGAAGTTATACATGTCGGCCTGATGGCTAAGCTAAGGATGTGTGTCCATATTCCGAGGTAACTCCGAGAAGTCGTCCATCTCGGCCTGATGGCTGATATCAAAGTGTATACACATCCGGAGGTGACTCCGAGAAGTTATCCATCTCGGCATGATGACTAAGATCAGGATGTGTGTCCATATTCCGAGGTAACTCCGCGAAGTCGTCCATCTCGGCCTGATGGCTGAGGTGACAATGCGTATACACATTGCGGGCTGACTCCGACAAGTCATCGTTCTCGGCCTGATGGCTGACGTGCGAATGTGTATACACATTCCGGGGTAACGCTGAGAAGTCGTTCATCTCGGCATAAAGCCCAAGATGAGGATGTATACACTTCCGAAGGTGACTCTAAGAAGTTATACATCTCGGCCTGATGGCTAAGCTAAGGATGTGTGTCCATATTCCGAGGTAATTCCGAGAAGTCGTCCGTCTCTGCCTGATGGCTAAGATGACAATGGGTATACACATTCCGAGGTAACTCCGCGAAGTCGTCCATCTCGGCCTGATGGCTGAGATGAGAATGTGTATACACGTCGCCAGGTGACTCCGAGAACCTATCCATCTCAGCCCGACGACTAAGATCGAAGTGTATACACATCCGGAGATGACTCCCCGAAGTCGTCCGTCACGGCCTGATGGCTGAGATCAGGATGTGTATACATATTCCGAGGTAACTATGAGTAGTCATCCATCTCGGCCTGATTCTTGAGATCGAAGTGTATACACGTTCCGAGGTGACTCCGAAAAGTCATCGATCTCGGCCTGATGCCTGACGTGAGAATGAGTATACACATTCCGGGGCGACTCCGACAAGTCATCGTTCTCGGCCTGATGGCTGACGTGAGAATGTGTATACACCTTCCGGGGTAACGCTGAGAAGTCATTCATCTGGCATAAAGCCCAAGATGAGGATGTATACACATCCGAAGGTGACTCCAAGAAGTTATACATCTCGGCCTGATGGCTAAGCTAAGGATGTGTGTCCATATTCCGAGGTAACTCCGCGATGTCGTCCATCTCGGCCTGATGGCTGAGATCAAAGTCTATACACATCCGGAGGTGACTCCGAGAAGTCATCCGTCTCGGCATGATGACTAAGATCAGGATGTGTGTCCATATTCCGAGGTAACTCCGAAATGTCGTCCATCTCGGCCTGATGGCTGAGGTGACAATGCGTATACACATTCCGAACCGACTCCAAGAAGTCACCCTTCTCGGCCTGATGGCTAAGATGACAATGTCAAAACACATTCGGAGGCGACTCCAAGAAGTCACCCATCCCGGCCTAATGGCCAAGATGAGGATGTGTATACACATTCCGAAGTAACTCCGAGAATTCATCCATTCCGGCTTGATGGCTGAGATCAAAGTGTAAGCACATCCGGAGGTGACTCCGAGAAGTTATACATCTCGGCCTGATGGCTAAGATCAGGATGTGTGTCCATATTCCGAGGTAATTCCGAGAAGTCGTCCATCTCTGCCTGATGGCTAAGATGACAATGTGTATACACATTGCGAGGCGACTCCAAGAAGTCACCCGTCACGGCCTGGTGGCTGAGATGAGAATGTGTATACACGTCGCCAGGTGACTCCGAGAACCTATCCATCTCAGCCCGACGACTAAGATCGAAGTGTATACACATCCGGAGATGACTCCCAGAAGTCGTCCGTCACGGCCTGATGACTGAGATGAGAATGTGTGTACACATGCCGGGGCCGCTCCGAGAAGTTAGCCATCACGGCCTGGTGGCTGATGTGAGAATGTGCATACACGTCGCGGGGTGACTCCGAGAACTTCTCCATCTCAGCCCGACGACTAAGATCGAAGTGTATACACATCCGGAGATGACTCATAGAAGTCATCCATCTCGGCCTGATGGCTAAGATCAGGATGTGTATATATATTCGGAGGTAACTCTGAGAAGTCATCCATCTCGTCCTGATTCTTGAGATCGAAGTGTATACAGGTTCCGAGGTGACTCCGAAAACTCATTGATCTCGGCCTGATGGCTGACGTGAGAATGAGTATACACATTCCGGGGCGACTCCGAAAAGGCATCGTTCTCGGCCTGATGGCTGAGATGACAATGTGTATACACATTCCGGGGTAACTCCGAGAAGACGTCCATCTCGGCCTGATGGCTGACGTGATAATGTGTATACACATTCCGGGGTAACTCTGAGAAGTCATTCATCTCGGCATGAAGCCCAAGATGAGGATTTATACACATCCGAAGGTGACTCCAAGAAGTTATACATCTCGGCCCGATGGCTAAGCTAAGGATGTGTGTCCATATTCCGAGGTAACTCCGAGAAGTCGTCCATCTCGGCCTGATGGCTGAGATCAAAGTCTATACACATTCGGAGGCGACTCCAAGAAGTCACCCATCCCGGCCTAATGACCAAGATGAGGATGTGTATACACATTCCGAAGTAACTCCGAGAATTCATCCATGCCGGCTTGATGGCTGAGATCAAAGTGTAAGCACATCCGGAGGTGACTCCGAGAAGTTATACATCTCGGCCTGATGGCTGACGTGAGAATGAGTATACACATTCCGGGGCGACTCCGAAAAGGCATCGTTCTCGGCCTGATGGCTGAGATGACAATGTGTATACACATTCCGGGGTAACTCCGAGAAGACGGCCATCTCGGCCTGATGGCTGACGTGAGCGTGTGTATACACATTCCGGGGTAACTCTGAGAAGTCATTCATCTCGGCATAAAGCCCAAGATGAGGATGTATACACATCCGAAGGTGACTCCAAGAAGTTATACATCTCGGCCTGGTGGCTAAGCTAAGGATGCGTGTCCATATTCCGAGGTAACACCGAGAAGTCGTCCATCTCGGCCTGATGGCTGAGATCAAAGTCTATACACATCCGGAGGTGACTCCGAGAAGTCATCCGTCTCGGCATGATGACTAAGATCAGGATGTGTGTCCATATTCCGAGGTAACTCCGAAATGTCGTCCATCACGGCCTGGTGGCTGATGTGAGAATGTGCATACACGTCGCGGGGTGACTCCGAGAACTTCTCCATCTCAGCCCGACGACTAAGATCGAAGTGTATACACATCCGGAGATGACTCATAGAAGTCATCCATCTCGGCCTGATGGCTAAGATCAGGATGTGTGACCATATTCCGAGGTAATTCCGAGAAGTCGTCCATCTCTGCCTGATGGCAAAGATGACAATGTGTATACACATTGCGAGGCGACTCCAAGAAGTCACCCCTCACGGCCTGGTGGCTGAGATGAGAATGTGTATACACGTCGCCAGGTGACTCCGAGAACCTATCCATCTCAGCCCGACGACTAAGATCGAAGTGTATACACATCCGGAGATGACTCCCAGAAGTCGTCCGTCACGGCCTGATGACTGAGATGAGAATGTGTGTACACATGCCGGGGCCGCTCCGAGAAGTTATCCATCACGGCCTGGTGGCTGATGTGAGAATGTGCATACACGTCGCGGGGTGACTCCGAGAACTTCTCCATCTCAGCCCGACGACTAAGATCGAAGTGTATACACATCCGGAGATGACTCACAGAAGTCATCCATCTCGGCCTGATGGCTAAGATCAGGATGTGTATACATATTCGGAGGTAACTCTGAGAAGTCATCCATCTCGTCGTGATTCTTGAGATCGAAGTGTATACAGGTTCCGAGGTGACTCCGAAAAGTCATCGATCTCGGCCTGATGGCTGACGTGAGAATGAGTATACACATTCCGGGGCGACTCCGAAAAGGCATCGTTCTCGGCCTGATGGCTGAGATGACAATGTGTATACACATTCCGGGGTAACTCCGAGAAGACGTCCATCTCGGCCTGATGGCTGACGTGAGAATGTGTATACACATTCCGGGGTAACTCTGAGAAGTCATTCATCTCGGCATAAAGCCCAAGATGAGGATGTATACACATCCGAAGGTGACTCCAAGAAGTTATACATCTCGGCCTGAAGGCTAAGCTAAGGATGTGTGTCCATATTCCGAGGTAACTCCGAGAAGTCGTCCATCTCGGCCTGATGGCTGAGATCGAAGTGTATACACATCCGGAGGTGAGTCCGAGCAGTTATCCATCTCGGCATGATGACTAAGATCAGGATGTGTGTCCATATTCCGAGGTAACTCCGCGAAGTCGTCCATCTCGGCCTGATGGCTGAGGTGACAATGCGTATACACATTGCGGGCCGACTCCGACAAGTCATCGTTCTCGGCCTGATGGCTGACGTGAGAATGTGTATACACCTTCCGGGGTAACGCTGAGAAGTCATTCATCTGGCATAAAGCCCAAGATGAGGATGTATACACATCCGAAGGTGACTCCAAGAAGTTATACATCTCGGCCTGATGGCTAAGCTAAGGATGTGTGTCCATATTCCGAGGTAACTCCGAGAAGTCGTCCATCTCGGCCTGATGGCTGAGATCAAAGTGTATACACATCCGGAGATGACTCATAGAAGTCATCCATCTCGGCCTGATGGGTAAGATCAGGATGTGTATACATATTCCGAGGTAACTCTGAGTAGTCATCCATCTCGGCCTCATTCTTGAGATCGAAGTGTATACACGTTCCGAGGTGACTCCGAAAAGTCATCGATCTCGGCCTGATGCCTGACGTGAGAATGAGTATACACATTCCGGGGCGACTCCGAAAAGTCATCGTTCTCGGCCTGATGGCTGAGATGAGAACGTGTATTCACATTCCGGGGTAACTCCGAGAAGTCATTCATCTCGGCATAAAGCCCAAGATGAGGATGTATACACATCCGAAGGTGACTCCAAGAAGTTATACATCTCGGCCCGATGGCTAAGCTAAGGATGTGTGTCCATATTCCGAGGTAACTCCGCGATGTCGTCCATCTCGGCCTGATGGCTGAGGTGACAATGCGTATACACATTCCGAAACGACTCCAAGAAGTCACCCATCTCGGCCTGATGGCTAAGATAACAATGTGTATACACATTCCCAGGTGACCCCGAGAAGCCATCCATGTCCTCTTGATTACTTAGATCAAAGTGTATACACATCCGGAGGTGACTCCGAGAAGTTATGCGTCTCAGCCTGATGGCTAAGATCAGGATGCGTGTCCATATTCCGAGGTAACTCCGCGAAGTCGTCCATCTCGGCCTGATGGCTGAGGTGACAATGCGTATACACATTGCGGGCCGACTCCGACAAGTCATCGTTCTCGGCCTCATGGCTGACGTGAGAATGTGTATACACATCCCGGGGTAACGCTGAGAAGTCATTCATCTCAGCATAAAGCCCAAGATGAGGATGTATACACATCCGAAGGTGACTCCAAGAAGTTATACATGTCGGCCTGATGGCTAAGCTAAGGATGTGTGTCCATATTCCGAGGTAACTCCGAGAAGTCGTCCATCTCGGCCTGATGGCTGATATCAAAGTGTATACACATCCGAAGGTGACTCCAAGAAGTTATACATGTCGGCCTGATGGCTAAGCTAAGGATGTGTGTCCATATTCCGAGGTAATTCCGAGAAGTCGTCCGTCTCTGCCTGATGGCTAAGATGACAATGGGTATACACATTCCGAGGTAACTCCGCGAAGTCGTCCATCTCGGCCTGATGGCTGAGATGAGAATGTGTATACACGTCGCCAGGTGACTCCGAGAACCTATCCATCTCAGCCCGACGACTAAGATCGAAGTGTATACACATCCGGAGATGACTCCCCGAAGTCGTCCGTCACGGCCTGATGGCTGAGATCAGGATGTGTATACATATTCCGAGGTAACTCTGAGTAGTCATCCATCTCGGCCTGATTCTTGAGATCGAAGTGTATACACGTTCCGAGGTGACTCCGAAAAGTCATCGATCTCGGCCTGATGCCTGACGTGAGAATGAGTATACACACTCCGGGGCGACTCCGAAAAGTCATCGTTCTCGGCCTGATGGCTGAGATGAGAATGTGTATTCACATTCCGGGGTAACTCCGAGAAGTCATTCATCTCGGCATAAAGCCCAAGATGAGGATGTATACACATCCGAAGGTGACTCCAAGAAGTTATACATCTCGGCCCGATGGCTAAGCTAAGGATGTGTGTCCATATTCCGAGGTAACTCCGCGATGTCGTCCATCTCGGCCTGATGGCTGAGATCAAAGTCTATACACATCCGGAGGTGACTCCGAGAAGTCATCCGTCTCGGCATGATGACTAAGATCAGGATGTGTGTCCATATTCCGAGGTAACTCCGAAATGTCGTCCATCTCGGCCTGATGGCTGAGGTGACAATGCGTATACACATTCCGAACCGACTCCAAGAAGTCACCCTTCTCGGCCTGATGGCTAAGATGACAATGTCAAAACACATTCGGAGGCGAATCCAAGAAGTCACCCATCCCGGCCTAATGACCAAGATGAGGATGTGTATACACATTCCGAAGTAACTCCGAGAATTCATCCATGCCGGCTTGATGGCTGAGATCAAAGTGTAAGCACATCCGGAGGTGACTCCGAGAAGTTATACATCTCGGCCTGATGGCTAAGATCAGGATGTGTGTCCATATTCCGAGGTAATTCCGAGAAGTCGTCCATCTCTGCCTGATGGCTAAGATGACAATGTGTATACACATTGCGAGGCGACTCCAAGAAGTCACCCGTCACGGCCTGGTGGCTGAGATGAGAATGTGTATACACGTCGCCAGGTGACTCCGAGAACCTATCCATCTCAGCCCGACGACTAAGATCGAAGTGTATACACATCCGGAGATGACTCCCAGAAGTCGTCCGTCACGGCCTGATGACTGAGATGAGAATGTGTGTACACATGCCGGGGCCGCTCCGAGAAGTTAGCCATCACGGCCTGGTGGCTGATGTGAGAATGTGCATACACGTCGCGGGGTGACTCCGAGAACTTCTCCATCTCAGCCCGACGACTAAGATCGAAGTGTATACACATCCGGAGATGACTCATAGAAGTCATCCATCTCGGCCTGATGGCTAAGATCAGGATGTGTATATATATTCGGAGGTAACTCTGAGAAGTCATCCATCTCGTCCTGATTCTTGAGATCGAAGTGTATACAGGTTCCGAGGTGACTCCGAAAACTCATTGATCTCGGCCTGATGGCTGACGTGAGAATGAGTATACACATTCCGGGGCGACTCCGAAAAGGCATCGTTCTCGGCCTGATGGCTGAGATGACAATGTGTATACACATTCCGGGGTAACTCCGAGAAGACGTCCATCCCGGCCTAATGACCAAGATGAGGATGTGTATACACATTCCGAAGTAACTCCGAGAATTCATCCATGTCGGCTTGATGGCTGAGATCAAAGTGTATGCACATCCGGAGGTGACTCCGAGAAGTTATGCATCTCGGCCTGATGGCTAAGATCAGGATGTGTGTCCATATTCCGAGGTAATTCCGAGAAGTCATCCATCTCGTCCTGATTCTTGAGATCGAAGTGTATACAGGTTCCGAGGTGACTCCGAAAAGTCATCGATCTCGGCCTGATGGCTGACGTGAGAATGAGTATACACATTCCGGGGCGACTCCGAAAAGGCATCGTTCTCGGCCTGATGGCTGAGATGACAATGTGTATACACATTCCGGGGTAACTCCGAGAAGACGTCCATCTCGGCCTGATGGCTGACGTGATAATGTGTATACACATTCCGGGGTAACTCTGAGAAGTCATTCATCTCGGCATAAAGCCCAAGATGAGGATTTATACACATCCGAAGGTGACTCCAAGAAGTTATACATCTCGGCCCGATGGCTAAGCTAAGGATGTGTGTCCATATTCCGAGGTAACTCCGAGAAGTCGTCCATCTCGGCCTGATGGCTGAGATCAAAGTCTATACACATCCGGAGGTGACTCCGAGAAGTTATCCATCTCGGCATGATGACTAAGATCGGGATATGTGTCCATATTCCGAGGACGCTCCGCGAAGTCGTCCATCTCGGCCTGATGGCTGAGGTGACAATGCGTATACACATTGCGGGCCGACTCCGACAAGTCATCGTTCTCGGCCTGATGGCTGACGTGAGAATGTGTATACACATTCCGGGGTAACGCTGAGAAGTCATTCATCTGGGCATAAAGCCCAAGAAGAGGATGTATACACATCCGAAGGTGACTCCAAGAAGTTATACATCTCGGCCTGATGGCTAAGCTAAGGATGTGTGTCCATATTCCGAGGTAATTCCGAGAAGTCGTCCATCTCTGCCTGATGGCTAAGATGACAATGTGTATACACATTGCGAGGCGACTCCAAGAAGTCACCCGTCACGGCCTGGTGGCTGAGATGAGAATGTGTATACACGTCGCCAGGTGACTCCGAGAACCTATCCATCTCAGCCCGACGACTAAGATCGAAGTGTATACACATCCGGAGATGACTCCCAGAAGTCGTCCGTCACGGCCTGATGACTGAGATGAGAATGTGTGTACACATGCCGGGGCCGCTCCGAGAAGTTATCCATCACGGCCTGGTGGCTGATGTGAGAATGTGCATACACGTCGCGGGGTGACTCCGAGAACTTCTCCATCTCAGCCCGACGACTAAGATCGAAGTGTATACACATCCGGAGATGACTCACAGAAGTCATCCATCTCGGCCTGATGGCTAAGATCAGGATGTGTATACATATTCGGAGGTAACTCTGAGAAGTCATCCATCTCGTCGTGATTCTTGAGATCGAAGTGTATACAGGTTCCGAGGTGACTCCGAAAAGTCATCGATCTCGGCCTGATGGCTGACGTGAGAATGAGTATACACATTCCGGGGCGACTCCGAAAAGGCATCGTTCTCGGCCTGATGGCTGAGATGACAATGTGTATACACATTCCGGGGTAACTCCGAGAAGACGTCCATCTCGGCCTGATGGCTGACGTGAGAATGTGTATACACATTCCGGGGTAACTCTGAGAAGTCATTCATCTCGGCATAAAGCCCAAGATGAGGATGTATACACATCCGAAGGTGACTCCAAGAAGTTATACATCTCGGCCTGAAGGCTAAGCTAAGGATGTGTGTCCATATTCCGAGGTAACTCCGAGAAGTCGTCCATCTCGGCCTGATGGCTGAGATCGAAGTGTATACACATCCGGAGGTGACTCCGAGCAGTTATCCATCTCGGCATGATGACTAAGATCAGGATGTGTGTCCATATTCCGAGGTAACTCCGCGAAGTCGTCCATCTCGGCCTGATGGCTGAGGTGACAATGCGTATACACATTGCGGGCCGACTCCGACAAGTCATCGTTCTCGGCCTGATGGCTGACGTGAGAATGTGTATACACCTTCCGGGCTAACGCTGAGAAGTCATTCATCTCGGCATACAGCCCAAGATGAGGATGTGTACACTTCCGAAGGTGACTCCAAGAAGTTATACATCTCGGCCTGATGGCTAAGCTAAGGATGTGTGTCCGTATTCCGAGATAACTCCGAGAAGTCGTCCATCTCGGCCTGATGGCTGAGATCAAAGTGTATACACATCCAGAGGTGACTCCGAGAAGTTATCCATCTCGGCATGATGACTAAGATCAGGATATGTATCCATATTCCGAGGTAACTCCGCGAAGTCGTCCATCTCGGCCTGATGGCTGAGGTGACAATGCGTATACACATTGCGGGCCGACTCCGACAAGTCATCGTTCTCGGCCTGATGGCTGAGATGACAATGTGTATACACATTCCGGGGTAACTCCGAGAAGACGTCCATCTCGGCCTGATGGCTAAGATGACAATGTGTATACACATTCCTAGGTGACCCCGAGAAGCCATCCATGTCCTCTTGATGGCTGAGATCAAAGTGTATACGCATCCGGCGGTGACTCTAAGAAGTTATACATCTCGGCCTGATGGCTAAGCTAAGGATGTGTGTCCATATTCCGAGGTAACTCCGAGAAGTCGTCCATCTCGGCCTGATGGCTGAGATGACAATGCGTAGACGCATTCCGAGGCGACTCCAAGATGTCATCCATCACGGCCTGATGGCTAAGATGACAATGTGTATACACATTCCGGGGCGACTCCGAAAGGTCATCGTTGTCGGCCTGATGGCTGATGTGAGAATGAGTATTCACATTCCGGGGCGACTCCGAAAAGTCATCGTTCTGGGCCGGATGCCTAATATGACAATGTGTATACACATTCCGGGGATACTCTGAGAAGTCATCCATCACGGCCTGGTGGCTGATATGAGAATGTGTATACACGTCGCGGGGTGACTCCGAGAACTTATCCATCTCAGCCCGACGACTAAGATCGAAGTGTATACACATCCGGAGATGACTCATAGAAGTCATCCATCTCGGCCTGATGGCTAAGGTCAGGATGTGTATACATATTCCGAGGTGACTCCGAAAAGTCATCGATCTCGGCCTGATGGCTGACGTGAGAATGAGTATACACATTCCGGGGCGACTCCGAAAAGGCATCGTTCTCGGCCTGATGGCTGAGATGACAATGTGTATACACATTCCGGGGTAACTCCGAGAAGACGGCCATCTCGGCCTGATGGCTGAGGTGACAATGCGTATACACATTCCGAAACGACTCCAAGAAGTCACCCTTCTCGGCCTGATGGCTAAGATGACAATGTCAAAACACATTCGGAGGCGACTCCAAGAAGTCACCCATCCCGGCCTAATGACCAAGATGAGGATGTGTATACACATTCCGAAGTAACTCCGAGAATTCATCCATGCCGGCTTGATGGCTGAGATCAAAGTGTAAGCACATCCGGAGGTGACTCCGAGAAGTTATACATCTCGGCCTGATGGCTGACGTGAGAATGAGTATACACATTCCGGGGCGACTCCGAAAAGGCATCGTTCTCGGCCTGATGGCTGAGATGACAATGTGTATACACATTCCGGGGTAACTCCGAGAAGACGGCCATCTCGGCCTGATGGCTGACGTGAGCGTGTGTATACACATTCCGGGGTAACTCTGAGAAGTCATTCATCTCGGCATAAAGCCCAAGATGAGGATGTATACACATCCGAAGGTGACTCCAAGAAGTTATACATCTCGGCCTGGTGGCTAAGCTAAGGATGTGTGTCCATATTCCGAGGTAACTCCGAGAAGTCGTCCATCTCGGCCTGATGCCTGACGTGAGAATGAGTATACACATTCCGGGGCGACTCCGAAAAGTCATCGTTCTCGGCCTGATGGCTGAGATGAGAATGTGTATTCACATTCCGGGGTAACTCCGAGAAGTCATTTATCTCGGCATAAAGCCCAAGATGAGGATGTATACACATCCGAAGGTGACTCCAAGAAGTTATACATCTCGGCCCGATGGCTAAGCTAAGGATGTGTGTCCATATTCCGAGGTAACTCCGCGATGTCGTCCATCTCGGCCTGATGGCTGAGGTGACAATGCGTATACACATTCCGAAACGACTCCAAGAAGTCACCCATCTCGGCCTGATGGCTAAGATAACAATGTGTATACACATTCCCAGGTGACCCCGAGAAGCCATCCATGTCCTCTTGATTACTTAGATCAAAGTGTATACACATCCGGAGGTGACTCCGAGAAGTTATGCGTCTCAGCCTGATGGCTAAGATCAGGATGCGTGTCCATATTCCGAGGTAACTCCGCGAAGTCGTCCATCTCGGCCTGATGGCTGAGGTGACAATGCGTATACACATTGCGGGCCGACTCCGACAAGTCATCGTTCTCGGCCTCATGGCTGACGTGAGAATGTGTATACACATCCCGGGGTAACGCTGAGAAGTCATTCATCTCAGCATAAAACCCAAGATGAGGATGTATACACATCCGAAGGTGACTCCAAGAAGTTATACATGTCGGCCTGATGGCTAAGCTAAGGATGTGTGTCCATATTCCGAGGTAACTCCGAGAAGTCGTCCATCTCGGCCTGATGGCTGATATCAAAGTGTATACACATCCGGAGGTGACTCCGAGAAGTTATCCATCTCGGCATGATGACTAAGATCAGGATGTGTGTCCATATTCCGAGGTAACTCCGCGAAGTCGTCCATCTCGGCCTGATGGCTGAGGTGACAATGCGTATACACATTGCGGGCTGACTCCGACAAGTCATCGTTCTCGGCCTGATGGCTGACGTGCGAATGTGTATACACATTCCGGGGTAACGCTGAGAAGTCGTTCATCTCGGCATAAAGCCCAAGATGAGGATGTATACACTTCCGAAGGTGACTCTAAGAAGTTATACATCTCGGCCTGATGGCTAAGCTAAGGATGTGTGTCCATATTCCGAGGTAATTCCGAGAAGTCGTCCGTCTCTGCCTGATGGCTAAGATGACAATGGGTATACACATTCCGAGGTAACTCCGCGAAGTCGTCCATCTCGGCCTGATGGCTGAGATGAGAATGTGTATACACGTCGCCAGGTGACTCCGAGAACCTATCCATCTCAGCCCGACGACTAAGATCGAAGTGTATACACATCCGGAGATGACTCCCCGAAGTCGTCCGTCACGGCCTGATGGCTGAGATCAGGATGTGTATACATATTCCGAGGTAACTATGAGTAGTCATCCATCTCGGCCTGATTCTTGAGATCGAAGTGTATACACGTTCCGAGGTGACTCCGAAAAGTCATCGATCTCGGCCTGATGCCTGACGTGAGAATGAGTATACACATTCCGGGGCGACTCCGACAAGTCATCGTTCTCGGCCTGATGGCTGACGTGAGAATGTGTATACACCTTCCGGGGTAACGCTGAGAAGTCATTCATCTGGCATAAAGCCCAAGATGAGGATGTATACACATCCGAAGGTGACTCCAAGAAGTTATACATCTCGGCCTGATGGCTAAGCTAAGGATGTGTGTCCATATTCCGAGGTAACTCCGCGATGTCGTCCATCTCGGCCTGATGGCTGAGATCAGGATGTGTGTCCATATTCCGAGGTAATTCCGAGAAGTCGTCCATCTCGGCCTGATGGCTGAGATCAAAGTCTATACACATCCGGAGGTGACTCCGAGAAGTCATCCGTCTCGGCATGATGACTAAGATCAGGATGTGTGTCCATATTCCGAGGTAACTCCGAAATGTCGTCCATCTCGGCCTGATGGCTGAGGTGACAATGCGTATACACATTCCGAACCGACTCCAAGAAGTCACCCTTCTCGGCCTGATGGCTAAGATGACAATGTCAAAACACATTCGGAGGCGAATCCAAGAAGTCACCCATCCCGGCCTAATGACCAAGATGAGGATGTGTATACACATTCCGAAGTAACTCCGAGAATTCATCCATGCCGGCTTGATGGCTGAGATCAAAGTGTAAGCACATCCGGAGGTGACTCCGAGAAGTTATACATCTCGGCCTGATGGCTAAGATCAGGATGTGTGTCCATATTCCGAGGTAATTCCGAGAAGTCGTCCATCTCTGCCTGATGGCTAAGATGACAATGTGTATACACATTGCGAGGCGACTCCAAGAAGTCACCCGTCACGGCCTGGTGGCTGAGATGAGAATGTGTATACACGTCGCCAGGTGACTCCGAGAACCTATCCATCTCAGCCCGACGACTAAGATCGAAGTGTATACACATCCGGAGATGACTCCCAGAAGTCGTCCGTCACGGCCTGATGACTGAGATGAGAATGTGTGTACACATGCCGGGGCCGCTCCGAGAAGTTAGCCATCACGGCCTGGTGGCTGATGTGAGAATGTGCATACACGTCGCGGGGTGACTCCGAGAACTTCTCCATCTCAGCCCGACGACTAAGATCGAAGTGTATACACATCCGGAGATGACTCATAGAAGTCATCCATCTCGGCCTGATGGCTAAGATCAGGATGTGTATATATATTCGGAGGTAACTCTGAGAAGTCATCCATCTCGTCCTGATTCTTGAGATCGAAGTGTATACAGGTTCCGAGGTGACTCCGAAAACTCATTGATCTCGGCCTGATGGCTGACGTGAGAATGAGTATACACATTCCGGGGCGACTCCGAAAAGGCATCGTTCTCGGCCTGATGGCTGAGATGACAATGTGTATACACATTCCGGGGTAACTCCGAGAAGACGTCCATCTCGGCCTGATGGCTGACGTGATAATGTGTATACACATTCCGGGGTAACTCTGAGAAGTCATTCATCTCGGCATGAAGCCCAAGATGAGGATTTATACACATCCGAAGGTGACTCCAAGAAGTTATACATCTCGGCCCGATGGCTAAGCTAAGGATGTGTGTCCATATTCCGAGGTAATTCCGAGAAGTCATCCATCTCGTCCTGATTCTTGAGATCGAAGTGTATACAGGTTCCGAGGTGACTCCGAAAAGTCATCGATCTCGGCCTGATGGCTGACGTGAGAATGAGTATACACATTCCGGGGCGACTCCGAAAAGGCATCGTTCTCGGCCTGATGGCTGAGATGACAATGTGTATACACATTCCGGGGTAACTCCGAGAAGACGTCCATCTCGGCCTGATGGCTGACGTGATAATGTGTATACACATTCCGGGGTAACTCTGAGAAGTCATTCATCTCGGCATAAAGCCCAAGATGAGGATTTATACACATCCGAAGGTGACTCCAAGAAGTTATACATCTCGGCCCGATGGCTAAGCTAAGGATGTGTGTCCATATTCCGAGGTAACTCCGAGAAGTCGTCCATCTCGGCCTGATGGCTGAGATCAAAGTCTATACACATCCGGAGGTGACTCCGAGAAGTTATCCATCTCGGCATGATGACTAAGATCGGGATATGTGTCCATATTCCGAGGACGCTCCGCGAAGTCGTCCATCTCGGCCTGATGGCTGAGGTGACAATGCGTATACACATTGCGGGCCGACTCCGACAAGTCATCGTTCTCGGCCTGATGGCTGACGTGAGAATGTGTATACACATTCCGGGGTAACGCTGAGAAGTCATTCATCTGGGCATAAAGCCCAAGAAGAGGATGTATACACATCCGAAGGTGACTCCAAGAAGTTATACATCTCGGCCTGATGGCTAAGCTAAGGATGTGTGTCCATATTCCGAGGTAATTCCGAGAAGTCGTCCATCTCTGCCTGATGGCTAAGATGACAATGTGTATACACATTGCGAGGCGACTCCAAGAAGTCACCCGTCACGGCCTGGTGGCTGATGTGAGAATGTGCATACACGTCGCGGGGTGACTCCGAGAACTTCTCCATCTCAGCCCGACGACTAAGATCGAAGTGTATACACATCCGGAGATGACTCACAGAAGTCATCCATCTCGGCCTGATGGCTAAGATCAGGATGTGTATACATATTCGGAGGTAACTCTGAGAAGTCATCCATCTCGTCGTGATTCTTGAGATCGAAGTGTATACAGGTTCCGAGGTGACTCCGAAAAGTCATCGATCTCGGCCTGATGGCTGACGTGAGAATGAGTATACACATTCCGGGGCGACTCCGAAAAGGCATCGTTCTCGGCCTGATGGCTGAGATGACAATGTGTATACACATTCCGGGGTAACTCCGAGAAGACGTCCATCTCGGCCTGATGGCTGACGTGAGAATGTGTATACACATTCCGGGGTAACTCTGAGAAGTCATTCATCTCGGCATAAAGCCCAAGATGAGGATGTATACACATCCGAAGGTGACTCCAAGAAGTTATACATCTCGGCCTGAAGGCTAAGCTAAGGATGTGTGTCCATATTCCGAGGTAACTCCGAGAAGTCGTCCATCTCGGCCTGATGGCTGAGATCGAAGTGTATACACATCCGGAGGTGACTCCGAGCAGTTATCCATCTCGGCATGATGACTAAGATCAGGATGTGTGTCCATATTCCGAGGTAACTCCGCGAAGTCGTCCATCTCGGCCTGATGGCTGAGGTGACAATGCGTATACACATTGCGGGCCGACTCCGACAAGTCATCGTTCTCGGCCTGATGGCTGACGTGAGAATGTGTATACACCTTCCGGGCTAACGCTGAGAAGTCATTCATCTCGGCATACAGCCCAAGATGAGGATGTGTACACTTCCGAAGGTGACTCCAAGAAGTTATACATCTCGGCCTGATGGCTAAGCTAAGGATGTGTGTCCGTATTCCGAGATAACTCCGAGAAGTCGTCCATCTCGGCCTGATGGCTGAGATCAAAGTGTATACACATCCAGAGGTGACTCCGAGAAGTTATCCATCTCGGCATGATGACTAAGATCAGGATATGTATCCATATTCCGAGGTAACTCCGCGAAGTCGTCCATCTCGGCCTGATGGCTGAGGTGACAATGCGTATACACATTGCGGGCCGACTCCGACAAGTCATCGTTCTCGGCCTGATGGCTGAGATGACAATGTGTATACACATTCCGGGGTAACTCCGAGAAGACGTCCATCTCGGCCTGATGGCTAAGATGACAATGTGTATACACATTCCTAGGTGACCCCGAGAAGCCATCCATGTCCTCTTGATGGCTGAGATCAAAGTGTATACGCATCCGGCGGTGACTCTAAGAAGTTATACATCTCGGCCTGATGGCTAAGCTAAGGATGTGTGTCCATATTCCGAGGTAACTCCGAGAAGTCGTCCATCTCGGCCTGATGGCTGAGATGACAATGCGTAGACGCATTCCGAGGCGACTCCAAGATGTCATCCATCACGGCCTGATGGCTAAGATGACAATGTGTATACACATTCCGGGGCGACTCCGAAAGGTCATCGTTGTCGGCCTGATGGCTGATGTGAGAATGAGTATTCACATTCCGGGGCGACTCCGAAAAGTCATCGTTCTGGGCCGGATGCCTAATATGACAATGTGTATACACATTCCGGGGATACTCTGAGAAGTCATCCATCACGGCCTGGTGGCTGATATGAGAATGTGTATACACGTCGCGGGGTGACTCCGAGAACTTATCCATCTCAGCCCGACGACTAAGATCGAAGTGTATACACATCCGGAGATGACTCATAGAAGTCATCCATCTCGGCCTGATGGCTAAGGTCAGGATGTGTATACATATTCCGAGGTGACTCCGAAAAGTCATCGATCTCGGCCTGATGGCTGACGTGAGAATGAGTATACACATTCCGGGGCGACTCCGAAAAGGCATCGTTCTCGGCCTGATGGCTGAGATGACAATGTGTATACACATTCCGGGGTAACTCCGAGAAGACGGCCATCTCGGCCTGATGGCTGAGGTGACAATGCGTATACACATTCCGAAACGACTCCAAGAAGTCACCCTTCTCGGCCTGATGGCTAAGATGACAATGTCAAAACACATTCGGAGGCGACTCCAAGAAGTCACCCATCCCGGCCTAATGACCAAGATGAGGATGTGTATACACATTCCGAAGTAACTCCGAGAATTCATCCATGCCGGCTTGATGGCTGAGATCAAAGTGTAAGCACATCCGGAGGTGACTCCGAGAAGTTATACATCTCGGCCTGATGGCTGACGTGAGAATGAGTATACACATTCCGGGGCGACTCCGAAAAGGCATCGTTCTCGGCCTGATGGCTGAGATGACAATGTGTATACACATTCCGGGGTAACTCCGAGAAGACGGCCATCTCGGCCTGATGGCTGACGTGAGCGTGTGTATACACATTCCGGGGTAACTCTGAGAAGTCATTCATCTCGGCATAAAGCCCAAGATGAGGATGTATACACATCCGAAGGTGACTCCAAGAAGTTATACATCTCGGCCTGGTGGCTAAGCTAAGGATGTGTGTCCATATTCCGAGGTAACTCCGAGAAGTCGTCCATCTCGGCCTGATGCCTGACGTGAGAATGAGTATACACATTCCGGGGCGACTCCGAAAAGTCATCGTTCTCGGCCTGATGGCTGAGATGAGAATGTGTATTCACATTCCGGGGTAACTCCGAGAAGTCATTTATCTCGGCATAAAGCCCAAGATGAGGATGTATACACATCCGAAGGTGACTCCAAGAAGTTATACATCTCGGCCCGATGGCTAAGCTAAGGATGTGTGTCCATATTCCGAGGTAACTCCGCGATGTCGTCCATCTCGGCCTGATGGCTGAGGTGACAATGCGTATACACATTCCGAAACGACTCCAAGAAGTCACCCATCTCGGCCTGATGGCTAAGATAACAATGTGTATACACATTCCCAGGTGACCCCGAGAAGCCATCCATGTCCTCTTGATTACTTAGATCAAAGTGTATACACATCCGGAGGTGACTCCGAGAAGTTATGCGTCTCAGCCTGATGGCTAAGATCAGGATGCGTGTCCATATTCCGAGGTAACTCCGCGAAGTCGTCCATCTCGGCCTGATGGCTGAGGTGACAATGCGTATACACATTGCGGGCCGACTCCGACAAGTCATCGTTCTCGGCCTCATGGCTGACGTGAGAATGTGTATACACATCCCGGGGTAACGCTGAGAAGTCATTCATCTCAGCATAAAACCCAAGATGAGGATGTATACACATCCGAAGGTGACTCCAAGAAGTTATACATGTCGGCCTGATGGCTAAGCTAAGGATGTGTGTCCATATTCCGAGGTAACTCCGAGAAGTCGTCCATCTCGGCCTGATGGCTGATATCAAAGTGTATACACATCCGGAGGTGACTCCGAGAAGTTATCCATCTCGGCATGATGACTAAGATCAGGATGTGTGTCCATATTCCGAGGTAACTCCGCGAAGTCGTCCATCTCGGCCTGATGGCTGAGGTGACAATGCGTATACACATTGCGGGCTGACTCCGACAAGTCATCGTTCTCGGCCTGATGGCTGACGTGCGAATGTGTATACACATTCCGGGGTAACGCTGAGAAGTCGTTCATCTCGGCATAAAGCCCAAGATGAGGATGTATACACTTCCGAAGGTGACTCTAAGAAGTTATACATCTCGGCCTGATGGCTAAGCTAAGGATGTGTGTCCATATTCCGAGGTAATTCCGAGAAGTCGTCCGTCTCTGCCTGATGGCTAAGATGACAATGGGTATACACATTCCGAGGTAACTCCGCGAAGTCGTCCATCTCGGCCTGATGGCTGAGATGAGAATGTGTATACACGTCGCCAGGTGACTCCGAGAACCTATCCATCTCAGCCCGACGACTAAGATCGAAGTGTATACACATCCGGAGATGACTCCCCGAAGTCGTCCGTCACGGCCTGATGGCTGAGATCAGGATGTGTATACATATTCCGAGGTAACTATGAGTAGTCATCCATCTCGGCCTGATTCTTGAGATCGAAGTGTATACACGTTCCGAGGTGACTCCGAAAAGTCATCGATCTCGGCCTGATGCCTGACGTGAGAATGAGTATACACATTCCGGGGCGACTCCGACAAGTCATCGTTCTCGGCCTGATGGCTGACGTGAGAATGTGTATACACCTTCCGGGGTAACGCTGAGAAGTCATTCATCTGGCATAAAGCCCAAGATGAGGATGTATACACATCCGAAGGTGACTCCAAGAAGTTATACATCTCGGCCTGATGGCTAAGCTAAGGATGTGTGTCCATATTCCGAGGTAACTCCGCGATGTCGTCCATCTCGGCCTGATGGCTGAGATCAGGATGTGTGTCCATATTCCGAGGTAATTCCGAGAAGTCGTCCATCTCGGCCTGATGGCTGAGATCAAAGTCTATACACATCCGGAGGTGACTCCGAGAAGTCATCCGTCTCGGCATGATGACTAAGATCAGGATGTGTGTCCATATTCCGAGGTAACTCCGAAATGTCGTCCATCTCGGCCTGATGGCTGAGGTGACAATGCGTATACACATTCCGAACCGACTCCAAGAAGTCACCCTTCTCGGCCTGATGGCTAAGATGACAATGTCAAAACACATTCGGAGGCGAATCCAAGAAGTCACCCATCCCGGCCTAATGACCAAGATGAGGATGTGTATACACATTCCGAAGTAACTCCGAGAATTCATCCATGCCGGCTTGATGGCTGAGATCAAAGTGTAAGCACATCCGGAGGTGACTCCGAGAAGTTATACATCTCGGCCTGATGGCTAAGATCAGGATGTGTGTCCATATTCCGAGGTAATTCCGAGAAGTCGTCCATCTCTGCCTGATGGCTAAGATGACAATGTGTATACACATTGCGAGGCGACTCCAAGAAGTCACCCGTCACGGCCTGGTGGCTGAGATGAGAATGTGTATACACGTCGCCAGGTGACTCCGAGAACCTATCCATCTCAGCCCGACGACTAAGATCGAAGTGTATACACATCCGGAGATGACTCCCAGAAGTCGTCCGTCACGGCCTGATGACTGAGATGAGAATGTGTGTACACATGCCGGGGCCGCTCCGAGAAGTTAGCCATCACGGCCTGGTGGCTGATGTGAGAATGTGCATACACGTCGCGGGGTGACTCCGAGAACTTCTCCATCTCAGCCCGACGACTAAGATCGAAGTGTATACACATCCGGAGATGACTCATAGAAGTCATCCATCTCGGCCTGATGGCTAAGATCAGGATGTGTATATATATTCGGAGGTAACTCTGAGAAGTCATCCATCTCGTCCTGATTCTTGAGATCGAAGTGTATACAGGTTCCGAGGTGACTCCGAAAACTCATTGATCTCGGCCTGATGGCTGACGTGAGAATGAGTATACACATTCCGGGGCGACTCCGAAAAGGCATCGTTCTCGGCCTGATGGCTGAGATGACAATGTGTATACACATTCCGGGGTAACTCCGAGAAGACGTCCATCTCGGCCTGATGGCTGACGTGATAATGTGTATACACATTCCGGGGTAACTCTGAGAAGTCATTCATCTCGGCATGAAGCCCAAGATGAGGATTTATACACATCCGAAGGTGACTCCAAGAAGTTATACATCTCGGCCCGATGGCTAAGCTAAGGATGTGTGTCCATATTCCGAGGTAACTCCGAGAAGTCGTCCATCTCGGCCTGATGGCTGAGATCAAAGTCTATACACATTCGGAGGCGACTCCAAGAAGTCACCCATCCCGGCCTAATGACCAAGATGAGGATGTGTATACACATTCCGAAGTAACTCCGAGAATTCATCCATGCCGGCTTGATGGCTGAGATCAAAGTGTAAGCACATCCGGAGGTGACTCCGAGAAGTTATACATCTCGGCCTGATGGCTGACGTGAGAATGAGTATACACATTCCGGGGCGACTCCGAAAAGGCATCGTTCTCGGCCTGATGGCTGAGATGACAATGTGTATACACATTCCGGGGTAACTCCGAGAAGACGGCCATCTCGGCCTGATGGCTGACGTGAGCGTGTGTATACACATTCCGGGGTAACTCTGAGAAGTCATTCATCTCGGCATAAAGCCCAAGATGAGGATGTATACACATCCGAAGGTGACTCCAAGAAGTTATACATCTCGGCCTGGTGGCTAAGCTAAGGATGCGTGTCCATATTCCGAGGTAACACCGAGAAGTCGTCCATCTCGGCCTGATGGCTGAGATCAAAGTCTATACACATCCGGAGGTGACTCCGAGAAGTCATCCGTCTCGGCATGATGACTAAGATCAGGATGTGTGTCCATATTCCGAGGTAACTCCGAAATGTCGTCCATCACGGCCTGGTGGCTGATGTGAGAATGTGCATACACGTCGCGGGGTGACTCCGAGAACTTCTCCATCTCAGCCCGACGACTAAGATCGAAGTGTATACACATCCGGAGATGACTCATAGAAGTCATCCATCTCGGCCTGATGGCTAAGATCAGGATGTGTGACCATATTCCGAGGTAATTCCGAGAAGTCGTCCATCTCTGCCTGATGGCTAAGATGACAATGTGTATACACATTGCGAGGCGACTCCAAGAAGTCACCCGTCACGGCCTGGTGGCTGAGATGAGAATGTGTATACACGTCGCCAGGTGACTCCGAGAACCTATCCATCTCAGCCCGACGACTAAGATCGAAGTGTATACACATCCGGAGATGACTCCCAGAAGTCGTCCGTCACGGCCTGATGACTGAGATGAGAATGTGTGTACACATGCCGGGGCCGCTCCGAGAAGTTAGCCATCACGGCCTGGTGGCTGATGTGAGAATGTGCATACACGTCGCGGGGTGACTCCGAGAACTTCTCCATCTCAGCCCGACGACTAAGATCGAAGTGTATACACATCCGGAGATGACTCATAGAAGTCATCCATCTCGGCCTGATGGCTAAGATCAGGATGTGTATATATATTCGGAGGTAACTCTGAGAAGTCATCCATCTCGTCCTGATTCTTGAGATCGAAGTGTATACAGGTTCCGAGGTGACTCCGAAAACTCATTGATCTCGGCCTGATGGCTGACGTGAGAATGAGTATACACATTCCGGGGCGACTCCGAAAAGGCATCGTTCTCGGCCTGATGGCTGAGATGACAATGTGTATACACATTCCGGGGTAACTCCGAGAAGACGTCCATCTCGGCCTGATGGCTGACGTGATAATGTGTATACACATTCCGGGGTAACTCTGAGAAGTCATTCATCTCGGCATGAAGCCCAAGATGAGGATTTATACACATCCGAAGGTGACTCCAAGAAGTTATACATCTCGGCCCGATGGCTAAGCTAAGGATGTGTGTCCATATTCCGAGGTAACTCCGAGAAGTCGTCCATCTCGGCCTGATGGCTGAGATCAAAGTCTATACACATTCGGAGGCGACTCCAAGAAGTCACCCATCCCGGCCTAATGACCAAGATGAGGATGTGTATACACATTCCGAAGTAACTCCGAGAATTCATCCATGCCGGCTTGATGGCTGAGATCAAAGTGTAAGCACATCCGGAGGTGACTCCGAGAAGTTATACATCTCGGCCTGATGGCTGACGTGAGAATGAGTATACACATTCCGGGGCGACTCCGAAAAGGCATCGTTCTCGGCCTGATGGCTGAGATGACAATGTGTATACACATTCCGGGGTAACTCCGAGAAGACGGCCATCTCGGCCTGATGGCTGACGTGAGCGTGTGTATACACATTCCGGGGTAACTCTGAGAAGTCATTCATCTCGGCATAAAGCCCAAGATGAGGATGTATACACATCCGAAGGTGACTCCAAGAAGTTATACATCTCGGCCTGGTGGCTAAGCTAAGGATGCGTGTCCATATTCCGAGGTAACACCGAGAAGTCGTCCATCTCGGCCTGATGGCTGAGATCAAAGTCTATACACATCCGGAGGTGACTCCGAGAAGTCATCCGTCTCGGCATGATGACTAAGATCAGGATGTGTGTCCATATTCCGAGGTAACTCCGAAATGTCGTCCATCACGGCCTGGTGGCTGATGTGAGAATGTGCATACACGTCGCGGGGTGACTCCGAGAACTTCTCCATCTCAGCCCGACGACTAAGATCGAAGTGTATACACATCCGGAGATGACTCATAGAAGTCATCCATCTCGGCCTGATGGCTAAGATCAGGATGTGTGACCATATTCCGAGGTAATTCCGAGAAGTCGTCCATCTCTGCCTGATGGCAAAGATGACAATGTGTATACACATTGCGAGGCGACTCCAAGAAGTCACCCCTCACGGCCTGGTGGCTGAGATGAGAATGTGTATACACGTCGCCAGGTGACTCTTAGAACCTATCCATCTCAGCCCGACGACTAAGATCGAAGTGTATACACATCCGGAGATGACTCCCAGAAGTCGTCCGTCACGGCCTGATGACTGAGATGAGAATGTGTGTACACATGCCGGGGCCGCTCCGAGAAGTTATCCATCACGGCCTGGTGGCTGATGTGAGAATGTGCATACACGTCGCGGGGTGACTCCGAGAACTTCTCCATCTCAGCCCGACGACTAAGATCGAAGTGTATACACATCCGGAGATGACTCACAGAAGTCATCCATCTCGGCCTGATGGCTAAGATCAGGATGTGTATACATATTCGGAGGTAACTCTGAGAAGTCATCCATCTCGTCGTGATTCTTGAGATCGAAGTGTATACAGGTTCCGAGGTGACTCCGAAAAGTCATCGATCTCGGCCTGATGGCTGACGTGAGAATGAGTATACACATTCCGGGGCGACTCCGAAAAGGCATCGTTCTCGGCCTGATGGCTGAGATGACAATGTGTATACACATTCCGGGGTAACTCCGAGAAGACGTCCATCTCGGCCTGATGGCTGACGTGAGAATGTGTATACACATTCCGGGGTAACTCTGAGAAGTCATTCATCTCGGCATAAAGCCCAAGATGAGGATGTATACACATCCGAAGGTGACTCCAAGAAGTTATACATCTCGGCCTGAAGGCTAAGCTAAGGATGTGTGTCCATATTCCGAGGTAACTCCGAGAAGTCGTCCATCTCGGCCTGATGGCTGAGATCGAAGTGTATACACATCCGGAGGTGAGTCCGAGCAGTTATCCATCTCGGCATGATGACTAAGATCAGGATGTGTGTCCATATTCCGAGGTAACTCCGCGAAGTCGTCCATCTCGGCCTGATGGCTGAGGTGACAATGCGTATACACATTGCGGGCCGACTCCGACAAGTCATCGTTCTCGGCCTGATGGCTGACGTGAGAATGTGTATACACCTTCCGGGGTAACGCTGAGAAGTCATTCATCTGGCATAAAGCCCAAGATGAGGATGTATACACATCCGAAGGTGACTCCAAGAAGTTATACATCTCGGCCTGATGGCTAAGCTAAGGATGTGTGTCCATATTCCGAGGTAACTCCGAGAAGTCGTCCATCTCGGCCTGATGGCTGAGATCAAAGTGTATACACATCCGGAGATGACTCATAGAAGTCATCCATCTCGGCCTGATGGGTAAGATCAGGATGTGTATACATATTCCGAGGTAACTCTGAGTAGTCATCCATCTCGGCCTCATTCTTGAGATCGAAGTGTATACACGTTCCGAGGTGACTCCGAAAAGTCATCGATCTCGGCCTGATGCCTGACGTGAGAATGAGTATACACATTCCGGGGCGACTCCGAAAAGTCATCGTTCTCGGCCTGATGGCTGAGATGAGAATGTGTATTCACATTCCGGGGTAACTCCGAGAAGTCATTCATCTCGGCATAAAGCCCAAGATGAGGATGTATACACATCCGAAGGTGACTCCAAGAAGTTATACATCTCGGCCCGATGGCTAAGCTAAGGATGTGTGTCCATATTCCGAGGTAACTCCGCGATGTCGTCCATCTCGGCCTGATGGCTGAGGTGACAATGCGTATACACATTCCGAAACGACTCCAAGAAGTCACCCATCTCGGCCTGATGGCTAAGATAACAATGTGTATACACATTCCCAGGTGACCCCGAGAAGCCATCCATGTCCTCTTGATTACTTAGATCAAAGTGTATACACATCCGGAGGTGACTCCGAGAAGTTATGCGTCTCAGCCTGATGGCTAAGATCAGGATGCGTGTCCAAATTCCGAGGTAACTCCGCGAAGTCGTCCATCTCGGCCTCATGGCTGACGTGAGAATGTGTATACACATCCCGGGGTAACGCTGAGAAGTCATTCATCTCAGCATAAAGCCCAAGATGAGGATGTATACACATCCGAAGGTGACTCCAAGAAGTTATACATGTCGGCCTGATGGCTAAGCTAAGGATGTGTGTCCATATTCCGAGGTAACTCCGAGAAGTCGTCCATCTCGGCCTGATGGCTGATATCAAAGTGTATACACATCCGAAGGTGACTCCAAGAAGTTATACATGTCGGCCTGATGGCTAAGCTAAGGATGTGTGTCCATATTCCGAGGTAATTCCGAGAAGTCGTCCGTCTCTGCCTGATGGCTAAGATGACAATGGGTATACACATTCCGAGGTAACTCCGCGAAGTCGTCCATCTCGGCCTGATGGCTGAGATGAGAATGTGTATACACGTCGCCAGGTGACTCCGAGAACCTATCCATCTCAGCCCGACGACTAAGATCGAAGTGTATACACATCCGGAGATGACTCCCCGAAGTCGTCCGTCACGGCCTGATGGCTGAGATCAGGATGTGTATACATATTCCGAGGTAACTCTGAGTAGTCATCCATCTCGGCCTGATTCTTGAGATCGAAGTGTATACACGTTCCGAGGTGACTCCGAAAAGTCATCGATCTCGGCCTGATGCCTGACGTGAGAATGAGTATACACATTCCGGGGCGACTCCGAAAAGTCATCGTTCTCGGCCTGATGGCTGAGATGAGAATGTGTATTCACATTCCGGGGTAACTCCGAGAAGTCATTCATCTCGGCATAAAGCCCAAGATGAGGATGTATACACATCCGAAGGTGACTCCAAGAAGTTATACATCTCGGCCCGATGGCTAAGCTAAGGATGTGTGTCCATATTCCGAGGTAACTCCGCGATGTCGTCCATCTCGGCCTGATGGCTGAGATCAAAGTCTATACACATCCGGAGGTGACTCCGAGAAGTCATCCGTCTCGGCATGATGACTAAGATCAGGATGTGTGTCCATATTCCGAGGTAACTCCGAAATGTCGTCCATCTCGGCCTGATGGCTGAGGTGACAATGCGTATACACATTCCGAACCGACTCCAAGAAGTCACCCTTCTCGGCCTGATGGCTAAGATGACAATGTCAAAACACATTCGGAGGCGACTCCAAGAAGTCACCCATCCCGGCCTAATGACCAAGATGAGGATGTGTATACACATTCCGAAGTAACTCCGAGAATTCATCCATGCCGGCTTGATGGCTGAGATCAAAGTGTAAGCACATCCGGAGGTGACTCCGAGAAGTTATACATCTCGGCCTGATGGCTAAGATCAGGATGTGTGTCCATATTCCGAGGTAATTCCGAGAAGTCGTCCATCTCTGCCTGATGGCTAAGATGACAATGTGTATACACATTGCGAGGCGACTCCAAGAAGTCACCCGTCACGGCCTGGTGGCTGAGATGAGAATGTGTATACACGTCGCCAGGTGACTCCGAGAACCTATCCATCTCAGCCCGACGACTAAGATCGAAGTGTATACACATCCGGAGATGACTCCCAGAAGTCGTCCGTCACGGCCTGATGACTGAGATGAGAATGTGTGTACACATGCCGGGGCCGCTCCGAGAAGTTAGCCATCACGGCCTGGTGGCTGATGTGAGAATGTGCATACACGTCGCGGGGTGACTCCGAGAACTTCTCCATCTCAGCCCGACGACTAAGATCGAAGTGTATACACATCCGGAGATGACTCATAGAAGTCATCCATCTCGGCCTGATGGCTAAGATCAGGATGTGTATATATATTCGGAGGTAACTCTGAGAAGTCATCCATCTCGTCCTGATTCTTGAGATCGAAGTGTATACAGGTTCCGAGGTGACTCCGAAAACTCATTGATCTCGGCCTGATGGCTGACGTGAGAATGAGTATACACATTCCGGGGCGACTCCGAAAAGGCATCGTTCTCGGCCTGATGGCTGAGATGACAATGTGTATACACATTCCGGGGTAACTCCGAGAAGACGTCCATCCCGGCCTAATGACCAAGATGAGGATGTGTATACACATTCCGAAGTAACTCCGAAAATTCATCCATGTCGGCTTGATGGCTGAGATCAAAGTGTATGCACATCCGGAGGTGACTCCGAGAAGTTATACATCTCGGCCTGGTGGCTAAGCTAAGGATGCGTGTCCATATTCCGAGGTAACACCGAGAAGTCGTCCATCTCGGCCTGATGGCTGAGATCAAAGTCTATACACATCCGGAGGTGACTCCGAGAAGTCATCCGTCTCGGCATGATGACTAAGATCAGGATGTGTGTCCATA
Organism: Trypoxylon attenuatum; assembly: GCA_963989405.1. Classification (NCBI taxonomy): domain Eukaryota; kingdom Metazoa; phylum Arthropoda; class Insecta; order Hymenoptera; family Crabronidae; genus Trypoxylon; species Trypoxylon attenuatum. Next base: position 7,373,681 of record OZ022492.1, on the reverse strand, counting down.
TTCCGAGGTAACTCCGAAATGTCGTCCATCACGGCCTGGTGGCTGATGTGAGAATGTGCATACACGTCGCGGGGTGACTCCGAGAACTTCTCCATCTCAGCCCGACGACTAAGATCGAAGTGTATACACATCCGGAGATGACTCATAGAAGTCATCCATCTCGGCCTGATGGCTAAGATCAGGATGTGTGTCCATATTCCGAGGTAATTCCGAGAAGTCGTCCATCTCTGCCTGATGGCTAAGATGACAATGTGTATACACATTGCGAGGCGACTCCAAGAAGTCACCCGTCACGGCCTGGTGGCTGAGATGAGAATGTGTATACACGTCGCCAGGTGACTCCGAGAACTTCTCCATCTCAGCCCGACGACTAAGATCGAAGTGTATACACATCCGGAGATGACTCACAGAAGTCATCCATCTCGGCCTGATGGCTAAGATCAGGATGTGTATACATATTCGGAGGTAACTCTGAGAAGTCATCCATCTCGTCGTGATTCTTGAGATCGAAGTGTATACAGGTTCCGAGGTGACTCCGAAAAGTCATCGATCTCGGCCTGATGGCTGACGTGAGAATGAGTATACACATTCCGGGGCGACTCCGAAAAGGCATCGTTCTCGGCCTGATGGCTGAGATGACAATGTGTATACACATTCCGGGGTAACTCCGAGAAGACGTCCATCTCGGCCTGATGGCTGACGTGAGAATGTGTATACACATTCCGGGGTAACTCTGAGAAGTCATTCATCTCGGCATAAAGCCCAAGATGAGGATGTATACACATCCGAAGGTGACTCCAAGAAGTTATACATCTCGGCCTGAAGGCTAAGCTAAGGATGTGTGTCCATATTCCGAGGTAACTCCGAGAAGTCGTCCATCTCGGCCTGATGGCTGAGATCGAAGTGTATACACATCCGGAGGTGAGTCCGAGCAGTTATCCATCTCGGCATGATGACTAAGATCAGGATGTGTGTCCATATTCCGAGGTAACTCCGCGAAGTCGTCCATCTCGGCCTGATGGCTGAGGTGACAATGCGTATACACATTGCGGGCCGACTCCGACAAGTCATCGTTCTCGGCCTGATGGCTGACGTGAGAATGTGTATACACCTTCCGGGGTAACGCTGAGAAGTCATTCATCTGGCATAAAGCCCAAGATGAGGATGTATACACATCCGAAGGTGACTCCAAGAAGTTATACATCTCGGCCTGATGGCTAAGCTAAGGATGTGTGTCCATATTCCGAGGTAACTCCGAGAAGTCGTCCATCTCGGCCTGATGGCTGAGATCAAAGTGTATACACATCCGGAGATGACTCATAGAAGTCATCCATCTCGGCCTGATGGGTAAGATCAGGATGTGTATACATATTCCGAGGTAACTCTGAGTAGTCATCCATCTCGGCCTCATTCTTGAGATCGAAGTGTATACACGTTCCGAGGTGACTCCGAAAAGTCATCGATCTCGGCCTGATGCCTGACGTGAGAATGAGTATACACATTCCGGGGCGACTCCGAAAAGTCATCGTTCTCGGCCTGATGGCTGAGATGAGAATGTGTATTCACATTCCGGGGTAACTCCGAGAAGTCATTCATCTCGGCATAAAGCCCAAGATGAGGATGTATACACATCCGAAGGTGACTCCAAGAAGTTATACATCTCGGCCCGATGGCTAAGCTAAGGATGTGTGTCCATATTCCGAGGTAACTCCGCGATGTCGTCCATCTCGGCCTGATGGCTGAGGTGACAATGCGTATACACATTCCGAAACGACTCCAAGAAGTCACCCATCTCGGCCTGATGGCTAAGATAACAATGTGTATACACATTCCCAGGTGACCCCGAGAAGCCATCCATGTCCTCTTGATTACTTAGATCAAAGTGTATACACATCCGGCGGTGACTCCGAGAAGTTATGCGTCTCAGCCTGATGGCTAAGATCAGGATGCGTGTCCATATTCCGAGGTAACTCCGCGAAGTCGTCCATCTCGGCCTGATGGCTGAGGTGACAATGCGTATACACATTGCGGGCCGACTCCGACAAGTCATCGTTCTCGGCCTCATGGCTGACGTGAGAATGTGTATACACATCCCGGGGTAACGCTGAGAAGTCATTCATCTCAGCATAAAGCCCAAGATGAGGATGTATACACATCCGAAGGTGACTCCAAGAAGTTATACATCTCGGCCCGATGGCTAAGCTAAGGATGTGTGTCCATATTCCGAGGTAACTCCGCGATGTCGTCCATCTCGGCCTGATGGCTGAGGTGACAATGCGTATACACATTCCGAAACGACTCCAAGAAGTCACCCATCTCGGCCTGATGGCTAAGATAACAATGTGTATACACATTCCCAGGTGACCCCGAGAAGCCATCCATGTCCTCTTGATTACTTAGATCAAAGTGTATACACATCCGGCGGTGACTCCGAGAAGTTATGCGTCTCAGCCTGATGGCTAAGATCAGGATGCGTGTCCATATTCCGAGGTAACTCCGCGAAGTCGTCCATCTCGGCCTGATGGCTGAGGTGACAATGCGTATACACATTGCGGGCCGACTCCGACAAGTCATCGTTCTCGGCCTCATGGCTGACGTGAGAATGTGTATACACATCCCGGGGTAACGCTGAGAAGTCATTCATCTCAGCATAAAGCCCAAGATGAGGATGTATACACATCCGAAGGTGACTCCAAGAAGTTATACATGTCGGCCTGATGGCTAAGCTAAGGATGTGTGTCCATATTCCGAGGTAACTCCGAGAAGTCGTCCATCTCGGCCTGATGGCTGATATCAAAGTGTATACACATCCGAAGGTGACTCCAAGAAGTTATACATGTCGGCCTGATGGCTAAGCTAAGGATGTGTGTCCATATTCCGAGGTAATTCCGAGAAGTCGTCCGTCTCTGCCTGATGGCTAAGATGACAATGGGTATACACATTCCGAGGTAACTCCGCGAAGTCGTCCATCTCGGCCTGATGGCTGAGATGAGAATGTGTATACACGTCGCCAGGTGACTCCGAGAACCTATCCATCTCAGCCCGACGACTAAGATCGAAGTGTATACACATCCGGAGATGACTCCCCGAAGTCGTCCGTCACGGCCTGATGGCTGAGATCAGGATGTGTATACATATTCCGAGGTAACTCTGAGTAGTCATCCATCTCGGCCTGATTCTTGAGATCGAAGTGTATACACGTTCCGAGGTGACTCCGAAAAGTCATCGATCTCGGCCTGATGCCTGACGTGAGAATGAGTATACACATTCCGGGGCGACTCCGAAAAGTCATCGTTCTCGGCCTGATGGCTGAGATGAGAATGTGTATTCACATTCCGGGGTAACTCCGAGAAGTCATTCATCTCGGCATAAAGCCCAAGATGAGGATGTATACACATCCGAAGGTGACTCCAAGAAGTTATACATCTCGGCCCGATGGCTAAGCTAAGGATGTGTGTCCATATTCCGAGGTAACTCCGCGATGTCGTCCATCTCGGCCTGATGGCTGAGATCAAAGTCTATACACATCCGGAGGTGACTCCGAGAAGTCATCCGTCTCGGCATGATGACTAAGATCAGGATGTGTGTCCATATTCCGAGGTAACTCCGAAATGTCGTCCATCTCGGCCTGATGGCTGAGGTGACAATGCGTATACACATTCCGAACCGACTCCAAGAAGTCACCCTTCTCGGCCTGATGGCTAAGATGACAATGTCAAAACACATTCGGAGGCGACTCCAAGAAGTCACCCATCCCGGCCTAATGACCAAGATGAGGATGTGTATACACATTCCGAAGTAACTCCGAGAATTCATCCATGCCGGCTTGATGGCTGAGATCAAAGTGTAAGCACATCCGGAGGTGACTCCGAGAAGTTATACATCTCGGCCTGATGGCTAAGATCAGGATGTGTGTCCATATTCCGAGGTAATTCCGAGAAGTCGTCCATCTCTGCCTGATGGCTAAGATGACAATGTGTATACACATTGCGAGGCGACTCCAAGAAGTCACCCGTCACGGCCTGGTGGCTGAGATGAGAATGTGTATACACGTCGCCAGGTGACTCCGAGAACCTATCCATCTCAGCCCGACGACTAAGATCGAAGTGTATACACATCCGGAGATGACTCCCAGAAGTCGTCCGTCACGGCCTGATGACTGAGATGAGAATGTGTGTACACATGCCGGGGCCGCTCCGAGAAGTTAGCCATCACGGCCTGGTGGCTGATGTGAGAATGTGCATACACGTCGCGGGGTGACTCCGAGAACTTCTCCATCTCAGCCCGACGACTAAGATCGAAGTGTATACACATCCGGAGATGACTCATAGAAGTCATCCATCTCGGCCTGATGGCTAAGATCAGGATGTGTATATATATTCGGAGGTAACTCTGAGAAGTCATCCATCTCGTCCTGATTCTTGAGATCGAAGTGTATACAGGTTCCGAGGTGACTCCGAAAACTCATTGATCTCGGCCTGATGGCTGACGTGAGAATGAGTATACACATTCCGGGGCGACTCCGAAAAGGCATCGTTCTCGGCCTGATGGCTGAGATGACAATGTGTATACACATTCCGGGGTAACTCCGAGAAGACGTCCATCCCGGCCTAATGACCAAGATGAGGATGTGTATACACATTCCGAAGTAACTCCGAAAATTCATCCATGTCGGCTTGATGGCTGAGATCAAAGTGTATGCACATCCGGAGGTGACTCCGAGAAGTTATACATCTCGGCCTGGTGGCTAAGCTAAGGATGCGTGTCCATATTCCGAGGTAACACCGAGAAGTCGTCCATCTCGGCCTGATGGCTGAGATCAAAGTCTATACACATCCGGAGGTGACTCCGAGAAGTCATCCGTCTCGGCATGATGACTAAGATCAGGATGTGTGTCCATATTCCGAGGTAACTCCGAAATGTCGTCCATCACGGCCTGGTGGCTGATGTGAGAATGTGCATACACGTCGCGGGGTGACTCCGAGAACTTCTCCATCTCAGCCCGACGACTAAGATCGAAGTGTATACACATCCGGAGATGACTCATAGAAGTCATCCATCTCGGCCTGATGGCTAAGATCAGGATGTGTGTCCATATTCCGAGGTAATTCCGAGAAGTCGTCCATCTCTGCCTGATGGCTAAGATGACAATGTGTATACACATTGCGAGGCGACTCCAAGAAGTCACCCGTCACGGCCTGGTGGCTGAGATGAGAATGTGTATACACGTCGCCAGGTGACTCCGAGAACTTCTCCATCTCAGCCCGACGACTAAGATCGAAGTGTATACACATCCGGAGATGACTCACAGAAGTCATCCATCTCGGCCTGATGGCTAAGATCAGGATGTGTATACATATTCGGAGGTAACTCTGAGAAGTCATCCATCTCGTCGTGATTCTTGAGATCGAAGTGTATACAGGTTCCGAGGTGACTCCGAAAAGTCATCGATCTCGGCCTGATGGCTGACGTGAGAATGAGTATACACATTCCGGGGCGACTCCGAAAAGGCATCGTTCTCGGCCTGATGGCTGAGATGACAATGTGTATACACATTCCGGGGTAACTCCGAGAAGACGTCCATCTCGGCCTGATGGCTGACGTGAGAATGTGTATACACATTCCGGGGTAACTCTGAGAAGTCATTCATCTCGGCATAAAGCCCAAGATGAGGATGTATACACATCCGAAGGTGACTCCAAGAAGTTATACATCTCGGCCTGAAGGCTAAGCTAAGGATGTGTGTCCATATTCCGAGGTAACTCCGAGAAGTCGTCCATCTCGGCCTGATGGCTGAGATCGAAGTGTATACACATCCGGAGGTGAGTCCGAGCAGTTATCCATCTCGGCATGATGACTAAGATCAGGATGTGTGTCCATATTCCGAGGTAACTCCGCGAAGTCGTCCATCTCGGCCTGATGGCTGAGGTGACAATGCGTATACACATTGCGGGCCGACTCCGACAAGTCATCGTTCTCGGCCTGATGGCTGACGTGAGAATGTGTATACACCTTCCGGGGTAACGCTGAGAAGTCATTCATCTGGCATAAAGCCCAAGATGAGGATGTATACACATCCGAAGGTGACTCCAAGAAGTTATACATCTCGGCCTGATGGCTAAGCTAAGGATGTGTGTCCATATTCCGAGGTAACTCCGAGAAGTCGTCCATCTCGGCCTGATGGCTGAGATCAAAGTGTATACACATCCGGAGATGACTCATAGAAGTCATCCATCTCGGCCTGATGGGTAAGATCAGGATGTGTATACATATTCCGAGGTAACTCTGAGTAGTCATCCATCTCGGCCTCATTCTTGAGATCGAAGTGTATACACGTTCCGAGGTGACTCCGAAAAGTCATCGATCTCGGCCTGATGCCTGACGTGAGAATGAGTATACACATTCCGGGGCGACTCCGAAAAGTCATCGTTCTCGGCCTGATGGCTGAGATGAGAATGTGTATTCACATTCCGGGGTAACTCCGAGAAGTCATTCATCTCGGCATAAAGCCCAAGATGAGGATGTATACACATCCGAAGGTGACTCCAAGAAGTTATACATCTCGGCCCGATGGCTAAGCTAAGGATGTGTGTCCATATTCCGAGGTAACTCCGCGATGTCGTCCATCTCGGCCTGATGGCTGAGGTGACAATGCGTATACACATTCCGAAACGACTCCAAGAAGTCACCCATCTCGGCCTGATGGCTAAGATAACAATGTGTATACACATTCCCAGGTGACCCCGAGAAGCCATCCATGTCCTCTTGATTACTTAGATCAAAGTGTATACACATCCGGCGGTGACTCCGAGAAGTTATGCGTCTCAGCCTGATGGCTAAGATCAGGATGCGTGTCCATATTCCGAGGTAACTCCGCGAAGTCGTCCATCTCGGCCTGATGGCTGAGGTGACAATGCGTATACACATTGCGGGCCGACTCCGACAAGTCATCGTTCTCGGCCTCATGGCTGACGTGAGAATGTGTATACACATCCCGGGGTAACGCTGAGAAGTCATTCATCTCAGCATAAAGCCCAAGATGAGGATGTATACACATCCGAAGGTGACTCCAAGAAGTTATACATCTCGGCCCGATGGCTAAGCTAAGGATGTGTGTCCATATTCCGAGGTAACTCCGCGATGTCGTCCATCTCGGCCTGATGGCTGAGGTGACAATGCGTATACACATTCCGAAACGACTCCAAGAAGTCACCCATCTCGGCCTGATGGCTAAGATAACAATGTGTATACACATTCCCAGGTGACCCCGAGAAGCCATCCATGTCCTCTTGATTACTTAGATCAAAGTGTATACACATCCGGCGGTGACTCCGAGAAGTTATGCGTCTCAGCCTGATGGCTAAGATCAGGATGCGTGTCCATATTCCGAGGTAACTCCGCGAAGTCGTCCATCTCGGCCTGATGGCTGAGGTGACAATGCGTATACACATTGCGGGCCGACTCCGACAAGTCATCGTTCTCGGCCTCATGGCTGACGTGAGAATGTGTATACACATCCCGGGGTAACGCTGAGAAGTCATTCATCTCAGCATAAAGCCCAAGATGAGGATGTATACACATCCGAAGGTGACTCCAAGAAGTTATACATGTCGGCCTGATGGCTAAGCTAAGGATGTGTGTCCATATTCCGAGGTAACTCCGAGAAGTCGTCCATCTCGGCCTGATGGCTGATATCAAAGTGTATACACATCCGGAGGTGACTCCGAGAAGTTATCCATCTCGGCATGATGACTAAGATCAGGATGTGTGTCCATATTCCGAGGTAACTCCGCGAAGTCGTCCATCTCGGCCTGATGGCTGAGGTGACAATGCGTATACACATTGCGGGCTGACTCCGACAAGTCATCGTTCTCGGCCTGATGGCTGACGTGCGAATGTGTATACACATTCCGGGGTAACGCTGAGAAGTCGTTCATCTCGGCATAAAGCCCAAGATGAGGATGTATACACTTCCGAAGGTGACTCTAAGAAGTTATACATCTCGGCCTGATGGCTAAGCTAAGGATGTGTGTCCATATTCCGAGGTAATTCCGAGAAGTCGTCCGTCTCTGCCTGATGGCTAAGATGACAATGGGTATACACATTCCGAGGTAACTCCGCGAAGTCGTCCATCTCGGCCTGATGGCTGAGATGAGAATGTGTATACACGTCGCCAGGTGACTCCGAGAACCTATCCATCTCAGCCCGACGACTAAGATCGAAGTGTATACACATCCGGAGATGACTCCCCGAAGTCGTCCGTCACGGCCTGATGGCTGAGATCAGGATGTGTATACATATTCCGAGGTAACTCTGAGTAGTCATCCATCTCGGCCTGATTCTTGAGATCGAAGTGTATACACGTTCCGAGGTGACTCCGAAAAGTCATCGATCTCGGCCTGATGCCTGACGTGAGAATGAGTATACACATTCCGGGGCGACTCCGAAAAGTCATCGTTCTCGGCCTGATGGCTGAGATGAGAATGTGTATTCACATTCCGGGGTAACTCCGAGAAGTCATTCATCTCGGCATAAAGCCCAAGATGAGGATGTATACACATCCGAAGGTGACTCCAAGAAGTTATACATCTCGGCCCGATGGCTAAGCTAAGGATGTGTGTCCATATTCCGAGGTAACTCCGCGATGTCGTCCATCTTGGCCTGATGGCTGAGATCAAAGTCTATACACATCCGGAGGTGACTCCGAGAAGTCATCCGTCTCGGCATGATGACTAAGATCAGGATGTGTGTCCATATTCCGAGGTAACTCCGAAATGTCGTCCATCTCGGCCTGATGGCTGAGGTGACAATGCGTATACACATTCCGAACCGACTCCAAGAAGTCACCCTTCTCGGCCTGATGGCTAAGTTGACAATGTCAAAACACATTCGGAGGCGACTCCAAGAAGTCACCCATCCCGGCCTAATGACCAAGATGAGGATGTGTATACACATTCCGAAGTAACTCCGAGAATTCATCCATGCCGGCTTGATGGCTGAGATCAAAGTGTAAGCACATCCGGAGGTGACTCCGAGAAGTTATACATCTCGGCCTGATGGCTAAGATCAGGATGTGTGTCCATATTCCGAGGTAATTCCGAGAAGTCGTCCATCTCTGCCTGATGGCTAAGATGACAATGTGTATACACATTGCGAGGCGACTCCAAGAAGTCACCCGTCACGGCCTGGTGGCTGAGATGAGAATGTGTATACACGTCGCCAGGTGACTCCGAGAACCTATCCATCTCAGCCCGACGACTAAGATCGAAGTGTATACACATCCGGAGATGACTCCCAGAAGTCGTCCGTCACGGCCTGATGACTGAGATGAGAATGTGTGTACACATGCCGGGGCCGCTCCGAGAAGTTAGCAATCACGGCCTGGTGGCTGATGTGAGAATGTGCATACACGTCGCGGGGTGACTCCGAGAACTTCTCCATCTCAGCCCGACGACTAAGATCGAAGTGTATACACATCCGGAGATGACTCATAGAAGTCATCCATCTCGGCCTGATGGCTAAGATCAGGATGTGTATATATATTCGGAGGTAACTCTGAGACGTCATCCATCTCGTCCTGATTCTTGAGATCGAAGTGTATACAGGTTCCGAGGTGACTCCGAAAACTCATTGATCTCGGCCTGATGGCTGACGTGAGAATGAGTATACACATTCCGGGGCGACTCCGAAAAGGCATCGTTCTCGGCCTGATGGCTGAGATGACAATGTGTATACACATTCCGGGGTAACTCCGAGAAGACGTCCATCCCGGCCTAATGACCAAGATGAGGATGTGTATACACATTCCGAAGTAACTCCGAGAATTCATCCATGTCGGCTTGCTGGCTGAGATCAAAGTGTATGCACATCCGGAGGTGACTCCGAGAAGTTATGCATCTCGGCCTGATGGCTAAGATCAGGATGTGTGTCCATATTCCGAGGTAATTCCGAGAAGTCATCCATCTCGTCCTGATTCTTGAGATCGAAGTGTATACAGGTTCCGAGGTGACTCCGAAAAGTCATCGATCTCGGCCTGATGGCAGACGTGAGAATGAGTATACACATTCCGGGGCGACTCCGAAAAGGCATCGTTCTCGGCCTGATGGCTGAGATGACAATGTGTATACACATTCCGGGGTAACTCCGAGAAGACGTCCATCTCGGCCTGATGGCTGACGTGATAATGTGTATACACATTCCGGGGTAACTCTGAGAAGTCATTCATCTCGGCATAAAGCCCAAGATGAGGATTTATACACATCCGAAGGTGACTCCAAGAAGTTATACATCTCGGCCCGATGGCTAAGCTAAGGATGTGTGTCCATATTCCGAGGTAACTCCGAGAAGTCGTCCATCTCGGCCTGATGGCTGAGATCAAAGTCTATACACATTCGGAGGCGACTCCAAGAAGTCACCCATCCCGGCCTAATGACCAAGATGAGGATGTGTATACACATTCCGAAGTAACTCCGAGAATTCATCCATGCCGGCTTGATGGCTGAGATCAAAGTGTAAGCACATCCGGAGGTGACTCCGAGAAGTTATACATCTCGGCCTGATGGCTGACGTGAGAATGAGTATACACATTCCGGGGCGACTCCGAAAAGGCATCGTTCTCGGCCTGATGGCTGAGATGACAATGTGTATACACATTCCGGGGTAACTCCGAGAAGACGGCCATCTCGGCCTGATGGCTGACGTGAGCGTGTGTATACACATTCCGGGGTAACTCTGAGAAGTCATTCATCTCGGCATAAAGCCCAAGATGAGGATGTATACACATCCGAAGGTGACTCCAAGAAGTTATACATCTCGGCCTGGTGGCTAAGCTAAGGATGCGTGTCCATATTCCGAGGTAACACCGAGAAGTCGTCCATCTCGGCCTGATGGCTGAGATCAAAGTCTATACACATCCGGAGGTGACTCCGAGAAGTTATCCATCTCGGCATGATGGCTAAGCTAAGGATGTGTGTCCATATTCCGAGGTAACTCCGCGATGTCGTCCATCTCGGCCTGATGGCTGAGGTGACAATGCGTATACACATTCCGAAACGACTCCAAGAAGTCACCCATCTCGGCCTGATGGCTAAGATAACAATGTGTATACACATTCCCAGGTGACCCCGAGAAGCCATCCATGTCCTCTTGATGGCTTAGATCAAAGTGTATACACATCCGGAGGTGACTCCGAGAAGTTATGCGTCTCAGCCTGATGGCTAAGATCAGGATGCGTGTCCATATTCCGAGGTAACTCCGCGAAGTCGTCCATCTCGGCCAGATGGCTGAGGTGACAATGCGTATACACATTGCGGGCCGACTCCGACAAGTCATCGTTCTCGGCCTGATGGCTGACGTGAGAATGTGTATACACATTCCGGGGTAACGCTGAGAAGTCATTCATCTCGGCATAAAGCCCAAGATGAGGATGTATACACATCCGAAGGTGACTCCAAGAAGTTATACATCTCGGCCTGATGGCTAAGCTAAGGATGCGTGTCCATATTCCGAGGTAAATCGGAGAAGTCGTCCATCTCGGCCTGATGGCTGAGATCAAAGTGTATACACATCCGGAGGTGACTTCGAGAAGTTATCCATCTCGGCATGATGACTAAGATCAGGATATGTGTCCATATTCCGAGGTAACTCCGCGAAGTCGTCCATCTCGGCCTGATGGCTGAGGTGACAATGCGTATACACATTGCGGGCCGACTCCGACAAGTCATCGTACTCGGCCTGATGGCTGACGTGAGAATGTGTATACACATTCCGGGGTAACGCTGAGAAGTCATTCATCTCAGCATAAAGCCCAAGATGAGGATGTATACACATCCGAAGGTGACTCCAAGAAGTTATACATCTCGGACTGATAGCTAAGCTAAGGATGTGTGTCCATATTCCGAGGTAACTCCGAGAAGTCGTCCATCTCGGCCTGATGGCTGAGATCAAAGTGTATACACATCCGGAGATGACTCATAGAAGTCATCCATCTCGGCCTGATGGGTAAGATCAGGATGTGTATACATATTCCGAGGTAACTCTGAGTAGTCATCCATCTCGGCCTGATTCTTGAGATCGAAGTGTATACACGTTCCGAGGTGACTCCGAAAAGTCATCGATCTCGGCCTGATGCCTGACGCGAGAATGAGTATACACATTCCGGGGCGACTCCGAAAAGTCATCGTTCTCGGCCTGATGGCTGAGATGAGAACGTGTATATACATTCCGGGGTAACGCTGAGAAGTCATTCATCTCAGCATAAAGCCCAAGATGAGGATGTATACACATCGGAAGGTGACTCCAAGAAGTTATACATCTCGGCCTGATAGCTAAGCTAAGGATGTGTGTCCATATTCCGAGGTAACTCCGCGATGTCGTCCATCTCGGCCTGATGGCTGAGGTGACAATGCGTATACACATTCCGAAACGACTCCAAGAAGTCACCCATCTCGGCCTGATGGCTAAGATAACAATGTGTATACACATTCCTAGGTGACCCCGAGAAGCCATCCATGTCCTCTTGATGGCTTAGATCAAAGTGTATACACATCCGGAGGTGACTCCGAGAAGTTATGCGTCTCAGCCTGATGGCTAAGATCAGGATGCGTGTCCATATTCCGAGGTAACTCCGCGAAGTCGTCCATCTCGGCCTGATGGCTGAGGTGACAATGCGTATACACATTGCGGGCCGACTCCGACAAGTCATCGTTCTCGGCCTGATGGCTGACGTGAGAATGTGTATACACCTTCCGGGGTAACGCTGAGAAGTTATTCATCTGGCATAAAGCCCAAGATGAGGATGTATACACATCCGAAGGTGACTCCAAGAAGTTATACATCTCGGCCTGATGGCTAAGCTAAGGATGTGTGTCCATATTCCGAGGTAACTCCGAGAAGTCGTCCATCTCGGCCTGATGGCTGAGATCAAAGTGTATACACATCCGGAGATGACTCCGAGAAGTTATCCATCTCGGCATGATGACTAAGATCAGGATGTGTGTCCATATTCCGAGGTAACTCCGCGAAGTCGTCCATCTCGGCCTGATGGCTGAGATCGAAGTGTATACACATCCGGAGGTGACTCCAAGCAGTTATCCATCTCGGCATGATGACTAAGATCAGGATGTGTGTCCATATTCCGAGGTAACTCCGCGAAGTCGTCCATCTCGGCCTGATGGCTGAGGTGACAATGCGTATACACATTGCGGGGTAACGCTGAGAAGTCATTCATCTGGCATAAAGCCCAAGATGAGGATGTATACACATCCGAAGGTGACTCCAAGAAGTTATACATCTCGGCCTGATGGCTAAGCTAAGGATGTGTGTCCATATTCCGAGGTAACTCCGAGAAGTCGTCCATCTCGGCCTGATGGCTGAGATCGAAGTGTATACACATCCGGAGGTGACTCCGAGCAGTTATCCATCTCGGCATGATGACTAAGATCAGGATGTGTGTCCATATTCCGAGGTAACTCCGCGAAGTCGTCCATCTCGGCCTGATGGCTGAGGTGACAATGCGTATACACATTGCGGGGTAACGCTGAGAAGTCATTCATCTGGCATAAAGCCCAAGATGAGGATGTATACACATCCGAAGGTGACTCCAAGAAGTTATACATCTCGGCCTGATGGCTAAGCTAAGGATGTGTGTCCATATTCCGAGGTAACTCCGAGAAGTCGTCCATCTCGGCCTGATGGCTGAGATCAAAGTCTATACACATCCGGAGGTGACTCCGAGAAGTTATCCATCTCGGCATGATGACTAAGATCGGGATATGTGTCCATATTCCGAGGACGCTCCGCGAAGTCGTCCATCTCGGCCTGATGGCTGAGGTGACAATGCGTATACACATTGCGGGCCGACTCCGACAAGTCATCGTTCTCGGCCTGATGGCTGACGTGAGAATGTGTATACACTTTCCGGGGTAACGCTGAGAAGTCATTCATCTGGGCATAAAGCCCAAGAAGAGGATGTATACACATCCGAAGGTGACTCCAAGAAGTTATACATCTCGGCCTGATGGCTAAGCTAAGGATGTGTGTCCATATTCCGAGGTAACTCCGAGAAGTCGTCCATCTCGGCCTGATGGCTGAGATCGAAGTGTATACACATCCGGAGGTGACTCCGAGCAGTTATCCATCTCGGCATGATGACTAAGATCAGGATGTGTGTCCATATTCCGAGGTAACTCCGCGAAGTCGTCCATCTCGGCCTGATGGCTGAGATCGAAGTGTATACACATCCGGAGGTGACTCCAAGCAGTTATCCATCTCGGCATGATGACTAAGATCAGGATGTGTGTCCATATTCCGAGGTAACTCCGCGAAGTCGTCCATCTCGGCCTGATGGCTGAGGTGACAATGCGTATACACATTGCGGGGTAACGCTGAGAAGTCATTCATCTGGCATAAAGCCCAAGATGAGGATGTATACACATCCGAAGGTGACTCCAAGAAGTTATACATCTCGGCCTGATGGCTAAGCTAAGGATGTGTGTCCATATTCCGAGGTAACTCCGAGAAGTCGTCCATCTCGGCCTGATGGCTGAGATCGAAGTGTATACACATCCGGAGGTGACTCCGAGCAGTTATCCATCTCGGCATGATGACTAAGATCAGGATGTGTGTCCATATTCCGAGGTAACTCCGCGAAGTCGTCCATCTCGGCCTGATGGCTGAGGTGACAATGCGTATACACATTGCGGGGTAACGCTGAGAAGTCATTCATCTGGCATAAAGCCCAAGATGAGGATGTATACACATCCGAAGGTGACTCCAAGAAGTTATACATCTCGGCCTGATGGCTAAGCTAAGGATGTGTGTCCATATTCCGAGGTAACTCCGAGAAGTCGTCCATCTCGGCCTGATGGCTGAGATCAAAGTCTATACACATCCGGAGGTGACTCCGAGAAGTTATCCATCTCGGCATGATGACTAAGATCGGGATATGTGTCCATATTCCGAGGACGCTCCGCGAAGTCGTCCATCTCGGCCTGATGGCTGAGGTGACAATGCGTATACACATTGCGGGCCGACTCCGACAAGTCATCGTTCTCGGCCTGATGGCTGACGTGAGAATGTGTATACACTTTCCGGGGTAACGCTGAGAAGTCATTCATCTGGGCATAAAGCCCAAGAAGAGGATGTATACACATCCGAAGGTGACTCCAAGAAGTTATACATCTCGGCCTGATGGCTAAGCTAAGGATGTGTGTCCATATTCCGAGGTAACTCCGAGAAGTCGTCCATCTCGGCCTGATGGCTGAGATCGAAGTGTATACACATCCGGAGGTGACTCCGAGCAGTTATCCATCTCGGCATGATGACTAAGATCAGGATGTGTGTCCATATTCCGAGGTAACTCCGCGAAGTCGTCCATCTCGGCCTGATGGCTGAGGTGACAATGCGTATACACATTGCGGGGTAACGCTGAGAAGTCATTCATCTGGCATAAAGCCCAAGATGAGGATGTATACACATCCGAAGGTGACTCCAAGAAGTTATACATCTCGGCCTGATGGCTAAGCTAAGGATGTGTGTCCATATTCCGAGGTAACTCCGAGAAGTCGTCCATCTCGGCCTGATGGCTGAGATGACAATGCGTAGACGCATTCCGAGGCGACTCCAAGATGTCATCCATCACGGCCTGATGGCTAAGATGACAATGTGTATACACATTCCGGGGCGACTCCGAAAGGTCATCGTTGTCGGCCTGATGGCTGACGTGAGAATGAGTATTCACATTCCGGGGCGACTCCGAAAAGTCATCGTTCTGGGCCGGATGCCTAATATGACAATGTGTATACACATTCCGGGGTGACTCTGAGAAGTCATCCATCACGGCCTGGTGGCTGATATGAGAATGTGTATACACGTCGCGGGGTGACTCCGAGAACTTATCCATCTCAGCCCGACGACTAAGATCGAAGTGTATACACATCCGGAGATAACTCATAGAAGTCATCCATCTCGGCCTGATGGCTAAGATCAGGATGTGTATACATATTCCGAGGTGACTCCGAGAAGACGGCCATCTCGGCCTGATGGCTGAGGTGACAATGCGTATACACATTCCGAAACGACTCCAAGAAGTCACCCTTCTCGGCCTGATGGCTAAGATGACAATGTCAAAACACATTCGGAGGCGACTCCAAGAAGTCACCCATCCCGGCCTAATGACCAAGATGAGGATGTGTATACACATTCCGAAGTAACTCCGAGAATTCATCCATGCCGGCTTGATGGCTGAGATCAAAGTGTAAGCACATCCGGAGGTGACTCCGAGAAGTTATACATCTCGGCCTGATGGCTGACGTGAGAATGAGTATACACATTCCGGGGCGACTCCGAAAAGGCATCGTTCTCGGCCTGATGGCTGAGATGACAATGTGTATACACATTCCGGGGTAACTCCGAGAAGACGGCCATCTCGGCCTGATGGCTGACGTGAGCATGTGTATACACATTCCGGGGTAACTCTGAGAAGTCATTCATCTCGGCATAAAGCCCAAGATGAGGATGTATACACATCCGAAGGTGACTCCAAGAAGTTATACATCTCGGCCTGATGGCTAAGCTAAGGATGCGTGTCCATATTCCGAGGTAACACCGAGAAGTCGTCCATCTCGGCCTGATGGCTGAGATCAAAGTCTATACACATCCGGAGGTGACTCCGAGAAGTTATCCATCTCGGCATGATGACTAAGATCAGGATATGTGTCTATATTCCGAGGACACTCCGCGATGTCGTCCATCTCGGCCTGATGGCTGAGGTGACAATGCGTATACACATTGCGGGCCGACTCCGACAAGTCATCGTACTCGGCCTGATGGCTGACGTGAGAATGTGTATACACATTCCGGGGTAACGCTGAGAAGTCATTCATCTCAGCATAAAGCCCAAGATGAGGATGTATACACATCCGAAGGTGACTCCAAGAAGTTATACATCTCGGCCCGATGGCTAAGCTAAGGATGTGTGTCCATATTCCGAGGTAACTCCGAGAAGTCGTCCATCTCGGCCTGATGGCTGAGATCAAAGTCTATACACATCCGGAGGTGACTCCGAGAAGTCATCCATCTCGGCATGATGACTAAGATCAGGATGTGTGTCCATATTCCGAGGTAACTCCGCGAAGTCGTCCATCTCGGCCTGATGGCTGAGGTGACAATGCGTATACACATTGCGGGCCGACTCCGACAAGTCATCGTTCTCGGCCTGATGGCTGACGTGAGAATGTGTATACACCTTCCGGGGTAACGCTGAGAAGTCATTCATCTGGCATAAAGCCCAAGATGAGGATGTATACACATCCGAAGGTGACTCCAAGAAGTTATACATCTCGGCCTGATGGCTAAGCTAAGGATGTGTGTCCATATTCCGAGGTAACTCCGAGAAGTCGTCCATCTCGGCCTGATGGCTGAGATCAAAGTGTATACACATCCGGAGATGACTCATAGAAGTCATCCATCTCGGCCTGATGGGTAAGATCAGGATGTGTATACATATTCCGAGGTAACTCTGAGTAGTCATCCATCTCGGCCTGATGGCTGAGGTGACAATGCGTATACACATTGCGGGCCGACTCCGACAAGTCATCGTTCTCGGCCTGATGGCTGACGTGAGAATGTGTATACACCTTCCGGGGTAACGCTGAGAAGTCATTCATCTGGCATAAAGCCCAAGATGAGGATGTATACACATCCGAAGGTGACTCCAAGAAGTTATACATCTCGGCCTGATGGCTAAGCTAAGGATGTGTGTCCATATTCCGAGGTAACTCCGAGAAGTCGTCCATCTCGGCCTGATGGCTGAGATCAAAGTGTATACACATCCGGAGATGACTCCGAGAAGTTCTCCATCTCGGCATGATGACTAAGATCAGGATGTGTGTCCATATTCCGAGGTAACTCCGCGAAGTCGTCCATCTCGGCCTGATGGCTGAGGTGACAATGCGTGTACACATTCCGAAACGACTCCAAGAAGTCACCCTTCTCGGCCTAATGACCAAGATGAGGATGTGTATACACATTCCGAAGTAACTCCGAGAATTCATCCATGTCGGCTTGATGGCTGAGATCAAAGTGTATGCACATCCGGAGGTGACTCCGAGAAGTTATGCATCTCGGCCTGATGGCTAAGATCAGGATGTGTGTCCATATTCCGAGGTAATTCCGAGAAGTCGTCCATCTCGGCCTGATGGCTGAGATCAAAGTGTATACACATCCGGAGGTGACTCCGAGAAGTTATCCATCTCGACATGATGACTAAGATCAGGATGTGTGTCCATATTCCGAGGTAACTCCGCGAAGTCGTCCATCTCGGCCTGATGGCTGAGGTGAAAATGCGTATACACATTGCGGGGTAACGCTGAGAAGTCATTCATCTGGCATAAAGCCCAAGATGAGGATGTATACACATCCGAAGGTGACTCCAAGAAGTTATACATCTCGGCCTGATGGCTAAGCTAAGGATGTGTGTCCATATTCCGAGGTAACTCCGAGAAGTCGTCCATCTCGGCCTGATGGCTGAGATCAAAGTCTATACACATCCGGAGGTGACTCCGAGAAGTTATCCATCTCGGCATGATGACTAAGATCGGGATATGTGTCCATATTCCGAGGACGCTCCGCGAAGTCGTCCATCTCGGCCTGATGGCTGAGGTGACAATGCGTATACACATTGCGGGCCGACTCCGACAAGTCATCGTTCTCGGCCTGATGGCTGACGTGAGAATGTGTATACACTTTCCGGGGTAACGCTGAGAAGTCATTCATCTGGGCATAAAGCCCAAGAAGAGGATGTATACACATCCGAAGGTGACTCCAAGAAGTTATACATCTCGGCCTGATGGCTAAGCTAAGGATGTGTGTCCATATTCCGAGGTAACTCCGAGAAGTCGTCCATCTCGGCCTGATGGCTGAGATCGAAGTGTATACACATCCGGAGGTGACTCCGAGCAGTTATCCATCTCGGCATGATGACTAAGATCAGGATGTGTGTCCATATTCCGAGGTAACTCCGCGAAGTCGTCCATCTCGGCCTGATGGCTGAGGTGACAATGCGTATACACATTGCGGGGTAACGCTGAGAAGTCATTCATCTGGCATAAAGCCCAAGATGAGGATGTATACACATCCGAAGGTGACTCCAAGAAGTTATACATCTCGGCCTGATGGCTAAGCTAAGGATGTGTGTCCATATTCCGAGGTAACTCCGAGAAGTCGTCCATCTCGGCCTGATGGCTGAGATGACAATGCGTAGACGCATTCCGAGGCGACTCCAAGATGTCATCCATCACGGCCTGATGGCTAAGATGACAATGTGTATACACATTCCGGGGCGACTCCGAAAGGTCATCGTTGTCGGCCTGATGGCTGACGTGAGAATGAGTATTCACATTCCGGGGCGACTCCGAAAAGTCATCGTTCTGGGCCGGATGCCTAATATGACAATGTGTATACACATTCCGGGGTGACTCTGAGAAGTCATCCATCACGGCCTGGTGGCTGATATGAGAATGTGTATACACGTCGCGGGGTGACTCCGAGAACTTATCCATCTCAGCCCGACGACTAAGATCGAAGTGTATACACATCCGGAGATGACTCATAGAAGTCATCCATCTCGGCCTGATGGCTAAGATCAGGATGTGTATACATATTCCGAGGTGACTCCGAGAAGACGGCCATCTCGGCCTGATGGCTGAGGTGACAATGCGTATACACATTCCGAAACGACTCCAAGAAGTCACCCTTCTCGGCCTGATGGCTAAGATGACAATGTCAAAACACATTCGGAGGCGACTCCAAGAAGTCACCCATCCCGGCCTAATGACCAAGATGAGGATGTGTATACACATTCCGAAGTAACTCCGAGAATTCATCCATGCCGGCTTGATGGCTGAGATCAAAGTGTAAGCACATCCGGAGGTGACTCCGAGAAGTTATACATCTCGGCCTGATGGCTGACGTGAGAATGAGTATACACATTCCGGGGCGACTCCGAAAAGGCATCGTTCTCGGCCTGATGGCTGAGATGACAATGTGTATACACATTCCGGGGTAACTCCGAGAAGACGGCCATCTCGGCCTGATGGCTGACGTGAGCATGTGTATACACATTCCGGGGTAACTCTGAGAAGTCATTCATCTCGGCATAAAGCCCAAGATGAGGATGTATACACATCCGAAGGTGACTCCAAGAAGTTATACATCTCGGCCTGATGGCTAAGCTAAGGATGCGTGTCCATATTCCGAGGTAACACCGAGAAGTCGTCCATCTCGGCCTGATGGCTGAGATCAAAGTCTATACACATCCGGAGGTGACTCCGAGAAGTTATCCATCTCGGCATGATGACTAAGATCAGGATATGTGTCTATATTCCGAGGACACTCCGCGATGTCGTCCATCTCGGCCTGATGGCTGAGGTGACAATGCGTATACACATTGCGGGCCGACTCCGACAAGTCATCGTACTCGGCCTGATGGCTGACGTGAGAATGTGTATACACATTCCGGGGTAACGCTGAGAAGTCATTCATCTCAGCATAAAGCCCAAGATGAGGATGTATACACATCCGAAGGTGACTCCAAGAAGTTATACATCTCGGCCCGATGGCTAAGCTAAGGATGTGTGTCCATATTCCGAGGTAACTCCGAGAAGTCGTCCATCTCGGCCTGATGGCTGAGATCAAAGTCTATACACATCCGGAGGTGACTCCGAGAAGTCATCCATCTCGGCATGATGACTAAGATCAGGATGTGTGTCCATATTCCGAGGTAACTCCGCGAAGTCGTCCATCTCGGCCTGATGGCTGAGGTGACAATGCGTATACACATTGCGGGCCGACTCCGACAAGTCATCGTTCTCGGCCTGATGGCTGACGTGAGAATGTGTATACACCTTCCGGGGTAACGCTGAGAAGTCATTCATCTGGCATAAAGCCCAAGATGAGGATGTATACACATCCGAAGGTGACTCCAAGAAGTTATACATCTCGGCCTGATGGCTAAGCTAAGGATGTGTGTCCATATTCCGAGGTAACTCCGAGAAGTCGTCCATCTCGGCCTGATGGCTGAGATCAAAGTGTATACACATCCGGAGATGACTCATAGAAGTCATCCATCTCGGCCTGATGGGTAAGATCAGGATGTGTGTCCATATTCCGAGGTAACTCCGCGAAGTCGTCCATCTCGGCCTGATGGCTGAGGTGACAATGCGTGTACACATTCCGAAACGACTCCAAGAAGTCACCCTTCTCGGCCTAATGACCAAGATGAGGATGTGTATACACATTCCGAAGTAACTCCGAGAATTCATCCATGTCGGCTTGATGGCTGAGATCAAAGTGTATGCACATCCGGAGGTGACTCCGAGAAGTTATGCATCTCGGCCTGATGGCTAAGATCAGGATGTGTGTCCATATTCCGAGGTAATTCCGAGAAGTCGTCCATCTCGGCCTGATGGCTGAGATCAAAGTGTATACACATCCGGAGGTGACTCCGAGAAGTTATCCATCTCGACATGATGACTAAGATCAGGATGTGTGTCCATATTCCGAGGTAACTCCGCGAAGTCGTCCATCTCGGCCTGATGGCTGAGATGAGAATGTGTATACACGTCGCCAGGTGACTCCGAGAACCTATCCATCTCAGCCCGACGACTAAGATCGAAGTGTATACACATCCGGAGATGACTCCCAGAAGTCGTCCGTCACGGCCTGATGGCTGAGATCAGAATGTGTATACATATTCCGAGGTAACTCTGAGTAGTCGTCCATCTCGGCCTGATTCTTGAGATCGAAGTGTATACACGTTCCGAGGTGACTCCAAAAAGTCATCGATCTCGGCCTGATGGCTGACGTGAGAATGAGTATACACATTCCGGGGCGACTCCGAAAAGTCATCGTTCTCGGCCTGATGGCTGAGATGAGAATGTGTATTCACATTCCGGGGTAACTCTGAGAAGTCATTCATCTCGGCATAAAGCCCAAGATGAGGATGTATACACATCCGAAGGTGACTCCAAGAAGTTATACATCTCGGCCCGATGGCTAAGCTAAGGATGTGTGTCCATATTCCGAGGTAACTCCGAGAAGTCGTCCATCTCGGCCTGATGGCTGAGATCAAAGTCTATACACATCCGGAGGTGACTCCGAGAAGTTATCCATCTCGGCATGATGACTAAGATCGGGATATGTGTCCATATTCCGAGGACGCTCCGCGAAGTCGTCCATCTCGGCCTGATGGCTGAGGTGACAATGCGTATACACATTGCGGGCCGACTCCGACAAGTCATCGTTCTCGGCCTGATGGCTGACGTGAGAATGTGTATACACATTCCGGGGTAACGCTGAGAAGTCATTCATCTGGGCATAAAGCCCAAGAAGAGGATGTATACACATCCGAAGGTGACTCCAAGAAGTTATACATCTCGGCCTGATGGCTAAGCTAAGGATGTGTGTCCATATTCCGAGGTAACTCCGAGAAGTCGTCCATCTCGGCCTGATGGCTGAGATCGAAGTGTATACACATCCGGAGGTGACTCCGAGCAGTTATCCATCTCGGCATGATGACTAAGATCAGGATGTGTGTCCATATTCCGAGGTAACTCCGCGAAGTCGTCCATCTCGGCCTGATGGCTGAGGTGACAATGCGTGTACACATTCCGAAACGACTCCAAGAAGTCACCCTTCTCGGCCTGATGGCTAAGATGACAATGTGAAAACACATTCGGAGGCGACTCCAAGAAGTCACCCATCCCGGCCTAATGACCAAGATGAGGATGTGTCTACACATTCCGAAGTAACTCCGAGAATTCATCCATGTCGGCTTGATGGCTGAGATCAAAGTGTATGCACATCCGGAGGTGACTCCGAGAAGTTATGCATCTCGGCCTGATGGCTAAGATCAGGATGTGTGTCCATATTCCGAGGTAATTCCGAGAAGTCGTCCATCTCGGCCTGATGGCTGAGATCAAAGTGTGTACACATCCGGAGGTGACTCCGAGAAGTTATGCATCTCGACATGATGACTAAGATCAGGATGTGTGTCCATATTCCGAGGTAACTCCGCGAAGTCGTCCGTCTCGGCCTGATGGCTGAGATGAGAATGTGTATACACGTCGCCAGGTGACTCCGAGAACCTATCCATCTCAGCCCGACGACTAAGATCGAAGTGTATACACATCCGGAGATGACTCCCAGAAGTCATCCGTCACGGCCTGATGGCTGAGATCAGAATGTGTATACATATTCCGAGGTAACTCTGAGTAGTCATCCATCTCGGCCTGATTCTTGAGATCGAAGTGTATACACGTTCCGAGGTGACTCCGAAAAGTCATCGATCTCGGCCTGATGGCTGACGTGAGAATGAGTATACACATTCCGGGGCGACTCCGAAAAGTCATCGTTCTCGGCCTGATGGCTGAGATGAGAATGTGTATTCACATTCCGGGGTAACTCCGAGAAGTCATTCATCTCGGCATAAAGCCCAAGATGAGGATGTATACACATCCGAAGGTGACTCCAAGAAGTTATACATCTCGGCCCGATGGCTAAGCTAAGGATGTGTGTCCATATTCCGAGGTAACTCCGCGATGTCGTCCATCTCAGCCTGATGGCTGAGGTGACAATGCGTATACACATTCCGAAACGACTCCAAGAAGTCACCCATCTCGGCCTGATGGCTAAGATAACAATGTGTATACACATTCCTAGGTGACCCCGAGAAGCCATCCATGTCCTCTTGATGGCCTAGATCAAAGTGTATACACATCCGGAGGTGACTCCGAGAAGTTATGCGTCTCAGCCTGATGGCTAAGATCAGGATGCGTGTCCATATTCCGAGGTAACTCCGCGAAGTCGTCCATCTCGGCCTGATGACTGAGGTGACAATGCGTATACACATTGCGGGCCGACTCCGACAAGTCATCGTTCTCGGCCTGATGGCTGACGTGAGAATGTGTATACACATTCCGGGGTAACGCTGAGAAGTCATTCATCTCGGCATACAGCCCAAGATGAGGATGTGTACACTTCCGAAGGTGACTCCAAGAAGTTATACATCTCGGCCTGATGGCTAAGCTAAGGATGTGTGTCCGTATTCCGAGGTAACTCCGAGAAGTCGTCCATCTCGGCCTGATGGCTGAGGTGACAATGCGTATACACATTCCGAAACGACTCCAAGAAGTCACCCATCTCGGCCTGATGGCTAAGATAACAATGTGTATACACATTCCCAGGTGACCCCGAGAAGCCATCCATGTCCTCTTGATTACTTAGATCAAAGTGTATACACATCCGGCGGTGACTCCGAGAAGTTATGCGTCTCAGCCTGATGGCTAAGATCAGGATGCGTGTCCATATTCCGAGGTAACTCCGCGAAGTCGTCCATCTCGGCCTGATGGCTGAGGTGACAATGCGTATACACATTGCGGGCCGACTCCGACAAGTCATCGTTCTCGGCCTCATGGCTGACGTGAGAATGTGTATACACATCCCGGGGTAACGCTGAGAAGTCATTCATCTCAGCATAAAGCCCAAGATGAGGATGTATACACATCCGAAGGTGACTCCAAGAAGTTATACATGTCGGCCTGATGGCTAAGCTAAGGATGTGTGTCCATATTCCGAGGTAACTCCGAGAAGTCGTCCATCTCGGCCTGATGGCTGATATCAAAGTGTATACACATCCGGAGGTGACTCCGAGAAGTTATCCATCTCGGCATGATGACTAAGATCAGGATGTGTGTCCATATTCCGAGGTAACTCCGCGAAGTCGTCCATCTCGGCCTGATGGCTGAGGTGACAATGCGTATACACATTGCGGGCTGACTCCGACAAGTCATCGTTCTCGGCCTGATGGCTGACGTGCGAATGTGTATACACATTCCGGGGTAACGCTGAGAAGTCGTTCATCTCGGCATAAAGCCCAAGATGAGGATGTATACACTTCCGAAGGTGACTCTAAGAAGTTATACATCTCGGCCTGATGGCTAAGCTAAGGATGTGTGTCCATATTCCGAGGTAATTCCGAGAAGTCGTCCGTCTCTGCCTGATGGCTAAGATGACAATGGGTATACACATTCCGAGGTAACTCCGCAAAGTCGTCCATCTCGGCCTGATGGCTGAGATGAGAATGTGTATACACGTCGCCAGGTGACTCCGAGAACCTATCCATCTCAGCCCGACGACTAAGATCGAAGTGTATACACATCCGGAGATGACTCCCCGAAGTCGTCCGTCACGGCCTGATGGCTGAGATCAGGATGTGTATACATATTCCGAGGTAACTCTGAGTAGTCATCCATCTCGGCCTGATTCTTGAGATCGAAGTGTATACACGTTCCGAGGTGACTCCGAAAAGTCATCGATCTCGGCCTGATGCCTGACGTGAGAATGAGTATACACATTCCGGGGCGACTCCGAAAAGTCATCGTTCTCGGCCTGATGGCTGAGATGAGAATGTGTATTCACATTCCGGGGTAACTCCGAGAAGTCATTCATCTCGGCATAAAGCCCAAGATGAGGATGTATACACATCCGAAGGTGACTCCAAGAAGTTATACATCTCGGCCCGATGGATAAGCTAAGGATGTGTGTCCATATTCCGAGGTAACTCCGCGATGTCGTCCATCTCGGCCTGATGGCTGAGATGAAAGTCTATACACATCCGGAGGTGACTCCGAGAAGTCATCCGTCTCGGCATGATGACTAAGATCAGGATGTGTGTCCATATTCCGAGGTAACTCCGAAATGTCGTCCATCTCGGCCTGATGGCTGAGGTGACAATGCGTATACACATTCCGAACCGACTCCAAGAAGTCACCCTTCTCGGCCTGATGGCTAAGTTGACAATGTCAAAACACATTCGGAGGCGACTCCAAGAAGTCACCCATCCCGGCCTAATGACCAAGATGAGGATGTGTATACACATTCCGAAGTAACTCCGAGAATTCATCCATGCCGGCTTGATGGCTGAGATCAAAGTGTATGCACATCCGGAGGTGACTCCGAGAAGTTATACATCTCGGCCTGATGGCTAAGATCAGGATGTGTGTCCATATTCCGAGGTAATTCCGAGAAGTCGTCCATCTCTGCCTGATGGCTAAGATGACAATGTGTATACACATTGCGAGGCGACTCCAAGAAGTCACCCGTCACGGCCTGGTGGCTGAGATGAGAATGTGTATACACGTCGCCAGGTGACTCCGAGAACCTATCCATCTCAGCCCGACGACTAAGATCGAAGTGTATACACATCCGGAGATGACTCCCAGAAGTCGTCCGTCACGGCCTGATGACTGAGATGAGAATGTGTGTACACATGCCGGGGCCGCTCCGAGAAGTTAGCAATCACGGCCTGGTGGCTGATGTGAGAATGTGCATACACGTCGCGGGGTGACTCCGAGAACTTCTCCATCTCAGCCCGACGACTAAGATCGAAGTGTATACACATCCGGAGATGACTCATAGAAGTCATCCATCTCGGCCTGATGGCTAAGATCAGGATGTGTATATATATTCGGAGGTAACTCTGAGAAGTCATCCATCTCGTCCTGATTCTTGAGATCGAAGTGTATACAGGTTCCGAGGTGACTCCGAAAACTCATTGATCTCGGCCTGATGGCTGACGTGAGAATGAGTATACACATTCCGGGGCGACTCCGAAAAGGCATCGTTCTCGGCCTGATGGCTGAGATGACAATGTGTATACACATTCCGGGGTAACTCCGAGAAGACGTCCATCCCGGCCTAATGACCAAGATGAGGATGTGTATACACATTCCGAAGTAACTCCGAGAATTCATCCATGTCGGCTTGATGGCTGAGATCAAAGTGTATGCACATCCGGAGGTGACTCCGAGAAGTTATGCATCTCGGCCTGATGGCTAAGATCAGGATGTGTGTCCATATTCCGAGGTAATTCCGAGAAGTCATCCATCTCGTCCTGATTCTTGAGATCGAAGTGTATACAGGTTCCGAGGTGACTCCGAAAAGTCATCGATCTCGGCCTGATGGCTGACGTGAGAATGAGTATACACATTCCGGGGCGACTCCGAAAAGGCATCGTTCTCGGCCTGATGGCTGAGATGACAATGTGTATACACATTCCGGGGTAACTCCGAGAAGACGTCCATCTCGGCCTGATGGCTGACGTGATAATGTGTATACACATTCCGGGGTAACTCTGAGAAGTCATTCATCTCGGCATAAAGCCCAAGATGAGGATTTATACACATCCGAAGGTGACTCCAAGAAGTTATACATCTCGGCCCGATGGCTAAGCTAAGGATGTGTGTCCATATTCCGAGGTAACTCCGAGAAGTCGTCCATCTCGGCCTGATGGCTGAGATCAAAGTCTATACACATTCGGAGGCGACTCCAAGAAGTCACCCATCCCGGCCTAATGACCAAGATGAGGATGTGTATACACATTCCGAAGTAACTCCGAGAATTCATCCATGCCGGCTTGATGGCTGAGATCAAAGTGTAAGCACATCCGGAGGTGACTCCGAGAAGTTATACATCTCGGCCTGATGGCTGACGTGAGAATGAGTATACACATTCCGGGGCGACTCCGAAAAGGCATCGTTCTCGGCCTGATGGCTGAGATGACAATGTGTATACACATTCCGGGGTAACTCCGAGAAGACGGCCATCTCGGCCTGATGGCTGACGTGAGCGTGTGTATACACATTCCGGGGTAACTCTGAGAAGTCATTCATCTCGGCATAAAGCCCAAGATGAGGATGTATACACATCCGAAGGTGACTCCAAGAAGTTATACATCTCGGCCTGGTGGCTAAGCTAAGGATGCGTGTCCATATTCCGAGGTAACACCGAGAAGTCGTCCATCTCGGCCTGATGGCTGAGATCAAAGTCTATACACATCCGGAGGTGACTCCGAGAAGTTATCCATCTCGGCATGATGGCTAAGCTAAGGATGTGTGTCCATATTCCGAGGTAACTCCGCGATGTCGTCCATCTCGGCCTGATGGCTGAGGTGACAATGCGTATACACATTCCGAAACGACTCCAAGAAGTCACCCATCTCGGCCTGATGGCTAAGATAACAATGTGTATACACATTCCCAGGTGACCCCGAGAAGCCATCCATGTCCTCTTGATGGCTTAGATCAAAGTGTATACACATCCGGAGGTGACTCCGAGAAGTTATGCGTCTCAGCCTGATGGCTAAGATCAGGATGCGTGTCCATATTCCGAGGTAACTCCGCGAAGTCGTCCATCTCGGCCAGATGGCTGAGGTGACAATGCGTATACACATTGCGGGCCGACTCCGACAAGTCATCGTTCTCGGCCTGATGGCTGACGTGAGAATGTGTATACACATTCCGGGGTAACGCTGACAAGTCATTCATCTCGGCATAAAGCCCAAGATGAGGATGTATACACATCCGAAGGTGACTCCAAGAAGTTATACATCTCGGCCTGATGGCTAAGCTAAGGATGCGTGTCCATATTCCGAGGTAAATCGGAGAAGTCGTCCATCTCGGCCTGATGGCTGAGATCAAAGTGTATACACATCCGGAGGTGACTCCGAGAAGTTATCCATCTCGACATGATGACTAAGATCAGGATGTGTGTCCATATTCCGAGGTAACTCCGCGAAGTCGTCCATCTCGGCCTGATGGCTGAGATGAGAATGTGTATACACGTCGCCAGGTGACTCCGAGAACCTATCCATCTCAGCCCGACGACTAAGATCGAAGTGTATACACATCCGGAGATGACTCCCAGAAGTCGTCCGTCACGGCCTGATGGCTGAGATCAGAATGTGTATACATATTCCGAGGTAACTCTGAGTAGTCATCCATCTCGGCCTGATTCTTGAGATCGAAGTGTATACACGTTCCGAGGTGACTCCGAAAAGTCATCGATCTCGGCCTGATGGCTGACGTGAGAATGAGTATACACATTCCGGGGCGACTCCGAAAAGTCATCGTTCTCGGCCTGATGGCTGAGATGAGAATGTGTATTCACATTCCGGGGTAACTCCGAGAAGTCATTCATCTCGGCATAAAGCCCAAGATGAGGATGTATACACATCCGAAGGTGGCTCCAAGAAGTTATACATCTCGGCCCGATGGCTAAGCTAAGGATGTGTGTCCATATTCCGAGGTAACTCCGCGATGTCGTCCATCTCGGCCTGATGGCTGAGGTGACAATGCGTATACACATTCCGAAACGACTCCAAGAAGTCACCCATCTCGGCCTGATGGCTAAGATAACAATGTGTATACACATTCCTAGGTGACCCCGAGAAGCCATCCATGTCCTCTTGATGGCTTAGATCAAAGTGTATACACATCCAGAGGTGACTCCGAGAAGTTATCCATCTCGGCATGATGACTAAGATCAGGATATGTATCCATATTCCGAGGTAACTCCGCGAAGTCGTCCATCTCGGCCTGATGGCTGAGGTGACAATGCGTATACACATTGCGGGCCGACTCCGACAAGTCATCGTTCTCGGCCTGATGGCTAAGATGACAATGTGAAAACACATTCGGAGGCGACTCCAAGAAGTCACCCATCCCGGCCTAATGACCAAGATGAGGATGTGTATACACATTCCGAAGTAACTCCGAGAATTCATCCATGTCGGCTTGATGGCTGAGATCAAAGTGTATGCACATCCGGAGGTGACTCCGAGAAGTTGTGCATCTCGGCCTGATGGCTAAGATCAGGATGTGTGTCCATATTCCGAGGTAATTCCGAGAAGTCGTCCATCTCGGCCTGATGGCTGAGATCAAAGTGTATACACATCCGGAGGTGACTCCGAGAAGTTATCCATCTCGACATGATGACTAAGATCAGGATGTGTGTCCATATTCCGAGGTAACTCCGCGAAGTCGTCCATCTCGGCCTGATGGCTGAGATGAGAATGTGTATACACGTCGCCAGGTGACTCCGAGAACCTATCCATCTCAGCCCGACGACTAAGATCGAAGTGTATACACATCCGGAGATGACTCCCAGAAGTCGTCCGTCACGGCCTGATGGCTGAGATCAGAATGTGTATACATATTCCGAGGTAACTCTGAGTAGTCATCCATCTCGGCCTGATTCTTGAGATCAAAGTGTATACACGTTCCGAGGTGACTCCGAAAAGTCATCGATCTCGGCCTGATGGCTGACGTGAGAATGAGTATACACATTCCGGGGCGACTCCGAAAAGTCATCGTTCTCGGCCTGATGGCTGAGATGAGAATGTGTATTCACATTCCGGGGTAACTCCGAGAAGTCATTCATCTCGGCATAAAGCCCAAGATGAGGATGTATACACATCCGAAGGTGACTCCAAGAAGTTATACATCTCGGCCCGATGGCTAAGCTAAGGATGTGTGTCCATATTCCGAGGTAACTCCGCGATGTCGTCCATCTCAGCCTGATGGCTGAGGTGACAATGCGTATACACATTCCGAAACGACTCCAAGAAGTCACCCATCTCGGCCTGATGGCTAAGATAACAATGTGTATACACATTCCTAGGTGACCCCGAGAAGCCATCCATGTCCTCTTGATGGCCTAGATCAAAGTGTATACACATCCGGAGGTGACTCCGAGAAGTTATGCGTCTCAGCCTGATGGCTAAGATCAGGATGCGTGTCCATATTCCGAGGTAACTCCGCGAAGTCGTCCATCTCGGCCTGATGACTGAGGTGACAATGCGTATACACATTGCGGGCCGACTCCGACAAGTCATCGTTCTCGGCCTGATGGCTGAGATGACAATGTGTATACACATTCCGGGGTAACTCCGAGAAGACGTCCATCTCGGCCTGATGGCTGAGATCAAAGTGTATACACATCCAGAGGTGACTCCGAGAAGTTATCCATCTCGGCATGATGACTAAGATCAGGATATGTATCCATATTCCGAGGTAACTCCGCGAAGTCGTCCATCTCGGCCTGATGGCTGAGGTGACAATGCGTATACACATTGCGGGCCGACTCCGACAAGTCATCGTTCTCGGCCTGATGGCTGACGTGAGAATGTGTATACACCTTCCGGGGTAACGCTGAGAAGTCATTCATCTGGTATAAAGCCCAAGATGAGGATGTATACACATCCGAAGGTGACTCCAAGAAGTTATACATCTCGGCCTGATGGCTAAGCTAAGGATGTGTGTCCATATTCCGAGGTAACTCCGAGAAGTCGTCCATCTCGGCCTGATGGCTGAGATCAAAGTGTATACACATCCGGAGATGACTCATAGAAGTCATCCATCTCGGCCTGATGGGTAAGATCAGGATGTGTATACATATTCCGAGGTAACTCTGAGTAGTCATCCATCTCGGCCTGATTCTTGAGATCGAAGTGTATACACGTTCCGAGGTGACTCCGAAAAGTCATCGATCTCGGCCTGATGCCTGACGCGAGAATGAGTATACACATTCCGGGGCGACTCCGAAAAGTCATCGTTCTCGGCCTGATGGCTGAGATGAGAATGTGTATTCACATTCCGGGGTAACTCCGAGAAGTCATTCATCTCGGCATAAAGCCCAAGATGAGGATGTATACACATCCGAAGGTGGCTCCAAGAAGTTATACATCTCGGCCCGATGGCTAAGCTAAGGATGTGTGTCCATATTCCGAGGTAACTCCGAGAAGACGTCCATCTCGGCCTGATGGCTGAGATCAAAGTGTATACACATCCAGAGGTGACTCCGAGAAGTTATCCATCTCGGCATGATGACTAAGATCAGGATATGTATCCATATTCCGAGGTAACTCCGCGAAGTCGTCCATCTCGGCCTGATGGCTGAGGTGACAATGCGTATACACATTGCGGGCCGACTCCGACAAGTCATCGTTCTCGGCCTGATGGCTGACGTGAGAATGTGTATACACCTTCCGGGGTAACGCTGAGAAGTCATTCATCTGGCATAAAGCCCAAGATGAGGATGTATACACATCCGAAGGTGACTCCAAGAAGTTATACATCTCGGCCTGATGGCTAAGCTAAGGATGTGTGTCCATATTCCGAGGTAACTCCGAGAAGTCGTCCATCTCGGCCTGATGGCTGAGATCAAAGTGTATACACATCCGGAGATGACTCATAGAAGTCATCCATCTCGGCCTGATGGGTAAGATCAGGATGTGTATACATATTCCGAGGTAACTCTGAGTAGTCATCCATCTCGGCCTGATTCTTGAGATCGAAGTGTATACACGTTCCGAGGTGACTCCGAAAAGTCATCGATCTCGGCCTGATGCCTGACGCGAGAATGAGTATACACATTCCGGGGCGACTCCGAAAAGTCATCGTTCTCGGCCTGATGGCTGAGATGAGAATGTGTATTCACATTCCGGGGTAACTCCGAGAAGTCATTCATCTCGGCATAAAGCCCAAGATGAGGATGTATACACATCCGAAGGTGGCTCCAAGAAGTTATACATCTCGGCCCGATGGCTAAGCTAAGGATGTGTGTCCATATTCCGAGGTAACTCCGCGATGTCGTCCATCTCGGCCTGATGGCTGAGGTGACAATGCGTATACACATTCCGAAACGACTCCAAGAAGTCACCCATCTCGGCCTGATGGCTAAGATAACAATGTGTATACACATTCCTAGGTGACCCCGAGAAGCCATCCATGTCCTCTTGATGGCTTAGATCAAAGTGTATACACATCCAGAGGTGACTCCGAGAAGTTATCCATCTCGGCATGATGACTAAGATCAGGATATGTATCCATATTCCGAGGTAACTCCGCGAAGTCGTCCATCTCGGCCTGATGGCTGAGGTGAGAATGTGTATACACCTTCCGGGGTAACGCTGAGAAGTCATTCATCTGGTATAAAGCCCAAGATGAGGATGTATACACATCCGAAGGTGACTCCAAGAAGTTATACATCTCGGCCTGATGGCTAAGCTAAGGATGTGTGTCCATATTCCGAGGTAACTCCGAGAAGTCGTCCATCTCGGCCTGATGGCTGAGATCAAAGTGTATACACATCCGGAGATGACTCATAGAAGTCATCCATCTCGGCCTGATGGGTAAGATCAGGATGTGTATACATATTCCGAGGCGACTCCGAAAAGTCATCGTTCTCGGCCTGATGGCTGAGGTGACAATGCGTATACACATTGCGGGCCGACTCCGACAAGTCATCGTTCTCGGCCTGATGGCTAAGATAACAATGTGTATACACATTCCTAGGTGACCCCGAGAAGCCATCCATGTCCTCTTGATGGCTTAGATCAAAGTGTATACACATCCAGAGGTGACTCCGAGAAGTTATCCATCTCGGCATGATGACTAAGATCAGGATATGTATCCATATTCCGAGGTAACTCCGCGAAGTCGTCCATCTCGGCCTGATGGCTGAGGTGACAATGCGTATACACATTGCGGGCCGACTCCGACAAGTCATCGTTCTCGGCCTGATGGCTGACGTGAGAATGTGTATACACCTTCCGGGGTAACGCTGAGAAGTCATTCATCTGGTATAAAGCCCAAGATGAGGATGTATACACATCCGAAGGTGACTCCAAGAAGTTATACATCTCGGCCTGATGGCTAAGCTAAGGATGTGTGTCCATATTCCGAGGTAACTCCGAGAAGTCGTCCATCTCGGCCTGATGGCTGAGATCAAAGTGTATACACATCCGGAGATGACTCATAGAAGTCATCCATCTCGGCCTGATGGGTAAGATCAGGATGTGTATACATATTCCGAGGTAACTCTGAGTAGTCATCCATCTCGGCCTGATTCTTGAGATCGAAGTGTATACACGTTCCGAGGTGACTCCGAAAAGTCATCGATCTCGGCCTGATGCCTGACGCGAGAATGAGTATACACATTCCGGGGCGACTCCGAAAAGTCATCGTTCTCGGCCTGATGGCTGAGATGAGAATGTGTATTCACATTCCGGGGTAACTCCGAGAAGTCATTCATCTCGGCTTAAAGCCCAAGATGAGGATGTATACACATCCGAAGGTGACTCCAAGAAGTTATACATCTCGGCCCGATGGCTAGGCTAAGGATGTGTGTCCATATTCCGAGGTAACTCCGCGATGTCGTCCATCTCGGCCTGATGGCTGAGGTGACAATGCGTATACACATTCCGAAACGACTCCAAGAAGTCACCCATCTCGGCCTGATGGCTAAGATAACAATGTGTATACACATTCCTAGGTGACCCCGAGAAGCCATCCATGTCATCTTGATGGCTTAGATCAAACTGTATACACATCCGGAGGTGACTCCGAGAAGTTATGCGTCTCAGCCTGATGGCTAAGATCAGGATGCGTGTCCATATTCCGAGGTAACTCCGCGAAGTCGTCCATCTCGGCCTGATGGCTGAGGTGACAATGCGTATACACATTGCGGGCCGACTCCGACAAGTCATCGTTCTCGGCCTCATGGCTGACGTGAGAATGTGTATACACATCCCGGGGTAACGCTGAGAAGTCATTCATCTCAGCATAAAGCCCAAGATGAGGATGTATACACATCCGAAGGTGACTCCAAGAAGTTATACATGTCGGCCTGATGGCTAAGCTAAGGATGTGTGTCCATATTCCGAGGTAACTCCGAGAAGTCGTCCATCTCGGCCTGATGGCTGAGATCGAAGTGTATACACATCCGGAGGTGACTCCGAGCAGTTATCCATCTCGGCATGATGACTAAGATCAGGATGTGTGTCCATATTCCGAGGTAACTCCGCGAAGTCGTCCATCTCGGCCTGATCGCTGAGGTGACAATGCGTATACACATTGCGGGCCGACTCCGACAAGTCGTCGTTCTCGGCCTGATGGCTGACGTGAGAATGTGTATACACCTTCCGGGGTAACGCTGAGAAGTCATTCATCTGGCATAAAGCCCAAGATGAGGATGTATACACATCCGAAGGTGACTCCAAGAAGTCATACATCTCGGCCTGATGGCTAAGCTAAGGATGTGTGTCCATATTCCGAGGTAACTCCGAGAAGTCGTCCATCTCGGCCTGATGGCTGAGATCAAAGTGTATACACATCCGGAGATGACTCATAGAAGTCATCCATCTCGGCCTGATGGGTAAGATCAGGATGTGTATACATATTCCGAGGTAACTCTGAGTAGTCATCCATCTCGGCCTGATTCTTGAGATCGAAGTGTATACACGTTCCGAGGTGACTCCGAAAAGTCATCGATCTCGGCCTGATGCCTGACGCGAGAATGAGTATACACATTCCGGGGCGACTCCGAAAAGTCATCGTTCTCGGCCTGATGGCTGAGATGAGAACGTGTATACACATTCCGGGGTAACGCTGAGAAGTCATTCATCTCAGCATAAAGCCCAAGATGAGGATGTATACACATCCGAAGGTGACTCCAAGAAGTTATACATCTCGGCCTGATAGCTAAGCTAAGGATGTGTGTCCATATTCCGAGGTAACTCCGCGATGTCGTCCATCTCGGCCTGATGGCTGAGGTGACAATGCGTATACACATTCCGAAACGACTCCAAGAAGTCACCCATCTCGGCCTGATGGCTAAGATAACAATGTGTATACACATTCCTAGGTGACCCCGAGAAGCCATCCATGTCCTCTTGATGGCTTAGATCAAAGTGTATACACATCCGGAGGTGACTCCGAGAAGTTATGCGTCTCAGCCTGATGGCTAAGATCAGGATGCGTGTCCATATTCCGAGGTAACTCCGCGAAGTCGTCCATCTCGGCCTGATGGCTGAGGTGACAATGCGTATACACATTGCGGGCCGACTCCGACAAGTCATCGTTCTCGGCCTGATGGCTGACGTGAGAATGTGTATACACCTTCCGGGGTAACGCTGAGAAGTCATTCATCTGGCATAAAGCCCAAGATGAGGATGTATACACATCCGAAGGTGACTCCAAGAAGTTATACATCTCGGCCTGATGGCTAAGCTAAGGATGTGTGTCCATATTCCGAGGTAACTCCGAGAAGTCGTCCATCTCGGCCTGATGGCTGAGATCAAAGTGTATACACATCCGGAGATGACTCCGAGAAGTTATCCATCTCGGCATGATGACTAAGATCAGGATGTGTGTCCATATTCCGAGGTAACTCCGCGAAGTCGTCCATCTCGGCCTGATGGCTGAGGTGACAATGCGTGTACACATTCCGAAACGACTCCAAGAAGTCACCCTTCTCGGCCTGATGGCTAAGATGACAATGTGAAAACACATTCGGAGGCGACTCCAAGAAGTCACCCATCCCGGCCTAATGACCAAGATGAGGATGTGTATACACATTCCGAAGTAACTCCGAGAATTCATCCATGAGGGCTTGATGGCTGAGATCAAAGTGTATGCACATCCGGAGGTGACTCCGAGAAGTTATCCATCTCGACATGATGACTAAGATCAGGATGTGTGTCCATATTCCGAGGTAACTCCGCGACGTCGTCCATCTCGGCCTGATGGCTGAGATGAGAATGTGTATACACGTCGCCAGGTGACTCCGAGAACCTATCCATCTCAGCCCGACGACTAAGATCGAAGTGTATACACATCCGGAGATGACTCCCAGAAGTCGTCCGTCACGGCCTGATGGCTGAGATCAGAATGTGTATACATATTCCGAGGTAACTCTGAGTAGTCATCCATCTCGGCCTGATTCTTGAGATCGAAGTGTATACACGTTCCGAGGTGACTCCGAAAAGTCATCGATCTCGGCCTGATGGCTGACGTGAGAATGAGTATACACATTCCGGGGCGACTCCGAAAAGTCATCGTTCTCGGCCTGATGGCTGAGATGAGAATGTGTATTCACATTCCGGGGTAACTCTGAGAAGTCATTCATCTCGGCATAAAGCCCAAGATGAGGATGTATACACATCCGAAGGTGACTCCAAGAAGTTATACATCTCGGCCCGATGGCTAAGCTAAGGATGTGTGTCCATATTCCGAGGTAACTCCGAGAAGTCGTCCATCTCGGCCTGATGGCTGAGATCAAAGTCTATACACATCCGGAGGTGACTCCGAGAAGTTATCCATCTCGGCATGATGACTAAGATCGGGATATGTGTCCATATTCCGAGGACGCTCCGCGAAGTCGTCCATCTCGGCCTGATGGCTGAGGTGACAATGCGTATACACATTGCGGGCCGACTCCGACAAGTCATCGTTCTCGGCCTGATGGCTGACGTGAGAATGTGTATACACTTTCCGGGGTAACGCTGAGAAGTCATTCATCTGGGCATAAAGCCCAAGAAGAGGATGTATACACATCCGAAGGTGACTCCAAGAAGTTATACATCTCGGCCTGATGGCTAAGCTAAGGATGTGTGTCCATATTCCGAGGTAACTCCGAGAAGTCGTCCATCTCGGCCTGATGGCTGAGATCGAAGTGTATACACATCCGGAGGTGACTCCGAGCAGTTATCCATCTCGGCATGATGACTAAGATCAGGATGTGTGTCCATATTCCGAGGTAACTCCGCGAAGTCGTCCATCTCGGCCTGATGGCTGAGGTGACAATGCGTATACACATTGCGGGGTAACGCTGAGAAGTCATTCATCTGGCATAAAGCCCAAGATGAGGATGTATACACATCCGAAGGTGACTCCAAGAAGTTATACATCTCGGCCTGATGGCTAAGCTAAGGATGTGTGTCCATATTCCGAGGTAACTCCGAGAAGTCGTCCATCTCGGCCTGATGGCTGAGATGACAATGCGTAGACGCATTCCGAGGCGACTCCAAGATGTCATCCATCACGGCCTGATGGCTAAGATGACAATGTGTATACACATTCCGGGGCGACTCCGAAAGGTCATCGTTGTCGGCCTGATGGCTGACGTGAGAATGAGTATTCACATTCCGGGGCGACTCCGAAAAGTCATCGTTCTGGGCCGGATGCCTAATATGACAATGTGTATACACATTCCGGGGTGACTCTGAGAAGTCATCCATCACGGCCTGGTGGCTGATATGAGAATGTGTATACACGTCGCGGGGTGACTCCGAGAACTTATCCATCTCAGCCCGACGACTAAGATCGAAGTGTATACACATCCGGAGATGACTCATAGAAGTCATCCATCTCGGCCTGATGGCTAAGATCAGGATGTGTATACATATTCCGAGGTGACTCCGAGAAGACGGCCATCTCGGCCTGATGGCTGAGGTGACAATGCGTATACACATTCCGAAACGACTCCAAGAAGTCACCCTTCTCGGCCTGATGGCTAAGATGACAATGTCAAAACACATTCGGAGGCGACTCCAAGAAGTCACCCATCCCGGCCTAATGACCAAGATGAGGATGTGTATACACATTCCGAAGTAACTCCGAGAATTCATCCATGCCGGCTTGATGGCTGAGATCAAAGTGTAAGCACATCCGGAGGTGACTCCGAGAAGTGATACATCTCGGCCTGATGGCTGACGTGAGAATGAGTATACACATTCCGGGGCGACTCCGAAAAGGCATCGTTCTCGGCCTGATGGCTGAGATGACAATGTGTATACACATTCCGGGGTAACTCCGAGAAGACGGCCATCTCGGCCTGATGGCTGACGTGAGCATGTGTATACACATTCCGGGGTAACTCTGAGAAGTCATTCATCTCGGCATAAAGCCCAAGATGAGGATGTATACACATCCGAAGGTGACTCCAAGAAGTTATACATCTCGGCCTGATGGCTAAGCTAAGGATGCGTGTCCATATTCCGAGGTAACACCGAGAAGTCGTCCATCTCGGCCTGATGGCTGAGATCAAAGTCTATACACATCCGGAGGTGACTCCGAGAAGTTATCCATCTCGGCATGATGACTAAGATCAGGATATGTGTCTATATTCCGAGGACACTCCGCGATGTCGTCCATCTCGGCCTGATGGCTGAGGTGACAATGCGTATACACATTGCGGGCCGACTCCGACAAGTCATCGTACTCGGCCTGATGGCTGACGTGAGAATGTGTATACACATTCCGGGGTAACGCTGAGAAGTCATTCATCTCAGCATAAAGCCCAAGATGAGGATGTATACACATCCGAAGGTGACTCCAAGAAGTTATACATCTCGGCCCGATGGCTAAGCTAAGGATGTGTGTCCATATTCCGAGGTAACTCCGAGAAGTCGTCCATCTCGGCCTGATGGCTGAGATCAAAGTCTATACACATCCGGAGGTGACTCCGAGAAGTTATCCATCTCGGCATGATGACTAAGATCAGGATATGTGTCTATATTCCGAGGACACTCCGCGATGTCGTCCATCTCGGCCTGATGGCTGAGGTGACAATGCGTATACACATTGCGGGCCGACTCCGACAAGTCATCGTACTCGGCCTGATGGCTGACGTGAGAATGTGTATACACATTCCGGGGTAACGCTGAGAAGTCATTCATCTCAGCATAAAGCCCAAGATGAGGATGTATACACATCCGAAGGTGACTCCAAGAAGTTATACATCTCGGCCCGATGGCTAAGCTAAGGATGTGTGTCCATATTCCGAGGTAACTCCGAGAAGTCGTCCATCTCGGCCTGATGGCTGAGATCAAAGTCTATACACATCCGGAGGTGACTCCGAGAAGTCATCCATCTCGGCATGATGACTAAGATCAGGATGTGTGTCCATATTCCGAGGTAACTCCGCGAAGTCGTCCATCTCGGCCTGATGGCTGAGGTGACAATGCGTATACACATTGCGGGCCGACTCCGACAAGTCATCGTTCTCGGCCTGATGGCTGACGTGAGAATGTGTATACACCTTCCGGGGTAACGCTGAGAAGTCATTCATCTGGCATAAAGCCCAAGATGAGGATGTATACACATCCGAAGGTGACTCCAAGAAGTTATACATCTCGGCCTGATGGCTAAGCTAAGGATGTGTGTCCATATTCCGAGGTAACTCCGAGAAGTCGTCCATCTCGGCCTGATGGCTGAGATCAAAGTGTATACACATCCGGAGATGACTCATAGAAGTCATCCATCTCGGCCTGATGGGTAAGATCAGGATGTGTATACATATTCCGAGGTAACTCTGAGTAGTCATCCATCTCGGCCTGATGGCTGAGGTGACAATGCGTATACACATTGCGGGCCGACTCCGACAAGTCATCGTTCTCGGCCTGATGGCTGACGTGAGAATGTGTATACACCTTCCGGGGTAACGCTGAGAAGTCATTCATCTGGCATAAAGCCCAAGATGAGGATGTATACACATCCGAAGGTGACTCCAAGAAGTTATACATCTCGGCCTGATGGCTAAGCTAAGGATGTGTGTCCATATTCCGAGGTAACTCCGAGAAGTCGTCCATCTCGGCCTGATGGCTGAGATCAAAGTGTATACACATCCGGAGATGACTCCGAGAAGTTCTCCATCTCGGCATGATGACTAAGATCAGGATGTGTGTCCATATTCCGAGGTAACTCCGCGAAGTCGTCCATCTCGGCCTGATGGCTGAGGTGACAATGCGTGTACACATTCCGAAACGACTCCAAGAAGTCACCCTTCTCGGCCTAATGACCAAGATGAGGATGTGTATACACATTCCGAAGTAACTCCGAGAATTCATCCATGTCGGCTTGATGGCTGAGATCAAAGTGTATGCACATCCGGAGGTGACTCCGAGAAGTTATGCATCTCGGCCTGATGGCTAAGATCAGGATGTGTGTCCATATTCCGAGGTAATTCCGAGAAGTCGTCCATCTCGGCCTGATGGCTGAGATCAAAGTGTATACACATCCGGAGGTGACTCCGAGAAGTTATCCATCTCGACATGATGACTAAGATCAGGATGTGTGTCCATATTCCGAGGTAACTCCGCGAAGTCGTCCATCTCGGCCTGATGGCTGAGATGAGAATGTGTATACACGTCGCCAGGTGACTCCGAGAACCTATCCATCTCAGCCCGACGACTAAATCGAAGTGTATACACATCCGGAGATGACTCCCAGAAGTCGTCCGTCACGGCCTGATGGCTGAGATCAGAATGTGTATACATATTCCGAGGTAACTCTGAGTAGTCGTCCATCTCGGCCTGATTCTTGAGATCGAAGTGTATACACGTTCCGAGGTGACTCCAAAAAGTCATCGATCTCGGCCTGATGGCTGACGTGAGAATGAGTATACACATTCCGGGGCGACTCCGAAAAGTCATCGTTCTCGGCCTGATGGCTGAGATGAGAATGTGTATTCACATTCCGGGGTAACTCTGAGAAGTCATTCATCTCGGCATAAAGCCCAAGATGAGGATGTATACACATCCGAAGGTGACTCCAAGAAGTTATACATCTCGGCCCGATGGCTAAGCTAAGGATGTGTGTCCATATTCCGAGGTAACTCCGAGAAGTCGTCCATCTCGGCCTGATGGCTGAGATCAAAGTCTATACACATCCGGAGGTGACTCCGAGAAGTTATCCATCTCGGCATGATGACTAAGATCGGGATATGTGTCCATATTCCGAGGACGCTCCGCGAAGTCGTCCATCTCGGCCTGATGGCTGAGGTGACAATGCGTATACACATTGCGGGCCGACTCCGACAAGTCATCGTTCTCGGCCTGATGGCTGACGTGAGAATGTGTATACACATTCCGGGGCAACGCTGAGAAGTCATTCATCTGGGCATAAAGCCCAAGAAGAGGATGTATACACATCCGAAGGTGACTCCAAGAAGTTATACATCTCGGCCTGATGGCTAAGCTAAGGATGTGTGTCCATATTCCGAGGTAACTCCGAGAAGTCGTCCATCTCGGCCTGATGGCTGAGATCGAAGTGTATACACATCCGGAGGTGACTCCGAGCAGTTATCCATCTCGGCATGATGACTAAGATCAGGATGTGTGTCCATATTCCGAGGTAACTCCGCGAAGTCGTCCATCTCGGCCTGATGGCTGAGGTGACAATGCGTGTACACATTCCGAAACGACTCCAAGAAGTCACCCTTCTCGGCCTGATGGCTAAGATGACAATGTGAAAACACATTCGGAGGCGACTCCAAGAAGTCACCCATCCCGGCCTAATGACCAAGATGAGGATGTGTATACACATTCCGAAGTAACTCCGAGAATTCATCCATGTCGGCTTGATGGCTGAGATCAAAGTGTATGCACATCCGGAGGTGACTCCGAGAAGTTATGCATCTCGACCTGATGGGTAAGATCAGGATGTGTGTCCATATTCCGAGGTAATTCCGAGAAGTCGTCCATCTCGGCCTGATGGCTGAGATCAAAGTGTGTACACATCCGGAGGTGACTCCGAGAAGTTATGCATCTCGACATGATGACTAAGCTAAGGATGTGTGTCCATATTCCGAGGTAACTCCGAGAAGTCGTCCATCTCGGCCTGATGGCTGAGATCAAAGTGTATACACATCCGGAGATGACTCCGAGAAGTTCTCCATCTCGGCATGATGACTAAGATCAGGATGTGTGTCCATATTCCGAGGTAACTCCGCGAAGTCGTCCATCTCGGCCTGATGGCTGAGGTGACAATGCGTGTACACATTCCGAAACGACTCCAAGAAGTCACCCTTCTCGGCCTAATGACCAAGATGAGGATGTGTATACACATTCCGAAGTAACTCCGAGAATTCATCCATGTCGGCTTGATGGCTGAGATCAAAGTGTATGCACATCCGGAGGTGACTCCGAGAAGTTATGCATCTCGGCCTGATGGCTAAGATCAGGATGTGTGTCCATATTCCGAGGTAATTCCGAGAAGTCGTCCATCTCGGCCTGATGGCTGAGATCAAAGTGTATACACATCCGGAGGTGACTCCGAGAAGTTATCCATCTCGACATGATGACTAAGATCAGGATGTGTGTCCATATTCCGAGGTAACTCCGCGAAGTCGTCCATCTCGGCCTGATGGCTGAGATGAGAATGTGTATACACGTCGCCAGGTGACTCCGAGAACCTATCCATCTCAGCCCGACGACTAAATCGAAGTGTATACACATCCGGAGATGACTCCCAGAAGTCGTCCGTCACGGCCTGATGGCTGAGATCAG
The DNA here is from genome assembly GCA_963989405.1 of Trypoxylon attenuatum. NCBI lineage: Eukaryota > Metazoa > Arthropoda > Insecta > Hymenoptera > Crabronidae > Trypoxylon > Trypoxylon attenuatum. The sequence continues at coordinate 7,330,717 of OZ022492.1, read as the reverse complement.
AATGTGTATACATATTCCGAGGTAACTCTGAGTAGTCGTCCATCTCGGCCTGATTCTTGAGATCGAAGTGTATACACGTTCCGAGGTGACTCCAAAAAGTCATCGATCTCGGCCTGATGGCTGACGTGAGAATGAGTATACACATTCCGGGGCGACTCCGAAAAGTCATCGTTCTCGGCCTGATGGCTGAGATGAGAATGTGTATTCACATTCCGGGGTAACTCTGAGAAGTCATTCATCTCGGCATAAAGCCCAAGATGAGGATGTATACACATCCGAAGGTGACTCCAAGAAGTTATACATCTCGGCCCGATGGCTAAGCTAAGGATGTGTGTCCATATTCCGAGGTAACTCCGAGAAGTCGTCCATCTCGGCCTGATGGCTGAGATCAAAGTCTATACACATCCGGAGGTGACTCCGAGAAGTTATCCATCTCGGCATGATGACTAAGATCGGGATATGTGTCCATATTCCGAGGACGCTCCGCGAAGTCGTCCATCTCGGCCTGATGGCTGAGGTGACAATGCGTATACACATTGCGGGCCGACTCCGACAAGTCATCGTTCTCGGCCTGATGGCTGACGTGAGAATGTGTATACACATTCCGGGGCAACGCTGAGAAGTCATTCATCTGGGCATAAAGCCCAAGAAGAGGATGTATACACATCCGAAGGTGACTCCAAGAAGTTATACATCTCGGCCTGATGGCTAAGCTAAGGATGTGTGTCCATATTCCGAGGTAACTCCGAGAAGTCGTCCATCTCGGCCTGATGGCTGAGATCGAAGTGTATACACATCCGGAGGTGACTCCGAGCAGTTATCCATCTCGGCATGATGACTAAGATCAGGATGTGTGTCCATATTCCGAGGTAACTCCGCGAAGTCGTCCATCTCGGCCTGATGGCTGAGGTGACAATGCGTGTACACATTCCGAAACGACTCCAAGAAGTCACCCTTCTCGGCCTGATGGCTAAGATGACAATGTGAAAACACATTCGGAGGCGACTCCAAGAAGTCACCCATCCCGGCCTAATGACCAAGATGAGGATGTGTATACACATTCCGAAGTAACTCCGAGAATTCATCCATGTCGGCTTGATGGCTGAGATCAAAGTGTATGCACATCCGGAGGTGACTCCGAGAAGTTATGCATCTCGACCTGATGGGTAAGATCAGGATGTGTGTCCATATTCCGAGGTAATTCCGAGAAGTCGTCCATCTCGGCCTGATGGCTGAGATCAAAGTGTGTACACATCCGGAGGTGACTCCGAGAAGTTATGCATCTCGACATGATGACTAAGATCAGGATGTGTGTCCATATTCCGAGGTAACTCCGCGAAGTCGTCCATCTCGGCCTGATGGCTGAGATGAGAATGTGTATACACGTCGCCAGGTGACTCCGAGAACCTATCCATCTCAGCCCGACGACTAAGATCGAAGTGTATACACATCCGGAGATGACTCCCAGAAGTCATCCGTCACGGCCTGATGGCTGAGATCAGAATGTGTATACATATTCCGAGGTAACTCTGAGTAGTCATCCATCTCGGCCTGATTCTTGAGATCGAAGTGTATACACGTTCCGAGGTGACTCCGAAAAGTCATCGATCTCGGCCTGATGGCTGACGTGAGAATGAGTATACACATTCCGGGGCGACTCCGAAAAGTCATCGTTCTCGGCCTGATGGCTGAGATGAGAATGTGTATTCACATTCCGGGGTAACTCCGAGAAGTCATTCATCTCGGCATAAAGCCCAAGATGAGGATGTATACACATCCGAAGGTGACTCCAAGAAGTTATACATCTCGGCCCGATGGCTAAGCTAAGGATGTGTGTCCATATTCCGAGGTAACTCCGCGATGTCGTCCATCTCAGCCTGATGGCTGAGGTGACAATGCGTATACACATTCCGAAACGACTCCAAGAAGTCACCCATCTCGGCCTGATGGCTAAGATAACAATGTGTATACACATTCCTAGGTGACCCCGAGAAGCCATCCATGTCCTCTTGATGGCCTAGATCAAAGTGTATACACATCCGGAGGTGACTCCGAGAAGTTATGCGTCTCAGCCTGATGGCTAAGATCAGGATGCGTGTCGATATTCCGAGGTAACTCCGCGAAGTCGTCCATCTCGGCCTGATGACTGAGGTGACAATGCGTATACACATTGCGGGCCGACTCCGACAAGTCATCGTTCTCGGCCTGATGGCTGACGTGAGAATGTGTATACACATTCCGGGGTAACGCTGAGAAGTCATTCATCTCGGCATACAGCCCAAGATGAGGATGTGTACACTTCCGAAGGTGACTCCAAGAAGTTATACATCTCGGCCTGATGGCTAAGCTAAGGATGTGTGTCCGTATTCCGAGGTAACTCCGAGAAGTCGTCCATCTCGGCCTGATGGCTGAGATCAAAGTGTATACACATCCAGAGGTGACTCCGAGAAGTTATCCATCTCGGCATGATGACTAAGATCAGGATATGTATCCATATTCCCTAGGTAACTCCGCGAAGTCGTCCATCTCGGCCTGATGGCTGAGGTGACAATGCGTATACCCATTGCGGGCCGACTCCGACAAGTCATCGTTCTCGGCCTGATGGCTAAGATAACAATGTGTATACACATTCCTAGGTGACCCCGAGAAGCCATCCATGTCCTCTTGATGGCTTAGATCAAAGTGTATACACATCCGGAGGTGACTCCGAGAAGTTATGCGTCTCAGCCTGATGGCTAAGATCAGGATGCGTGTCCATATTCCGAGGTAACTCCGCGAAGTCGTCCATCTCGGCCTGATGGCTGAGGTGACAATGCGTATACACATTGCGGGCCGACTCCGACAAGTCATCGCTCTCGGCCTCATGGCTGACGTGAGAATGTGTATACACATCCCGGGGTAACGCTGAGAAGTCATTCATCTCAGCATAAAGCCCAAGATGAGGATGTATACACATCCGAAGGTGACTCCAAGAAGTTATACATGTCGGCCTGATGGCTAAGCTAAGGATGTGTGTCCATATTCCGAGGTAACTCCAAGAAGACGTCCATCTCGGCCTGATGGCTGAGATCAAAGTGTATACACATCCAGAGGTGACTCCGAGAAGTTATCCATCTCGGCATGATGACTAAGATCAGGATATGTATCCATATTCCGAGGTAACTCCGCGAAGTCGTCCATCTCGGCCTGATGGCTGAGGTGACAATGCGTATAAACATTGCGGGCCGACTCCGACAAGTCATCGTTCTCGGCCTGATGGCTGACGTGAGAATGTGTATACACCTTCCGGGGTAACGCTGAGAAGTCATTCATCTGGCATAAAGCCCAAGATGAGGATGTATACACATCCGAAGGTGACTCCAAGAAGTTATACATCTCGGCCGGATGGCTAAGCTAAGGATGTGTGTCCATATTCCGAGGTAACTCCGAGAAGTCGTCCATCTCGGCCTGATGGCTGAGATCAAAGTGTATACACATCCGGAGATGACTCATAGAAGTCATCCATCTCGGCCTGATGGGTAAGATCAGGATGTGTATACATATTCCGAGGTAACTCTGAGTAGTCATCCATCTCGGCCTGATTCTTGAGATCGAAGTGTATACACGTTCCGAGGTGACTCCGAAAAGTCATCGATCTCGGCCTGATGCCTGACGCGAGAATGAGTATACACATTCCGGGGCGACTCCGAAAAGTCATCGTTCTCGGCCTGATGGCTGAGATGAGAATGTGTATTCACATTCCGGGGTAACTCCGAGAAGTCATTCATCTCGGCATAAAGCCCAAGATGAGGATGTATACACATCCGAAGGTGGCTCCAAGAAGTTATACATCTCGGCCCGATGGCTAAGCTAAGGATGTGTGTCCATATTCCGAGGTAACTCCGCGATGTCGTCCATCTCGGCCTGATGGCTGAGGTGACAATGCGTATACACATTCCGAAACGACTCCAAGAAGTCACCCATCTCGGCCTGATGGCTAAGATAACAATGTGTATACACATTCCTAGGTGACCCCGAGAAGCCATCCATGTCCTCTTGATGGCTTAGATCAAAGTGTATACACATCCAGAGGTGACTCCGAGAAGTTATCCATCTCGGCATGATGACTAAGATCAGGATATGTATCCATATTCCGAGGTAACTCCGCGAAGTCGTCCATCTCGGCCTGATGGCTGAGGTGACAATGCGTATACACATTGCGGGCCGACTCCGACAAGTCATCGTTCTCGGCCTGATGGCTGACGTGAGAATGTGTATACACCTTCCGGGGTAACGCTGAGAAGTCATTCATCTGGTATAAAGCCCAAGATGAGGATGTATACACATCCGAAGGTGACTCCAAGAAGTTATACATCTCGGCCTGATGGCTAAGCTAAGGATGTGTGTCCATATTCCGAGGTAACTCCGAGAAGTCGTCCATCTCGGCCTGATGGCTGAGATCAAAGTGTATACACATCCGGAGATGACTCATAGAAGTCATCCATCTCGGCCTGATGGGTAAGAACAGGATGTGTATACATATTCCGAGGTAACTCTGAGTAGTCATCCATCTCGGCCTGATTCTTGAGATCGAAGTGTATACACGTTCCGAGGTGACTCCGAAAAGTCATCGATCTCGGCCTGATGCCTGACGCGAGAATGAGTATACACATTCCGGGGCGACTCCGAAAAGTCATCGTTCTCGGCCTGATGGCTGAGATGAGAATGTGTATTCACATTCCGGGGTAACTCCGAGAAGTCATTCATCTCGGCATAGAGCCCAAGATGAGGATGTATACACATCCGAAGATGACTCCAACAAGTTATACATCTCGGCCCGATGGCTAGGCTAAGGATGTGTGTCCATATTCCGAGGTAACTCTGAGTAGTCGTCCATCTCGGCCTGATGGCTGAGGTGACAATGCGTGTACACATTCCGAAACGACTCCAAGAAGTCACCCTTCTCGGCCTGATGGCTAAGATGACAATGTGAAAACACATTCGGAGGCGACTCCAAGAAGTCACCCATCCCGGCCTAATGACCAAGATGAGGATGTGTATACACATTCCGAAGTAACTCCGAGAATTCATCCATGTCGGCTTGATGGCTGAGATCAAAGTGTATGCACATCCGGAGGTGACTCCGAGAAGTTGTGCATCTCGGCCTGATGGCTAAGATCAGGATGTGTGTCCATATTCCGAGGTAATTCCGAGAAGTCGTCCATCTCGGCCTGATGGCTGAGATCAAAGTGTATACACATCCAGAGGTGACTCCGAGAAGTTATCCATCTCGGCATGATGACTAAGATCAGGATGTGTGTCCATATTCCGAGGTAACTCCGCGAAGTCGTCCATCTCGGCCTGATGGCTGAGGTGACAATGCGTGTACACATTCCGAAACGACTCCAAGAAGTCACCCTTCTCGGCCTGATGGCTAAGATGACAATGTGAAAACACATTCGGAGGCGACTCCAAGAAGTCACCCATCCCGGCCTAATGACCAAGATGAGGATGTGTATACACATTCCGAAGTAACTCCGAGAATTCATCCATGTCGGCTTGATGGCTGAGATCAAAGTGTATGCACATCCGGAGGTGACTCCGAGAAGTTGTGCATCTCGGCCTGATGGCTAAGATCAGGATGTGTGTCCATATTCCGAGGTAATTCCGAGAAGTCGTCCATCTCGGCCTGATGGCTGAGATCAAAGTGTATACACATCCGGAGGTGACTCCGAGAAGTTATCCATCTCGACATGATGACTAAGATCAGGATGTGTGTCCATATTCCGAGGTAACTCCGCGAAGTCGTCCATCTCGGCCTGATGGCTGAGATGAGAATGTGTATACACGTCGCCAGGTGACTCCGAGAACCTATCCATCTCAGCCCGACGACTAAGATCGAAGTGTATACACATCCGGAGATGACTCCCAGAAGTCGTCCGTCACGGCCTGATGGCTGAGATCAGAATGTGTATACATATTCCGAGGTAACTCTGAGTAGTCATCCATCTCGGCCTGATTCTTGAGATCGAAGTGTATACACGTTCCGAGGTGACTCCGAAAAGTCATCGATCTCGGCCTGATGGCTGACGTGAGAATGAGTATACACATTCCGGGGCGACTCCGAAAAGTCATCGTTCTCGGCCTGATGGCTGAGATGAGAATGTGTATTCACATTCCGGGGTAACTCCGAGAAGTCATTCATCTCGGCATAAAGCCCAAGATGAGGATGTATACACATCCGAAGGTGGCTCCAAGAAGTTATACATCTCGGCCCGATGGCTAAGCTAAGGATGTGTGTCCATATTCCGAGGTAACTCCGCGATGTCGTCCATCTCGGCCTGATGGCTGAGGTGACAATGCGTATACACATTCCGAAACGACTCCAAGAAGTCACCCATCTCGGCCTGATGGCTAAGATAACAATGTGTATACACATTCCTAGGTGACCCCGAGAAGCCATCCATGTCCTCTTGATGGCTTAGATCAAAGTGTATACACATCCAGAGGTGACTCCGAGAAGTTATCCATCTCGGCATGATGACTAAGATCAGGATATGTATCCATATTCCGAGGTAACTCCGCGAAGTCGTCCATCTCGGCCTGATGGCTGAGGTGACAATGCGTATACACATTGCGGGCCGACTCCGACAAGTCATCGTTCTCGGCCTGATGGCTAAGATGACAATGTGAAAACACATTCGGAGGCGACTCCAAGAAGTCACCCATCCCGGCCTAATGACCAAGATGAGGATGTGTATACACATTCCGAAGTAACTCCGAGAATTCATCCATGTCGGCTTGATGGCTGAGATCAAAGTGTATGCACATCCGGAGGTGACTCCGAGAAGTTGTGCATCTCGGCCTGATGGCTAAGATCAGGATGTGTGTCCATATTCCGAGGTAATTCCGAGAAGTCGTCCATCTCGGCCTGATGGCTGAGATCAAAGTGTATACACATCCGGAGGTGACTCCGAGAAGTTATCCATCTCGACATGATGACTAAGATCAGGATGTGTGTCCATATTCCGAGGTAACTCCGCGAAGTCGTCCATCTCGGCGTGATGGCTGAGATGAGAATGTGTATACACGTCGCCAGGTGACTCCGAGAACCTATCCATCTCAGCCCGACGACTAAGATCGAAGTGTATACACATCCGGAGATGACTCCCAGAAGTCGTCCGTCACGGCCTGATGGCTGAGATCAGAATGTGTATACATATTCCGAGGTAACTCTGAGTAGTCATCCATCTCGGCCTGATTCTTGAGATCAAAGTGTATACACGTTCCGAGGTGACTCCGAAAAGTCATCGATCTCGGCCTGATGGCTGACGTGAGAATGAGTATACACATTCCGGGGCGACTCCGAAAAGTCATCGTTCTCGGCCTGATGGCTGAGATGAGAATGTGTATTCACATTCCGGGGTAACTCCGAGAAGTCATTCATCTCGGCATAAAGCCCAAGATGAGGATGTATACACATCCGAAGGTGACTCCAAGAAGTTATACATCTCGGCCCGATGGCTAAGCTAAGGATGTGTGTCCATATTCCGAGGTAACTCCGCGATGTCGTCCATCTCAGCCTGATGGCTGAGGTGACAATGCGTATACACATTCCGAAACGACTCCAAGAAGTCACCCATCTCGGCCTGATGGCTAAGATAACAATGTGTATACACATTCCTAGGTGACCCCGAGAAGCCATCCATGTCCTCTTGATGGCCTAGATCAAAGTGTATACACATCCGGAGGTGACTCCGAGAAGTTATGCGTCTCAGCCTGATGGCTAAGATCAGGATGCGTGTCCATATTCCGAGGTAACTCCGCGAAGTCGTCCATCTCGGCCTGATGACTGAGGTGACAATGCGTATACACATTGCGGGCCGACTCCGACAAGTCATCGTTCTCGGCCTGATGGCTGAGATGACAATGTGTATACACATTCCGGGGTAACTCCGAGAAGACGTCCATCTCGGCCTGATGGCTGAGATCAAAGTGTATACACATCCAGAGGTGACTCCGAGAAGTTATCCATCTCGGCATGATGACTAAGATCAGGATATGTATCCATATTCCGAGGTAACTCCGCGAAGTCGTCCATCTCGGCCTGATGGCTGAGGTGACAATGCGTATACACATTGCGGGCCGACTCCGACAAGTCATCGTTCTCGGCCTGATGGCTGACGTGAGAATGTGTATACACCTTCCGGGGTAACGCTGAGAAGTCATTCATCTGGTATAAAGCCCAAGATGAGGATGTATACACATCCGAAGGTGACTCCAAGAAGTTATACATCTCGGCCTGATGGCTAAGCTAAGGATGTGTGTCCATATTCCGAGGTAACTCCGAGAAGTCGTCCATCTCGGCCTGATGGCTGAGATCAAAGTGTATACACATCCGGAGATGACTCATAGAAGTCATCCATCTCGGCCTGATGGGTAAGATCAGGATGTGTATACATATTCCGAGGTAACTCTGAGTAGTCATCCATCTCGGCCTGATTCTTGAGATCGAAGTGTATACACGTTCCGAGGTGACTCCGAAAAGTCATCGATCTCGGCCTGATGCCTGACGCGAGAATGAGTATACACATTCCGGGGCGACTCCGAAAAGTCATCGTTCTCGGCCTGATGGCTGAGATGAGAATGTGTATTCACATTCCGGGGTAACTCCGAGAAGTCATTCATCTCGGCATAAAGCCCAAGATGAGGATGTATACACATCCGAAGGTGGCTCCAAGAAGTTATACATCTCGGCCCGATGGCTAAGCTAAGGATGTGTGTCCATATTCCGAGGTAACTCCGAGAAGACGTCCATCTCGGCCTGATGGCTGAGATCAAAGTGTATACACATCCAGAGGTGACTCCGAGAAGTTATCCATCTCGGCATGATGACTAAGATCAGGATATGTATCCATATTCCGAGGTAACTCCGCGAAGTCGTCCATCTCGGCCTGATGGCTGAGGTGACAATGCGTATACACATTCCGAAACGACTCCAAGAAGTCACCCATCTCGGCCTGATGGCTAAGATAACAATGTGTATACACATTCCTAGGTGACCCCGAGAAGCCATCCATGTCCTCTTGATGGCTTAGATCAAAGTGTATACACATCCAGAGGTGACTCCGAGAAGTTATCCATCTCGGCATGATGACTAAGATCAGGATATGTATCCATATTCCGAGGTAACTCCGCGAAGTCGTCCATCTCGGCCTGATGGCTGAGGTGAGAATGTGTATACACCTTCCGGGGTAACGCTGAGAAGTCATTCATCTGGTATAAAGCCCAAGATGAGGATGTATACACATCCGAAGGTGACTCCAAGAAGTTATACATCTCGGCCTGATGGCTAAGCTAAGGATGTGTGTCCATATTCCGAGGTAACTCCGAGAAGTCGTCCATCTCGGCCTGATGGCTGAGATCAAAGTGTATACACATCCGGAGATGACTCATAGAAGTCATCCATCTCGGCCTGATGGGTAAGATCAGGATGTGTATACATATTCCGAGGCGACTCCGAAAAGTCATCGTTCTCGGCCTGATGGCTGAGGTGACAATGCGTATACACATTGCGGGCCGACTCCGACAAGTCATCGTTCTCGGCCTGATGGCTAAGATAACAATGTGTATACACATTCCTAGGTGACCCCGAGAAGCCATCCATGTCCTCTTGATGGCTTAGATCAAAGTGTATACACATCCAGAGGTGACTCCGAGAAGTTATCCATCTCGGCATGATGACTAAGATCAGGATATGTATCCATATTCCGAGGTAACTCCGCGAAGTCGTCCATCTCGGCCTGATGGCTGAGGTGACAATGCGTATACACATTGCGGGCCGACTCCGACAAGTCATCGTTCTCGGCCTGATGGCTGACGTGAGAATGTGTATACACCTTCCGGGGTAACGCTGAGAAGTCATTCATCTGGTATAAAGCCCAAGATGAGGATGTATACACATCCGAAGGTGACTCCAAGAAGTTATACATCTCGGCCTGATGGCTAAGCTAAGGATGTGTGTCCATATTCCGAGGTAACTCCGAGAAGTCGTCCATCTCGGCCTGATGGCTGAGATCAAAGTGTATACACATCCGGAGATGACTCATAGAAGTCATCCATCTCGGCCTGATGGGTAAGATCAGGATGTGTATACATATTCCGAGGTAACTCTGAGTAGTCATCCATCTCGGCCTGATTCTTGAGATCGAAGTGTATACACGTTCCGAGGTGACTCCGAAAAGTCATCGATCTCGGCCTGATGCCTGACGCGAGAATGAGTATACACATTCCGGGGCGACTCCGAAAAGTCATCGTTCTCGGCCTGATGGCTGAGATGAGAATGTGTATTCACATTCCGGGGTAACTCCGAGAAGTCATTCATCTCGGCATAAAGCCCAAGATGAGGATGTATACACATCCGAAGGTGACTCCAAGAAGTTATACATCTCGGCCCGATGGCTAGGCTAAGGATGTGTGTCCATATTCCGAGGTAACTCCGCGATGTCGTCCATCTCGGCCTGATGGCTGAGGTGACAATGCGTATACACATTCCGAAACGACTCCAAGAAGTCACCCATCTCGGCCTGATGGCTAAGATAACAATGTGTATACACATTCCTAGGTGACCCCGAGAAGCCATCCATGTCATCTTGATGGCTTAGATCAAAGTGTATACACATCCGGAGGTGACTCCGAGAAGTTATGCGTCTCAGCCTGATGGCTAAGATCAGGATGCGTGTCCATATTCCGAGGTAACTCCGCGAAGTCGTCCATCTCGGCCTGATGGCTGAGGTGACAATGCGTATACACATTGCGGGCCGACTCCGACAAGTCATCGTTCTCGGCCTCATGGCTGACGTGAGAATGTGTATACACATCCCGGGGTAACGCTGAGAAGTCATTCATCTCAGCATAAAGCCCAAGATGAGGATGTATACACATCCGAAGGTGACTCCAAGAAGTTATACATGTCGGCCTGATGGCTAAGCTAAGGATGTGTGTCCATATTCCGAGGTAACTCCGAGAAGTCGTCCATCTCGGCCTGATGGCTGATATCAAAGTGTATACACATCCGGAGATGACTCCCAGAAGTCGTCCATCACGGCCTGATGGCTAAGATGACAATGTGAAAACACATTCGGAGGCGTCTCCAAGAAGTCACCCATCCCGGCCTAATGACCAAGATGAGGATGTGTATACACATTCCGAAGTAACTCCGAGAATTCATCCATGTCGGCTTGATGGCTGAGATCAAAGTGTATGCACATCCGGAGGTGACTCCGAGAAGTTGTGCATCTCGGCCTGATGGCTAAGATCAGGATGTGTGTCCATATTCCGAGGTAATTCCGAGAAGTCGTCCATCTCGGCCTGATGGCTGAGATCAAAGTGTATACACATCCAGAGGTGACTCCGAGAAGTTATCCATCTCGGCATGATGACTAAGATCAGGATGTGTGTCCATATTCCGAGGTAACTCCGCGAAGTCGTCCATCTCGGCCTGATGGCTGAGGTGACAATGCGTGTACACATTCCGAAACGACTCCAAGAAGTCACCCTTCTCGGCCTGATGGCTAAGATGACAATGTGAAAACACATTCGGAGGCGACTCCAAGAAGTCACCCATCCCGGCCTAATGACCAAGATGAGGATGTGTATACACATTCCGAAGTAACTCCGAGAATTCATCCATGTCGGCTTGATGGCTGAGATCAAAGTGTATGCACATCCGGAGGTGACTCCGAGAAGTTGTGCATCTCGGCCTGATGGCTAAGATCAGGATGTGTGTCCATATTCCGAGGTAATTCCGAGAAGTCGTCCATCTCGGCCTGATGGCTGAGATCAAAGTGTATACACATCCGGAGGTGACTCCGAGAAGTTATCCATCTCGACATGATGACTAAGATCAGGATGTGTGTCCATATTCCGAGGTAACTCCGCGAAGTCGTCCATCTCGGCCTGATGGCTGAGATGAGAATGTGTATACACGTCGCCAGGTGACTCCGAGAACCTATCCATCTCAGCCCGACGACTAAGATCGAAGTGTATACACATCCGGAGATGACTCCCAGAAGTCGTCCGTCACGGCCTGATGGCTGAGATCAGAATGTGTATACATATTCCGAGGTAACTCTGAGTAGTCATCCATCTCGGCCTGATTCTTGAGATCGAAGTGTATGCACGTTCCGAGGTGACTCCGAAAAGTCATCGATCTCGGCCTGATGGCTGACGTGAGAATGAGTATACACATTCCGGGGCGACTCCGAAAAGTCATCGTTCTCGGCCTGATGGCTGAGATGAGAATGTGTATTCACATTCCGGGGTAACTCCGAGAAGTCATTCATCTCGGCATAAAGCCCAAGATGAGGATGTATACACATCCGAAGGTGACTCCAAGAAGTTATACATCTCGGCCCGATGGCTAAGCTAAGGATGTGTGTCCATATTCCGAGGTAACTCCGCGATGTCGTCCATCTCAGCCTGATGGCTGAGGTGACAATGCGTATACACATTCCGAAACGACTCCAAGAAGTCACCCATCTCGGCCTGATGGCTAAGATAACAATGTGTATACACATTCCTAGGTGACCCCGAGAAGCCATCCATGTCCTCTTGATGGCCTAGATCAAAGTGTATACACATCCGGAGGTGACTCCGAGAAGTTATGCGTCTCAGCCTGATGGCTAAGATCAGGATGCGTGTCCATATTCCGAGGTAACTCCGTGAAGTCGTCCATCTCGGCCTGATGACTGAGGTGACAATGCGTATACACATTGCGGGCTGACTCCGACAAGTCATCGTTCTCGGCCTGATGGCTGACGTACGAATGTGTATACACATTCCGGGGTAACGGTGAGAAGTCGTTCATCTCGGCATAAAGCCCAAGATGAGGATGTATACACTTCCGAAGGTGACTCTAAGAAGTTATACATCTCGGCCTGATGGCTAAGCTAAGGGTGTGTGTCCATATTCCGAGGTAATTCCGAGAAGTCGTCCATCTCTGCCTGATGGCTAAGATGACAATGGGTATACACATTCCGAGGTAACTCCGCAAAGTCGTCCATCTCGGCCTGATGGCTGAGATGAGAATGTGTATACACGTCGCCAGGTGACTCCGAGAACCTATCCATCTCAGCCCGACGACTAAGATCGAAGTGTATACACATCCGGAGATGACTCCCCGAAGTCGTCCGTCACGGCCTGATGGCTGAGATCAGGATGTGTATACATATTCCGAGGTAACTCTGAGTAGTCATCCATCTCGGCCTGATTCTTGAGATCGAAGTGTATACACGTTCCGAGGTGACTCCGAAAAGTCATCGATCTCGGCCTGATGCCTGACGTGAGAATGAGTATACACATTCCGGGGCGACTCCGAAAAGTCATCGTTCTCGGCCTGATGGCTGAGATGAGAATGTGTATTCACATTCCGGACTCCGAGAAGTCATTCATCTCGGCATAAAGCCCAAGATGGGGATGTATACACATCCGAAGGTGACTCCAAGAAGTTATACATCTCGGCCCGATGGCTAAGCTAAGGATGTGTGTCCATATTCCGAGGTAACTCCGCGATGTCGTCCATCTCGGCCTGATGGCTGAGATCAAAGTCTATACACATCCGGAGGTGACTCCGAGAAGTCATCCGTCTCGGCATGATGACTAAGATCAGGATGTGTGTCCATATTCCGAGGTAACTCCGAAATGTCGTCCATCTCGGCCTGATGGCTGAGGTGACAATGCGTATACACATTCCGAACCGACTCCAAGAAGTCACCCTTCTCGGCCTGATGGCTAAGATGACAATGTCAAAACACATTCGGAGGCGACTCCAAGACGTCACCCATCCCGGCCTAATGACCAAGATGAGGATGTGTATACACATTCCGAAGTAACTCCGAGAATTCATCCATGCCGGCTTGATGGCTGAGATCAAAGTGTAAGCACATCCGGAGGTGACTCCGAGAAGTTATACATCTCGGCCTGATGGCTAAGATCAGGATGTGTGTCCATATTCCGAGGTAATTCCGAGAAGTCGTCCATCTCTGCCTGATGGCTAAGATGACAATGTGTATACACATTGCGAGGCGACTCCAGGAAGTCACCCGTCACGGCCTGGTGGCTGAGATGAGAATGTGTATACACGTCGCCAGGTGACTCCGAGAACCTATCCATCTCAGCCCGACGACTAAGATCGAAGTGTATACACATCCGGAGATGACTCCCAGAAGTCGTCCGTCACGGCCTGATGACTGAGATGAGAATGTGTGTACACATGCCGGGGCCGCTCCGAGAAGTTATCCATCACGGCCTGGTGGCTGATGTGAGAATGTGCATACACGTCGCGGGGTGACTCCGAGAACTTCTCCATCTCAGCCCGACGACTAAGATCGAAGTGTATACACATCCGGAGATGACTCACAGAAGTCATCCATCTCGGCCTGATGGCTAAGATCAGGATGTGTATACATATTCGGAGGTAACTCTGAGAAGTCATCCATCTCGTCCTGATTCTTGAGATCGAAGTGTATACAGGTTCCGAGGTGACTCCGAAAAGTCATCGATCTCGGCCTGATGGCTGACGTGAGAATGAGTATACACATTCCGGGGCGACTCCGAAAAGGCATCGTTCTCGGCCTGATGGCTGAGATGACAATGTGTATACACATTCCGGGGTAACTCCGAGAAGACGTCCATCTCGGCCTGATGGCTGACGTGAGAATGTGTATACACATTCCGGGGTAACTCTGAGAAGTCATTCATCTCGGCATAAAGCCCAAGATGAGGATGTATACACATCCGAAGGTGACTCCAAGAAGTTATACATCTCGGCCCGATGGCTAAGCTAAGGATGTGTGTCCATATTCCGAGGTAACTCCGAGAAGTCGTCCATCTCGGCCTGATGGCTGAGATCAAAGTCTATACACATCCGGAGGTGACTCCGAGAAGTTATCCATCTCGGCATGATGACTAAGATCGGGATATGTGTCCATATTCCGAGGACGCTCCGCGAAGTCGTCCATCTCGGCCTGATGGCTGAGGTGACAATGCGTATACACATTGCGGGCCGACTCCGACAAGTCATCGTTCTCGGCCTGATGGCTGACGTGAGAATGTGTATACACATTCCGGGGTAACGCTGAGAAGTCATTCATCTGGGCATAAAGCCCAAGATGAGGATGTATACACATCCGAAGGTGACTTCAAGAAGTTATACATCTCGGCCTGGTGGCTAAGCTAAGGATGTGTGTCCATATTCCGAGGTAACTCCGAGAAGTCGTCCATCTCGGCCTGATGGCTGAGATCGAAGTGTATACACATCCGGAGGTGACTCCGAGCAGTTATCCATCTCGGCATGATGACTAAGATCAGGATGTGTGTCCATATTCCGAGGTAACTCCGCGAAGTCGTCCATCTCGGCCTGATGGCTGAGGTGACAATGCGTATACACATTGCGGGCCGACTCCGACAAGTCATCGTTCTCGGCCTGATGGCTGACGTGAGAATGTGTATACACCTTCCGGGGTAACGCTGAGAAGTCATTCATCTGGCATAAAGTCCAAGATGAGGATGTATACACATCCGAAGGTGACTCCGAGAAGTTATCCATCTCGGCATGATGACTAAGATCAGGATGTACTTCGGAATGTGTATACACGTCGCGAGGTGACTCTGAGAACTTATCCATCTCAGCCCGACGACTAAGACCGAAGTGTATACACATTCGGAGATGACTCCCAGAAGTCGTCCGTCACGGCCTGATGGCTGAGATCAGAATGTGTATACATATTCCGAGGTAACTCTGAGTAGTCATCCATCTCGGCCTGATTCTTGAGATCGAAGTGTATACACGTTCCGAGGTGACTCCGAAAAGTCATCGTTCTCGGCCTGATGGCTGAGATGAGAATGTGTATTCACATTCCGGGGTAACTCCGAGAAGTCATTCATCTCGGCATAAAGCCCAAGATGAGGATGTATACACATCCGAAGGTGACTCCAAGAAGTTATACATCTCGGCCCGATGGCTAAGCTAAGGATGTGTGTCCATATTCCGAGGTAACTCCGCGATGTCGTCCATCTCAGCCTGATGGCTGAGGTGACAATGCGTATACACATTCCGAAACGACTCCAAGAAGTCACCCATCTCGGCCTGATGGCTAAGATAACAATGTGTATACACATTCCTAGGTGACCCCGAGAAGCCATCCATGTCCTCTTGATGGCCTAGATCAAAGTGTATACACATCCGGAGGTGACTCCGAGAAGTTATGCGTCTCAGCCTGATGGCTAAGATCAGGATGCGTGTCCATATTCCGAGGTAACTCCGCGAAGTCGTCCATCTCGGCCTGATGACTGAGGTGACAATGCGTATACACATTGCGGGCCGACTCCGACAAGTCATCGTTCTCGGCCTGATGGCTGAGATGACAATGTGTATACACATTCCGGGGTAACTCCGAGAAGACGTCCATCTCGGCCTGATGGCTGAGATCAAAGTGTATACACATCCAGAGGTGACTCCGAGAAGCTATCCATCTCGGCATGATGACTAAGATCAGGATATGTATCCATATTCCGAGGTAACTCCGCGAAGTCGTCCATCTCGGCCTCATGGCTGAGGTGACAATGCGTATACACATTGCGGGCCGACTCCGACAAGTCATCGTTCTCGGCCTGATGGCTGACGTGAGAATGTGTATACACCTTCCGGGGTAACGCTGAGAAGTCATTCATCTGGCATAAAGCCCAAGATGAGGATGTATACACATCCGAAGGTGACTCCAAGAAGTTATACATCTCGGCCTGATGGCTAAGCTAAGGATGTGTGTCCATATTCCGAGGTAACTCCGAGAAGTCGTCCATCTCGGCCTGATGGCTGAGATCAAAGTGTATACACATCCGGAGATGACTCATAGAAGTCATCCATCTCGGCCTGATGGGTAAGATCAGGATGTGTATACATATTCCGAGGTAACTCTGAGTAGTCATCCATCTCGGCCTGATTCTTGAGATCGAAGTGTATACACGTTCCGAGGTGACTCCGAAAAGTCATCGATCTCGGCCTGATGCCTGACGCGAGAATGAGTATACACATTCCGGGGCGACTCCGAAAAGTCATCGTTCTCGGCCTGATGGCTGAGATGAGAATGTGTATTCACATTCCGGGGTAACTCCGAGAAGTCATTCATCTCGGCATAAAGCCCAAGATGAGGATGTATACACATCCGAAGGTGACTCCAAGAAGTTATACATCTCGGCCCGATGGCTAAGCTAAGGATGTGTGTCCATATTCCGAGGTAACTCTGAGTAGTCATCCATCTCGGCCTGATTCTTGAGATCGAAGTGTATACACGTTCCGAGGTGACTCCGAAAAGTCATCGATCTCGGCCTGATGCCTGACGCGAGAATGAGTATACACATTCCGGGGCGACTCCGAAAAGTCATCGTTCTCGGCCTGATGGCTGAGATGAGAATGTGTATTCACATTCCGGGGTAACTCCGAGAAGTCATTCATCTCGGCATAAAGCCCAAGATGAGGATGTATACACATCCGAAGGTGACTCCAAGAAGTTATACATCTCGGCCCGATGGCTAAGCTAAGGATGTGTGTCCATATTCCGAGGTAACTCCGCGAAGTCGTCCATCTCGGCCTGATGGCTGAGGTGACAATGCGTATACACATTGCGGGCCGACTCCGACAAGTCATCGCTCTCGGCCTCATGGCTGACGTGAGAATGTGTATAAACATCCCGGGGTAACGCTGAGAAGTCATTCATCTCAGCATAAAGCCCAAGATGAGGATGTATACACATCCGAAGGTGACTCCAAGAAGTTATACATGTCGGCCTGATGGCTAAGCTAAGGATATGTGTCCATATTCCGAGGTAACTCCGAGAAGTCGTCCATCTCGGCCTGATGGCTGATATCAAAGTGTATACACATCCGGAGGTGACTCCGAGAAGTTATCCATCTCGGCATGATGACTAAGATCAGGATGTGTGTCCATATTCCGAGGTAACTCCGCGAAGTCGTCCATCTCGGCCTGATGGCTGAGGTGACAATGCGTATACACATTGCGGGCTGACTCCGACAAGTCATCGTTCTCGGCCTGATGGCTGACGTACGAATGTGTATACACATTCCGGGGTAACGGTGAGAAGTCGTTCATCTCGGCATAAAGCCCAAGATGAGGATGTATACACTTCCGAAGGTGACTCTAAGAAGTTATACATCTCGGCCTGATGGCTAAGCTAAGGATGTGTGTCCATATTCCGAGGTAATTCCGAGAAGTCGTCCATCTCAGCCTGACGACTAAGATCGAAGTGTATACACATCCGGAGATGAATCCCCGAAGTCGTCCGTCACGGCCTGATGGCTGAGATCAGGATGTGTATACATATTCCGAGGTAACTCTGAGTAGTCATCCATCTCGGCCTGATTCTTGAGATCGAAGTGTATACACGTTCCGAGGTGACTCCGAAAAGTCATCGATCTCGGCCTGATGCCTGACGTGAGAATGAGTATACACATTCCGGGGCGACTCCGAAAAGTCATCGTTCTCGGCCTGATGGCTGAGATGAGAATGTGTATTCACATTCCGGACACCGAGAAGTCATTCATCTCGGCATAAAGCCCAAGATGGGGATGTATACACATCCGAAGGTGACTCCAAGAAGTTATACATCTCGGCCCGATGGCTAAGCTAAGGATGTGTGTCCATATTCCGAGGTAACTCCGCGATGTCGTCCATCTCGGCCTGATGGCTGAGATCAAAGTCTATACACATCCGGAGGTGACTCCGAGAAGTCATCCGTCTCGGCATGATGACTAAGATCAGGATGTGTGTCCATATTCCGAGGTAACTCCGAAATGTCGTCCATCTCGGCCTGATGGCTGAGGTGACAATGCGTATACACATTCCGAACCGACTCCAAGAAGTCACCCTTCTCGGCCTGATGGCTAAGATGACAATGTCAAAACACATTCGGAGGCGACTCCAAGACGTCACCCATCCCGGCCTAATGACCAAGATGAGGATGTGTATACACATTCCGAAGTAACTCCGAGAATTCATCCATGCCGGCTTGATGGCTGAGATCAAAGTGTAAGCACATCCGGAGGTGACTCCGAGAAGTCGTCCATCTCTGCCTGATGGCTAAGATGACAATGTGTATACACATTGCGAGGCGACTCCAAGAAGTCACCCGTCACGGCCTGGTGGCTGAGATGAGAATGTGTATACACGTCGCCAGGTGACTCCGAGAACCTATCCATCTCAGCCCGACGACTAAGATCGAAGTGTATACACATCCGGAGATGACTCCCAGAAGTCGTCCGTCACGGCCTGATGACTGAGATGAGAATGTGTGTACACATGC
Organism: Trypoxylon attenuatum; assembly: GCA_963989405.1. Taxonomy (NCBI): domain Eukaryota; kingdom Metazoa; phylum Arthropoda; class Insecta; order Hymenoptera; family Crabronidae; genus Trypoxylon; species Trypoxylon attenuatum. Next base: position 7,311,362 of record OZ022492.1, on the reverse strand, counting down.
CGGGGCCGCTCCGAGAAGTTATCCATCACGGCCTGGTGGCTGATGTGAGAATGTGCATACACGTCGCGGGGTGACTCCGAGAACTTCTCCATCTCAGCCCGACGACTAAGATCGAAGTGTATACACATCAGGAGATGACTCACAGAAGTCATCCATCTCGGCCTGATGGCTAAGATCAGGATGTGTATACATATTCGGAGGTAACTCTGAGAAGTCATCCATCTCGTCCTGATTCTTGAGATCGAAGTGTATACAGGTTCCGAGGTGACTCCGAAAAGTCATCGATCTCGGCCTGATGGCTGACGTGAGAATGAGTATACACATTCCGGGGCGACTCCGAAAAGGCATCGTTCTCGGCCTGATGGCTGAGATGACAATGTGTATACACATTCCGGGGTAACTCCGAGAAGACGTCCATCTCGGCCTGATGGCTGACGTGAGAATGTGTATACACATTCCGGGGTAACTCTGAGAAGTCATTCATCTCGGCATAAAGCCCAAGATGAGGATGTATACACATCCGAAGGTGACTCCAAGAAGTTATACATCTCGGCCCGATGGCTAAGCTAAGGATGTGTGTCCATATTCCGAGGTAACTCCGAGAAGTCGTCCATCTCGGCCTGATGGCTGAGATCAAAGTCTATACACATCCGGAGGTGACTCCGAGAAGTTATCCATCTCGGCATGATGACTAAGATCGGGATATGTGTCCATATTCCGAGGACGCTCCGCGAAGTCGTCCATCTCGGCCTGATGGCTGAGGTGACAATGCGTATACACATTGCGGGCCGACTCCGACAAGTCATCGTTCTCGGCCTGATGGCTGACGTGAGAATGTGTATACACATTCCGGGGTAACGCTGAGAAGTCATTCATCTGGGCATAAAGCCCAAGATGAGGATGTATACACATCCGAAGGTGACTCCAAGAAGTTATACATCTCGGCCTGGTGGCTAAGCTAAGGATGTGTGTCCATATTCCGAGGTAACTCCGAGAAGCCGTCCATCTCGGCCTGATGGCTGAGATCGAAGTGTATACACATCCGGAGGTGACTCCGAGCAGTTATCCATCTCGGCATGATGACTAAGATCAGGATGTGTGTCCATATTCCGAGGAAACTCCGCGAAGTCGTCCATCTCGGCCTGATGGCTGAGGTGACAATGCGTATACACATTGCGGGCCGACTCCGACAAGTCATCGTTCTCGGCCTGATGGCTGACGTGAGAATGTGTATACACCTTCCGGGGTAACGCTGAGAAGTCATTCATCTGGCATAAAGTCCAAGATGAGGATGTATACACATCCGAAGGTGACTCCGAGAAGTTATCCATCTCGGCATGATGACTAAGATCAGGATGTACTTCGGAATGTGTATACACGTCGCGAGGTGACTCTGAGAACTTATCCATCTCAGCCCGACGACTAAGACCGAAGTGTATACACATTCGGAGGTGACTCCGAGAAGTCGTCCATCTCGGCCTGATGGCTGAGATGACAATGTGTATACACATTCCGGGGTAACTCCGAGAAGTCATCCATGTTGGCTTGATGGCTGAGATCAAAGTGTATACACATTCGGAGTTGACTCCGAGAAGTCGTCCATCTCGGCCTGAAGGCTGAGATGACAATCCGTATACACATGCCGAGGGGACTCCAACACGTCATCCATCACGGCGTGGTGGCTGAGATGAGAATGTGTATACACGTCGCCAGGTGACTCCGAGAACCTATCCATTTCAGCCCGACGACTAAGATCGAAGTGTATACACATCCGGAGATGACTCCCAGAAGTCATCCGTCACGGCCTGATGGCTAAGATGACAAAGTGTATACACATTCCGGGGCGACTCCGAAAAGTCATCGTTCTCGGCCTGATGGCTGACGTGAGAATGAGTATTCACATTCCGGGGCGACTCGGAAAAGTCATCGTTCTCGGCCTGATGGCTGAGATGAGAATGTGTATTCACATTCCGGGGTAACTCCGAGAAGTCATTCATCTCGGCATAAAGCCCAAGAAGAGGATGTATACACATCCGAAGGTGACTCGAAGAAGTTATACATCTCGGCCCGATGGCTAGGCTAAGGATGTGTGTCCATATTCCGAGGTAACTCCGCGATGGCGTCCATCTCGGCCTGATGGCTGAGGTGACAATGCGTACACACATTCCGAAACGACTCCAAGAAGTCACCCATCTCGGCCTGATGGCTAAGATAACAATGTGTATACACATTCCTAGGTGACCCCGAGAAGCCATCCATGTCCTCTTGATGGCTTAGATCAAAGTGTATACACATCCGAAGGTGACTCCGAGAAGTTATGCGTCTCAGCCTGATGGCTAAGATCAGGATGCGTGTCCATATTCCGAGGTAACTCCGCGAAGTCGTCCATCTCGGCCTGATGGCTGAGGTGACAATGCGTATACACATTGCGGGCCGACTCCGACAAGTCATCGTTCTCGGCCTCATGGCTGACGTGAGAATGTGTATACACATCCCGGGGTAACGCTGAGAAGTCATTCATCTCAGCATAAAGCCCAAGATGAGGATGTATACACATCCGAAGGTGACTCCAAGAAGTTATACATGTCGGCCTGATGGCTAAGCTAAGGATGTGTGTCCATATTCCGAGGTAACTCCGAGAAGTCGTCCATCTCGGCCTGATGGCTGATATCAAAGTGTATACACATCCGGAGATGACTCCCAGAAGTCGTCCATCACGGCCTGATGGCTGAGATCAGAATGTGTATACATATTCCGAGGTAACTCTGAGTAGTCGTCCATCTCGGCCTGATGGCTGAGGTGACAATGCGTGTACACATTCCGAAACGACTCCAAGAAGTCACCCTTCTCGGCCTGATGGCTAAGATGACAATGTGAAAACACATTCGGAGGCGACTCCAAGAAGTCACCCATCCCGGCCTAATGACCAAGATGAGGATGTGTATACACATTCCGAAGTAACTCCGAGAATTCATCCATGTCGGCTTGATGGCTGAGATCAAAGTGTATGCACATCCGGAGGTGACTCCGAGAAGTTGTGCATCTCGGCCTGATGGCTAAGATCAGGATGTGTGTCCATATTCCGAGGTAATTCCGAGAAGTCGTCCATCTCGGCCTGATGGCTGAGATCAAAGTGTATACACATCCAGAGGTGACTCCGAGAAGTTATCCATCTCGGCATGATGACTAAGATCAGGATGTGTGTCCATATTCCGAGGTAACTCCGCGAAGTCGTCCATCTCGGCCTGATGGCTGAGGTGACAATGCGTGTACACATTCCGAAACGACTCCAAGAAGTCACCCTTCTCGGCCTGATGGCTAAGATGACAATGTGAAAACACATTCGGAGGCGACTCCAAGAAGTCACCCATCCCGGCCTAATGACCAAGATGAGGATGTGTATACACATTCCGAAGTAACTCCGAGAATTCATCCATGTCGGCTTGATGGCTGAGATCAAAGTGTATGCACATCCGGAGGTGACTCCGAGAAGTTGTGCATCTCGGCCTGATGGCTAAGATCAGGATGTGTGTCCATATTCCGAGGTAATTCCGAGAAGTCGTCCATCTCGGCCTGATGGCTGAGATCAAAGTGTATACACATCCGGAGGTGACTCCGAGAAGTTATCCATCTCGACATGATGACTAAGATCAGGATGTGTGTCCATATTCCGAGGTAACTCCGCGAAGTCGTCCATCTCGGCCTGATGGCTGAGATGAGAATGTGTATACACGTCGCCAGGTGACTCCGAGAACCTATCCATCTCAGCCCGACGACTAAGATCGAAGTGTATACACATCCGGAGATGACTCCCAGAAGTCGTCCGTCACGGCCTGATGGCTGAGATCAGAATGTGTATACATATTCCGAGGTAACTCTGAGTAGTCATCCATCTCGGCCTGATTCTTGAGATCGAAGTGTATACACGTTCCGAGGTGACTCCGAAAAGTCATCGATCTCGGCCTGATGGCTGACGTGAGAATGAGTATACACATTCCGGGGCGACTCCGAAAAGTCATCGTTCTCGGCCTGATGGCTGAGATGAGAATGTGTATTCACATTCCGGGGTAACTCCGAGAAGTCATTCATCTCGGCATAAAGCCCAAGATGAGGATGTATACACATCCGAAGGTGACTCCAAGAAGTTATACATCTCGGCCCGATGGCTAAGCTAAGGATGTGTGTCCATATTCCGAGGTAACTCCGCGATGTCGTCCATCTCAGCCTGATGGCTGAGGTGACAATGCGTATACACATTCCGAAACGACTCCAAGAAGTCACCCATCTCGGCCTGATGGCTAAGATAACAATGTGTATACACATTCCTAGGTGACCCCGAGAAGCCATCCATGTCCTCTTGATGGCCTAGATCAAAGTGTATACACATCCGGAGGTGACTCCGAGAAGTTATGCGTCTCAGCCTGATGGCTAAGATCAGGATGCGTGTCCATATTCCGAGGTAACTCCGCGAAGTCGTCCATCTCGGCCTGATGACTGAGGTGACAATGCGTATACACATTGCGGGCCGACTCCGACAAGTCATCGTTCTCGGCCTGATGGCTGAGATGACAATGTGTATACACATTCCGGGGTAACTCCGAGAAGACGTCCATCTCGGCCTGATGGCTGAGATCAAAGTGTATACACATCCAGAGGTGACTCCGAGAAGCTATCCATCTCGGCATGATGACTAAGATCAGGATGTGTGTCCATATTCCGAGGTAACTCCGCGAAGTCGTCCATCTCGGCCTGATGGCTGAGGTGACAATGCGTGTACACATTCCGAAACGACTCCAAGAAGTCACCCTTCTCGGCCTGATGGCTAAGATGACAATGTGAAAACACATTCGGAGGCGACTCCAAGAAGTCACCCATCCCGGCCTAATGACCAAGATGAGGATGTGTATACACATTCCGAAGTAACTCCGAGAATTCATCCATGTCGGCTTGATGGCTGAGATCAAAGTGTATGCACATCCGGAGGTGACTCCGAGAAGTTGTGCATCTCGGCCTGATGGCTAAGATCAGGATGTGTGTCCATATTCCGAGGTAATTCCGAGAAGTCGTCCATCTCGGCCTGATGGCTGAGATCAAAGTGTATACACATCCGGAGGTGACTCCGAGAAGTTATCCATCTCGACATGATGACTAAGATCAGGATGTGTGTCCATATTCCGAGGTAACTCCGCGAAGTCGTCCATCTCGGCCTGATGGCTGAGATGAGAATGTGTATACACGTCGCCAGGTGACTCCGAGAACCTATCCATCTCAGCCCGACGACTAAGATCGAAGTGTATACACATCCGGAGATGACTCCCCGAAGTCGTCCGTCACGGCCTGATGGCTGAGATCAGGATGTGTATACATATTCCGAGGTAACTCTGAGTAGTCATCCATCTCGGCCTGATTCTTGAGATCGAAGTGTATACACGTTCCGAGGTGACTCCGAAAAGTCATCGATCTCGGCCTGATGGCTGACGTGAGAATGAGTATACACATTCCGGGGCGACTCCGAAAAGTCATCGTTCTCGGCCTGATGGCTGAGATGAGAATGTGTATTCACATTCCGGGGTAACTCCGAGAAGTCATTCATCTCGGCATAAAGCCCAAGATGAGGATGTATACACATCCGAAGGTGACTCCAAGAAGTTATACATCTCGGCCCGATGGCTAAGCTAAGGATGTGTGTCCATATTCCGAGGTAACTCCGCGATGTCGTCCATCTCAGCCTGATGGCTGAGGTGACAATGCGTATACACATTCCGAAACGACTCCAAGAAGTCACCCATCTCGGCCTGATGGCTAAGATAACAATGTGTATACACATTCCTAGGTGACCCCGAGAAGCCATCCATGTCCTCTTGATGGCCTAGATCAAAGTGTATACACATCCGGAGGTGACTCCGAGAAGTTATGCGTCTCAGCCTGATGGCTAAGATCAGGATGCGTGTCCATATTCCGAGGTAACTCCGCGAAGTCGTCCATCTCGGCCTGATGACTGAGGTGACAATGCGTATACACATTGCGGGCCGACTCCGACAAGTCATCGTTCTCGGCCTGATGGCTGAGATGACAATGTGTATACACATTCCGGGGTAACTCCGAGAAGACGTCCATCTCGGCCTGATGGCTGAGATCAAAGTGTATACACATCCAGAGGTGACTCCGAGAAGCTATCCATCTCGGCATGATGACTAAGATCAGGATATGTATCCATATTCCGAGGTAACTCCGCGAAGTCGTCCATCTCGGCCTGATGGCTGAGGTGACAATGCGTATACACATTGCGGGCCGACTCCGACAAGTCATCGTTCTCGGCCTGATGGCTGACGTGAGAATGTGTATACAACTTCCGGGGTAACGCTGAGAAGTCATTCATCTGGCATAAAGCCCAAGATGAGGATGTATACACATCCGAAGGTGACTCCAAGAAGTTATACATCTAGGCCTGATGGCTAAGCTAAGGATGTGTGTCCATATTCCGAGGTAACTCCGAGAAGTCGTCCATCTCGGCCTGATGGCTGATATCAAAGTGTATACACATCCGGAGATGACTCCCAGAAGTCGTCCATCACGGCCTGATGGCTGAGATCAGAATGTGTATACATATTCCGAGGTAACTCTGAGTAGTCGTCCATCTCGGCCTGATGGCTGAGGTGACAATGCGTGTACACATTCCGAAACGACTCCAAGAAGTCACCCTTCTCGGCCTGATGGCTAAGATGACAATGTGAAAACACATTCGGAGGCGACTCCAAGAAGTCACCCATCCCGGCCTAATGACCAAGATGAGGATGTGTATACACATTCCGAAGTAACTCCGAGAATTCATCCATGTCGGCTTGATGGCTGAGATCAAAGTGTATGCACATCCGGAGGTGACTCCGAGAAGTTGTGCATCTCGGCCTGATGGCTAAGATCAGGATGTGTGTCCATATTCCGAGGTAATTCCGAGAAGTCGTCCATCTCGGCCTGATGGCTGAGATCAAAGTGTATACACATCCAGAGGTGACTCCGAGAAGTTATCCATCTCGGCATGATGACTAAGATCAGGATGTGTGTCCATATTCCGAGGTAACTCCGCGAAGTCGTCCATCTCGGCCTGATGGCTGAGGTGACAATGCGTGTACACATTCCGAAACGACTCCAAGAAGTCACCCTTCTCGGCCTGATGGCTAAGATGACAATGTGAAAACACATTCGGAGGCGACTCCAAGAAGTCACCCATCCCGGCCTAATGACCAAGATGAGGATGTGTATACACATTCCGAAGTAACTCCGAGAATTCATCCATGTCGGCTTGATGGCTGAGATCAAAGTGTATGCACATCCGGAGGTGACTCCGAGAAGTTGTGCATCTCGGCCTGATGGCTAAGATCAGGATGTGTGTCCATATTCCGAGGTAATTCCGAGAAGTCGTCCATCTCGGCCTGATGGCTGAGATCAAAGTGTATACACATCCGGAGGTGACTCCGAGAAGTTATCCATCTCGACATGATGACTAAGATCAGGATGTGTGTCCATATTCCGAGGTAACTCCGCGAAGTCGTCCATCTCGGCCTGATGGCTGAGATGAGAATGTGTATACACGTCGCCAGGTGACTCCGAGAACCTATCCATCTCAGCCCGACGACTAAGATCGAAGTGTATACACATCCGGAGATGACTCCCAGAAGTCGTCCGTCACGGCCTGATGGCTGAGATCAGAATGTGTATACATATTCCGAGGTAACTCTGAGTAGTCATCCATCTCGGCCTGATTCTTGAGATCGAAGTGTATACACGTTCCGAGGTGACTCCGAAAAGTCATCGATCTCGGCCTGATGGCTGACGTGAGAATGAGTATACACATTCCGGGGCGACTCCGAAAAGTCATCGTTCTCGGCCTGATGGCTGAGATGAGAATGTGTATTCACATTCCGGGGTAACTCCGAGAAGTCATTCATCTCGGCATAAAGCCCAAGATGAGGATGTATACACATCCGAAGGTGACTCCAAGAAGTTATACATCTCGGCCCGATGGCTAAGCTAAGGATGTGTGTCCATATTCCGAGGTAACTCCGCGATGTCGTCCATCTCAGCCTGATGGCTGAGGTGACAATGTGTATACACATGCCTAGGTGACCCCGAGAAGCCATCCATGTCCTCTTGATGGCCTAGATCAAAGTGTATACACATCCGGAGGTGACTCCGAGAAGTTATGCGTCTCAGCCTGATGGCTAAGATCAGGATGCGTGTCCATATTCCGAGGTAACTCCGCGAAGTCGTCCATCTCGGCCTGATGACTGAGGTGACAATGCGTATACACATTGCGGGCCGACTCCGACAAAGTCATCGTTCTCGGCCTGATGGCTGAGATGACAATGTGTATACACATTCCGGGGTAACTCCGAGAAGACGTCCATCTCGGCCTGATGGCTGAGATCAAAGTGTATACACATCCAGAGGTGACTCCGAGAAGCTATCCATCTCGGCATGATGACTAAGATCAGGATGTGTGTCCATATTCCGAGGTAACTCCGCGAAGTCGTCCATCTCGGCCTGATGGCTGAGGTGACAATGCGTGTACACATTCCGAAACGACTCCAAGAAGTCACCCTTCTCGGCCTGATGGCTAAGATGACAATGTGAAAACACATTCGGAGGCGACTCCAAGAAGTCACCCATCCCGGCCTAATGACCAAGATGAGGATGTGTATACACATTCCGAAGTAACTCCGAGAATTCATCCATGTCGGCTTGATGGCTGAGATCAAAGTGTATGCACATCCGGAGGTGACTCCGAGAAGTTGTGCATCTCGGCCTGATGGCTAAGATCAGGATGTGTGTCCATATTCCGAGGTAATTCCGAGAAGTCGTCCATCTCGGCCTGATGGCTGAGATCAAAGTGTATACACATCCGGAGGTGACTCCGAGAAGTTATCCATCTCGACATGATGACTAAGATCAGGATGTGTGTCCATATTCCGAGGTAACTCCGCGAAGTCGTCCATCTCGGCCTGATGGCTGAGATGAGAATGTGTATACACGTCGCCAGGTGACTCCGAGAACCTATCCATCTCAGCCCGACGACTAAGATCGAAGTGTATACACATCCGGAGATGACTCCCAGAAGTCGTCCGTCACGGCCTGATGGCTGAGATCAGAATGTGTATACATATTCCGAGGTAACTCTGAGTAGTCATCCATCTCGGCCTGATTCTTGAGATCGAAGTGTATACACGTTCCGAGGTGACTCCGAAAAGTCATCGATCTCGGCCTGATGGCTGACGTGAGAATGAGTATACACATTCCGGGGCGACTCCGAAAAGTCATCGTTCTCGGCCTGATGGCTGAGATGAGAATGTGTATTCACATTCCGGGGTAACTCCGAGAAGTCATTCATCTCGGCATAAAGCCCAAGATGAGGATGTATACACATCCGAAGGTGACTCCAAGAAGTTATACATCTCGGCCCGATGGCTAAGCTAAGGATGTGTGTCCATATTCCGAGGTAACTCCGCGATGTCGTCCATCTCAGCCTGATGGCTGAGGTGACAATGCGTATACACATTCCGAAACGACTCCAAGAAGTCACCCATCTCGGCCTGATGGCTAAGATAACAATGTGTATACACATTCCTAGGTGACCCCGAGAAGCCATCCATGTCCTCTTGATGGCCTAGATCAAAGTGTATACACATCCGGAGGTGACTCCGAGAAGTTATGCGTCTCAGCCTGATGGCTAAGATCAGGATGCGTGTCCATATTCCGAGGTTACTCCGCGAAGTCGTCCATCTCGGCCTGATGACTGAGGTGACAATGCGTATACACATTGCGGGCCGACTCCGACAAGTCATCGTTCTCGGCCTGATGGCTGAGATGACAATGTGTATACACATTCCGGGGTAACTCCGAGAAGACGTCCATCTCGGCCTGATGGCTGAGATCAAAGTGTATACACATCCAGAGGTGACTCCGAGAAGCTATCCATCTCGGCATGATGACTAAGATCAGGATATGTATCCATATTCCGAGGTAACTCCGCGAAGTCGTCCATCTCGGCCTGATGGCTGAGGTGACAATGCGTATACACATTGCGGGCCGACTCCGACAAGTCATCGTTCTCGGCCTGATGGCTGACGTGAGAATGTGTATACACCTTCCGGGGTAACGCTGAGAAGTCATTCATCTGGCATAAAGCCCAAGATGAGGATGTATACACATCCGAAGGTGACTCCAAGAAGTTATGCATCTAGGCCTGATGGCTAAGCTAAGGATGTGTGTCCATATTCCGAGGTAACTCCGAGAAGTCGTCCATCTCGGCCTGATGGCTGAGATCAAAGTGTATACACATCCGGAGATGACTCATAGAAGTCATCCATCTCGGCCTGATGGGTAAGATCAGGATGTGTATACATATTCCGAGGTAACTCTGAGTAGTCATCCATCTCGGCCTGATTCTTGAGATCGAAGTGTATACACGTTCCGAGGTGACTCCGAAAAGTCATCGATCTCGGCCTGATGCCTGACGCGAGAATGAGTATACACATTCCGGGGCGACTCCGAAAAGTCATCGTTCTCGGCCTGATGGCTGAGATGAGAATGTGTATTCACATTCCGGGGTAACTCCGAGAAGTCATTCATCTCGGCATAAAGCCCAAGATGAGGATGTATACACATCCGAAGGTGACTCCAAGAAGTTATACATCTCGGCCCGATGGCTAAGCTAAGGATGTGTGTCCATATTCCGAGGTAACTCCGCGATGTCGTCCATCTCGGCCTGATGGCTGAGGTGACAATGCGTATACACATTCCTAGGTGACCCCGAGAAGCCATCCATGTCCTCTTGATGGCTTAGATCAAAGTGTATACACATCCGGAGGTGACTCCGAGAAGTTATGCGTCTCAGCCTGATGGCTGAGATCAGGATGCGTGTCCATATTCCGAGGTAACTCCGCGAAGTCGTCCATCTCGGCCTGATGGCTGAGGTGACAATGCGTATACACATTGCGGGCCGACTCCGACAAGTCATCGCTCTCGGCCTCATGGCTGACGTGAGAATGTGTATACACATCCCGGGGTAACGCTGAGAAGTCATTCATCTCAGCATAAAGCCCAAGATGAGGATGTATACACATCCGAAGGTGACTCCAAGAAGTTATACATGTCGGCCTGATGGCTAAGCTAAGGATGTGTGTCCATATTCCGAGGTAACTCCGAGAAGACGTCCATCTCGGCCTGATGGCTGAGATCAAAGTGTATACACATCCAGAGGTGACTCCGAGAAGTTATCCATCTCGGCATGATGACTAAGATCAGGATATGTATCCATATTCCGAGGTAACTCCGCGAAGTCGTCCATCTCGGCCTGATGGCTGAGGTGACAATGCGTATACACATTGCGGGCCGACTCCGACAAGTCATCGTTCTCGGCCTGATGGCTGACGTGAGAATGTGTATACACCTTCCGGGGTAACGCTGAGAAGTCATTCATCTGGCATAAAGCCCAAGATGAGGATGTATACACATCCGAAGGTGACTCCAAGAAGTTATACATCTCGGCCTGATGGCTAAGCTAAGGATGTGTGTCCATATTCCGAGGTAACTCCGAGAAGTCGTCCATCTCGGCCTGATGGCTGAGATCAAAGTGTATACACATCCGGAGATGACTCATAGAAGTCATCCATCTCGGCCTGATGGGTAAGATCAGGATGTGTATACATATTCCGAGGTAACTCTGAGTAGTCATCCATCTCGGCCTGATTCTTGAGATCGAAGTGTATACACGTTCCGAGGTGACTCCGAAAAGTCATCGATCTCGGCCTGATGCCTGACGCGAGAATGAGTATACACATTCCGGGGCGACTCCGAAAAGTCATCGTTCTCGGCCTGATGGCTGAGATGAGAATGTGTATTCACATTCCGGGGTAACTCCGAGAAGTCATTCATCTCGGCATAAAGCCCAAGATGAGGATGTATACACATCCGAAGGTGGCTCCAAGAAGTTATACATCTCGGCCCGATGGCTAAGCTAAGGATGTGTGTCCATATTCCGAGGTAACTCCGCGATGTCGTCCATCTCGGCCTGATGGCTGAGGTGACAATGCGTATACACATTCCGAAACGACTCCAAGAAGTCACCCATCTCGGCCTGATGGCTAAGATAACAATGTGTATACACATTCCTAGGTGACCCCGAGAAGCCATCCATGTCCTCTTGATGGCTTAGATCAAAGTGTATACACATCCAGAGGTGACTCCGAGAAGTTATCCATCTCGGCATGATGACTAAGATCAGGATATGTATCCATATTCCGAGGTAACTCCGCGAAGTCGTCCATCTCGGCCTGATGGCTGAGGTGACAATGCGTATACACATTGCGGGCCGACTCCGACAAGTCATCGTTCTCGGCCTGATGGCTGACGTGAGAATGTGTATACACCTTCCGGGGTAACGCTGAGAAGTCATTCATCTGGTATAAAGCCCAAGATGAGGATGTATACACATCCGAAGGTGACTCCAAGAAGTTATACATCTCGGCCTGATGGCTAAGCTAAGGATGTGTGTCCATATTCCGAGGTAACTCCGAGAAGTCGTCCATCTCGGCCTGATGGCTGAGATCAAAGTGTATACACATCCGGAGATGACTCATAGAAGTCATCCATCTCGGCCTGATGGGTAAGATCAGGATGTGTATACATATTCCGAGGTAACTCTGAGTAGTCATCCATCTCGGCCTGATTCTTGAGATCGAAGTGTATACACGTTCCGAGGTGACTCCGAAAAGTCATCGATCTCGGCCTGATGCCTGACGCGAGAATGAGTATACACATTCCGGGGCGACTCCGAAAAGTCATCGTTCTCGGCCTGATGGCTGAGATGAGAATGTGTATTCACATTGCGGGGTAACTCCGAGAAGTCATTCATCTCGGCATAAAGCCCAAGATGAGGATGTATACACATCCGAAGGTGACTCCAAGAAGTTATACATCTCGGCCCGATGGCTAAGCTAAGGATGTGTGTCCATATTCCGAGGTAACTCCGCGATGTCGTCCATCTCAGCCTGATGGCTGAGGTGACAATGCGTATACACATTCCGAAACGACTCCAAGAAGTCACCCATCTCGGCCTGATGGCTAAGATAACAATGTGTATACACATTCCTAGGTGACCCCGAGAAGCCATCCATGTCCTCTTGATGGCCTAGATCAAAGTGTATACACATCCGGAGGTGACTCCGAGAAGTTATGCGTCTCAGCCTGATGGCTAAGATCAGGATGCGTGTCCATATTCCGAGGTAACTCCGCGAAGTCGTCCATCTCGGCCTGATGACTGAGGTGACAATGCGTATACACATTGCGGGCCGACTCCGACAAGTCATCGTTCTCGGCCTGATGGCTGAGATGACAATGTGTATACACATTCCGGGGTAACTCCGAGAAGACGTCCATCTCGGCCTGATGGCTGAGATCAAAGTGTATACACATCCAGAGGTGACTCCGAGAAGCTATCCATCTCGGCATGATGACTAAGATCAGGATGTGTGTCCATATTCCGAGGTAACTCCGCGAAGTCGTCCATCTCGGCCTGATGGCTGAGGTGACAATGCGTGTACACATTCCGAAACGACTCCAAGAAGTCACCCTTCTCGGCCTGATGGCTAAGATGACAATGTGAAAACACATTCGGAGGCGACTCCAAGAAGTCACCCATCCCGGCCTAATGACCAAGATGAGGATGTGTATACACATTCCGAAGTAACTCCGAGAATTCATCCATGTCGGCTTGATGGCTGAGATCAAAGTGTATGCACATCCGGAGGTGACTCCGAGAAGTTGTGCATCTCGGCCTGATGGCTAAGATCAGGATGTGTGTCCATATTCCGAGGTAATTCCGAGAAGTCGTCCATCTCGGCCTGATGGCTGAGATCAAAGTGTATACACATCCGGAGGTGACTCCGAGAAGTTATCCATCTCGACATGATGACTAAGATCAGGATGTGTGTCCATATTCCGAGGTAACTCCGCGAAGTCGTCCATCTCGGCCTGATGGCTGAGATGAGAATGTGTATACACGTCGCCAGGTGACTCCGAGAAACTATCCATCTCAGCCCGACGACTAAGATCGAAGTGTATACACATCCGGAGATGACTCCCAGAAGTCGTCCGTCACGGCCTGATGGCTGAGATCAGAATGTGTATACATATTCCGAGGTAACTCTGAGTAGTCATCCATCTCGGCCTGATTCTTGAGATCGAAGTGTATACACGTTCCGAGGTGACTCCGAAAAGTCATCGATCTCGGCCTGATGGCTGACGTGAGAATGAGTATACACATTCCGGGGCGACTCCGAAAAGTCATCGTTCTCGGCCTGATGGCTGAGATGAGAATGTGTATTCACATTCCGGGGTAACTCCGAGAAGTCATTCATCTCGGCATAAAGCCCAAGATGAGGATGTATACACATCCGAAGGTGACTCCAAGAAGTTATACATCTCGGCCCGATGGCTAAGCTAAGGATGTGTGTCCATATTCCGAGGTAACTCCGCGATGTCGTCCATCTCAGCCTGATGGCTGAGGTGACAATGCGTATACACATTCCGAAACGACTCCAAGAAGTCACCCATCTCGGCCTGATGGCTAAGATAACAATGTGTATACACATTCCTAGGTGACCCCGAGAAGCCATCCATGTCCTCTTGATGGCCTAGATCAAAGTGTATACACATCCGGAGGTGACTCCGAGAAGTTATGCGTCTCAGCCTGATGGCTAAGATCAGGATGCGTGTCCATATTCCAAGGTAACTCCGCGAAGTCGTCCATCTCGGCCTGATGACTGAGGTGACAATGCGTATACACATTGCGGGCCGACTCCGACAAGTCATCGTTCTCGGCCTGATGGCTGAGATGACAATGTGTATACACATTCCGGGGTAACTCCGAGAAGACGTCCATCTCGGCCTGATGGCTGAGATCAAAGTGTATACACATCCAGAGGTGACTCCGAGAAGCTATCCATCTCGGCATGATGACTAAGATCAGGATATGTATCCATATTCCGAGGTAACTCCGCGAAGTCGTCCATCTCGGCCTGATGGCTGAGGTGACAATGCGTATACACATTGCGGGCCGACTCCGACAAGTCATCGTTCTCGGCCTGATGGCTGACGTGAGAATGTGTATACACCTTCCGGGGTAACGCTGAGAAGTCATTCATCTGGCATAAAGCCCAAGATGAGGATGTATACACATCCGAAGGTGACTCCAAGAAGTTATACATCTAGGCCTGATGGCTAAGCTAAGGATGTGTGTCCATATTCCGAGGTAACTCCGAGAAGTCGTCCATCTCGGCCTGATGGCTGAGATCAAAGTGTATACACATCCGGAGATGACTCATAGAAGTCATCCATCTCGGCCTGATGGGTAAGATCAGGATGTGTATACATATTCCGAGGTAACTCTGAGTAGTCATCCATCTCGGCCTGATTCTTGAGATCGAAGTGTATACACGTTCCGAGGTGACTCCGAAAAGTCATCGATCTCGGCCTGATGCCTGACGCGAGAATGAGTATACACATTCCGGGGCGACTCCGAAAAGTCATCGTTCTCGGCCTGATGGCTGAGATGAGAATGTGTATTCACATTCCGGGGTAACTCCGAGAAGTCATTCATCTCGGCATAAAGCCCAAGATGAGGATGTATACACATCCGAAGGTGACTCCAAGAAGTTATACATCTCGGCCCGATGGCTAAGCTAAGGATGTGTGTCCATATTCCGAGGTAACTCCGCGATGTCGTCCATCTCGGCCTGATGGCTGAGGTGACAATGCGTATACACATTCCTAGGTGACCCCGAGAAGCCATCCATGTCCTCTTGATGGCTTAGATCAAAGTGTATACACATCCGGAGGTGACTCCGAGAAGTTATGCGTCTCAGCCTGATGGCTAAGATCAGGATGCGTGTCCATATTCCGAGGTAACTCCGCGAAGTCGTCCATCTCGGCCTGATGGCTGAGGTGACAATGCGTATACACATTGCGGGCCGACTCCGACAAGTCATCGCTCTCGGCCTCATGGCTGACGTGAGAATGTGTATACACATCCCGGGGTAACGCTGAGAAGTCATTCATCTCAGCATAAAGCCCAAGATGAGGATGTATACACATCCGAAGGTGACTCCAAGAAGTTATACATGTCGGCCTGATGGCTAAGCTAAGGATGTGTGTCCATATTCCGAGGTAACTCCGAGAAGACGTCCATCTCGGCCTGATGGCTGAGATCAAAGTGTATACACATCCGGAGGTGACTCCGAGAAGTTATCCATCTCGGCATGATGACTAAGATCAGGATGTGTGTCCATATTCCGAGGTAACTCCGCGAAGTCGTCCATCTCGGCCTGATGGCTGAGGTGACAATGCGTATACACATTGCGGGCTGACTCCGACAAGTCATCGTTCTCGGCCTGATGGCTGACGTACGAATGTGTATACACATTCCGGGGTAACGGTGAGAAGTCGTTCATCTCGGCATAAAGCCCAAGATGAGGATGTATACACTTCCGAAGGTGACTCTAAGAAGTTATACATCTCGGCCTGATGGCTAAGCTAAGGATGTGTGTCCATATTCCGAGGTAATTCCGAGAAGTCGTCCATCTCTGCCTGATGGCTAAGATGACAATGGGTATACACATTCCGAGGTAACTCCGCAAAGTCGTCCATCTCGGCCTGATGGCTGAGATGAGAATGTGTATACACGTCGCCAGGTGACTCCGAGAACCTATCCATCTCAGCCCGACGACTAAGATCGAAGTGTATACACATCCGGAGATGACTCCCCGAAGTCGTCCGTCACGGCCTGATGGCTGAGATCAGGATGTGTATACATATTCCGAGGTAACTCTGAGTAGTCATCCATCTCGGCCTGATTCTTGAGATCGAAGTGTATACACGTTCCGAGGTGACTCCGAAAAGTCATCGATCTCGGCCTGATGCCTGACGTGAGAATGAGTATACACATTCCGGGGCGACTCCGAAAAGTCATCGTTCTCGGCCTGATGGCTGAGATGAGAATGTGTATTCACATTCCGGACTCCGAGAAGTCATTCATCTCGGCATAAAGCCCAAGATGGGGATGTATACACATCCGAAGGTGACTCCAAGAAGTTATACATCTCGGCCCGATGGCTAAGCTAAGGATGTGTGTCCATATTCCGAGGTAACTCCGCGATGTCGTCCATCTCGGCCTGATGGCTGAGATCAAAGTCTATACACATCCGGAGGTGACTCCGAGAAGTCATCCGTCTCGGCATGATGACTAAGATCAGGATGTGTCTCCATATTCCGAGGTAACTCCGAAATGTCGTCCATCTCGGCCTGATGGCTGAGGTGACAATGCGTATACACATTCCGAACCGACTCCAAGAAGTCACCCTTCTCGGCCTGATGGCTAAGATGACAATGTCAAAACACATTCGGAGGCGACTCCAAGACGTCACCCATCCCGGCCTAATGACCAAGATGAGGATGTGTATACACATTCCGAAGTAACTCCGAGAATTCATCCATGCCGGCTTGATGGCTGAGATCAAAGTGTAAGCACATCCGGAGGTGACTCCGAGAAGTTATACATCTCGGCCTGATGGCTAAGATCAGGATGTGTGTCCATATTCCGAGGTAATTCCGAGAAGTCGTCCATCTCTGCCTGATGGCTAAGATGACAATGTGTATACACATTGCGAGGCGACTCCAAGAAGTCACCCGTCACGGCCTGGTGGCTGAGATGAGAATGTGTATACACGTCGCCAGGTGACTCCGAGAACCTATCCATCTCAGCCCGACGACTAAGATCGAAGTGTATACACATCCGGAGATGACTCCCAGAAGTCGTCCGTCACGGCCTGATGACTGAGATGAGAATGTGTGTACACATGCCGGGGCCGCTCCGAGAAGTTATCCATCACGGCCTGGTGGCTGATGTGAGAATGTGCATACACGTCGCGGGGTGACTCCGAGAACTTCTCCATCTCAGCCCGACGACTAAGATCGAAGTGTATACACATCCGGAGATGACTCACAGAAGTCATCCATCTCGGCCTGATGGCTAAGATCAGGATGTGTATACATATTCGGAGGTAACTCTGAGAAGTCATCCATCTCGTCCTGATTCTTGAGATCGAAGTGTATACAGGTTCCGAGGTGACTCCGAAAAGTCATCGATCTCGGCCTGATGGCTGACGTGAGAATGAGTATACACATTCCGGGGCGACTCCGAAAAGGCATCGTTCTCGGCCTGATGGCTGAGATGACAATGTGTATACACATTCCGGGGTAACTCCGAGAAGACGTCCATCTCGGCCTGATGGCTGACGTGAGAATGTGTATACACCTTCCGGGGTAACGCTGAGAAGTCATTCATCTGGTATAAAGCCCAAGATGAGGATGTATACACATCCGAAGGTGACTCCAAGAAGTTATACATCTCGGCCTGATGGCTAAGCTAAGGATGTGTGTCCATATTCCGAGGTAACTCCGAGAAGTCGTCCATCTCGGCCTGATGGCTGAGATCAAAGTGTATACACATCCGGAGATGACTCATAGAAGTCATCCATCTCGGCCTGATGGGTAAGATCAGGATGTGTATACATATTCCGAGGTAACTCTGAGTAGTCATCCATCTCGGCCTGATTCTTGAGATCGAAGTGTATACACGTTCCGAGGTGACTCCGAAAAGTCATCGATCTCGGCCTGATGCCTGACGCGAGAATGAGTATACACATTCCGGGGCGACTCCGAAAAGTCATCGTTCTCGGCCTGATGGCTGAGATGAGAATGTGTATTCACATTGCGGGGTAACTCCGAGAAGTCATTCATCTCGGCATAAAGCCCAAGATGAGGATGTATACACATCCGAAGGTGACTCCAAGAAGTTATACATCTCGGCCCGATGGCTAAGCTAAGGATGTGTGTCCATATTCCGAGGTAACTCCGCGATGTCGTCCATCTCAGCCTGATGGCTGAGGTGACAATGCGTATACACATTCCGAAACGACTCCAAGAAGTCACCCATCTCGGCCTGATGGCTAAGATAACAATGTGTATACACATTCCTAGGTGACCCCGAGAAGCCATCCATGTCCTCTTGATGGCCTAGATCAAAGTGTATACACATCCGGAGGTGACTCCGAGAAGTTATGCGTCTCAGCCTGATGGCTAAGATCAGGATGCGTGTCCATATTCCGAGGTAACTCCGCGAAGTCGTCCATCTCGGCCTGATGACTGAGGTGACAATGCGTATACACATTGCGGGCCGACTCCGACAAGTCATCGTTCTCGGCCTGATGGCTGAGATGACAATGTGTATACACATTCCGGGGTAACTCCGAGAAGACGTCCATCTCGGCCTGATGGCTGAGATCAAAGTGTATACACATCCAGAGGTGACTCCGAGAAGCTATCCATCTCGGCATGATGACTAAGATCAGGATGTGTGTCCATATTCCGAGGTAACTCCGCGAAGTCGTCCATCTCGGCCTGATGGCTGAGGTGACAATGCGTGTACACATTCCGAAACGACTCCAAGAAGTCACCCTTCTCGGCCTGATGGCTAAGATGACAATGTGAAAACACATTCGGAGGCGACTCCAAGAAGTCACCCATCCCGGCCTAATGACCAAGATGAGGATGTGTATACACATTCCGAAGTAACTCCGAGAATTCATCCATGTCGGCTTGATGGCTGAGATCAAAGTGTATGCACATCCGGAGGTGACTCCGAGAAGTTGTGCATCTCGGCCTGATGGCTAAGATCAGGATGTGTGTCCATATTCCGAGGTAATTCCGAGAAGTCGTCCATCTCGGCCTGATGGCTGAGATCAAAGTGTATACACATCCGGAGGTGACTCCGAGAAGTTATCCATCTCGACATGATGACTAAGATCAGGATGTGTGTCCATATTCCGAGGTAACTCCGCGAAGTCGTCCATCTCGGCCTGATGGCTGAGATGAGAATGTGTATACACGTCGCCAGGTGACTCCGAGAAACTATCCATCTCAGCCCGACGACTAAGATCGAAGTGTATACACATCCGGAGATGACTCCCAGAAGTCGTCCGTCACGGCCTGATGGCTGAGATCAGAATGTGTATACATATTCCGAGGTAACTCTGAGTAGTCATCCATCTCGGCCTGATTCTTGAGATCGAAGTGTATACACGTTCCGAGGTGACTCCGAAAAGTCATCGATCTCGGCCTGATGGCTGACGTGAGAATGAGTATACACATTCCGGGGCGACTCCGAAAAGTCATCGTTCTCGGCCTGATGGCTGAGATGAGAATGTGTATTCACATTCCGGGGTAACTCCGAGAAGTCATTCATCTCGGCATAAAGCCCAAGATGAGGATGTATACACATCCGAAGGTGACTCCAAGAAGTTATACATCTCGGCCCGATGGCTAAGCTAAGGATGTGTGTCCATATTCCGAGGTAACTCCGCGATGTCGTCCATCTCAGCCTGATGGCTGAGGTGACAATGCGTATACACATTCCGAAACGACTCCAAGAAGTCACCCATCTCGGCCTGATGGCTAAGATAACAATGTGTATACACATTCCTAGGTGACCCCGAGAAGCCATCCATGTCCTCTTGATGGCCTAGATCAAAGTGTATACACATCCGGAGGTGACTCCGAGAAGTTATGCGTCTCAGCCTGATGGCTAAGATCAGGATGCGTGTCCATATTCCAAGGTAACTCCGCGAAGTCGTCCATCTCGGCCTGATGACTGAGGTGACAATGCGTATACACATTGCGGGCCGACTCCGACAAGTCATCGTTCTCGGCCTGATGGCTGAGATGACAATGTGTATACACATTCCGGGGTAACTCCGAGAAGACGTCCATCTCGGCCTGATGGCTGAGATCAAAGTGTATACACATCCAGAGGTGACTCCGAGAAGCTATCCATCTCGGCATGATGACTAAGATCAGGATATGTATCCATATTCCGAGGTAACTCCGCGAAGTCGTCCATCTCGGCCTGATGGCTGAGGTGACAATGCGTATACACATTGCGGGCCGACTCCGACAAGTCATCGTTCTCGGCCTGATGGCTGACGTGAGAATGTGTATACACCTTCCGGGGTAACGCTGAGAAGTCATTCATCTGGCATAAAGCCCAAGATGAGGATGTATACACATCCGAAGGTGACTCCAAGAAGTTATACATCTAGGCCTGATGGCTAAGCTAAGGATGTGTGTCCATATTCCGAGGTAACTCCGAGAAGTCGTCCATCTCGGCCTGATGGCTGAGATCAAAGTGTATACACATCCGGAGATGACTCATAGAAGTCATCCATCTCGGCCTGATGGGTAAGATCAGGATGTGTATACATATTCCGAGGTAACTCTGAGTAGTCATCCATCTCGGCCTGATTCTTGAGATCGAAGTGTATACACGTTCCGAGGTGACTCCGAAAAGTCATCGATCTCGGCCTGATGCCTGACGCGAGAATGAGTATACACATTCCGGGGCGACTCCGAAAAGTCATCGTTCTCGGCCTGATGGCTGAGATGAGAATGTGTATTCACATTCCGGGGTAACTCCGAGAAGTCATTCATCTCGGCATAAAGCCCAAGATGAGGATGTATACACATCCGAAGGTGACTCCAAGAAGTTATACATCTCGGCCCGATGGCTAAGCTAAGGATGTGTGTCCATATTCCGAGGTAACTCCGCGATGTCGTCCATCTCGGCCTGATGGCTGAGGTGACAATGCGTATACACATTCCTAGGTGACCCCGAGAAGCCATCCATGTCCTCTTGATGGCTTAGATCAAAGTGTATACACATCCGGAGGTGACTCCGAGAAGTTATGCGTCTCAGCCTGATGGCTAAGATCAGGATGCGTGTCCATATTCCGAGGTAACTCCGCGAAGTCGTCCATCTCGGCCTGATGGCTGAGGTGACAATGCGTATACACATTGCGGGCCGACTCCGACAAGTCATCGCTCTCGGCCTCATGGCTGACGTGAGAATGTGTATACACATCCCGGGGTAACGCTGAGAAGTCATTCATCTCAGCATAAAGCCCAAGATGAGGATGTATACACATCCGAAGGTGACTCCAAGAAGTTATACATGTCGGCCTGATGGCTAAGCTAAGGATGTGTGTCCATATTCCGAGGTAACTCCGAGAAGACGTCCATCTCGGCCTGATGGCTGAGATCAAAGTGTATACACATCCGGAGGTGACTCCGAGAAGTTATCCATCTCGGCATGATGACTAAGATCAGGATGTGTGTCCATATTCCGAGGTAACTCCGCGAAGTCGTCCATCTCGGCCTGATGGCTGAGGTGACAATGCGTATACACATTGCGGGCTGACTCCGACAAGTCATCGTTCTCGGCCTGATGGCTGACGTACGAATGTGTATACACATTCCGGGGTAACGGTGAGAAGTCGTTCATCTCGGCATAAAGCCCAAGATGAGGATGTATACACTTCCGAAGGTGACTCTAAGAAGTTATACATCTCGGCCTGATGGCTAAGCTAAGGATGTGTGTCCATATTCCGAGGTAATTCCGAGAAGTCGTCCATCTCTGCCTGATGGCTAAGATGACAATGGGTATACACATTCCGAGGTAACTCCGCAAAGTCGTCCATCTCGGCCTGATGGCTGAGATGAGAATGTGTATACACGTCGCCAGGTGACTCCGAGAACCTATCCATCTCAGCCCGACGACTAAGATCGAAGTGTATACACATCCGGAGATGACTCCCAGAAGTCGTCCGTCACGGCCTGATGACTGAGATGAGAATGTGTGTACACATGCCGGGGCCGCTCCGAGAAGTTATCCATCACGGCCTGGTGGCTGATGTGAGAATGTGCATACACGTCGCGGGGTGACTCCGAGAACTTCTCCATCTCAGCCCGACGACTAAGATCGAAGTGTATACACATCCGGAGATGACTCACAGAAGTCATCCATCTCGGCCTGATGGCTAAGATCAGGATGTGTATACATATTCGGAGGTAACTCTGAGAAGTCATCCATCTCGTCCTGATTCTTGAGATCGAAGTGTATACAGGTTCCGAGGTGACTCCGAAAAGTCATCGATCTCGGCCTGATGGCTGACGTGAGAATGAGTATACACATTCCGGGGCGACTCCGAAAAGGCATCGTTCTCGGCCTGATGGCTGAGATGACAATGTGTATACACATTCCGGGGTAACTCCGAGAAGACGTCCATCTCGGCCTGATGGCTGACGTGAGAATGTGTATACACATTCCGGGGTAACTCTGAGAAGTCATTCATCTCGGCATAAAGCCCAAGATGAGGATGTATACACATCCGAAGGTGACTCCAAGAAGTTATACATCTCGGCCCGATGGCTAAGCTAAGGATGTGTGTCCATATTCCGAGGTAACTCCGAGAAGTCGTCCATCTCGGCCTGATGGCTGAGATCAAAGTCTATACACATCCGGAGGTGACTCCGAGAAGTTATCCATCTCGGCATGATGACTAAGATCGGGATATGTGTCCATATTCCGAGGACGCTCCGCGAAGTCGTCCATCTCGGCCTGATGGCTGAGGTGACAATGCGTATACACATTGCGGGCCGACTCCGACAAGTCATCGTTCTCGGCCTGATGGCTGACGTGAGAATGTGTATACACATTCCGGGGTAACGCTGAGAAGTCATTCATCTGGGCATAAAGCCCAAGATGAGGATGTATACACATCCGAAGGTGACTCCAAGAAGTTATACATCTCGGCCTGGTGGCTAAGCTAAGGATGTGTGTCCATATTCCGAGGTAACTCCGAGAAGTCGTCCATCTCGGCCTGATGGCTGAGATCGAAGTGTATACACATCCGGAGGTGACTCCGAGCAGTTATCCATCTCGGCATGATGACTAAGATCAGGATGTGTGTCCATATTCCGAGGTAACTCCGCGAAGTCGTCCATCTCGGCCTGATGGCTGAGGTGACAATGCGTATACACATTGCGGGCCGACTCCGACAAGTCATCGTTCTCGGCCTGATGGCTGACGTGAGAATGTGTATACACCTTCCGGGGTAACGCTGAGAAGTCATTCATCTGGCATAAAGTCCAAGATGAGGATGTATACACATCCGAAGGTGACTCCGAGAAGTTATCCATCTCGGCATGATGACTAAGATCAGGATGTACTTCGGAATGTGTATACACGTCGCGAGGTGACTCTGAGAACTTATCCATCTCAGCCCGACGACTAAGACCGAAGTGTATACACATTCGGAGGTGACTCCGAGAAGTCGTCCATCTCGGCCTGATGGCTGAGATGACAATGTGTATACACATTCCGGGGTAACTCCGAGAAGTCATCCATGTTGGCTTGATGGCTGAGATCAAAGTGTATACACATTCGGAGTTGACTCCGAGAAGTCGTCCATCTCGGCCTGAAGGCTGAGATGACAATCCGTATACACATGCCGAGGGGACTCCAACACGTCATCCATCACGGCGTGGTGGCTGAGATGAGAATGTGTATACACGTCGCCAGGTGACTCCGAGAACCTATCTATTTCAGCCCGACGACTAAGATCGAAGTGTATACACATCCGGAGATGACTCCCAGAAGTCATCCGTCACGGCCTGATGGCTAAGATGACAAAGTGTATACACATTCCGGGGCGACTCCGAAAAGTCGCCCATCTCGGCTTGATGGCTGAGATGACTATGCGTATACACATTCCGAGGGGACTCCAAGAAGTCACGCATCTCGGTTTGATGGCTAAGATGACAATGTGTATACACATTCCGGGGTAACTCTGAGAAGTCATTCATCTCGGCATAAAGCCCAAGATGAGGATGTATACACATCCGAAGGTGACTATAAGAAGTTGTACATCTCGGCCTGATTGCTAAGCTAAGGATGTGTGTCCATATTCCGAGGTAATTCCGAGAAGTAGTCCATCTCGGCCTGATGGCTGACATCAAAGTGTGTACACATCCGGAGGTGACTCCGAGAAGTTATCCATCTCGGCATGATGACTAAGATCAGGATGTACTTCGGAATGTGTATACACGTCGCGAGGTGACTCCGAGAACCTATCCATCTCAGCCCGACGACTAAGACCAAAGCGTATACACATTCGGAGGTGACTCCGAGAAGTCGTCCATCTCGGCCTGAAGGCTGAGATGGCAATCCGTATACACATGCCGAGGGGACTCCAACACGTCATCCATCACGGCGTGGTGGCTGAGATGAGAATGTGTATACACGTCGCCAGGTGACTCCGAGAACCTATCCATCTCAGCCCGACGATTAAGATCGAAGTGTATACACATCCGGAGATGACTCCCGGAAGTCATCCGTCACGGCCTGATGGCTAAGATGACAATGTGTATCCACATTCCGGGGCGACTCCGAAAAGTCATCGTTCTCGGCCTGATGGCTGACGTGAGAATGTGTATACACATCCCGGGGTAACGCTGAGAAGTCATTCATCTGGCATAAAGCCCAAGATGAGGATGTATACACATCCGAAGGTGACTCCAAGAAGTTATACATCTCAGCCTGATGGCTAAGATCAGGATGCGTGTCCATATTCCGAGGTAACTCCGAGAAGTCGTCCATCTCGGCCTGATGGCTGAGATCAAAGTGTATACACATCCGGAGATGACTCATAGAAGTCATCCATCTCGGCCTGATGGGTAAGATCAGGATGTGTATACATATTCCGAGGTAACTCTGAGTAGTCATCCATCTCGGCCTCATTCTTGAGATCGAAGTGTATACACGTTCCGAGGTGACTCCGAAAAGTCATCGATCTCGGCCTGATGCCTGACGTGAGAATGAGTATACACATTCCGGGGCGACTCCGAAAAGTCATCGTTCTCGGCCTGATGGCTGAGATGAGAATGTGTATTCACATTCCGGGGTAACTCCGAGAAGTCATTCATCTCGGCATAAAGCCCAAGATGAGGATGTATACACATCCGAAGGTGACTCCAAGAAGTTATACATCTCGGCCCGATGGCTAAGCTAAGGATGTGTGTCCATATTCCGAGGTAACTCCGCGATGTCGTCCATCTCGGCCTGATGGCTGAGGTGACAATGCGTATACACATTCCGAAACGACTCCAAGAAGTCACCCATCTCGGCCTGATGGCTAAGATAACAATGTGTATACACATTCCCAGGTGACCCCGAGAAGCCATCCATGTCCTCTTGATTACTTAGATCAAAGTGTATACACATCCGGAGGTGACTCCGAGAAGTTATGCGTCTCAGCCTGATGGCTAAGATCAGGATGCGTGTCCATATTCCGAGGTAACTCCGCGAAGTCGTCCATCTCGGCCTGATGGCTGAGGTGACAATGCGTATACACATTGCGGGCCGACTCCGACAAGTCATCGTTCTCGGCCTCATGGCTGACGTGAGAATGTGTATACACATCCCGGGGTAACGCTGAGAAGTCATTCATCTCAGCATAAAGCCCAAGATGAGGATGTATACACATCCGAAGGTGACTCCAAGAAGTTATACATGTCGGCCTGATGGCTAAGCTAAGGATGTGTGTCCATATTCCGAGGTAACTCCGAGAAGTCGTCCATCTCGGCCTGATGGCTGATATCAAAGTGTATACACATCCGAAGGTGACTCCAAGAAGTTATACATGTCGGCCTGATGGCTAAGCTAAGGATGTGTGTCCATATTCCGAGGTAATTCCGAGAAGTCGTCCGTCTCTGCCTGATGGCTAAGATGACAATGGGTATACACATTCCGAGGTAACTCCGCGAAGTCGTCCATCTCGGCCTGATGGCTGAGATGAGAATGTGTATACACGTCGCCAGGTGACTCCGAGAACCTATCCATCTCAGCCCGACGACTAAGATCGAAGTGTATACACATCCGGAGATGACTCCCCGAAGTCGTCCGTCACGGCCTGATGGCTGAGATCAGGATGTGTATACATATTCCGAGGTAACTCTGAGTAGTCATCCATCTCGGCCTGATTCTTGAGATCGAAGTGTATACACGTTCCGAGGTGACTCCGAAAAGTCATCGATCTCGGCCTGATGCCTGACGTGAGAATGAGTATACACATTCCGGGGCGACTCCGAAAAGTCATCGTTCTCGGCCTGATGGCTGAGATGAGAATGTGTATTCACATTCCGGGGTAACTCCGAGAAGTCATTCATCTCGGCATAAAGCCCAAGATGAGGATGTATACACATCCGAAGGTGACTCCAAGAAGTTATACATCTCGGCCCGATGGCTAAGCTAAGGATGTGTGTCCATATTCCGAGGTAACTCCGCGATGTCGTCCATCTCGGCCTGATGGCTGAGATCAAAGTCTATACACATCCGGAGGTGACTCCGAGAAGTCATCCGTCTCGGCATGATGACTAAGATCAGGATGTGTGTCCATATTCCGAGGTAACTCCGAAATGTCGTCCATCTCGGCCTGATGGCTGAGGTGACAATGCGTATACACATTCCGAACCGACTCCAAGAAGTCACCCTTCTCGGCCTGATGGCTAAGATGACAATGTCAAAACACATTCGGAGGCGACTCCAAGAAGTCACCCATCCCGGCCTAATGACCAAGATGAGGATGTGTATACACATTCCGAAGTAACTCCGAGAATTCATCCATGCCGGCTTGATGGCTGAGATCAAAGTGTAAGCACATCCGGAGGTGACTCCGAGAAGTTATACATCTCGGCCTGATGGCTAAGATCAGGATGTGTGTCCATATTCCGAGGTAATTCCGAGAAGTCGTCCATCTCTGCCTGATGGCTAAGATGACAATGTGTATACACATTGCGAGGCGACTCCAAGAAGTCACCCGTCACGGCCTGGTGGCTGAGATGAGAATGTGTATACACGTCGCCAGGTGACTCCGAGAACCTATCCATCTCAGCCCGACGACTAAGATCGAAGTGTATACACATCCGGAGATGACTCCCAGAAGTCGTCCGTCACGGCCTGATGACTGAGATGAGAATGTGTGTACACATGCCGGGGCCGCTCCGAGAAGTTAGCCATCACGGCCTGGTGGCTGATGTGAGAATGTGCATACACGTCGCGGGGTGACTCCGAGAACTTCTCCATCTCAGCCCGACGACTAAGATCGAAGTGTATACACATCCGGAGATGACTCATAGAAGTCATCCATCTCGGCCTGATGGCTAAGATCAGGATGTGTATATATATTCGGAGGTAACTCTGAGAAGTCATCCATCTCGTCCTGATTCTTGAGATCGAAGTGTATACAGGTTCCGAGGTGACTCCGAAAACTCATTGATCTCGGCCTGATGGCTGACGTGAGAATGAGTATACACATTCCGGGGCGACTCCGAAAAGGCATCGTTCTCGGCCTGATGGCTGAGATGACAATGTGTATACACATTCCGGGGTAACTCCGAGAAGACGTCCATCCCGGCCTAATGACCAAGATGAGGATGTGTATACACATTCCGAAGTAACTCCGAAAATTCATCCATGTCGGCTTGATGGCTGAGATCAAAGTGTATGCACATCCGGAGATGACTCATAGAAGTCATCCATCTCGGCCTGATGGCTAAGATCAGGATGTGTGTCCATATTCCGAGGTAATTCCGAGAAGTCGTCCATCTCTGCCTGATGGCTAAGATGACAATGTGTATACACATTGCGAGGCGACTCCAAGAAGTCACCCGTCACGGCCTGGTGGCTGAGATGAGAATGTGTATACACGTCGCCAGGTGACTCCGAGAACTTCTCCATCTCAGCCCGACGACTAAGATCGAAGTGTATACACATCCGGAGATGACTCACAGAAGTCATCCATCTCGGCCTGATGGCTAAGATCAGGATGTGTATACATATTCGGAGGTAACTCTGAGAAGTCATCCATCTCGTCGTGATTCTTGAGATCGAAGTGTATACAGGTTCCGAGGTGACTCCGAAAAGTCATCGATCTCGGCCTGATGGCTGACGTGAGAATGAGTATACACATTCCGGGGCGACTCCGAAAAGGCATCGTTCTCGGCCTGATGGCTGAGATGACAATGTGTATACACATTCCGGGGTAACTCCGAGAAGACGTCCATCTCGGCCTGATGGCTGACGTGAGAATGTGTATACACATTCCGGGGTAACTCTGAGAAGTCATTCATCTCGGCATAAAGCCCAAGATGAGGATGTATACACATCCGAAGGTGACTCCAAGAAGTTATACATCTCGGCCTGAAGGCTAAGCTAAGGATGTGTGTCCATATTCCGAGGTAACTCCGAGAAGTCGTCCATCTCGGCCTGATGGCTGAGATCGAAGTGTATACACATCCGGAGGTGAGTCCGAGCAGTTATCCATCTCGGCATGATGACTAAGATCAGGATGTGTGTCCATATTCCGAGGTAACTCCGCGAAGTCGTCCATCTCGGCCTGATGGCTGAGGTGACAATGCGTATACACATTGCGGGCCGACTCCGACAAGTCATCGTTCTCGGCCTGATGGCTGACGTGAGAATGTGTATACACCTTCCGGGGTAACGCTGAGAAGTCATTCATCTGGCATAAAGCCCAAGATGAGGATGTATACACATCCGAAGGTGACTCCAAGAAGTTATACATCTCGGCCTGATGGCTAAGCTAAGGATGTGTGTCCATATTCCGAGGTAACTCCGAGAAGTCGTCCATCTCGGCCTGATGGCTGAGATCAAAGTGTATACACATCCGGAGATGACTCATAGAAGTCATCCATCTCGGCCTGATGGGTAAGATCAGGATGTGTATACATATTCCGAGGTAACTCTGAGTAGTCATCCATCTCGGCCTCATTCTTGAGATCGAAGTGTATACACGTTCCGAGGTGACTCCGAAAAGTCATCGATCTCGGCCTGATGCCTGACGTGAGAATGAGTATACACATTCCGGGGCGACTCCGAAAAGTCATCGTTCTCGGCCTGATGGCTGAGATGAGAATGTGTATTCACATTCCGGGGTAACTCCGAGAAGTCATTCATCTCGGCATAAAGCCCAAGATGAGGATGTATACACATCCGAAGGTGACTCCAAGAAGTTATACATCTCGGCCCGATGGCTAAGCTAAGGATGTGTGTCCATATTCCGAGGTAACTCCGCGATGTCGTCCATCTCGGCCTGATGGCTGAGGTGACAATGCGTATACACATTCCGAAACGACTCCAAGAAGTCACCCATCTCGGCCTGATGGCTAAGATAACAATGTGTATACACATTCCCAGGTGACCCCGAGAAGCCATCCATGTCCTCTTGATTACTTAGATCAAAGTGTATACACATCCGGCGGTGACTCCGAGAAGTTATGCGTCTCAGCCTGATGGCTAAGATCAGGATGCGTGTCCATATTCCGAGGTAACTCCGCGAAGTCGTCCATCTCGGCCTGATGGCTGAGGTGACAATGCGTATACACATTGCGGGCCGACTCCGACAAGTCATCGTTCTCGGCCTCATGGCTGACGTGAGAATGTGTATACACATCCCGGGGTAACGCTGAGAAGTCATTCATCTCAGCATAAAGCCCAAGATGAGGATGTATACACATCCGAAGGTGACTCCAAGAAGTTATACATCTCGGCCCGATGGCTAAGCTAAGGATGTGTGTCCATATTCCGAGGTAACTCCGCGATGTCGTCCATCTCGGCCTGATGGCTGAGGTGACAATGCGTATACACATTCCGAAACGACTCCAAGAAGTCACCCATCTCGGCCTGATGGCTAAGATAACAATGTGTATACACATTCCCAGGTGACCCCGAGAAGCCATCCATGTCCTCTTGATTACTTAGATCAAAGTGTATACACATCCGGCGGTGACTCCGAGAAGTTATGCGTCTCAGCCTGATGGCTAAGATCAGGATGCGTGTCCATATTCCGAGGTAACTCCGCGAAGTCGTCCATCTCGGCCTGATGGCTGAGGTGACAATGCGTATACACATTGCGGGCCGACTCCGACAAGTCATCGTTCTCGGCCTCATGGCTGACGTGAGAATGTGTATACACATCCCGGGGTAACGCTGAGAAGTCATTCATCTCAGCATAAAGCCCAAGATGAGGATGTATACACATCCGAAGGTGACTCCAAGAAGTTATACATGTCGGCCTGATGGCTAAGCTAAGGATGTGTGTCCATATTCCGAGGTAACTCCGAGAAGTCGTCCATCTCGGCCTGATGGCTGATATCAAAGTGTATACACATCCGGAGGTGACTCCGAGAAGTTATCCATCTCGGCATGATGACTAAGATCAGGATGTGTGTCCATATTCCGAGGTAACTCCGCGAAGTCGTCCATCTCGGCCTGATGGCTGAGGTGACAATGCGTATACACATTGCGGGCTGACTCCGACAAGTCATCGTTCTCGGCCTGATGGCTGACGTGCGAATGTGTATACACATTCCGGGGTAACGCTGAGAAGCCGTTCATCTCGGCATAAAGCCCAAGATGAGGATGTATACACTTCCGAAGGTGACTCTAAGAAGTTATACATCTCGGCCTGATGGCTAAGCTAAGGATGTGTGTCCATATTCCGAGGTAATTCCGAGAAGTCGTCCGTCTCTGCCTGATGGCTAAGATGACAATGGGTATACACATTCCGAGGTAACTCCGCGAAGTCGTCCATCTCGGCCTGATGGCTGAGATGAGAATGTGTATACACGTCGCCAGGTGACTCCGAGAACCTATCCATCTCAGCCCGACGACTAAGATCGAAGTGTATACACATCCGGAGATGACTCCCCGAAGTCGTCCGTCACGGCCTGATGGCTGAGATCAGGATGTGTATACATATTCCGAGGTAACTCTGAGTAGTCATCCATCTCGGCCTGATTCTTGAGATCGAAGTGTATACACGTTCCGAGGTGACTCCGAAAAGTCATCGATCTCGGCCTGATGCCTGACGTGAGAATGAGTATACACATTCCGGGGCGACTCCGAAAAGTCATCGTTCTCGGCCTGATGGCTGAGATGAGAATGTGTATTCACATTCCGGGGTAACTCCGAGAAGTCATTCATCTCGGCATAAAGCCCAAGATGAGGATGTATACACATCCGAAGGTGACTCCAAGAAGTTATACATCTCGGCCCGATGGCTAAGCTAAGGATGTGTGTCCATATTCCGAGGTAACTCCGCGATGTCGTCCATCTCGGCCTGATGGCTGAGATCAAAGTCTATACACATCCGGAGGTGACTCCGAGAAGTCATCCGTCTCGGCATGATGACTAAGATCAGGATGTGTGTCCATATTCCGAGGTAACTCCGAAATGTCGTCCATCTCGGCCTGATGGCTGAGGTGACAATGCGTATACACATTCCGAACCGACTCCAAGAAGTCACCCTTCTCGGCCTGATGGCTAAGTTGACAATGTCAAAACACATTCGGAGGCGACTCCAAGAAGTCACCCATCCCGGCCTAATGACCAAGATGAGGATGTGTATACACATTCCGAAGTAACTCCGAGAATTCATCCATGCCGGCTTGATGGCTGAGATCAAAGTGTAAGCACATCCGGAGGTGACTCCGAGAAGTTATACATCTCGGCCTGATGGCTAAGATCAGGATGTGTGTCCATATTCCGAGGTAATTCCGAGAAGTCGTCCATCTCTGCCTGATGGCTAAGATGACAATGTGTATACACATTGCGAGGCGACTCCAAGAAGTCACCCGTCACGGCCTGGTGGCTGAGATGAGAATGTGTATACACGTCGCCAGGTGACTCCGAGAACCTATCCATCTCAGCCCGACGACTAAGATCGAAGTGTATACACATCCGGAGATGACTCCCAGAAGTCGTCCGTCACGGCCTGATGACTGAGATGAGAATGTGTGTACACATGCCGGGGCCGCTCCGAGAAGTTAGCAATCACGGCCTGGTGGCTGATGTGAGAATGTGCATACACGTCGCGGGGTGACTCCGAGAACTTCTCCATCTCAGCCCGACGACTAAGATCGAAGTGTATACACATCCGGAGATGACTCATAGAAGTCATCCATCTCGGCCTGATGGCTAAGATCAGGATGTGTATATATATTCGGAGGTAACTCTGAGAAGTCATCCATCTCGTCCTGATTCTTGAGATCGAAGTGTATACAGGTTCCGAGGTGACTCCGAAAACTCATTGATCTCGGCCTGATGGCTGACGTGAGAATGAGTATACACATTCCGGGGCGACTCCGAAAAGGCATCGTTCTCGGCCTGATGGCTGAGATGACAATGTGTATACACATTCCGGGGTAACTCCGAGAAGACGTCCATCCCGGCCTAATGACCAAGATGAGGATGTGTATACACATTCCGAAGTAACTCCGAGAATTCATCCATGTCGGCTTGCTGGCTGAGATCAAAGTGTATGCACATCCGGAGGTGACTCCGAGAAGTTATGCATCTCGGCCTGATGGCTAAGATCAGGATGTGTGTCCATATTCCGAGGTAATTCCGAGAAGTCATCCATCTCGTCCTGATTCTTGAGATCGAAGTGTATACAGGTTCCGAGGTGACTCCGAAAAGTCATCGATCTCGGCCTGATGGCAGACGTGAGAATGAGTATACACATTCCGGGGCGACTCCGAAAAGGCATCGTTCTCGGCCTGATGGCTGAGATGACAATGTGTATACACATTCCGGGGTAACTCCGAGAAGACGTCCATCTCGGCCTGATGGCTGACGTGATAATGTGTATACACATTCCGGGGTAACTCTGAGAAGTCATTCATCTCGGCATAAAGCCCAAGATGAGGATTTATACACATCCGAAGGTGACTCCAAGAAGTTATACATCTCGGCCCGATGGCTAAGCTAAGGATGTGTGTCCATATTCCGAGGTAACTCCGAGAAGTCGTCCATCTCGGCCTGATGGCTGAGATCAAAGTCTATACACATTCGGAGGCGACTCCAAGAAGTCACCCATCCCGGCCTAATGACCAAGATGAGGATGTGTATACACATTCCGAAGTAACTCCGAGAATTCATCCATGCCGGCTTGATGGCTGAGATCAAAGTGTAAGCACATCCGGAGGTGACTCCGAGAAGTTATACATCTCGGCCTGATGGCTGACGTGAGAATGAGTATACACATTCCGGGGCGACTCCGAAAAGGCATCGTTCTCGGCCTGATGGCTGAGATGACAATGTGTATACACATTCCGGGGTAACTCCGAGAAGACGGCCATCTCGGCCTGATGGCTGACGTGAGCGTGTGTATACACATTCCGGGGTAACTCTGAGAAGTCATTCATCTCGGCATAAAGCCCAAGATGAGGATGTATACACATCCGAAGGTGACTCCAAGAAGTTATACATCTCGGCCTGGTGGCTAAGCTAAGGATGCGTGTCCATATTCCGAGGTAACACCGAGAAGTCGTCCATCTCGGCCTGATGGCTGAGATCAAAGTCTATACACATCCGGAGGTGACTCCGAGAAGTTATCCATCTCGGCATGATGGCTAAGCTAAGGATGTGTGTCCATATTCCGAGGTAACTCCGCGATGTCGTCCATCTCGGCCTGATGGCTGAGGTGACAATGCGTATACACATTCCGAAACGACTCCAAGAAGTCACCCATCTCGGCCTGATGGCTAAGATAACAATGTGTATACACATTCCCAGGTGACCCCGAGAAGCCATCCATGTCCTCTTGATGGCTTAGATCAAAGTGTATACACATCCGGAGGTGACTCCGAGAAGTTATGCGTCTCAGCCTGATGGCTAAGATCAGGATGCGTGTCCATATTCCGAGGTAACTCCGCGAAGTCGTCCATCTCGGCCAGATGGCTGAGGTGACAATGCGTATACACATTGCGGGCCGACTCCGACAAGTCATCGTTCTCGGCCTGATGGCTGACGTGAGAATGTGTATACACATTCCGGGGTAACGCTGAGAAGTCATTCATCTCGGCATAAAGCCCAAGATGAGGATGTATACACATCCGAAGGTGACTCCAAGAAGTTATACATCTCGGCCTGATGGCTAAGCTAAGGATGCGTGTCCATATTCCGAGGTAAATCGGAGAAGTCGTCCATCTCGGCCTGATGGCTGAGATCAAAGTGTATACACATCCGGAGGTGACTTCGAGAAGTTATCCATCTCGGCATGATGACTAAGATCAGGATATGTGTCCATATTCCGAGGTAACTCCGCGAAGTCGTCCATCTCGGCCTGATGGCTGAGGTGACAATGCGTATACACATTGCGGGCCGACTCCGACAAGTCATCGTACTCGGCCTGATGGCTGACGTGAGAATGTGTATACACATTCCGGGGTAACGCTGAGAAGTCATTCATCTCAGCATAAAGCCCAAGATGAGGATGTATACACATCCGAAGGTGACTCCAAGAAGTTATACATCTCGGACTGATAGCTAAGCTAAGGATGTGTGTCCATATTCCGAGGTAACTCCGAGAAGTCGTCCATCTCGGCCTGATGGCTGAGATCAAAGTGTATACACATCCGGAGATGACTCATAGAAGTCATCCATCTCGGCCTGATGGGTAAGATCAGGATGTGTATACATATTCCGAGGTAACTCTGAGTAGTCATCCATCTCGGCCTGATTCTTGAGATCGAAGTGTATACACGTTCCGAGGTGACTCCGAAAAGTCATCGATCTCGGCCTGATGCCTGACGCGAGAATGAGTATACACATTCCGGGGCGACTCCGAAAAGTCATCGTTCTCGGCCTGATGGCTGAGATGAGAACGTGTATATACATTCCGGGGTAACGCTGAGAAGTCATTCATCTCAGCATAAAGCCCAAGATGAGGATGTATACACATCGGAAGGTGACTCCAAGAAGTTATACATCTCGGCCTGATAGCTAAGCTAAGGATGTGTGTCCATATTCCGAGGTAACTCCGCGATGTCGTCCATCTCGGCCTGATGGCTGAGGTGACAATGCGTATACACATTCCGAAACGACTCCAAGAAGTCACCCATCTCGGCCTGATGGCTAAGATAACAATGTGTATACACATTCCTAGGTGACCCCGAGAAGCCATCCATGTCCTCTTGATGGCTTAGATCAAAGTGTATACACATCCGGAGGTGACTCCGAGAAGTTATGCGTCTCAGCCTGATGGCTAAGATCAGGATGCGTGTCCATATTCCGAGGTAACTCCGCGAAGTCGTCCATCTCGGCCTGATGGCTGAGGTGACAATGCGTATACACATTGCGGGCCGACTCCGACAAGTCATCGTTCTCGGCCTGATGGCTGACGTGAGAATGTGTATACACCTTCCGGGGTAACGCTGAGAAGTTATTCATCTGGCATAAAGCCCAAGATGAGGATGTATACACATCCGAAGGTGACTCCAAGAAGTTATACATCTCGGCCTGATGGCTAAGCTAAGGATGTGTGTCCATATTCCGAGGTAACTCCGAGAAGTCGTCCATCTCGGCCTGATGGCTGAGATCAAAGTGTATACACATCCGGAGATGACTCCGAGAAGTTATCCATCTCGGCATGATGACTAAGATCAGGATGTGTGTCCATATTCCGAGGTAACTCCGCGAAGTCGTCCATCTCGGCCTGATGGCTGAGATCGAAGTGTATACACATCCGGAGGTGACTCCAAGCAGTTATCCATCTCGGCATGATGACTAAGATCAGGATGTGTGTCCATATTCCGAGGTAACTCCGCGAAGTCGTCCATCTCGGCCTGATGGCTGAGGTGACAATGCGTATACACATTGCGGGGTAACGCTGAGAAGTCATTCATCTGGCATAAAGCCCAAGATGAGGATGTATACACATCCGAAGGTGACTCCAAGAAGTTATACATCTCGGCCTGATGGCTAAGCTAAGGATGTGTGTCCATATTCCGAGGTAACTCCGAGAAGTCGTCCATCTCGGCCTGATGGCTGAGATCGAAGTGTATACACATCCGGAGGTGACTCCGAGCAGTTATCCATCTCGGCATGATGACTAAGATCAGGATGTGTGTCCATATTCCGAGGTAACTCCGCGAAGTCGTCCATCTCGGCCTGATGGCTGAGGTGACAATGCGTATACACATTGCGGGGTAACGCTGAGAAGTCATTCATCTGGCATAAAGCCCAAGATGAGGATGTATACACATCCGAAGGTGACTCCAAGAAGTTATACATCTCGGCCTGATGGCTAAGCTAAGGATGTGTGTCCATATTCCGAGGTAACTCCGAGAAGTCGTCCATCTCGGCCTGATGGCTGAGATCAAAGTCTATACACATCCGGAGGTGACTCCGAGAAGTTATCCATCTCGGCATGATGACTAAGATCGGGATATGTGTCCATATTCCGAGGACGCTCCGCGAAGTCGTCCATCTCGGCCTGATGGCTGAGGTGACAATGCGTATACACATTGCGGGCCGACTCCGACAAGTCATCGTTCTCGGCCTGATGGCTGACGTGAGAATGTGTATACACTTTCCGGGGTAACGCTGAGAAGTCATTCATCTGGGCATAAAGCCCAAGAAGAGGATGTATACACATCCGAAGGTGACTCCAAGAAGTTATACATCTCGGCCTGATGGCTAAGCTAAGGATGTGTGTCCATATTCCGAGGTAACTCCGAGAAGTCGTCCATCTCGGCCTGATGGCTGAGATCGAAGTGTATACACATCCGGAGGTGACTCCGAGCAGTTATCCATCTCGGCATGATGACTAAGATCAGGATGTGTGTCCATATTCCGAGGTAACTCCGCGAAGTCGTCCATCTCGGCCTGATGGCTGAGATCGAAGTGTATACACATCCGGAGGTGACTCCAAGCAGTTATCCATCTCGGCATGATGACTAAGATCAGGATGTGTGTCCATATTCCGAGGTAACTCCGCGAAGTCGTCCATCTCGGCCTGATGGCTGAGGTGACAATGCGTATACACATTGCGGGGTAACGCTGAGAAGTCATTCATCTGGCATAAAGCCCAAGATGAGGATGTATACACATCCGAAGGTGACTCCAAGAAGTTATACATCTCGGCCTGATGGCTAAGCTAAGGATGTGTGTCCATATTCCGAGGTAACTCCGAGAAGTCGTCCATCTCGGCCTGATGGCTGAGATCGAAGTGTATACACATCCGGAGGTGACTCCGAGCAGTTATCCATCTCGGCATGATGACTAAGATCAGGATGTGTGTCCATATTCCGAGGTAACTCCGCGAAGTCGTCCATCTCGGCCTGATGGCTGAGGTGACAATGCGTATACACATTGCGGGGTAACGCTGAGAAGTCATTCATCTGGCATAAAGCCCAAGATGAGGATGTATACACATCCGAAGGTGACTCCAAGAAGTTATACATCTCGGCCTGATGGCTAAGCTAAGGATGTGTGTCCATATTCCGAGGTAACTCCGAGAAGTCGTCCATCTCGGCCTGATGGCTGAGATCAAAGTCTATACACATCCGGAGGTGACTCCGAGAAGTTATCCATCTCGGCATGATGACTAAGATCGGGATATGTGTCCATATTCCGAGGACGCTCCGCGAAGTCGTCCATCTCGGCCTGATGGCTGAGGTGACAATGCGTATACACATTGCGGGCCGACTCCGACAAGTCATCGTTCTCGGCCTGATGGCTGACGTGAGAATGTGTATACACTTTCCGGGGTAACGCTGAGAAGTCATTCATCTGGGCATAAAGCCCAAGAAGAGGATGTATACACATCCGAAGGTGACTCCAAGAAGTTATACATCTCGGCCTGATGGCTAAGCTAAGGATGTGTGTCCATATTCCGAGGTAACTCCGAGAAGTCGTCCATCTCGGCCTGATGGCTGAGATCGAAGTGTATACACATCCGGAGGTGACTCCGAGCAGTTATCCATCTCGGCATGATGACTAAGATCAGGATGTGTGTCCATATTCCGAGGTAACTCCGCGAAGTCGTCCATCTCGGCCTGATGGCTGAGGTGACAATGCGTATACACATTGCGGGGTAACGCTGAGAAGTCATTCATCTGGCATAAAGCCCAAGATGAGGATGTATACACATCCGAAGGTGACTCCAAGAAGTTATACATCTCGGCCTGATGGCTAAGCTAAGGATGTGTGTCCATATTCCGAGGTAACTCCGAGAAGTCGTCCATCTCGGCCTGATGGCTGAGATGACAATGCGTAGACGCATTCCGAGGCGACTCCAAGATGTCATCCATCACGGCCTGATGGCTAAGATGACAATGTGTATACACATTCCGGGGCGACTCCGAAAGGTCATCGTTGTCGGCCTGATGGCTGACGTGAGAATGAGTATTCACATTCCGGGGCGACTCCGAAAAGTCATCGTTCTGGGCCGGATGCCTAATATGACAATGTGTATACACATTCCGGGGTGACTCTGAGAAGTCATCCATCACGGCCTGGTGGCTGATATGAGAATGTGTATACACGTCGCGGGGTGACTCCGAGAACTTATCCATCTCAGCCCGACGACTAAGATCGAAGTGTATACACATCCGGAGATAACTCATAGAAGTCATCCATCTCGGCCTGATGGCTAAGATCAGGATGTGTATACATATTCCGAGGTGACTCCGAGAAGACGGCCATCTCGGCCTGATGGCTGAGGTGACAATGCGTATACACATTCCGAAACGACTCCAAGAAGTCACCCTTCTCGGCCTGATGGCTAAGATGACAATGTCAAAACACATTCGGAGGCGACTCCAAGAAGTCACCCATCCCGGCCTAATGACCAAGATGAGGATGTGTATACACATTCCGAAGTAACTCCGAGAATTCATCCATGCCGGCTTGATGGCTGAGATCAAAGTGTAAGCACATCCGGAGGTGACTCCGAGAAGTTATACATCTCGGCCTGATGGCTGACGTGAGAATGAGTATACACATTCCGGGGCGACTCCGAAAAGGCATCGTTCTCGGCCTGATGGCTGAGATGACAATGTGTATACACATTCCGGGGTAACTCCGAGAAGACGGCCATCTCGGCCTGATGGCTGACGTGAGCATGTGTATACACATTCCGGGGTAACTCTGAGAAGTCATTCATCTCGGCATAAAGCCCAAGATGAGGATGTATACACATCCGAAGGTGACTCCAAGAAGTTATACATCTCGGCCTGATGGCTAAGCTAAGGATGCGTGTCCATATTCCGAGGTAACACCGAGAAGTCGTCCATCTCGGCCTGATGGCTGAGATCAAAGTCTATACACATCCGGAGGTGACTCCGAGAAGTTATCCATCTCGGCATGATGACTAAGATCAGGATATGTGTCTATATTCCGAGGACACTCCGCGATGTCGTCCATCTCGGCCTGATGGCTGAGGTGACAATGCGTATACACATTGCGGGCCGACTCCGACAAGTCATCGTACTCGGCCTGATGGCTGACGTGAGAATGTGTATACACATTCCGGGGTAACGCTGAGAAGTCATTCATCTCAGCATAAAGCCCAAGATGAGGATGTATACACATCCGAAGGTGACTCCAAGAAGTTATACATCTCGGCCCGATGGCTAAGCTAAGGATGTGTGTCCATATTCCGAGGTAACTCCGAGAAGTCGTCCATCTCGGCCTGATGGCTGAGATCAAAGTCTATACACATCCGGAGGTGACTCCGAGAAGTCATCCATCTCGGCATGATGACTAAGATCAGGATGTGTGTCCATATTCCGAGGTAACTCCGCGAAGTCGTCCATCTCGGCCTGATGGCTGAGGTGACAATGCGTATACACATTGCGGGCCGACTCCGACAAGTCATCGTTCTCGGCCTGATGGCTGACGTGAGAATGTGTATACACCTTCCGGGGTAACGCTGAGAAGTCATTCATCTGGCATAAAGCCCAAGATGAGGATGTATACACATCCGAAGGTGACTCCAAGAAGTTATACATCTCGGCCTGATGGCTAAGCTAAGGATGTGTGTCCATATTCCGAGGTAACTCCGAGAAGTCGTCCATCTCGGCCTGATGGCTGAGATCAAAGTGTATACACATCCGGAGATGACTCATAGAAGTCATCCATCTCGGCCTGATGGGTAAGATCAGGATGTGTATACATATTCCGAGGTAACTCTGAGTAGTCATCCATCTCGGCCTGATGGCTGAGGTGACAATGCGTATACACATTGCGGGCCGACTCCGACAAGTCATCGTTCTCGGCCTGATGGCTGACGTGAGAATGTGTATACACCTTCCGGGGTAACGCTGAGAAGTCATTCATCTGGCATAAAGCCCAAGATGAGGATGTATACACATCCGAAGGTGACTCCAAGAAGTTATACATCTCGGCCTGATGGCTAAGCTAAGGATGTGTGTCCATATTCCGAGGTAACTCCGAGAAGTCGTCCATCTCGGCCTGATGGCTGAGATCAAAGTGTATACACATCCGGAGATGACTCCGAGAAGTTCTCCATCTCGGCATGATGACTAAGATCAGGATGTGTGTCCATATTCCGAGGTAACTCCGCGAAGTCGTCCATCTCGGCCTGATGGCTGAGGTGACAATGCGTGTACACATTCCGAAACGACTCCAAGAAGTCACCCTTCTCGGCCTAATGACCAAGATGAGGATGTGTATACACATTCCGAAGTAACTCCGAGAATTCATCCATGTCGGCTTGATGGCTGAGATCAAAGTGTATGCACATCCGGAGGTGACTCCGAGAAGTTATGCATCTCGGCCTGATGGCTAAGATCAGGATGTGTGTCCATATTCCGAGGAAATTCCGAGAAGTCGTCCATCTCGGCCTGATGGCTGAGATCAAAGTGTATACACATCCGGAGGTGACTCCGAGAAGTTATCCATCTCGACATGATGACTAAGATCAGGATGTGTGTCCATATTCCGAGGTAACTCCGCGAAGTCGTCCATCTCGGCCTGATGGCTGAGGTGAAAATGCGTATACACATTGCGGGGTAACGCTGAGAAGTCATTCATCTGGCATAAAGCCCAAGATGAGGATGTATACACATCCGAAGGTGACTCCAA
Organism: Trypoxylon attenuatum; assembly: GCA_963989405.1. Classification (NCBI taxonomy): domain Eukaryota; kingdom Metazoa; phylum Arthropoda; class Insecta; order Hymenoptera; family Crabronidae; genus Trypoxylon; species Trypoxylon attenuatum. The sequence continues at coordinate 7,269,445 of OZ022492.1, read as the reverse complement.
GAAGTTATACATCTCGGCCTGATGGCTAAGCTAAGGATGTGTGTCCATATTCCGAGGTAACTCCGAGAAGTCGTCCATCTCGGCCTGATGGCTGAGATCAAAGTCTATACACATCCGGAGGTGACTCCGAGAAGTTATCCATCTCGGCATGATGACTAAGATCGGGATATGTGTCCATATTCCGAGGACGCTCCGCGAAGTCGTCCATCTCGGCCTGATGGCTGAGGTGACAATGCGTATACACATTGCGGGCCGACTCCGACAAGTCATCGTTCTCGGCCTGATGGCTGACGTGAGAATGTGTATACACTTTCCGGGGTAACGCTGAGAAGTCATTCATCTGGGCATAAAGCCCAAGAAGAGGATGTATACACATCCGAAGGTGACTCCAAGAAGTTATACATCTCGGCCTGATGGCTAAGCTAAGGATGTGTGTCCATATTCCGAGGTAACTCCGAGAAGTCGTCCATCTCGGCCTGATGGCTGAGATCGAAGTGTATACACATCCGGAGGTGACTCCGAGCAGTTATCCATCTCGGCATGATGACTAAGATCAGGATGTGTGTCCATATTCCGAGGTAACTCCGCGAAGTCGTCCATCTCGGCCTGATGGCTGAGGTGACAATGCGTATACACATTGCGGGGTAACGCTGAGAAGTCATTCATCTGGCATAAAGCCCAAGATGAGGATGTATACACATCCGAAGGTGACTCCAAGAAGTTATACATCTCGGCCTGATGGCTAAGCTAAGGATGTGTGTCCATATTCCGAGGTAACTCCGAGAAGTCGTCCATCTCGGCCTGATGGCTGAGATGACAATGCGTAGACGCATTCCGAGGCGACTCCAAGATGTCATCCATCACGGCCTGATGGCTAAGATGACAATGTGTATACACATTCCGGGGCGACTCCGAAAGGTCATCGTTGTCGGCCTGATGGCTGACGTGAGAATGAGTATTCACATTCCGGGGCGACTCCGAAAAGTCATCGTTCTGGGCCGGATGCCTAATATGACAATGTGTATACACATTCCGGGGTGACTCTGAGAAGTCATCCATCACGGCCTGGTGGCTGATATGAGAATGTGTATACACGTCGCGGGGTGACTCCGAGAACTTATCCATCTCAGCCCGACGACTAAGATCGAAGTGTATACACATCCGGAGATGACTCATAGAAGTCATCCATCTCGGCCTGATGGCTAAGATCAGGATGTGTATACATATTCCGAGGTGACTCCGAGAAGACGGCCATCTCGGCCTGATGGCTGAGGTGACAATGCGTATACACATTCCGAAACGACTCCAAGAAGTCACCCTTCTCGGCCTGATGGCTAAGATGACAATGTCAAAACACATTCGGAGGCGACTCCAAGAAGTCACCCATCCCGGCCTAATGACCAAGATGAGGATGTGTATACACATTCCGAAGTAACTCCGAGAATTCATCCATGCCGGCTTGATGGCTGAGATCAAAGTGTAAGCACATCCGGAGGTGACTCCGAGAAGTTATACATCTCGGCCTGATGGCTGACGTGAGAATGAGTATACACATTCCGGGGCGACTCCGAAAAGGCATCGTTCTCGGCCTGATGGCTGAGATGACAATGTGTATACACATTCCGGGGTAACTCCGAGAAGACGGCCATCTCGGCCTGATGGCTGACGTGAGCATGTGTATACACATTCCGGGGTAACTCTGAGAAGTCATTCATCTCGGCATAAAGCCCAAGATGAGGATGTATACACATCCGAAGGTGACTCCAAGAAGTTATACATCTCGGCCTGATGGCTAAGCTAAGGATGCGTGTCCATATTCCGAGGTAACACCGAGAAGTCGTCCATCTCGGCCTGATGGCTGAGATCAAAGTCTATACACATCCGGAGGTGACTCCGAGAAGTTATCCATCTCGGCATGATGACTAAGATCAGGATATGTGTCTATATTCCGAGGACACTCCGCGATGTCGTCCATCTCGGCCTGATGGCTGAGGTGACAATGCGTATACACATTGCGGGCCGACTCCGACAAGTCATCGTACTCGGCCTGATGGCTGACGTGAGAATGTGTATACACATTCCGGGGTAACGCTGAGAAGTCATTCATCTCAGCATAAAGCCCAAGATGAGGATGTATACACATCCGAAGGTGACTCCAAGAAGTTATACATCTCGGCCCGATGGCTAAGCTAAGGATGTGTGTCCATATTCCGAGGTAACTCCGAGAAGTCGTCCATCTCGGCCTGATGGCTGAGATCAAAGTATATACACATCCGGAGGTGACTCCGAGAAGTCATCCATCTCGGCATGATGACTAAGATCAGGATGTGTGTCCATATTCCGAGGTAACTCCGCGAAGTCGTCCATCTCGGCCTGATGGCTGAGGTGACAATGCGTATACACATTGCGGGCCGACTCCGACAAGTCATCGTTCTCGGCCTGATGGCTGACGTGAGAATGTGTATACACCTTCCGGGGTAACGCTGAGAAGTCATTCATCTGGCATAAAGCCCAAGATGAGGATGTATACACATCCGAAGGTGACTCCAAGAAGTTATACATCTCGGCCTGATGGCTAAGCTAAGGATGTGTGTCCATATTCCGAGGTAACTCCGAGAAGTCGTCCATCTCGGCCTGATGGCTGAGATCAAAGTGTATACACATCCGGAGATGACTCATAGAAGTCATCCATCTCGGCCTGATGGGTAAGATCAGGATGTGTGTCCATATTCCGAGGTAACTCCGCGAAGTCGTCCATCTCGGCCTGATGGCTGAGGTGACAATGCGTGTACACATTCCGAAACGACTCCAAGAAGTCACCCTTCTCGGCCTAATGACCAAGATGAGGATGTGTATACACATTCCGAAGTAACTCCGAGAATTCATCCATGTCGGCTTGATGGCTGAGATCAAAGTGTATGCACATCCGGAGGTGACTCCGAGAAGTTATGCATCTCGGCCTGATGGCTAAGATCAGGATGTGTGTCCATATTCCGAGGTAATTCCGAGAAGTCGTCCATCTCGGCCTGATGGCTGAGATCAAAGTGTATACACATCCGGAGGTGACTCCGAGAAGTTATCCATCTCGACATGATGACTAAGATCAGGATGTGTGTCCATATTCCGAGGTAACTCCGCGAAGTCGTCCATCTCGGCCTGATGGCTGAGATGAGAATGTGTATACACGTCGCCAGGTGACTCCGAGAACCTATCCATCTCAGCCCGACGACTAAGATCGAAGTGTATACACATCCGGAGATGACTCCCAGAAGTCGTCCGTCACGGCCTGATGGCTGAGATCAGAATGTGTATACATATTCCGAGGTAACTCTGAGTAGTCGTCCATCTCGGCCTGATTCTTGAGATCGAAGTGTATACACGTTCCGAGGTGACTCCAAAAAGTCATCGATCTCGGCCTGATGGCTGACGTGAGAATGAGTATACACATTCCGGGGCGACTCCGAAAAGTCATCGTTCTCGGCCTGATGGCTGAGATGAGAATGTGTATTCACATTCCGGGGTAACTCTGAGAAGTCATTCATCTCGGCATAAAGCCCAAGATGAGGATGTATACACATCCGAAGGTGACTCCAAGAAGTTATACATCTCGGCCCGATGGCTAAGCTAAGGATGTGTGTCCATATTCCGAGGTAACTCCGAGAAGTCGTCCATCTCGGCCTGATGGCTGAGATCAAAGTCTATACACATCCGGAGGTGACTCCGAGAAGTTATCCATCTCGGCATGATGACTAAGATCGGGATATGTGTCCATATTCCGAGGACGCTCCGCGAAGTCGTCCATCTCGGCCTGATGGCTGAGGTGACAATGCGTATACACATTGCGGGCCGACTCCGACAAGTCATCGTTCTCGGCCTGATGGCTGACGTGAGAATGTGTATACACATTCCGGGGTAACGCTGAGAAGTCATTCATCTGGGCATAAAGCCCAAGAAGAGGATGTATACACATCCGAAGGTGACTCCAAGAAGTTATACATCTCGGCCTGATGGCTAAGCTAAGGATGTGTGTCCATATTCCGAGGTAACTCCGCGAAGTCGTCCATCTCGGCCTGATGGCTGAGATCGAAGTGTATACACATCCGGAGGTGACTCCGAGCAGTTATCCATCTCGGCATGATGACTAAGATCAGGATGTGTGTCCATATTCCGAGGTAACTCCGCGAAGTCGTCCATCTCGGCCTGATGGCTGAGGTGACAATGCGTGTACACATTCCGAAACGACTCCAAGAAGTCACCCTTCTCGGCCTGATGGCTAAGATGACAATGTGAAAACACATTCGGAGGCGACTCCAAGAAGTCACCCATCCCGGCCTAATGACCAAGATGAGGATGTGTCTACACATTCCGAAGTAACTCCGAGAATTCATCCATGTCGGCTTGATGGCTGAGATCAAAGTGTATGCACATCCGGAGGTGACTCCGAGAAGTTATGCATCTCGGCCTGATGGCTAAGATCAGGATGTGTGTCCATATTCCGAGGTAATTCCGAGAAGTCGTCCATCTCGGCCTGATGGCTGAGATCAAAGTGTGTACACATCCGGAGGTGACTCCGAGAAGTTATGCATCTCGACATGATGACTAAGATCAGGATGTGTGTCCATATTCCGAGGTAACTCCGCGAAGTCGTCCGTCTCGGCCTGATGGCTGAGATGAGAATGTGTATACACGTCGCCAGGTGACTCCGAGAACCTATCCATCTCAGCCCGACGACTAAGATCGAAGTGTATACACATCCGGAGATGACTCCCAGAAGTCATCCGTCACGGCCTGATGGCTGAGATCAGAATGTGTATACATATTCCGAGGTAACTCTGAGTAGTCATCCATCTCGGCCTGATTCTTGAGATCGAAGTGTATACACGTTCCGAGGTGACTCCGAAAAGTCATCGATCTCGGCCTGATGGCTGACGTGAGAATGAGTATACACATTCCGGGGCGACTCCGAAAAGTCATCGTTCTCGGCCTGATGGCTGAGATGAGAATGTGTATTCACATTCCGGGGTAACTCCGAGAAGTCATTCATCTCGGCATAAAGCCCAAGATGAGGATGTATACACATCCGAAGGTGACTCCAAGAAGTTATACATCTCGGCCCGATGGCTAAGCTAAGGATGTGTGTCCATATTCCGAGGTAACTCCGCGATGTCGTCCATCTCAGCCTGATGGCTGAGGTGACAATGCGTATACACATTCCGAAACGACTCCAAGAAGTCACCCATCTCGGCCTGATGGCTAAGATAACAATGTGTATACACATTCCTAGGTGACCCCGAGAAGCCATCCATGTCCTCTTGATGGCCTAGATCAAAGTGTATACACATCCGGAGGTGACTCCGAGAAGTTATGCGTCTCAGCCTGATGGCTAAGATCAGGATGCGTGTCCATATTCCGAGGTAACTCCGCGAAGTCGTCCATCTCGGCCTGATGACTGAGGTGACAATGCGTATACACATTGCGGGCCGACTCCGACAAGTCATCGTTCTCGGCCTGATGGCTGACGTGAGAATGTGTATACACATTCCGGGGTAACGCTGAGAAGTCATTCATCTCGGCATACAGCCCAAGATGAGGATGTGTACACTTCCGAAGGTGACTCCAAGAAGTTATACATCTCGGCCTGATGGCTAAGCTAAGGATGTGTGTCCGTATTCCGAGGTAACTCCGAGAAGTCGTCCATCTCGGCCTGATGGCTGAGATCAAAGTGTATACACATCCAGAGGTGACTCCGAGAAGTTATCCATCTCGGCATGATGACTAAGATCAGGATATGTATCCATATTCCGAGGTAACTCCGCGAAGTCGTCCATCTCGGCCTGATGGCTGAGGTGACAATGCGTATACACATTGCGGGCCGACTCCGACAAGTCATCGTTCTCGGCCTGATGGCTAAGATAACAATGTGTATACACATTCCTAGGTGACCCCGAGAAGCCATCCATGTCCTCTTGATGGCTTAGATCAAAGTGTATACACATCCAGAGGTGACTCCGAGAAGTTATCCATCTCGGCATGATGACTAAGATCAGGATATGTATCCATATTCCGAGGTAACTCCGCGAAGTCGTCCATCTCGGCCTGATGGCTGAGATCAAAGTGTATACACATCCGGAGATGACTCATAGAAGTCATCCATCTCGGCCTGATGGGTAAGATCAGGATGTGTATACATATTCCGAGGTAACTCTGAGTAGTCATCCATCTCGGCCTGATTCTTGAGATCGAAGTGTATACACGTTCCGAGGTGACTCCGAAAAGTCATCGATCTCGGCCTGATGCCTGACGCGAGAATGAGTATACACATTCCGGGGCGACTCCGAAAAGTCATCGTTCTCGGCCTGATGGCTGAGATGAGAATGTGTATTCACATTCCGGGGTAACTCCGAGAAGTCATTCATCTCGGCATAAAGCCCAAGATGAGGATGTATACACATCCGAAGGTGACTCCAAGAAGTTATACATCTCGGCCCGATGGCTAAGCTAAGGATGTGTGTACATATTCCGAGGTAACTCCGCGATGTCGTCCATCTCGGCCTGATGGCTGAGGTGACAATGCGTATACACATTCCTAGGTGACCCCGAGAAGCCATCCATGTCCTCTTGATGGCTTAGATCAAAGTGTATACACATCCGGAGGTGACTCCGAGAAGTTATGCGTCTCAGCCTGATGGCTAAGATCAGGATGCGTGTCCATATTCCGAGGTAACTCCGCGAAGTCGTCCATCTCGGCCTGATGGCTGAGGTGACAATGCGTATACACATTGCGGGCCGACTCCGACAAGTCATCGCTCTCGGCCTCATGGCTGACGTGAGAATGTGTATACACATCCCGGGGTAACGCTGAGAAGTCATTCATCTCAGCATAAAGCCCAAGATGAGGATGTATACACATCCGAAGGTGACTCCAAGAAGTTATACATGTCGGCCTGATGGCTAAGCTAAGGATGTGTGTCCATATTCCGAGGTAACTCCAAGAAGACGTCCATCTCGGCCTGATGGCTGAGATCAAAGTGTATACACATCCAGAGGTGACTCCGAGAAGTTATCCATCTCGGCATGATGACTAAGATCAGGATATGTATCCATATTCCGAGGTAACTCCGCGAAGTCGTCCATCTCGGCCTGATGGCTGAGGTGACAATGCGTATAAACATTGCGGGCCGACTCCGACAAGTCATCGTTCTCGGCCTGATGGCTGACGTGAGAATGTGTATACACCTTCCGGGGTAACGCTGAGAAGTCATTCATCTGGCATAAAGCCCAAGATGAGGATGTATACACATCCGAAGGTGACTCCAAGAAGTTATACATCTCGGCCGGATGGCTAAGCTAAGGATGTGTGTCCATATTCCGAGGTAACTCCGAGAAGTCATCCATCTCGGCCTGATGGCTAAGATCAGGATGTGTATATATATTCGGAGGTAACTCTGAGAAGTCATCCATCTCGTCCTGATTCTTGAGATCGAAGTGTATACAGGTTCCGAGGTGACTCCGAAAACTCATTGATCTCGGCCTGATGGCTGACGTGAGAATGAGTATACACATTCCGGGGCGACTCCGAAAAGGCATCGTTCTCGGCCTGATGGCTGAGATGACAATGTGTATACACATTCCGGGGTAACTCCGAGAAGACGTCCATCCCGGCCTAATGACCAAGATGAGGATGTGTATACACATTCCGAAGTAACTCCGAGAATTCATCCATGTCGGCTTGATGGCTGAGATCAAAGTGTATGCACATCCGGAGGTGACTCCGAGAAGTTATACATCTCGGCCTGGTGGCTAAGCTAAGGATGCGTGTCCATATTCCGAGGTAACACCGAGAAGTCGTCCATCTCGGCCTGATGGCTGAGATCAAAGTCTATACACATCCGGAGGTGACTCCGAGAAGTCATCCGTCTCGGCATGATGACTAAGATCAGGATGTGTGTCCATATTCCGAGGTAACTCCGAAATGTCGTCCATCACGGCCTGGTGGCTGATGTGAGAATGTGCATACACGTCGCGGGGTGACTCCGAGAACTTCTCCATCTCAGCCCGACGACTAAGATCGAAGTGTATACACATCCGGAGATGACTCATAGAAGTCATCCATCTCGGCCTGATGGCTAAGATCAGGATGTGTGTCCATATTCCGAGGTAATTCCGAGAAGTCGTCCATCTCTGCCTGATGGCTAAGATGACAATGTGTATACACATTGCGAGGCGACTCCAAGAAGTCACCCGTCACGGCCTGGTGGCTGAGATGAGAATGTGTATACACGTCGCCAGGTGACTCCGAGAACTTCTCCATCTCAGCCCGACGACTAAGATCGAAGTGTATACACATCCGGAGATGACTCACAGAAGTCATCCATCTCGGCCTGATGGCTAAGATCAGGATGTGTATACATATTCGGAGGTAACTCTGAGAAGTCATCCATCTCGTCGTGATTCTTGAGATCGAAGTGTATACAGGTTCCGAGGTGACTCCGAAAAGTCATCGATCTCGGCCTGATGGCTGACGTGAGAATGAGTATACACATTCCGGGGCGACTCCGAAAAGGCATCGTTCTCGGCCTGATGGCTGAGATGACAATGTGTATACACATTCCGGGGTAACTCCGAGAAGACGTCCATCTCGGCCTGATGGCTGACGTGAGAATGTGTATACACATTCCGGGGTAACTCTGAGAAGTCATTCATCTCGGCATAAAGCCCAAGATGAGGATGTATACACATCCGAAGGTGACTCCAAGAAGTTATACATCTCGGCCTGAAGGCTAAGCTAAGGATGTGTGTCCATATTCCGAGGTAACTCCGAGAAGTCGTCCATCTCGGCCTGATGGCTGAGATCGAAGTGTATACACATCCGGAGGTGAGTCCGAGCAGTTATCCATCTCGGCATGATGACTAAGATCAGGATGTGTGTCCATATTCCGAGGTAACTCCGCGAAGTCGTCCATCTCGGCCTGATGGCTGAGGTGACAATGCGTATACACATTGCGGGCCGACTCCGACAAGTCATCGTTCTCGGCCTGATGGCTGACGTGAGAATGTGTATACACCTTCCGGGGTAACGCTGAGAAGTCATTCATCTGGCATAAAGCCCAAGATGAGGATGTATACACATCCGAAGGTGATTCCAAGAAGTTATACATCTCGGCCTGATGGCTAAGCTAAGGATGTGTGTCCATATTCCGAGGTAACTCCGAGAAGTCGTCCATCTCGGCCTGATGGCTGAGATCAAAGTGTATACACATCCGGAGATGACTCATAGAAGTCATCCATCTCGGCCTGATGGGTAAGATCAGGATGTGTATACATATTCCGAGGTAACTCTGAGTAGTCATCCATCTCGGCCTCATTCTTGAGATCGAAGTGTATACACGTTCCGAGGTGACTCCGAAAAGTCATCGATCTCGGCCTGATGCCTGACGTGAGAATGAGTATACACATTCCGGGGCGACTCCGAAAAGTCATCGTTCTCGGCCTGATGGCTGAGATGAGAATGTGTATTCACATTCCGGGGTAACTCCGAGAAGTCATTCATCTCGGCATAAAGCCCAAGATGAGGATGTATACACATCCGAAGGTGACTCCAAGAAGTTATACATCTCGGCCCGATGGCTAAGCTAAGGATGTGTGTCCATATTCCGAGGTAACTCCGCGATGTCGTCCATCTCGGCCTGATGGCTGAGGTGACAATGCGTATACACATTCCGAAACGACTCCAAGAAGTCACCCATCTCGGCCTGATGGCTAAGATAACAATGTGTATACACATTCCCAGGTGACCCCGAGAAGCCATCCATGTCCTCTTGATTACTTAGATCAAAGTGTATACACATCCGGCGGTGACTCCGAGAAGTTATGCGTCTCAGCCTGATGGCTAAGATCAGGATGCGTGTCCATATTCCGAGGTAACTCCGCGAAGTCGTCCATCTCGGCCTGATGGCTGAGGTGACAATGCGTATACACATTGCGGGCCGACTCCGACAAGTCATCGTTCTCGGCCTCATGGCTGACGTGAGAATGTGTATACACATCCCGGGGTAACGCTGAGAAGTCATTCATCTCAGCATAAAGCCCAAGATGAGGATGTATACACATCCGAAGGTGACTCCAAGAAGTTATACATCTCGGCCCGATGGCTAAGCTAAGGATGTGTGTCCATATTCCGAGGTAACTCCGCGATGTCGTCCATCTCGGCCTGATGGCTGAGGTGACAATGCGTATACACATTCCGAAACGACTCCAAGAAGTCACCCATCTCGGCCTGATGGCTAAGATAACAATGTGTATACACATTCCCAGGTGACCCCGAGAAGCCATCCATGTCCTCTTGATTACTTAGATCAAAGTGTATACACATCCGGCGGTGACTCCGAGAAGTTATGCGTCTCAGCCTGATGGCTAAGATCAGGATGCGTGTCCATATTCCGAGGTAACTCCGCGAAGTCGTCCATCTCGGCCTGATGGCTGAGGTGACAATGCGTATACACATTGCGGGCCGACTCCGACAAGTCATCGTTCTCGGCCTCATGGCTGACGTGAGAATGTGTATACACATCCCGGGGTAACGCTGAGAAGTCATTCATCTCAGCATAAAGCCCAAGATGAGGATGTATACACATCCGAAGGTGACTCCAAGAAGTTATACATGTCGGCCTGATGGCTAAGCTAAGGATGTGTGTCCATATTCCGAGGTAACTCCGAGAAGTCGTCCATCTCGGCCTGATGGCTGATATCAAAGTGTATACACATCCGGAGGTGACTCCGAGAAGTTATCCATCTCGGCATGATGACTAAGATCAGGATGTGTGTCCATATTCCGAGGTAACTCCGCGAAGTCGTCCATCTCGGCCTGATGGCTGAGGTGACAATGCGTATACACATTGCGGGCTGACTCCGACAAGTCATCGTTCTCGGCCTGATGGCTGACGTGCGAATGTGTATACACATTCCGGGGTAACGCTGAGAAGTCGTTCATCTCGGCATAAAGCCCAAGATGAGGATGTATACACTTCCGAAGGTGACTCTAAGAAGTTATACATCTCGGCCTGATGGCTAAGCTAAGGATGTGTGTCCATATTCCGAGGTAATTCCGAGAAGTCGTCCGTCTCTGCCTGATGGCTAAGATGACAATGGGTATACACATTCCGAGGTAACTCCGCAAAGTCGTCCATCTCGGCCTGATGGCTGAGATGAGAATGTGTATACACGTCGCCAGGTGACTCCGAGAACCTATCCATCTCAGCCCGACGACTAAGATCGAAGTGTATACACATCCGGAGATGACTCCCCGAAGTCGTCCGTCACGGCCTGATGGCTGAGATCAGGATGTGTATACATATTCCGAGGTAACTCTGAGTAGTCATCCATCTCGGCCTGATTCTTGAGATCGAAGTGTATACACGTTCCGAGGTGACTCCGAAAAGTCATCGATCTCGGCCTGATGCCTGACGTGAGAATGAGTATACACATTCCGGGGCGACTCCGAAAAGTCATCGTTCTCGGCCTGATGGCTGAGATGAGAATGTGTATTCACATTCCGGGGTAACTCCGAGAAGTCATTCATCTCGGCATAAAGCCCAAGATGAGGATGTATACACATCCGAAGGTGACTCCAAGAAGTTATACATCTCGGCCCGATGGATAAGCTAAGGATGTGTGTCCATATTCCGAGGTAACTCCGCGATGTCGTCCATCTCGGCCTGATGGCTGAGATCAAAGTCTATACACATCCGGAGGTGACTCCGAGAAGTCATCCGTCTCGGCATGATGACTAAGATCAGGATGTGTGTCCATATTCCGAGGTAACTCCGAAATGTCGTCCATCTCGGCCTGATGGCTGAGGTGACAATGCGTATACACATTCCGAACCGACTCCAAGAAGTCACCCTTCTCGGCCTGATGGCTAAGTTGACAATGTCAAAACACATTCGGAGGCGACTCCAAGAAGTCACCCATCCCGGCCTAATGACCAAGATGAGGATGTGTATACACATTCCGAAGTAACTCCGAGAATTCATCCATGCCGGCTTGATGGCTGAGATCAAAGTGTATGCACATCCGGAGGTGACTCCGAGAAGTCATCCGTCTCGGCATGATGACTAAGATCAGGATGTGTGTCCATATTCCGAGGTAACTCCGAAATGTCGTCCATCTCGGCCTGATGGCTGAGGTGACAATGCGTATACACATTCCGAACCGACTCCAAGAAGTCACCCTTCTCGGCCTGATGGCTAAGTTGACAATGTCAAAACACATTCGGAGGCGACTCCAAGAAGTCACCCATCCCGGCCTAATGACCAAGATGAGGATGTGTATACACATTCCGAAGTAACTCCGAGAATTCATCCATGCCGGCTTGATGGCTGAGATCAAAGTGTAAGCACATCCGGAGGTGACTCCGAGAAGTTATACATCTCGGCCTGATGGCTAAGATCAGGATGTGTGTCCATATTCCGAGGTAATTCCGAGAAGTCGTCCATCTCTGCCTGATGGCTAAGATGACAATGTGTATACACATTGCGAGGCGACTCCAAGAAGTCACCCGTCACGGCCTGGTGGCTGAGATGAGAATGTGTATACACGTCGCCAGGTGACTCCGAGAACCTATCCATCTCAGCCCGACGACTAAGATCGAAGTGTATACACATCCGGAGATGACTCCCAGAAGTCGTCCGTCACGGCCTGATGACTGAGATGAGAATGTGTGTACACATGCCGGGGCCGCTCCGAGAAGTTAGCAATCACGGCCTGGTGGCTGATGTGAGAATGTGCATACACGTCGCGGGGTGACTCCGAGAACTTCTCCATCTCAGCCCGACGACTAAGATCGAAGTGTATACACATCCGGAGATGACTCATAGAAGTCATCCATCTCGGCCTGATGGCTAAGATCAGGATGTGTATATATATTCGGAGGTAACTCTGAGAAGTCATCCATCTCGTCCTGATTCTTGAGATCGAAGTGTATACAGGTTCCGAGGTGACTCCGAAAACTCATTGATCTCGGCCTGATGGCTGACGTGAGAATGAGTATACACATTCCGGGGCGACTCCGAAAAGGCATCGTTCTCGGCCTGATGGCTGAGATGACAATGTGTATACACATTCCGGGGTAACTCCGAGAAGACGTCCATCCCGGCCTAATGACCAAGATGAGGATGTGTATACACATTCCGAAGTAACTCCGAGAATTCATCCATGTCGGCTTGATGGCTGAGATCAAAGTGTATGCACATCCGGAGGTGACTCCGAGAAGTTATGCATCTCGGCCTGATGGCTAAGATCAGGATGTGTGTCCATATTCCGAGGTAATTCCGAGAAGTCATCCATCTCGTCCTGATTCTTGAGATCGAAGTGTATACAGGTTCCGAGGTGACTCCGAAAAGTCATCGATCTCGGCCTGATGGCTGACGTGAGAATGAGTATACACATTCCGGGGCGACTCCGAAAAGGCATCGTTCTCGGCCTGATGGCTGAGATGACAATGTGTATACACATTCCGGGGTAACTCCGAGAAGACGTCCATCTCGGCCTGATGGCTGACGTGATAATGTGTATACACATTCCGGGGTAACTCTGAGAAGTCATTCATCTCGGCATAAAGCCCAAGATGAGGATTTATACACATCCGAAGGTGACTCCAAGAAGTTATACATCTCGGCCCGATGGCTAAGCTAAGGATGTGTGTCCATATTCCGAGGTAACTCCGAGAAGTCGTCCATCTCGGCCTGATGGCTGAGATCAAAGTCTATACACATTCGGAGGCGACTCCAAGAAGTCACCCATCCCGGCCTAATGACCAAGATGAGGATGTGTATACACATTCCGAAGTAACTCCGAGAATTCATCCATGCCGGCTTGATGGCTGAGATCAAAGTGTAAGCACATCCGGAGGTGACTCCGAGAAGTTATACATCTCGGCCTGATGGCTGACGTGAGAATGAGTATACACATTCCGGGGCGACTCCGAAAAGGCATCGTTCTCGGCCTGATGGCTGAGATGACAATGTGTATACACATTCCGGGGTAACTCCGAGAAGACGGCCATCTCGGCCTGATGGCTGACGTGAGCGTGTGTATACACATTCCGGGGTAACTCTGAGAAGTCATTCATCTCGGCATAAAGCCCAAGATGAGGATGTATACACATCCGAAGGTGACTCCAAGAAGTTATACATCTCGGCCTGGTGGCTAAGCTAAGGATGCGTGTCCATATTCCGAGGTAACACCGAGAAGTCGTCCATCTCGGCCTGATGGCTGAGATCAAAGTCTATACACATCCGGAGGTGACTCCGAGAAGTTATCCATCTCGGCATGATGGCTAAGCTAAGGATGTGTGTCCATATTCCGAGGTAACTCCGCGATGTCGTCCATCTCGGCCTGATGGCTGAGGTGACAATGCGTATACACATTCCGAAACGACTCCAAGAAGTCACCCATCTCGGCCTGATGGCTAAGATAACAATGTGTATACACATTCCCAGGTGACCCCGAGAAGCCATCCATGTCCTCTTGATGGCTTAGATCAAAGTGTATACACATCCGGAGGTGACTCCGAGAAGTTATGCGTCTCAGCCTGATGGCTAAGATCAGGATGCGTGTCCATATTCCGAGGTAACTCCGCGAAGTCGTCCATCTCGGCCAGATGGCTGAGGTGACAATGCGTATACACATTGCGGGCCGACTCCGACAAGTCATCGTACTCGGCCTGATGGCTGACGTGAGAATGTGTATACACATTCCGGGGTAACGCTGAGAAGTCATTCATCTCAGCATAAAGCCCAAGATGAGGATGTATACACATCCGAAGGTGACTCCAAGAAGTTATACATCTCGGCCTGATGGCTAAGCTAAGGATGCGTGTCCATATTCCGAGGTAAATCGGAGAAGTCGTCCATCTCGGCCTGATGGCTGAGATCAAAGTGTATACACATCCGGAGGTGACTTCGAGAAGTTATCCATCTCGGCATGATGACTAAGATCAGGATATGTGTCCATATTCCGAGGTAACTCCGCGAAGTCGTCCATCTCGGCCTGATGGCTGAGGTGACAATGCGTATACACATTGCGGGCCGACTCCGACAAGTCATCGTACTCGGCCTGATGGCTGACGTGAGAATGTGTATACACATTCCGGGGTAACGCTGAGAAGTCATTCATCTCAGCATAAAGCCCAAGATGAGGATGTATACACATCCGAAGGTGACTCCAAGAAGTTATACATCTCCGCCTGATAGCTAAGCTAAGGATGTGTGTCCATATTCCGAGGTAACTCCGAGAAGTCGTCCATCTCGGCCTGATGGCTGAGATCGAAGTGTATACACATCCGGAGGTGACTCCGAGCAGTTATCCATCTCGGCATGATGACTAAGATCAGGATGTGTGTCCATATTCCGAGGTAACTCCGCGAAGTCGTCCATCTCGGCCTGATCGCTGAGGTGACAATGCGTATACACATTGCGGGCCGACTCCGACAAGTCGTCGTTCTCGGCCTGATGGCTGACGTGAGAATGTGTATACACCTTCCGGGGTAACGCTGAGAAGTCATTCATCTGGCATAAAGCCCAAGATGAGGATGTATACACATCCGAAGGTGACTCCAAGAAGTCATACATCTCGGCCTGATGGCTAAGCTAAGGATGTGTGTCCATATTCCGAGGTAACTCCGAGAAGTCGTCCATCTCGGCCTGATGGCTGAGATCAAAGTGTATACACATCCGGAGATGACTCATAGAAGTCATCCATCTCGGCCTGATGGGTAAGATCAGGATGTGTATACATATTCCGAGGTAACTCTGAGTAGTCATCCATCTCGGCCTGATTCTTGAGATCGAAGTGTATACACGTTCCGAGGTGACTCCGAAAAGTCATCGATCTCGGCCTGATGCCTGACGCGAGAATGAGTATACACATTCCGGGGCGACTCCGAAAAGTCATCGTTCTCGGCCTGATGGCTGAGATGAGAACGTGTATACACATTCCGGGGTAACGCTGAGAAGTCATTCATCTCAGCATAAAGCCCAAGATGAGGATGTATACACATCCGAAGGTGACTCCAAGAAGTTATACATCTCGGCCTGATAGCTAAGCTAAGGATGTGTGTCCATATTCCGAGGTAACTCCGCGATGTCGTCCATCTCGGCCTGATGGCTGAGGTGACAATGCGTATACACATTCCGAAACGACTCCAAGAAGTCACCCATCTCGGCCTGATGGCTAAGATAACAATGTGTATACACATTCCTAGGTGACCCCGAGAAGCCATCCATGTCCTCTTGATGGCTTAGATCAAAGTGTATACACATCCGGAGGTGACTCCGAGAAGTTATGCGTCTCAGCCTGATGGCTAAGATCAGGATGCGTGTCCATATTCCGAGGTAACTCCGCGAAGTCGTCCATCTCGGCCTGATGGCTGAGGTGACAATGCGTATACACATTGCGGGCCGACTCCGACAAGTCATCGTTCTCGGCCTGATGGCTGACGTGAGAATGTGTATACACCTTCCGGGGTAACGCTGAGAAGTCATTCATCTGGCATAAAGCCCAAGATGAGGATGTATACACATCCGAAGGTGACTCCAAGAAGTTATACATCTCGGCCTGATGGCTAAGCTAAGGATGTGTGTCCATATTCCGAGGTAACTCCGAGAAGTCGTCCATCTCGGCCTGATGGCTGAGATCAAAGTGTATACACATCCGGAGATGACTCCGAGAAGTTATCCATCTCGGCATGATGACTAAGATCAGGATGTGTGTCCATATTCCGAGGTAACTCCGCGAAGTCGTCCATCTCGGCCTGATGGCTGAGGTGACAATGCGTGTACACATTCCGAAACGACTCCAAGAAGTCACCCTTCTCGGCCTGATGGCTAAGATGACAATGTGAAAACACATTCGGAGGCGACTCCAAGAAGTCACCCATCCCGGCCTAATGACCAAGATGAGGATGTGTATACACATTCCGAAGTAACTCCGAGAATTCATCCATGAGGGCTTGATGGCTGAGATCAAAGTGTATGCACATCCGGAGGTGACTCCGAGAAGTTATCCATCTCGACATGATGACTAAGATCAGGATGTGTGTCCATATTCCGAGGTAACTCCGCGACGTCGTCCATCTCGGCCTGATGGCTGAGATGAGAATGTGTATACACGTCGCCAGGTGACTCCGAGAACCTATCCATCTCAGCCCGACGACTAAGATCGAAGTGTATACACATCCGGAGATGACTCCCAGAAGTCGTCCGTCACGGCCTGATGGCTGAGATCAGAATGTGTATACATATTCCGAGGTAACTCTGAGTAGTCATCCATCTCGGCCTGATTCTTGAGATCGAAGTGTATACACGTTCCGAGGTGACTCCGAAAAGTCATCGATCTCGGCCTGATGGCTGACGTGAGAATGAGTATACACATTCCGGGGCGACTCCGAAAAGTCATCGTTCTCGGCCTGATGGCTGAGATGAGAATGTGTATTCACATTCCGGGGTAACTCTGAGAAGTCATTCATCTCGGCATAAAGCCCAAGATGAGGATGTATACACATCCGAAGGTGACTCCAAGAAGTTATACATCTCGGCCCGATGGCTAAGCTAAGGATGTGTGTCCATATTCCGAGGTAACTCCGAGAAGTCGTCCATCTCGGCCTGATGGCTGAGATCAAAGTCTATACACATCCGGAGGTGACTCCGAGAAGTTATCCATCTCGGCATGATGACTAAGATCGGGATATGTGTCCATATTCCGAGGACGCTCCGCGAAGTCGTCCATCTCGGCCTGATGGCTGAGGTGACAATGCGTATACACATTGCGGGCCGACTCCGACAAGTCATCGTTCTCGGCCTGATGGCTGACGTGAGAATGTGTATACACTTTCCGGGGTAACGCTGAGAAGTCATTCATCTGGGCATAAAGCCCAAGAAGAGGATGTATACACATCCGAAGGTGACTCCAAGAAGTTATACATCTCGGCCTGATGGCTAAGCTAAGGATGTGTGTCCATATTCCGAGGTAACTCCGAGAAGTCGTCCATCTCGGCCTGATGGCTGAGATCGAAGTGTATACACATCCGGAGGTGACTCCGAGCAGTTATCCATCTCGGCATGATGACTAAGATCAGGATGTGTGTCCATATTCCGAGGTAACTCCGCGAAGTCGTCCATCTCGGCCTGATGGCTGAGGTGACAATGCGTATACACATTGCGGGGTAACGCTGAGAAGTCATTCATCTGGCATAAAGCCCAAGATGAGGATGTATACACATCCGAAGGTGACTCCAAGAAGTTATACATCTCGGCCTGATGGCTAAGCTAAGGATGTGTGTCCATATTCCGAGGTAACTCCGAGAAGTCGTCCATCTCGGCCTGATGGCTGAGATGACAATGCGTAGACGCATTCCGAGGCGACTCCAAGATGTCATCCATCACGGCCTGATGGCTAAGATGACAATGTGTATACACATTCCGGGGCGACTCCGAAAGGTCATCGTTGTCGGCCTGATGGCTGACGTGAGAATGAGTATTCACATTCCGGGGCGACTCCGAAAAGTCATCGTTCTGGGCCGGATGCCTAATATGACAATGTGTATACACATTCCGGGGTGACTCTGAGAAGTCATCCATCACGGCCTGGTGGCTGATATGAGAATGTGTATACACGTCGCGGGGTGACTCCGAGAACTTATCCATCTCAGCCCGACGACTAAGATCGAAGTGTATACACATCCGGAGATGACTCATAGAAGTCATCCATCTCGGCCTGATGGCTAAGATCAGGATGTGTATACATATTCCGAGGTGACTCCGAGAAGACGGCCATCTCGGCCTGATGGCTGAGGTGACAATGCGTATACACATTCCGAAACGACTCCAAGAAGTCACCCTTCTCGGCCTGATGGCTAAGATGACAATGTCAAAACACATTCGGAGGCGACTCCAAGAAGTCACCCATCCCGGCCTAATGACCAAGATGAGGATGTGTATACACATTCCGAAGTAACTCCGAGAATTCATCCATGCCGGCTTGATGGCTGAGATCAAAGTGTAAGCACATCCGGAGGTGACTCCGAGAAGTGATACATCTCGGCCTGATGGCTGACGTGAGAATGAGTATACACATTCCGGGGCGACTCCGAAAAGGCATCGTTCTCGGCCTGATGGCTGAGATGACAATGTGTATACACATTCCGGGGTAACTCCGAGAAGACGGCCATCTCGGCCTGATGGCTGACGTGAGCATGTGTATACACATTCCGGGGTAACTCTGAGAAGTCATTCATCTCGGCATAAAGCCCAAGATGAGGATGTATACACATCCGAAGGTGACTCCAAGAAGTTATACATCTCGGCCTGATGGCTAAGCTAAGGATGCGTGTCCATATTCCGAGGTAACACCGAGAAGTCGTCCATCTCGGCCTGATGGCTGAGATCAAAGTCTATACACATCCGGAGGTGACTCCGAGAAGTTATCCATCTCGGCATGATGACTAAGATCAGGATATGTGTCTATATTCCGAGGACACTCCGCGATGTCGTCCATCTCGGCCTGATGGCTGAGGTGACAATGCGTATACACATTGCGGGCCGACTCCGACAAGTCATCGTACTCGGCCTGATGGCTGACGTGAGAATGTGTATACACATTCCGGGGTAACGCTGAGAAGTCATTCATCTCAGCATAAAGCCCAAGATGAGGATGTATACACATCCGAAGGTGACTCCAAGAAGTTATACATCTCGGCCCGATGGCTAAGCTAAGGATGTGTGTCCATATTCCGAGGTAACTCCGAGAAGTCGTCCATCTCGGCCTGATGGCTGAGATCAAAGTCTATACACATCCGGAGGTGACTCCGAGAAGTTATCCATCTCGGCATGATGACTAAGATCAGGATATGTGTCTATATTCCGAGGACACTCCGCGATGTCGTCCATCTCGGCCTGATGGCTGAGGTGACAATGCGTATACACATTGCGGGCCGACTCCGACAAGTCATCGTACTCGGCCTGATGGCTGACGTGAGAATGTGTATACACATTCCGGGGTAACGCTGAGAAGTCATTCATCTCAGCATAAAGCCCAAGATGAGGATGTATACACATCCGAAGGTGACTCCAAGAAGTTATACATCTCGGCCCGATGGCTAAGCTAAGGATGTGTGTCCATATTCCGAGGTAACTCCGAGAAGTCGTCCATCTCGGCCTGATGGCTGAGATCAAAGTCTATACACATCCGGAGGTGACTCCGAGAAGTTATCCATCTCGGCATGATGACTAAGATCGGGATATGTGTCCATATTCCGAGGACGCTCCGCGAAGTCGTCCATCTCGGCCTGATGGCTGAGGTGACAATGCGTATACACATTGCGGGCCGACTCCGACAAGTCATCGTTCTCGGCCTGATGGCTGACGTGAGAATGTGTATACACATTCCGGGGCAACGCTGAGAAGTCATTCATCTGGGCATAAAGCCCAAGAAGAGGATGTATACACATCCGAAGGTGACTCCAAGAAGTTATACATCTCGGCCTGATGGCTAAGCTAAGGATGTGTGTCCATATTCCGAGGTAACTCCGAGAAGTCGTCCATCTCGGCCTGATGGCTGAGATCGAAGTGTATACACATCCGGAGGTGACTCCGAGCAGTTATCCATCTCGGCATGATGACTAAGATCAGGATGTGTGTCCATATTCCGAGGTAACTCCGCGAAGTCGTCCATCTCGGCCTGATGGCTGAGGTGACAATGCGTGTACACATTCCGAAACGACTCCAAGAAGTCACCCTTCTCGGCCTGATGGCTAAGATGACAATGTGAAAACACATTCGGAGGCGACTCCAAGAAGTCACCCATCCCGGCCTAATGACCAAGATGAGGATGTGTATACACATTCCGAAGTAACTCCGAGAATTCATCCATGTCGGCTTGATGGCTGAGATCAAAGTGTATGCACATCCGGAGGTGACTCCGAGAAGTTATGCATCTCGACCTGATGGGTAAGATCAGGATGTGTGTCCATATTCCGAGGTAATTCCGAGAAGTCGTCCATCTCGGCCTGATGGCTGAGATCAAAGTGTGTACACATCCGGAGGTGACTCCGAGAAGTTATGCATCTCGACATGATGACTAAGATCAGGATGTGTGTCCATATTCCGAGGTAACTCCGCGAAGTCGTCCATCTCGGCCTGATGGCTGAGATGAGAATGTGTATACACGTCGCCAGGTGACTCCGAGAACCTATCCATCTCAGCCCGACGACTAAGATCGAAGTGTATACACATCCGGAGATGACTCCCAGAAGTCATCCGTCACGGCCTGATGGCTGAGATCAGAATGTGTATACATATTCCGAGGTAACTCTGAGTAGTCATCCATCTCGGCCTGATTCTTGAGATCGAAGTGTATACACGTTCCGAGGTGACTCCGAAAAGTCATCGATCTCGGCCTGATGGCTGACGTGAGAATGAGTATACACATTCCGGGGCGACTCCGAAAAGTCATCGTTCTCGGCCTGATGGCTGAGATGAGAATGTGTATTCACATTCCGGGGTAACTCCGAGAAGTCATTCATCTCGGCATAAAGCCCAAGATGAGGATGTATACACATCCGAAGGTGACTCCAAGAAGTTATACATCTCGGCCCGATGGCTAAGCTAAGGATGTGTGTCCATATTCCGAGGTAACTCCGCGATGTCGTCCATCTCAGCCTGATGGCTGAGGTGACAATGCGTATACACATTCCGAAACGACTCCAAGAAGTCACCCATCTCGGCCTGATGGCTAAGATAACAATGTGTATACACATTCCTAGGTGACCCCGAGAAGCCATCCATGTCCTCTTGATGGCCTAGATCAAAGTGTATACACATCCGGAGGTGACTCCGAGAAGTTATGCGTCTCAGCCTGATGGCTAAGATCAGGATGCGTGTCGATATTCCGAGGTAACTCCGCGAAGTCGTCCATCTCGGCCTGATGACTGAGGTGACAATGCGTATACACATTGCGGGCCGACTCCGACAAGTCATCGTTCTCGGCCTGATGGCTGACGTGAGAATGTGTATACACATTCCGGGGTAACGCTGAGAAGTCATTCATCTCGGCATACAGCCCAAGATGAGGATGTGTACACTTCCGAAGGTGACTCCAAGAAGTTATACATCTCGGCCTGATGGCTAAGCTAAGGATGTGTGTCCGTATTCCGAGGTAACTCCGAGAAGTCGTCCATCTCGGCCTGATGGCTGAGATCAAAGTGTATACACATCCAGAGGTGACTCCGAGAAGTTATCCATCTCGGCATGATGACTAAGATCAGGATATGTATCCATATTCCGAGGTAACTCCGCGAAGTCGTCCATCTCGGCCTGATGGCTGAGGTGACAATGCGTATACCCATTGCGGGCCGACTCCGACAAGTCATCGTTCTCGGCCTGATGGCTAAGATAACAATGTGTATACACATTCCTAGGTGACCCCGAGAAGCCATCCATGTCCTCTTGATGGCTTAGATCAAAGTGTATACACATCCGGAGGTGACTCCGAGAAGTTATGCGTCTCAGCCTGATGGCTAAGATCAGGATGCGTGTCCATATTCCGAGGTAACTCCGCGAAGTCGTCCATCTCGGCCTGATGGCTGAGGTGACAATGCGTATACACATTGCGGGCCGACTCCGACAAGTCATCGCTCTCGGCCTCATGGCTGACGTGAGAATGTGTATACACATCCCGGGGTAACGCTGAGAAGTCATTCATCTCAGCATAAAGCCCAAGATGAGGATGTATACACATCCGAAGGTGACTCCAAGAAGTTATACATGTCGGCCTGATGGCTAAGCTAAGGATGTGTGTCCATATTCCGAGGTAACTCCAAGAAGACGTCCATCTCGGCCTGATGGCTGAGATCAAAGTGTATACACATCCAGAGGTGACTCCGAGAAGTTATCCATCTCGGCATGATGACTAAGATCAGGATATGTATCCATATTCCGAGGTAACTCCGCGAAGTCGTCCATCTCGGCCTGATGGCTGAGGTGACAATGCGTATAAACATTGCGGGCCGACTCCGACAAGTCATCGTTCTCGGCCTGATGGCTGACGTGAGAATGTGTATACACCTTCCGGGGTAACGCTGAGAAGTCATTCATCTGGCATAAAGCCCAAGATGAGGATGTATACACATCCGAAGGTGACTCCAAGAAGTTATACATCTCGGCCGGATGGCTAAGCTAAGGATGTGTGTCCATATTCCGAGGTAACTCCGAGAAGTCGTCCATCTCGGCCTGATGGCTGAGATCAAAGTGTATACACATCCGGAGATGACTCATAGAAGTCATCCATCTCGGCCTGATGGGTAAGATCAGGATGTGTATACATATTCCGAGGTAACTCTGAGTAGTCATCCATCTCGGCCTGATTCTTGAGATCGAAGTGTATACACGTTCCGAGGTGACTCCGAAAAGTCATCGATCTCGGCCTGATGCCTGACGCGAGAATGAGTATACACATTCCGGGGCGACTCCGAAAAGTCATCGTTCTCGGCCTGATGGCTGAGATGAGAATGTGTATTCACATTCCGGGGTAACTCCGAGAAGTCATTCATCTCGGCATAAAGCCCAAGATGAGGATGTATACACATCCGAAGGTGGCTCCAAGAAGTTATACATCTCGGCCCGATGGCTAAGCTAAGGATGTGTGTCCATATTCCGAGGTAACTCCGCGATGTCGTCCATCTCGGCCTGATGGCTGAGGTGACAATGCGTATACACATTCCGAAACGACTCCAAGAAGTCACCCATCTCGGCCTGATGGCTAAGATAACAATGTGTATACACATTCCTAGGTGACCCCGAGAAGCCATCCATGTCCTCTTGATGGCTTAGATCAAAGTGTATACACATCCAGAGGTGACTCCGAGAAGTTATCCATCTCGGCATGATGACTAAGATCAGGATATGTATCCATATTCCGAGGTAACTCCGCGAAGTCGTCCATCTCGGCCTGATGGCTGAGGTGACAATGCGTATACCCATTGCGGGCCGACTCCGACAAGTCATCGTTCTCGGCCTGATGGCTAAGATAACAATGTGTATACACATTCCTAGGTGACCCCGAGAAGCCATCCATGTCCTCTTGATGGCTTAGATCAAAGTGTATACACATCCGGAGGTGACTCCGAGAAGTTATGCGTCTCAGCCTGATGGCTAAGATCAGGATGCGTGTCCATATTCCGAGGTAACTCCGCGAAGTCGTCCATCTCGGCCTGATGGCTGAGGTGACAATGCGTATACACATTGCGGGCCGACTCCGACAAGTCATCGCTCTCGGCCTCATGGCTGACGTGAGAATGTGTATACACATCCCGGGGTAACGCTGAGAAGTCATTCATCTCAGCATAAAGCCCAAGATGAGGATGTATACACATCCGAAGGTGACTCCAAGAAGTTATACATGTCGGCCTGATGGCTAAGCTAAGGATGTGTGTCCATATTCCGAGGTAACTCCAAGAAGACGTCCATCTCGGCCTGATGGCTGAGATCAAAGTGTATACACATCCAGAGGTGACTCCGAGAAGTTATCCATCTCGGCATGATGACTAAGATCAGGATATGTATCCATATTCCGAGGTAACTCCGCGAAGTCGTCCATCTCGGCCTGATGGCTGAGGTGACAATGCGTATAAACATTGCGGGCCGACTCCGACAAGTCATCGTTCTCGGCCTGATGGCTGACGTGAGAATGTGTATACACCTTCCGGGGTAACGCTGAGAAGTCATTCATCTGGCATAAAGCCCAAGATGAGGATGTATACACATCCGAAGGTGACTCCAAGAAGTTATACATCTCGGCCGGATGGCTAAGCTAAGGATGTGTGTCCATATTCCGAGGTAACTCCGAGAAGTCGTCCATCTCGGCCTGATGGCTGAGATCAAAGTGTATACACATCCGGAGATGACTCATAGAAGTCATCCATCTCGGCCTGATGGGTAAGATCAGGATGTGTATACATATTCCGAGGTAACTCTGAGTAGTCATCCATCTCGGCCTGATTCTTGAGATCGAAGTGTATACACGTTCCGAGGTGACTCCGAAAAGTCATCGATCTCGGCCTGATGCCTGACGCGAGAATGAGTATACACATTCCGGGGCGACTCCGAAAAGTCATCGTTCTCGGCCTGATGGCTGAGATGAGAATGTGTATTCACATTCCGGGGTAACTCCGAGAAGTCATTCATCTCGGCATAAAGCCCAAGATGAGGATGTATACACATCCGAAGGTGGCTCCAAGAAGTTATACATCTCGGCCCGATGGCTAAGCTAAGGATGTGTGTCCATATTCCGAGGTAACTCCGCGATGTCGTCCATCTCGGCCTGATGGCTGAGGTGACAATGCGTATACACATTCCGAAACGACTCCAAGAAGTCACCCATCTCGGCCTGATGGCTAAGATAACAATGTGTATACACATTCCTAGGTGACCCCGAGAAGCCATCCATGTCCTCTTGATGGCTTAGATCAAAGTGTATACACATCCAGAGGTGACTCCGAGAAGTTATCCATCTCGGCATGATGACTAAGATCAGGATATGTATCCATATTCCGAGGTAACTCCGCGAAGTCGTCCATCTCGGCCTGATGGCTGAGGTGACAATGCGTATACACATTGCGGGCCGACTCCGACAAGTCATCGTTCTCGGCCTGATGGCTGACGTGAGAATGTGTATACACCTTCCGGGGTAACGCTGAGAAGTCATTCATCTGGTATAAAGCCCAAGATGAGGATGTATACACATCCGAAGGTGACTCCAAGAAGTTATACATCTCGGCCTGATGGCTAAGCTAAGGATGTGTGTCCATATTCCGAGGTAACTCCGAGAAGTCGTCCATCTCGGCCTGATGGCTGAGATCAAAGTGTATACACATCCGGAGATGACTCATAGAAGTCATCCATCTCGGCCTGATGGGTAAGAACAGGATGTGTATACATATTCCGAGGTAACTCTGAGTAGTCATCCATCTCGGCCTGATTCTTGAGATCGAAGTGTATACACGTTCCGAGGTGACTCCGAAAAGTCATCGATCTCGGCCTGATGCCTGACGCGAGAATGAGTATACACATTCCGGGGCGACTCCGAAAAGTCATCGTTCTCGGCCTGATGGCTGAGATGAGAATGTGTATTCACATTCCGGGGTAACTCCGAGAAGTCATTCATCTCGGCATAGAGCCCAAGATGAGGATGTATACACATCCGAAGATGACTCCAACAAGTTATACATCTCGGCCCGATGGCTAGGCTAAGGATGTGTGTCCATATTCCGAGGTAACTCTGAGTAGTCGTCCATCTCGGCCTGATGGCTGAGGTGACAATGCGTGTACACATTCCGAAACGACTCCAAGAAGTCACCCTTCTCGGCCTGATGGCTAAGATGACAATGTGAAAACACATTCGGAGGCGACTCCAAGAAGTCACCCATCCCGGCCTAATGACCAAGATGAGGATGTGTATACACATTCCGAAGTAACTCCGAGAATTCATCCATGTCGGCTTGATGGCTGAGATCAAAGTGTATGCACATCCGGAGGTGACTCCGAGAAGTTGTGCATCTCGGCCTGATGGCTAAGATCAGGATGTGTGTCCATATTCCGAGGTAATTCCGAGAAGTCGTCCATCTCGGCCTGATGGCTGAGATCAAAGTGTATACACATCCAGAGGTGACTCCGAGAAGTTATCCATCTCGGCATGATGACTAAGATCAGGATGTGTGTCCATATTCCGAGGTAACTCCGCGAAGTCGTCCATCTCGGCCTGATGGCTGAGGTGACAATGCGTGTACACATTCCGAAACGACTCCAAGAAGTCACCCTTCTCGGCCTGATGGCTAAGATGACAATGTGAAAACACATTCGGAGGCGACTCCAAGAAGTCACCCATCCCGGCCTAATGACCAAGATGAGGATGTGTATACACATTCCGAAGTAACTCCGAGAATTCATCCATGTCGGCTTGATGGCTGAGATCAAAGTGTATGCACATCCGGAGGTGACTCCGAGAAGTTGTGCATCTCGGCCTGATGGCTAAGATCAGGATGTGTGTCCATATTCCGAGGTAATTCCGAGAAGTCGTCCATCTCGGCCTGATGGCTGAGATCAAAGTGTATACACATCCGGAGGTGACTCCGAGAAGTTATCCATCTCGACATGATGACTAAGATCAGGATGTGTGTCCATATTCCGAGGTAACTCCGCGAAGTCGTCCATCTCGGCCTGATGGCTGAGATGAGAATGTGTATACACGTCGCCAGGTGACTCCGAGAACCTATCCATCTCAGCCCGACGACTAAGATCGAAGTGTATACACATCCGGAGATGACTCCCAGAAGTCGTCCGTCACGGCCTGATGGCTGAGATCAGAATGTGTATACATATTCCGAGGTAACTCTGAGTAGTCATCCATCTCGGCCTGATTCTTGAGATCGAAGTGTATACACGTTCCGAGGTGACTCCGAAAAGTCATCGATCTCGGCCTGATGGCTGACGTGAGAATGAGTATACACATTCCGGGGCGACTCCGAAAAGTCATCGTTCTCGGCCTGATGGCTGAGATGAGAATGTGTATTCACATTCCGGGGTAACTCCGAGAAGTCATTCATCTCGGCATAAAGCCCAAGATGAGGATGTATACACATCCGAAGGTGGCTCCAAGAAGTTATACATCTCGGCCCGATGGCTAAGCTAAGGATGTGTGTCCATATTCCGAGGTAACTCCGCGATGTCGTCCATCTCGGCCTGATGGCTGAGGTGACAATGCGTATACACATTCCGAAACGACTCCAAGAAGTCACCCATCTCGGCCTGATGGCTAAGATAACAATGTGTATACACATTCCTAGGTGACCCCGAGAAGCCATCCATGTCCTCTTGATGGCTTAGATCAAAGTGTATACACATCCAGAGGTGACTCCGAGAAGTTATCCATCTCGGCATGATGACTAAGATCAGGATATGTATCCATATTCCGAGGTAACTCCGCGAAGTCGTCCATCTCGGCCTGATGGCTGAGGTGACAATGCGTATACACATTGCGGGCCGACTCCGACAAGTCATCGTTCTCGGCCTGATGGCTAAGATGACAATGTGAAAACACATTCGGAGGCGACTCCAAGAAGTCACCCATCCCGGCCTAATGACCAAGATGAGGATGTGTATACACATTCCGAAGTAACTCCGAGAATTCATCCATGTCGGCTTGATGGCTGAGATCAAAGTGTATGCACATCCGGAGGTGACTCCGAGAAGTTGTGCATCTCGGCCTGATGGCTAAGATCAGGATGTGTGTCCATATTCCGAGGTAATTCCGAGAAGTCGTCCATCTCGGCCTGATGGCTGAGATCAAAGTGTATACACATCCGGAGGTGACTCCGAGAAGTTATCCATCTCGACATGATGACTAAGATCAGGATGTGTGTCCATATTCCGAGGTAACTCCGCGAAGTCGTCCATCTCGGCCTGATGGCTGAGATGAGAATGTGTATACACGTCGCCAGGTGACTCCGAGAACCTATCCATCTCAGCCCGACGACTAAGATCGAAGTGTATACACATCCGGAGATGACTCCCAGAAGTCGTCCGTCACGGCCTGATGGCTGAGATCAGAATGTGTATACATATTCCGAGGTAACTCTGAGTAGTCATCCATCTCGGCCTGATTCTTGAGATCAAAGTGTATACACGTTCCGAGGTGACTCCGAAAAGTCATCGATCTCGGCCTGATGGCTGACGTGAGAATGAGTATACACATTCCGGGGCGACTCCGAAAAGTCATCGTTCTCGGCCTGATGGCTGAGATGAGAATGTGTATTCACATTCCGGGGTAACTCCGAGAAGTCATTCATCTCGGCATAAAGCCCAAGATGAGGATGTATACACATCCGAAGGTGACTCCAAGAAGTTATACATCTCGGCCCGATGGCTAAGCTAAGGATGTGTGTCCATATTCCGAGGTAACTCCGCGATGTCGTCCATCTCAGCCTGATGGCTGAGGTGACAATGCGTATACACATTCCGAAACGACTCCAAGAAGTCACCCATCTCGGCCTGATGGCTAAGATAACAATGTGTATACACATTCCTAGGTGACCCCGAGAAGCCATCCATGTCCTCTTGATGGCCTAGATCAAAGTGTATACACATCCGGAGGTGACTCCGAGAAGTTATGCGTCTCAGCCTGATGGCTAAGATCAGGATGCGTGTCCATATTCCGAGGTAACTCCGCGAAGTCGTCCATCTCGGCCTGATGACTGAGGTGACAATGCGTATACACATTGCGGGCCGACTCCGACAAGTCATCGTTCTCGGCCTGATGGCTGAGATGACAATGTGTATACACATTCCGGGGTAACTCCGAGAAGACGTCCATCTCGGCCTGATGGCTGAGATCAAAGTGTATACACATCCAGAGGTGACTCCGAGAAGTTATCCATCTCGGCATGATGACTAAGATCAGGATATGTATCCATATTCCGAGGTAACTCCGCGAAGTCGTCCATCTCGGCCTGATGGCTGAGGTGACAATGCGTATACACATTGCGGGCCGACTCCGACAAGTCATCGTTCTCGGCCTGATGGCTGACGTGAGAATGTGTATACACCTTCCGGGGTAACGCTGAGAAGTCATTCATCTGGTATAAAGCCCAAGATGAGGATGTATACACATCCGAAGGTGACTCCAAGAAGTTATACATCTCGGCCTGATGGCTAAGCTAAGGATGTGTGTCCATATTCCGAGGTAACTCCGAGAAGTCGTCCATCTCGGCCTGATGGCTGAGATCAAAGTGTATACACATCCGGAGATGACTCATAGAAGTCATCCATCTCGGCCTGATGGGTAAGATCAGGATGTGTATACATATTCCGAGGTAACTCTGAGTAGTCATCCATCTCGGCCTGATTCTTGAGATCGAAGTGTATACACGTTCCGAGGTGACTCCGAAAAGTCATCGATCTCGGCCTGATGCCTGACGCGAGAATGAGTATACACATTCCGGGGCGACTCCGAAAAGTCATCGTTCTCGGCCTGATGGCTGAGATGAGAATGTGTATTCACATTCCGGGGTAACTCCGAGAAGTCATTCATCTCGGCATAAAGCCCAAGATGAGGATGTATACACATCCGAAGGTGGCTCCAAGAAGTTATACATCTCGGCCCGATGGCTAAGCTAAGGATGTGTGTCCATATTCCGAGGTAACTCCGAGAAGACGTCCATCTCGGCCTGATGGCTGAGATCAAAGTGTATACACATCCAGAGGTGACTCCGAGAAGTTATCCATCTCGGCATGATGACTAAGATCAGGATATGTATCCATATTCCGAGGTAACTCCGCGAAGTCGTCCATCTCGGCCTGATGGCTGAGGTGACAATGCGTATACACATTGCGGGCCGACTCCGACAAGTCATCGTTCTCGGCCTGATGGCTGACGTGAGAATGTGTATACACCTTCCGGGGTAACGCTGAGAAGTCATTCATCTGGCATAAAGCCCAAGATGAGGATGTATACACATCCGAAGGTGACTCCAAGAAGTTATACATCTCGGCCTGATGGCTAAGCTAAGGATGTGTGTCCATATTCCGAGGTAACTCCGAGAAGTCGTCCATCTCGGCCTGATGGCTGAGATCAAAGTGTATACACATCCGGAGATGACTCATAGAAGTCATCCATCTCGGCCTGATGGGTAAGATCAGGATGTGTATACATATTCCGAGGTAACTCTGAGTAGTCATCCATCTCGGCCTGATTCTTGAGATCGAAGTGTATACACGTTCCGAGGTGACTCCGAAAAGTCATCGATCTCGGCCTGATGCCTGACGCGAGAATGAGTATACACATTCCGGGGCGACTCCGAAAAGTCATCGTTCTCGGCCTGATGGCTGAGATGAGAATGTGTATTCACATTCCGGGGTAACTCCGAGAAGTCATTCATCTCGGCATAAAGCCCAAGATGAGGATGTATACACATCCGAAGGTGGCTCCAAGAAGTTATACATCTCGGCCCGATGGCTAAGCTAAGGATGTGTGTCCATATTCCGAGGTAACTCCGCGATGTCGTCCATCTCGGCCTGATGGCTGAGGTGACAATGCGTATACACATTCCGAAACGACTCCAAGAAGTCACCCATCTCGGCCTGATGGCTAAGATAACAATGTGTATACACATTCCTAGGTGACCCCGAGAAGCCATCCATGTCCTCTTGATGGCTTAGATCAAAGTGTATACACATCCAGAGGTGACTCCGAGAAGTTATCCATCTCGGCATGATGACTAAGATCAGGATATGTATCCATATTCCGAGGTAACTCCGCGAAGTCGTCCATCTCGGCCTGATGGCTGAGGTGAGAATGTGTATACACCTTCCGGGGTAACGCTGAGAAGTCATTCATCTGGTATAAAGCCCAAGATGAGGATGTATACACATCCGAAGGTGACTCCAAGAAGTTATACATCTCGGCCTGATGGCTAAGCTAAGGATGTGTGTCCATATTCCGAGGTAACTCCGAGAAGTCGTCCATCTCGGCCTGATGGCTGAGATCAAAGTGTATACACATCCGGAGATGACTCATAGAAGTCATCCATCTCGGCCTGATGGGTAAGATCAGGATGTGTATACATATTCCGAGGCGACTCCGAAAAGTCATCGTTCTCGGCCTGATGGCTGAGGTGACAATGCGTATACACATTGCGGGCCGACTCCGACAAGTCATCGTTCTCGGCCTGATGGCTAAGATAACAATGTGTATACACATTCCTAGGTGACCCCGAGAAGCCATCCATGTCCTCTTGATGGCTTAGATCAAAGTGTATACACATCCAGAGGTGACTCCGAGAAGTTATCCATCTCGGCATGATGACTAAGATCAGGATATGTATCCATATTCCGAGGTAACTCCGCGAAGTCGTCCATCTCGGCCTGATGGCTGAGGTGACAATGCGTATACACATTGCGGGCCGACTCCGACAAGTCATCGTTCTCGGCCTGATGGCTGACGTGAGAATGTGTATACACCTTCCGGGGTAACGCTGAGAAGTCATTCATCTGGTATAAAGCCCAAGATGAGGATGTATACACATCCGAAGGTGACTCCAAGAAGTTATACATCTCGGCCTGATGGCTAAGCTAAGGATGTGTGTCCATATTCCGAGGTAACTCCGAGAAGTCGTCCATCTCGGCCTGATGGCTGAGATCAAAGTGTATACACATCCGGAGATGACTCATAGAAGTCATCCATCTCGGCCTGATGGGTAAGATCAGGATGTGTATACATATTCCGAGGTAACTCTGAGTAGTCATCCATCTCGGCCTGATTCTTGAGATCGAAGTGTATACACGTTCCGAGGTGACTCCGAAAAGTCATCGATCTCGGCCTGATGCCTGACGCGAGAATGAGTATACACATTCCGGGGCGACTCCGAAAAGTCATCGTTCTCGGCCTGATGGCTGAGATGAGAATGTGTATTCACATTCCGGGGTAACTCCGAGAAGTCATTCATCTCGGCATAAAGCCCAAGATGAGGATGTATACACATCCGAAGGTGACTCCAAGAAGTTATACATCTCGGCCCGATGGCTAGGCTAAGGATGTGTGTCCATATTCCGAGGTAACTCCGCGATGTCGTCCATCTCGGCCTGATGGCTGAGGTGACAATGCGTATACACATTCCGAAACGACTCCAAGAAGTCACCCATCTCGGCCTGATGGCTAAGATAACAATGTGTATACACATTCCTAGGTGACCCCGAGAAGCCATCCATGTCATCTTGATGGCTTAGATCAAAGTGTATACACATCCGGAGGTGACTCCGAGAAGTTATGCGTCTCAGCCTGATGGCTAAGATCAGGATGCGTGTCCATATTCCGAGGTAACTCCGCGAAGTCGTCCATCTCGGCCTGATGGCTGAGGTGACAATGCGTATACACATTGCGGGCCGACTCCGACAAGTCATCGTTCTCGGCCTCATGGCTGACGTGAGAATGTGTATACACATCCCGGGGTAACGCTGAGAAGTCATTCATCTCAGCATAAAGCCCAAGATGAGGATGTATACACATCCGAAGGTGACTCCAAGAAGTTATACATGTCGGCCTGATGGCTAAGCTAAGGATGTGTGTCCATATTCCGAGGTAACTCCGAGAAGTCGTCCATCTCGGCCTGATGGCTGATATCAAAGTGTATACACATCCGGAGATGACTCCCAGAAGTCGTCCATCACGGCCTGATGGCTGAGATCAGAATGTGTATACATATTCCGAGGTAACTCTGAGTAGTCGTCCATCTCGGCCTGATGGCTGAGGTGACAATGCGTGTACACATTCCGAAACGACTCCAAGAAGTCACCCTTCTCGGCCTGATGGCTAAGATGACAATGTGAAAACACATTCGGAGGCGTCTCCAAGAAGTCACCCATCCCGGCCTAATGACCAAGATGAGGATGTGTATACACATTCCGAAGTAACTCCGAGAATTCATCCATGTCGGCTTGATGGCTGAGATCAAAGTGTATGCACATCCGGAGGTGACTCCGAGAAGTTGTGCATCTCGGCCTGATGGCTAAGATCAGGATGTGTGTCCATATTCCGAGGTAATTCCGAGAAGTCGTCCATCTCGGCCTGATGGCTGAGATCAAAGTGTATACACATCCAGAGGTGACTCCGAGAAGTTATCCATCTCGGCATGATGACTAAGATCAGGATGTGTGTCCATATTCCGAGGTAACTCCGCGAAGTCGTCCATCTCGGCCTGATGGCTGAGGTGACAATGCGTGTACACATTCCGAAACGACTCCAAGAAGTCACCCTTCTCGGCCTGATGGCTAAGATGACAATGTGAAAACACATTCGGAGGCGACTCCAAGAAGTCACCCATCCCGGCCTAATGACCAAGATGAGGATGTGTATACACATTCCGAAGTAACTCCGAGAATTCATCCATGTCGGCTTGATGGCTGAGATCAAAGTGTATGCACATCCGGAGGTGACTCCGAGAAGTTGTGCATCTCGGCCTGATGGCTAAGATCAGGATGTGTGTCCATATTCCGAGGTAATTCCGAGAAGTCGTCCATCTCGGCCTGATGGCTGAGATCAAAGTGTATACACATCCGGAGGTGACTCCGAGAAGTTATCCATCTCGACATGATGACTAAGATCAGGATGTGTGTCCATATTCCGAGGTAACTCCGCGAAGTCGTCCATCTCGGCCTGATGGCTGAGATGAGAATGTGTATACACGTCGCCAGGTGACTCCGAGAACCTATCCATCTCAGCCCGACGACTAAGATCGAAGTGTATACACATCCGGAGATGACTCCCAGAAGTCGTCCGTCACGGCCTGATGGCTGAGATCAGAATGTG
The DNA here is from genome assembly GCA_963989405.1 of Trypoxylon attenuatum. Classification (NCBI taxonomy): domain Eukaryota; kingdom Metazoa; phylum Arthropoda; class Insecta; order Hymenoptera; family Crabronidae; genus Trypoxylon; species Trypoxylon attenuatum. The sequence continues at coordinate 7,235,038 of OZ022492.1, read as the reverse complement.
TATACATATTCCGAGGTAACTCTGAGTAGTCATCCATCTCGGCCTGATTCTTGAGATCGAAGTGTATGCACGTTCCGAGGTGACTCCGAAAAGTCATCGATCTCGGCCTGATGGCTGACGTGAGAATGAGTATACACATTCCGGGGCGACTCCGAAAAGTCATCGTTCTCGGCCTGATGGCTGAGATGAGAATGTGTATTCACATTCCGGGGTAACTCCGAGAAGTCATTCATCTCGGCATAAAGCCCAAGATGAGGATGTATACACATCCGAAGGTGACTCCAAGAAGTTATACATCTCGGCCCGATGGCTAAGCTAAGGATGTGTGTCCATATTCCGAGGTAACTCCGCGATGTCGTCCATCTCAGCCTGATGGCTGAGGTGACAATGCGTATACACATTCCGAAACGACTCCAAGAAGTCACCCATCTCGGCCTGATGGCTAAGATAACAATGTGTATACACATTCCTAGGTGACCCCGAGAAGCCATCCATGTCCTCTTGATGGCCTAGATCAAAGTGTATACACATCCGGAGGTGACTCCGAGAAGTTATGCGTCTCAGCCTGATGGCTAAGATCAGGATGCGTGTCCATATTCCGAGGTAACTCCGTGAAGTCGTCCATCTCGGCCTGATGACTGAGGTGACAATGCGTATACACATTGCGGGCTGACTCCGACAAGTCATCGTTCTCGGCCTGATGGCTGACGTACGAATGTGTATACACATTCCGGGGTAACGGTGAGAAGTCGTTCATCTCGGCATAAAGCCCAAGATGAGGATGTATACACTTCCGAAGGTGACTCTAAGAAGTTATACATCTCGGCCTGATGGCTAAGCTAAGGGTGTGTGTCCATATTCCGAGGTAATTCCGAGAAGTCGTCCATCTCTGCCTGATGGCTAAGATGACAATGGGTATACACATTCCGAGGTAACTCCGCAAAGTCGTCCATCTCGGCCTGATGGCTGAGATGAGAATGTGTATACACGTCGCCAGGTGACTCCGAGAACCTATCCATCTCAGCCCGACGACTAAGATCGAAGTGTATACACATCCGGAGATGACTCCCCGAAGTCGTCCGTCACGGCCTGATGGCTGAGATCAGGATGTGTATACATATTCCGAGGTAACTCTGAGTAGTCATCCATCTCGGCCTGATTCTTGAGATCGAAGTGTATACACGTTCCGAGGTGACTCCGAAAAGTCATCGATCTCGGCCTGATGCCTGACGTGAGAATGAGTATACACATTCCGGGGCGACTCCGAAAAGTCATCGTTCTCGGCCTGATGGCTGAGATGAGAATGTGTATTCACATTCCGGACTCCGAGAAGTCATTCATCTCGGCATAAAGCCCAAGATGGGGATGTATACACATCCGAAGGTGACTCCAAGAAGTTATACATCTCGGCCCGATGGCTAAGCTAAGGATGTGTGTCCATATTCCGAGGTAACTCCGCGATGTCGTCCATCTCGGCCTGATGGCTGAGATCAAAGTCTATACACATCCGGAGGTGACTCCGAGAAGTCATCCGTCTCGGCATGATGACTAAGATCAGGATGTGTGTCCATATTCCGAGGTAACTCCGAAATGTCGTCCATCTCGGCCTGATGGCTGAGGTGACAATGCGTATACACATTCCGAACCGACTCCAAGAAGTCACCCTTCTCGGCCTGATGGCTAAGATGACAATGTCAAAACACATTCGGAGGCGACTCCAAGACGTCACCCATCCCGGCCTAATGACCAAGATGAGGATGTGTATACACATTCCGAAGTAACTCCGAGAATTCATCCATGCCGGCTTGATGGCTGAGATCAAAGTGTAAGCACATCCGGAGGTGACTCCGAGAAGTTATACATCTCGGCCTGATGGCTAAGATCAGGATGTGTGTCCATATTCCGAGGTAATTCCGAGAAGTCGTCCATCTCTGCCTGATGGCTAAGATGACAATGTGTATACACATTGCGAGGCGACTCCAGGAAGTCACCCGTCACGGCCTGGTGGCTGAGATGAGAATGTGTATACACGTCGCCAGGTGACTCCGAGAACCTATCCATCTCAGCCCGACGACTAAGATCGAAGTGTATACACATCCGGAGATGACTCCCAGAAGTCGTCCGTCACGGCCTGATGACTGAGATGAGAATGTGTGTACACATGCCGGGGCCGCTCCGAGAAGTTATCCATCACGGCCTGGTGGCTGATGTGAGAATGTGCATACACGTCGCGGGGTGACTCCGAGAACTTCTCCATCTCAGCCCGACGACTAAGATCGAAGTGTATACACATCCGGAGATGACTCACAGAAGTCATCCATCTCGGCCTGATGGCTAAGATCAGGATGTGTATACATATTCGGAGGTAACTCTGAGAAGTCATCCATCTCGTCCTGATTCTTGAGATCGAAGTGTATACAGGTTCCGAGGTGACTCCGAAAAGTCATCGATCTCGGCCTGATGGCTGACGTGAGAATGAGTATACACATTCCGGGGCGACTCCGAAAAGGCATCGTTCTCGGCCTGATGGCTGAGATGACAATGTGTATACACATTCCGGGGTAACTCCGAGAAGACGTCCATCTCGGCCTGATGGCTGACGTGAGAATGTGTATACACATTCCGGGGTAACTCTGAGAAGTCATTCATCTCGGCATAAAGCCCAAGATGAGGATGTATACACATCCGAAGGTGACTCCAAGAAGTTATACATCTCGGCCCGATGGCTAAGCTAAGGATGTGTGTCCATATTCCGAGGTAACTCCGAGAAGTCGTCCATCTCGGCCTGATGGCTGAGATCAAAGTCTATACACATCCGGAGGTGACTCCGAGAAGTTATCCATCTCGGCATGATGACTAAGATCGGGATATGTGTCCATATTCCGAGGACGCTCCGCGAAGTCGTCCATCTCGGCCTGATGGCTGAGGTGACAATGCGTATACACATTGCGGGCCGACTCCGACAAGTCATCGTTCTCGGCCTGATGGCTGACGTGAGAATGTGTATACACATTCCGGGGTAACGCTGAGAAGTCATTCATCTGGGCATAAAGCCCAAGATGAGGATGTATACACATCCGAAGGTGACTTCAAGAAGTTATACATCTCGGCCTGGTGGCTAAGCTAAGGATGTGTGTCCATATTCCGAGGTAACTCCGAGAAGTCGTCCATCTCGGCCTGATGGCTGAGATCGAAGTGTATACACATCCGGAGGTGACTCCGAGCAGTTATCCATCTCGGCATGATGACTAAGATCAGGATGTGTGTCCATATTCCGAGGTAACTCCGCGAAGTCGTCCATCTCGGCCTGATGGCTGAGGTGACAATGCGTATACACATTGCGGGCCGACTCCGACAAGTCATCGTTCTCGGCCTGATGGCTGACGTGAGAATGTGTATACACCTTCCGGGGTAACGCTGAGAAGTCATTCATCTGGCATAAAGTCCAAGATGAGGATGTATACACATCCGAAGGTGACTCCGAGAAGTTATCCATCTCGGCATGATGACTAAGATCAGGATGTACTTCGGAATGTGTATACACGTCGCGAGGTGACTCTGAGAACTTATCCATCTCAGCCCGACGACTAAGACCGAAGTGTATACACATTCGGAGATGACTCCCAGAAGTCGTCCGTCACGGCCTGATGGCTGAGATCAGAATGTGTATACATATTCCGAGGTAACTCTGAGTAGTCATCCATCTCGGCCTGATTCTTGAGATCGAAGTGTATACACGTTCCGAGGTGACTCCGAAAAGTCATCGTTCTCGGCCTGATGGCTGAGATGAGAATGTGTATTCACATTCCGGGGTAACTCCGAGAAGTCATTCATCTCGGCATAAAGCCCAAGATGAGGATGTATACACATCCGAAGGTGACTCCAAGAAGTTATACATCTCGGCCCGATGGCTAAGCTAAGGATGTGTGTCCATATTCCGAGGTAACTCCGCGATGTCGTCCATCTCAGCCTGATGGCTGAGGTGACAATGCGTATACACATTCCGAAACGACTCCAAGAAGTCACCCATCTCGGCCTGATGGCTAAGATAACAATGTGTATACACATTCCTAGGTGACCCCGAGAAGCCATCCATGTCCTCTTGATGGCCTAGATCAAAGTGTATACACATCCGGAGGTGACTCCGAGAAGTTATGCGTCTCAGCCTGATGGCTAAGATCAGGATGCGTGTCCATATTCCGAGGTAACTCCGCGAAGTCGTCCATCTCGGCCTGATGACTGAGGTGACAATGCGTATACACATTGCGGGCCGACTCCGACAAGTCATCGTTCTCGGCCTGATGGCTGAGATGACAATGTGTATACACATTCCGGGGTAACTCCGAGAAGACGTCCATCTCGGCCTGATGGCTGAGATCAAAGTGTATACACATCCAGAGGTGACTCCGAGAAGCTATCCATCTCGGCATGATGACTAAGATCAGGATATGTATCCATATTCCGAGGTAACTCCGCGAAGTCGTCCATCTCGGCCTCATGGCTGAGGTGACAATGCGTATACACATTGCGGGCCGACTCCGACAAGTCATCGTTCTCGGCCTGATGGCTGACGTGAGAATGTGTATACACCTTCCGGGGTAACGCTGAGAAGTCATTCATCTGGCATAAAGCCCAAGATGAGGATGTATACACATCCGAAGGTGACTCCAAGAAGTTATACATCTCGGCCTGATGGCTAAGCTAAGGATGTGTGTCCATATTCCGAGGTAACTCCGAGAAGTCGTCCATCTCGGCCTGATGGCTGAGATCAAAGTGTATACACATCCGGAGATGACTCATAGAAGTCATCCATCTCGGCCTGATGGGTAAGATCAGGATGTGTATACATATTCCGAGGTAACTCTGAGTAGTCATCCATCTCGGCCTGATTCTTGAGATCGAAGTGTATACACGTTCCGAGGTGACTCCGAAAAGTCATCGATCTCGGCCTGATGCCTGACGCGAGAATGAGTATACACATTCCGGGGCGACTCCGAAAAGTCATCGTTCTCGGCCTGATGGCTGAGATGAGAATGTGTATTCACATTCCGGGGTAACTCCGAGAAGTCATTCATCTCGGCATAAAGCCCAAGATGAGGATGTATACACATCCGAAGGTGACTCCAAGAAGTTATACATCTCGGCCCGATGGCTAAGCTAAGGATGTGTGTCCATATTCCGAGGTAACTCTGAGTAGTCATCCATCTCGGCCTGATTCTTGAGATCGAAGTGTATACACGTTCCGAGGTGACTCCGAAAAGTCATCGATCTCGGCCTGATGCCTGACGCGAGAATGAGTATACACATTCCGGGGCGACTCCGAAAAGTCATCGTTCTCGGCCTGATGGCTGAGATGAGAATGTGTATTCACATTCCGGGGTAACTCCGAGAAGTCATTCATCTCGGCATAAAGCCCAAGATGAGGATGTATACACATCCGAAGGTGACTCCAAGAAGTTATACATCTCGGCCCGATGGCTAAGCTAAGGATGTGTGTCCATATTCCGAGGTAACTCCGCGAAGTCGTCCATCTCGGCCTGATGGCTGAGGTGACAATGCGTATACACATTGCGGGCCGACTCCGACAAGTCATCGCTCTCGGCCTCATGGCTGACGTGAGAATGTGTATAAACATCCCGGGGTAACGCTGAGAAGTCATTCATCTCAGCATAAAGCCCAAGATGAGGATGTATACACATCCGAAGGTGACTCCAAGAAGTTATACATGTCGGCCTGATGGCTAAGCTAAGGATATGTGTCCATATTCCGAGGTAACCCCGAGAAGTCGTCCATCTCGGCCTGATGGCTGATATCAAAGTGTATACACATCCGGAGGTGACTCCGAGAAGTTATCCATCTCGGCATGATGACTAAGATCAGGATGTGTGTCCATATTCCGAGGTAACTCCGCGAAGTCGTCCATCTCGGCCTGATGGCTGAGGTGACAATGCGTATACACATTGCGGGCTGACTCCGACAAGTCATCGTTCTCGGCCTGATGGCTGACGTACGAATGTGTATACACATTCCGGGGTAACGGTGAGAAGTCGTTCATCTCGGCATAAAGCCCAAGATGAGGATGTATACACTTCCGAAGGTGACTCTAAGAAGTTATACATCTCGGCCTGATGGCTAAGCTAAGGATGTGTGTCCATATTCCGAGGTAATTCCGAGAAGTCGTCCATCTCAGCCTGACGACTAAGATCGAAGTGTATACACATCCGGAGATGACTCCCCGAAGTCGTCCGTCACGGCCTGATGGCTGAGATCAGGATGTGTATACATATTCCGAGGTAACTCTGAGTAGTCATCCATCTCGGCCTGATTCTTGAGATCGAAGTGTATACACGTTCCGAGGTGACTCCGAAAAGTCATCGATCTCGGCCTGATGCCTGACGTGAGAATGAGTATACACATTCCGGGGCGACTCCGAAAAGTCATCGTTCTCGGCCTGATGGCTGAGATGAGAATGTGTATTCACATTCCGGACACCGAGAAGTCATTCATCTCGGCATAAAGCCCAAGATGGGGATGTATACACATCCGAAGGTGACTCCAAGAAGTTATACATCTCGGCCCGATGGCTAAGCTAAGGATGTGTGTCCATATTCCGAGGTAACTCCGCGATGTCGTCCATCTCGGCCTGATGGCTGAGATCAAAGTCTATACACATCCGGAGGTGACTCCGAGAAGTCATCCGTCTCGGCATGATGACTAAGATCAGGATGTGTGTCCATATTCCGAGGTAACTCCGAAATGTCGTCCATCTCGGCCTGATGGCTGAGGTGACAATGCGTATACACATTCCGAACCGACTCCAAGAAGTCACCCTTCTCGGCCTGATGGCTAAGATGACAATGTCAAAACACATTCGGAGGCGACTCCAAGACGTCACCCATCCCGGCCTAATGACCAAGATGAGGATGTGTATACACATTCCGAAGTAACTCCGAGAATTCATCCATGCCGGCTTGATGGCTGAGATCAAAGTGTAAGCACATCCGGAGGTGACTCCGAGAAGTCGTCCATCTCTGCCTGATGGCTAAGATGACAATGTGTATACACATTGCGAGGCGACTCCAAGAAGTCACCCGTCACGGCCTGGTGGCTGAGATGAGAATGTGTATACACGTCGCCAGGTGACTCCGAGAACCTATCCATCTCAGCCCGACGACTAAGATCGAAGTGTATACACATCCGGAGATGACTCCCAGAAGTCGTCCGTCACGGCCTGATGACTGAGATGAGAATGTGTGTACACATGCCGGGGCCGCTCCGAGAAGTTATCCATCACGGCCTGGTGGCTGATGTGAGAATGTGCATACACGTCGCGGGGTGACTCCGAGAACTTCTCCATCTCAGCCCGACGACTAAGATCGAAGTGTATACACATCAGGAGATGACTCACAGAAGTCATCCATCTCGGCCTGATGGCTAAGATCAGGATGTGTATACATATTCGGAGGTAACTCTGAGAAGTCATCCATCTCGTCCTGATTCTTGAGATCGAAGTGTATACAGGTTCCGAGGTGACTCCGAAAAGTCATCGATCTCGGCCTGATGGCTGACGTGAGAATGAGTATACACATTCCGGGGCGACTCCGAAAAGGCATCGTTCTCGGCCTGATGGCTGAGATGACAATGTGTATACACATTCCGGGGTAACTCCGAGAAGACGTCCATCTCGGCCTGATGGCTGACGTGAGAATGTGTATACACATTCCGGGGTAACTCTGAGAAGTCATTCATCTCGGCATAAAGCCCAAGATGAGGATGTATACACATCCGAAGGTGACTCCAAGAAGTTATACATCTCGGCCCGATGGCTAAGCTAAGGATGTGTGTCCATATTCCGAGGTAACTCCGAGAAGTCGTCCATCTCGGCCTGATGGCTGAGATCAAAGTCTATACACATCCGGAGGTGACTCCGAGAAGTTATCCATCTCGGCATGATGACTAAGATCGGGATATGTGTCCATATTCCGAGGACGCTCCGCGAAGTCGTCCATCTCGGCCTGATGGCTGAGGTGACAATGCGTATACACATTGCGGGCCGACTCCGACAAGTCATCGTTCTCGGCCTGATGGCTGACGTGAGAATGTGTATACACATTCCGGGGTAACGCTGAGAAGTCATTCATCTGGGCATAAAGCCCAAGATGAGGATGTATACACATCCGAAGGTGACTCCAAGAAGTTATACATCTCGGCCTGGTGGCTAAGCTAAGGATGTGTGTCCATATTCCGAGGTAACTCCGAGAAGCCGTCCATCTCGGCCTGATGGCTGAGATCGAAGTGTATACACATCCGGAGGTGACTCCGAGCAGTTATCCATCTCGGCATGATGACTAAGATCAGGATGTGTGTCCATATTCCGAGGAAACTCCGCGAAGTCGTCCATCTCGGCCTGATGGCTGAGGTGACAATGCGTATACACATTGCGGGCCGACTCCGACAAGTCATCGTTCTCGGCCTGATGGCTGACGTGAGAATGTGTATACACCTTCCGGGGTAACGCTGAGAAGTCATTCATCTGGCATAAAGTCCAAGATGAGGATGTATACACATCCGAAGGTGACTCCGAGAAGTTATCCATCTCGGCATGATGACTAAGATCAGGATGTACTTCGGAATGTGTATACACGTCGCGAGGTGACTCTGAGAACTTATCCATCTCAGCCCGACGACTAAGACCGAAGTGTATACACATTCGGAGGTGACTCCGAGAAGTCGTCCATCTCGGCCTGATGGCTGAGATGACAATGTGTATACACATTCCGGGGTAACTCCGAGAAGTCATCCATGTTGGCTTGATGGCTGAGATCAAAGTGTATACACATTCGGAGTTGACTCCGAGAAGTCGTCCATCTCGGCCTGAAGGCTGAGATGACAATCCGTATACACATGCCGAGGGGACTCCAACACGTCATCCATCACGGCGTGGTGGCTGAGATGAGAATGTGTATACACGTCGCCAGGTGACTCCGAGAACCTATCCATTTCAGCCCGACGACTAAGATCGAAGTGTATACACATCCGGAGATGACTCCCAGAAGTCATCCGTCACGGCCTGATGGCTAAGATGACAAAGTGTATACACATTCCGGGGCGACTCCGAAAAGTCATCGTTCTCGGCCTGATGGCTGACGTGAGAATGAGTATTCACATTCCGGGGCGACTCGGAAAAGTCATCGTTCTCGGCCTGATGGCTGAGATGAGAATGTGTATTCACATTCCGGGGTAACTCCGAGAAGTCATTCATCTCGGCATAAAGCCCAAGAAGAGGATGTATACACATCCGAAGGTGACTCCAAGAAGTTATACATCTCGGCCCGATGGCTAGGCTAAGGATGTGTGTCCATATTCCGAGGTAACTCCGCGATGGCGTCCATCTCGGCCTGATGGCTGAGGTGACAATGCGTACACACATTCCGAAACGACTCCAAGAAGTCACCCATCTCGGCCTGATGGCTAAGATAACAATGTGTATACACATTCCTAGGTGACCCCGAGAAGCCATCCATGTCCTCTTGATGGCTTAGATCAAAGTGTATACACATCCGAAGGTGACTCCGAGAAGTTATGCGTCTCAGCCTGATGGCTAAGATCAGGATGCGTGTCCATATTCCGAGGTAACTCCGCGAAGTCGTCCATCTCGGCCTGATGGCTGAGGTGACAATGCGTATACACATTGCGGGCCGACTCCGACAAGTCATCGTTCTCGGCCTCATGGCTGACGTGAGAATGTGTATACACATCCCGGGGTAACGCTGAGAAGTCATTCATCTCAGCATAAAGCCCAAGATGAGGATGTATACACATCCGAAGGTGACTCCAAGAAGTTATACATGTCGGCCTGATGGCTAAGCTAAGGATGTGTGTCCATATTCCGAGGTAACTCCGAGAAGTCGTCCATCTCGGCCTGATGGCTGATATCAAAGTGTATACACATCCGGAGATGACTCCCAGAAGTCGTCCATCACGGCCTGATGGCTGAGATCAGAATGTGTATACATATTCCGAGGTAACTCTGAGTAGTCGTCCATCTCGGCCTGATGGCTGAGGTGACAATGCGTGTACACATTCCGAAACGACTCCAAGAAGTCACCCTTCTCGGCCTGATGGCTAAGATGACAATGTGAAAACACATTCGGAGGCGACTCCAAGAAGTCACCCATCCCGGCCTAATGACCAAGATGAGGATGTGTATACACATTCCGAAGTAACTCCGAGAATTCATCCATGTCGGCTTGATGGCTGAGATCAAAGTGTATGCACATCCGGAGGTGACTCCGAGAAGTTGTGCATCTCGGCCTGATGGCTAAGATCAGGATGTGTGTCCATATTCCGAGGTAATTCCGAGAAGTCGTCCATCTCGGCCTGATGGCTGAGATCAAAGTGTATACACATCCAGAGGTGACTCCGAGAAGTTATCCATCTCGGCATGATGACTAAGATCAGGATGTGTGTCCATATTCCGAGGTAACTCCGCGAAGTCGTCCATCTCGGCCTGATGGCTGAGGTGACAATGCGTGTACACATTCCGAAACGACTCCAAGAAGTCACCCTTCTCGGCCTGATGGCTAAGATGACAATGTGAAAACACATTCGGAGGCGACTCCAAGAAGTCACCCATCCCGGCCTAATGACCAAGATGAGGATGTGTATACACATTCCGAAGTAACTCCGAGAATTCATCCATGTCGGCTTGATGGCTGAGATCAAAGTGTATGCACATCCGGAGGTGACTCCGAGAAGTTGTGCATCTCGGCCTGATGGCTAAGATCAGGATGTGTGTCCATATTCCGAGGTAATTCCGAGAAGTCGTCCATCTCGGCCTGATGGCTGAGATCAAAGTGTATACACATCCGGAGGTGACTCCGAGAAGTTATCCATCTCGACATGATGACTAAGATCAGGATGTGTGTCCATATTCCGAGGTAACTCCGCGAAGTCGTCCATCTCGGCCTGATGGCTGAGATGAGAATGTGTATACACGTCGCCAGGTGACTCCGAGAACCTATCCATCTCAGCCCGACGACTAAGATCGAAGTGTATACACATCCGGAGATGACTCCCAGAAGTCGTCCGTCACGGCCTGATGGCTGAGATCAGAATGTGTATACATATTCCGAGGTAACTCTGAGTAGTCATCCATCTCGGCCTGATTCTTGAGATCGAAGTGTATACACGTTCCGAGGTGACTCCGAAAAGTCATCGATCTCGGCCTGATGGCTGACGTGAGAATGAGTATACACATTCCGGGGCGACTCCGAAAAGTCATCGTTCTCGGCCTGATGGCTGAGATGAGAATGTGTATTCACATTCCGGGGTAACTCCGAGAAGTCATTCATCTCGGCATAAAGCCCAAGATGAGGATGTATACACATCCGAAGGTGACTCCAAGAAGTTATACATCTCGGCCCGATGGCTAAGCTAAGGATGTGTGTCCATATTCCGAGGTAACTCCGCGATGTCGTCCATCTCAGCCTGATGGCTGAGGTGACAATGCGTATACACATTCCGAAACGACTCCAAGAAGTCACCCATCTCGGCCTGATGGCTAAGATAACAATGTGTATACACATTCCTAGGTGACCCCGAGAAGCCATCCATGTCCTCTTGATGGCCTAGATCAAAGTGTATACACATCCGGAGGTGACTCCGAGAAGTTATGCGTCTCAGCCTGATGGCTAAGATCAGGATGCGTGTCCATATTCCGAGGTAACTCCGCGAAGTCGTCCATCTCGGCCTGATGACTGAGGTGACAATGCGTATACACATTGCGGGCCGACTCCGACAAGTCATCGTTCTCGGCCTGATGGCTGAGATGACAATGTGTATACACATTCCGGGGTAACTCCGAGAAGACGTCCATCTCGGCCTGATGGCTGAGATCAAAGTGTATACACATCCAGAGGTGACTCCGAGAAGCTATCCATCTCGGCATGATGACTAAGATCAGGATGTGTGTCCATATTCCGAGGTAACTCCGCGAAGTCGTCCATCTCGGCCTGATGGCTGAGGTGACAATGCGTGTACACATTCCGAAACGACTCCAAGAAGTCACCCTTCTCGGCCTGATGGCTAAGATGACAATGTGAAAACACATTCGGAGGCGACTCCAAGAAGTCACCCATCCCGGCCTAATGACCAAGATGAGGATGTGTATACACATTCCGAAGTAACTCCGAGAATTCATCCATGTCGGCTTGATGGCTGAGATCAAAGTGTATGCACATCCGGAGGTGACTCCGAGAAGTTGTGCATCTCGGCCTGATGGCTAAGATCAGGATGTGTGTCCATATTCCGAGGTAATTCCGAGAAGTCGTCCATCTCGGCCTGATGGCTGAGATCAAAGTGTATACACATCCGGAGGTGACTCCGAGAAGTTATCCATCTCGACATGATGACTAAGATCAGGATGTGTGTCCATATTCCGAGGTAACTCCGCGAAGTCGTCCATCTCGGCCTGATGGCTGAGATGAGAATGTGTATACACGTCGCCAGGTGACTCCGAGAACCTATCCATCTCAGCCCGACGACTAAGATCGAAGTGTATACACATCCGGAGATGACTCCCCGAAGTCGTCCGTCACGGCCTGATGGCTGAGATCAGGATGTGTATACATATTCCGAGGTAACTCTGAGTAGTCATCCATCTCGGCCTGATTCTTGAGATCGAAGTGTATACACGTTCCGAGGTGACTCCGAAAAGTCATCGATCTCGGCCTGATGGCTGACGTGAGAATGAGTATACACATTCCGGGGCGACTCCGAAAAGTCATCGTTCTCGGCCTGATGGCTGAGATGAGAATGTGTATTCACATTCCGGGGTAACTCCGAGAAGTCATTCATCTCGGCATAAAGCCCAAGAAGAGGATGTATACACATCCGAAGGTGACTCCAAGAAGTTATACATCTCGGCCCGATGGCTAGGCTAAGGATGTGTGTCCATATTCCGAGGTAACTCCGCGATGGCGTCCATCTCGGCCTGATGGCTGAGGTGACAATGCGTACACACATTCCGAAACGACTCCAAGAAGTCACCCATCTCGGCCTGATGGCTAAGATAACAATGTGTATACACATTCCTAGGTGACCCCGAGAAGCCATCCATGTCCTCTTGATGGCTTAGATCAAAGTGTATACACATCCGAAGGTGACTCCGAGAAGTTATGCGTCTCAGCCTGATGGCTAAGATCAGGATGCGTGTCCATATTCCGAGGTAACTCCGCGAAGTCGTCCATCTCGGCCTGATGGCTGAGGTGACAATGCGTATACACATTGCGGGCCGACTCCGACAAGTCATCGTTCTCGGCCTCATGGCTGACGTGAGAATGTGTATACACATCCCGGGGTAACGCTGAGAAGTCATTCATCTCAGCATAAAGCCCAAGATGAGGATGTATACACATCCGAAGGTGACTCCAAGAAGTTATACATGTCGGCCTGATGGCTAAGCTAAGGATGTGTGTCCATATTCCGAGGTAACTCCGAGAAGTCGTCCATCTCGGCCTGATGGCTGATATCAAAGTGTATACACATCCGGAGATGACTCCCAGAAGTCGTCCATCACGGCCTGATGGCTGAGATCAGAATGTGTATACATATTCCGAGGTAACTCTGAGTAGTCGTCCATCTCGGCCTGATGGCTGAGGTGACAATGCGTGTACACATTCCGAAACGACTCCAAGAAGTCACCCTTCTCGGCCTGATGGCTAAGATGACAATGTGAAAACACATTCGGAGGCGACTCCAAGAAGTCACCCATCCCGGCCTAATGACCAAGATGAGGATGTGTATACACATTCCGAAGTAACTCCGAGAATTCATCCATGTCGGCTTGATGGCTGAGATCAAAGTGTATGCACATCCGGAGGTGACTCCGAGAAGTTGTGCATCTCGGCCTGATGGCTAAGATCAGGATGTGTGTCCATATTCCGAGGTAATTCCGAGAAGTCGTCCATCTCGGCCTGATGGCTGAGATCAAAGTGTATACACATCCAGAGGTGACTCCGAGAAGTTATCCATCTCGGCATGATGACTAAGATCAGGATGTGTGTCCATATTCCGAGGTAACTCCGCGAAGTCGTCCATCTCGGCCTGATGGCTGAGGTGACAATGCGTGTACACATTCCGAAACGACTCCAAGAAGTCACCCTTCTCGGCCTGATGGCTAAGATGACAATGTGAAAACACATTCGGAGGCGACTCCAAGAAGTCACCCATCCCGGCCTAATGACCAAGATGAGGATGTGTATACACATTCCGAAGTAACTCCGAGAATTCATCCATGTCGGCTTGATGGCTGAGATCAAAGTGTATGCACATCCGGAGGTGACTCCGAGAAGTTGTGCATCTCGGCCTGATGGCTAAGATCAGGATGTGTGTCCATATTCCGAGGTAATTCCGAGAAGTCGTCCATCTCGGCCTGATGGCTGAGATCAAAGTGTATACACATCCGGAGGTGACTCCGAGAAGTTATCCATCTCGACATGATGACTAAGATCAGGATGTGTGTCCATATTCCGAGGTAACTCCGCGAAGTCGTCCATCTCGGCCTGATGGCTGAGATGAGAATGTGTATACACGTCGCCAGGTGACTCCGAGAACCTATCCATCTCAGCCCGACGACTAAGATCGAAGTGTATACACATCCGGAGATGACTCCCAGAAGTCGTCCGTCACGGCCTGATGGCTGAGATCAGAATGTGTATACATATTCCGAGGTAACTCTGAGTAGTCATCCATCTCGGCCTGATTCTTGAGATCGAAGTGTATACACGTTCCGAGGTGACTCCGAAAAGTCATCGATCTCGGCCTGATGGCTGACGTGAGAATGAGTATACACATTCCGGGGCGACTCCGAAAAGTCATCGTTCTCGGCCTGATGGCTGAGATGAGAATGTGTATTCACATTCCGGGGTAACTCCGAGAAGTCATTCATCTCGGCATAAAGCCCAAGATGAGGATGTATACACATCCGAAGGTGACTCCAAGAAGTTATACATCTCGGCCCGATGGCTAAGCTAAGGATGTGTGTCCATATTCCGAGGTAACTCCGCGATGTCGTCCATCTCAGCCTGATGGCTGAGGTGACAATGCGTATACACATTCCGAAACGACTCCAAGAAGTCACCCATCTCGGCCTGATGGCTAAGATAACAATGTGTATACACATTCCTAGGTGACCCCGAGAAGCCATCCATGTCCTCTTGATGGCCTAGATCAAAGTGTATACACATCCGGAGGTGACTCCGAGAAGTTATGCGTCTCAGCCTGATGGCTAAGATCAGGATGCGTGTCCATATTCCGAGGTAACTCCGCGAAGTCGTCCATCTCGGCCTGATGACTGACGTGACAATGCGTATACACATTGCGGGCCGACTCCGACAAGTCATCGTTCTCGGCCTGATGGCTGAGATGACAATGTGTATACACATTCCGGGGTAACTCCGAGAAGACGTCCATCTCGGCCTGATGGCTGAGATCAAAGTGTATACACATCCAGAGGTGACTCCGAGAAGCTATCCATCTCGGCATGATGACTAAGATCAGGATGTGTGTCCATATTCCGAGGTAACTCCGCGAAGTCGTCCATCTCGGCCTGATGGCTGAGGTGACAATGCGTGTACACATTCCGAAACGACTCCAAGAAGTCACCCTTCTCGGCCTGATGGCTAAGATGACAATGTGAAAACACATTCGGAGGCGACTCCAAGAAGTCACCCATCCCGGCCTAATGACCAAGATGAGGATGTGTATACACATTCCGAAGTAACTCCGAGAATTCATCCATGTCGGCTTGATGGCTGAGATCAAAGTGTATGCACATCCGGAGGTGACTCCGAGAAGTTGTGCATCTCGGCCTGATGGCTAAGATCAGGATGTGTGTCCATATTCCGAGGTAATTCCGAGAAGTCGTCCATCTCGGCCTGATGGCTGAGATCAAAGTGTATACACATCCGGAGGTGACTCCGAGAAGTTATCCATCTCGACATGATGACTAAGATCAGGATGTGTGTCCATATTCCGAGGTAACTCCGCGAAGTCGTCCATCTCGGCCTGATGGCTGAGATGAGAATGTGTATACACGTCGCCAGGTGACTCCGAGAACCTATCCATCTCAGCCCGACGACTAAGATCGAAGTGTATACACATCCGGAGATGACTCCCCGAAGTCGTCCGTCACGGCCTGATGGCTGAGATCAGGATGTGTATACATATTCCGAGGTAACTCTGAGTAGTCATCCATCTCGGCCTGATTCTTGAGATCGAAGTGTATACACGTTCCGAGGTGACTCCGAAAAGTCATCGATCTCGGCCTGATGGCTGACGTGAGAATGAGTATACACATTCCGGGGCGACTCCGAAAAGTCATCGTTCTCGGCCTGATGGCTGAGATGAGAATGTGTATTCACATTCCGGGGTAACTCCGAGAAGTCATTCATCTCGGCATAAAGCCCAAGATGAGGATGTATACACATCCGAAGGTGACTCCAAGAAGTTATACATCTCGGCCCGATGGCTAAGCTAAGGATGTGTGTCCATATTCCGAGGTAACTCCGCGATGTCGTCCATCTCAGCCTGATGGCTGAGGTGACAATGCGTATACACATTCCGAAACGACTCCAAGAAGTCACCCATCTCGGCCTGATGGCTAAGATAACAATGTGTATACACATTCCTAGGTGACCCCGAGAAGCCATCCATGTCCTCTTGATGGCCTAGATCAAAGTGTATACACATCCGGAGGTGACTCCGAGAAGTTATGCGTCTCAGCCTGATGGCTAAGATCAGGATGCGTGTCCATATTCCGAGGTTACTCCGCGAAGTCGTCCATCTCGGCCTGATGACTGAGGTGACAATGCGTATACACATTGCGGGCCGACTCCGACAAGTCATCGTTCTCGGCCTGATGGCTGAGATGACAATGTGTATACACATTCCGGGGTAACTCCGAGAAGACGTCCATCTCGGCCTGATGGCTGAGATCAAAGTGTATACACATCCAGAGGTGACTCCGAGAAGCTATCCATCTCGGCATGATGACTAAGATCAGGATATGTATCCATATTCCGAGGTAACTCCGCGAAGTCGTCCATCTCGGCCTGATGGCTGAGGTGACAATGCGTATACACATTGCGGGCCGACTCCGACAAGTCATCGTTCTCGGCCTGATGGCTGACGTGAGAATGTGTATACACCTTCCGGGGTAACGCTGAGAAGTCATTCATCTGGCATAAAGCCCAAGATGAGGATGTATACACATCCGAAGGTGACTCCAAGAAGTTATGCATCTAGGCCTGATGGCTAAGCTAAGGATGTGTGTCCATATTCCGAGGTAACTCCGAGAAGTCGTCCATCTCGGCCTGATGGCTGAGATCAAAGTGTATACACATCCGGAGATGACTCATAGAAGTCATCCATCTCGGCCTGATGGGTAAGATCAGGATGTGTATACATATTCCGAGGTAACTCTGAGTAGTCATCCATCTCGGCCTGATTCTTGAGATCGAAGTGTATACACGTTCCGAGGTGACTCCGAAAAGTCATCGATCTCGGCCTGATGCCTGACGCGAGAATGAGTATACACATTCCGGGGCGACTCCGAAAAGTCATCGTTCTCGGCCTGATGGCTGAGATGAGAATGTGTATTCACATTCCGGGGTAACTCCGAGAAGTCATTCATCTCGGCATAAAGCCCAAGATGAGGATGTATACACATCCGAAGGTGACTCCAAGAAGTTATACATCTCGGCCCGATGGCTAAGCTAAGGATGTGTGTCCATATTCCGAGGTAACTCCGCGATGTCGTCCATCTCGGCCTGATGGCTGAGGTGACAATGCGTATACACATTCCTAGGTGACCCCGAGAAGCCATCCATGTCCTCTTGATGGCTTAGATCAAAGTGTATACACATCCGGAGGTGACTCCGAGAAGTTATGCGTCTCAGCCTGATGGCTAAGATCAGGATGCGTGTCCATATTCCGAGGTAACTCCGCGAAGTCGTCCATCTCGGCCTGATGGCTGAGGTGACAATGCGTATACACATTGCGGGCCGACTCCGACAAGTCATCGCTCTCGGCCTCATGGCTGACGTGAGAATGTGTATACACATCCCGGGGTAACGCTGAGAAGTCATTCATCTCAGCATAAAGCCCAAGATGAGGATGTATACACATCCGAAGGTGACTCCAAGAAGTTATACATGTCGGCCTGATGGCTAAGCTAAGGATGTGTGTCCATATTCCGAGGTAACTCCGAGAAGACGTCCATCTCGGCCTGATGGCTGAGATCAAAGTGTATACACATCCAGAGGTGACTCCGAGAAGTTATCCATCTCGGCATGATGACTAAGATCAGGATATGTATCCATATTCCGAGGTAACTCCGCGAAGTCGTCCATCTCGGCCTGATGGCTGAGGTGACAATGCGTATACACATTGCGGGCCGACTCCGACAAGTCATCGTTCTCGGCCTGATGGCTGACGTGAGAATGTGTATACACCTTCCGGGGTAACGCTGAGAAGTCATTCATCTGGCATAAAGCCCAAGATGAGGATGTATACACATCCGAAGGTGACTCCAAGAAGTTATACATCTCGGCCTGATGGCTAAGCTAAGGATGTGTGTCCATATTCCGAGGTAACTCCGAGAAGTCGTCCATCTCGGCCTGATGGCTGAGATCAAAGTGTATACACATCCGGAGATGACTCATAGAAGTCATCCATCTCGGCCTGATGGGTAAGATCAGGATGTGTATACATATTCCGAGGTAACTCTGAGTAGTCATCCATCTCGGCCTGATTCTTGAGATCGAAGTGTATACACGTTCCGAGGTGACTCCGAAAAGTCATCGATCTCGGCCTGATGCCTGACGCGAGAATGAGTATACACATTCCGGGGCGACTCCGAAAAGTCATCGTTCTCGGCCTGATGGCTGAGATGAGAATGTGTATTCACATTCCGGGGTAACTCCGAGAAGTCATTCATCTCGGCATAAAGCCCAAGATGAGGATGTATACACATCCGAAGGTGGCTCCAAGAAGTTATACATCTCGGCCCGATGGCTAAGCTAAGGATGTGTGTCCATATTCCGAGGTAACTCCGCGATGTCGTCCATCTCGGCCTGATGGCTGAGGTGACAATGCGTATACACATTCCGAAACGACTCCAAGAAGTCACCCATCTCGGCCTGATGGCTAAGATAACAATGTGTATACACATTCCTAGGTGACCCCGAGAAGCCATCCATGTCCTCTTGATGGCTTAGATCAAAGTGTATACACATCCAGAGGTGACTCCGAGAAGTTATCCATCTCGGCATGATGACTAAGATCAGGATATGTATCCATATTCCGAGGTAACTCCGCGAAGTCGTCCATCTCGGCCTGATGGCTGAGGTGACAATGCGTATACACATTGCGGGCCGACTCCGACAAGTCATCGTTCTCGGCCTGATGGCTGACGTGAGAATGTGTATACACCTTCCGGGGTAACGCTGAGAAGTCATTCATCTGGTATAAAGCCCAAGATGAGGATGTATACACATCCGAAGGTGACTCCAAGAAGTTATACATCTCGGCCTGATGGCTAAGCTAAGGATGTGTGTCCATATTCCGAGGTAACTCCGAGAAGTCGTCCATCTCGGCCTGATGGCTGAGATCAAAGTGTATACACATCCGGAGATGACTCATAGAAGTCATCCATCTCGGCCTGATGGGTAAGATCAGGATGTGTATACATATTCCGAGGTAACTCTGAGTAGTCATCCATCTCGGCCTGATTCTTGAGATCGAAGTGTATACACGTTCCGAGGTGACTCCGAAAAGTCATCGATCTCGGCCTGATGCCTGACGCGAGAATGAGTATACACATTCCGGGGCGACTCCGAAAAGTCATCGTTCTCGGCCTGATGGCTGAGATGAGAATGTGTATTCACATTGCGGGGTAACTCCGAGAAGTCATTCATCTCGGCATAAAGCCCAAGATGAGGATGTATACACATCCGAAGGTGACTCCAAGAAGTTATACATCTCGGCCCGATGGCTAAGCTAAGGATGTGTGTCCATATTCCGAGGTAACTCCGCGATGTCGTCCATCTCAGCCTGATGGCTGAGGTGACAATGCGTATACACATTCCGAAACGACTCCAAGAAGTCACCCATCTCGGCCTGATGGCTAAGATAACAATGTGTATACACATTCCTAGGTGACCCCGAGAAGCCATCCATGTCCTCTTGATGGCCTAGATCAAAGTGTATACACATCCGGAGGTGACTCCGAGAAGTTATGCGTCTCAGCCTGATGGCTAAGATCAGGATGCGTGTCCATATTCCGAGGTAACTCCGCGAAGTCGTCCATCTCGGCCTGATGACTGAGGTGACAATGCGTATACACATTGCGGGCCGACTCCGACAAGTCATCGTTCTCGGCCTGATGGCTGAGATGACAATGTGTATACACATTCCGGGGTAACTCCGAGAAGACGTCCATCTCGGCCTGATGGCTGAGATCAAAGTGTATACACATCCAGAGGTGACTCCGAGAAGCTATCCATCTCGGCATGATGACTAAGATCAGGATGTGTGTCCATATTCCGAGGTAACTCCGCGAAGTCGTCCATCTCGGCCTGATGGCTGAGGTGACAATGCGTGTACACATTCCGAAACGACTCCAAGAAGTCACCCTTCTCGGCCTGATGGCTAAGATGACAATGTGAAAACACATTCGGAGGCGACTCCAAGAAGTCACCCATCCCGGCCTAATGACCAAGATGAGGATGTGTATACACATTCCGAAGTAACTCCGAGAATTCATCCATGTCGGCTTGATGGCTGAGATCAAAGTGTATGCACATCCGGAGGTGACTCCGAGAAGTTGTGCATCTCGGCCTGATGGCTAAGATCAGGATGTGTGTCCATATTCCGAGGTAATTCCGAGAAGTCGTCCATCTCGGCCTGATGGCTGAGATCAAAGTGTATACACATCCGGAGGTGACTCCGAGAAGTTATCCATCTCGACATGATGACTAAGATCAGGATGTGTGTCCATATTCCGAGGTAACTCCGCGAAGTCGTCCATCTCGGCCTGATGGCTGAGATGAGAATGTGTATACACGTCGCCAGGTGACTCCGAGAAACTATCCATCTCAGCCCGACGACTAAGATCGAAGTGTATACACATCCGGAGATGACTCCCAGAAGTCGTCCGTCACGGCCTGATGGCTGAGATCAGAATGTGTATACATATTCCGAGGTAACTCTGAGTAGTCATCCATCTCGGCCTGATTCTTGAGATCGAAGTGTATACACGTTCCGAGGTGACTCCGAAAAGTCATCGATCTCGGCCTGATGGCTGACGTGAGAATGAGTATACACATTCCGGGGCGACTCCGAAAAGTCATCGTTCTCGGCCTGATGGCTGAGATGAGAATGTGTATTCACATTCCGGGGTAACTCCGAGAAGTCATTCATCTCGGCATAAAGCCCAAGATGAGGATGTATACACATCCGAAGGTGACTCCAAGAAGTTATACATCTCGGCCCGATGGCTAAGCTAAGGATGTGTGTCCATATTCCGAGGTAACTCCGCGATGTCGTCCATCTCAGCCTGATGGCTGAGGTGACAATGCGTATACACATTCCGAAACGACTCCAAGAAGTCACCCATCTCGGCCTGATGGCTAAGATAACAATGTGTATACACATTCCTAGGTGACCCCGAGAAGCCATCCATGTCCTCTTGATGGCCTAGATCAAAGTGTATACACATCCGGAGGTGACTCCGAGAAGTTATGCGTCTCAGCCTGATGGCTAAGATCAGGATGCGTGTCCATATTCCAAGGTAACTCCGCGAAGTCGTCCATCTCGGCCTGATGACTGAGGTGACAATGCGTATACACATTGCGGGCCGACTCCGACAAGTCATCGTTCTCGGCCTGATGGCTGAGATGACAATGTGTATACACATTCCGGGGTAACTCCGAGAAGACGTCCATCTCGGCCTGATGGCTGAGATCAAAGTGTATACACATCCAGAGGTGACTCCGAGAAGCTATCCATCTCGGCATGATGACTAAGATCAGGATATGTATCCATATTCCGAGGTAACTCCGCGAAGTCGTCCATCTCGGCCTGATGGCTGAGGTGACAATGCGTATACACATTGCGGGCCGACTCCGACAAGTCATCGTTCTCGGCCTGATGGCTGACGTGAGAATGTGTATACACCTTCCGGGGTAACGCTGAGAAGTCATTCATCTGGCATAAAGCCCAAGATGAGGATGTATACACATCCGAAGGTGACTCCAAGAAGTTATACATCTAGGCCTGATGGCTAAGCTAAGGATGTGTGTCCATATTCCGAGGTAATTCCGAGAAGTCGTCCATCTCTGCCTGATGGCTAAGATGACAATGGGTATACACATTCCGAGGTAACTCCGCAAAGTCGTCCATCTCGGCCTGATGGCTGAGATGAGAATGTGTATACACGTCGCCAGGTGACTCCGAGAACCTATCCATCTCAGCCCGACGACTAAGACCAAAGCGTATACACATTCGGAGGTGACTCCGAGAAGTCGTCCATCTCGGCCTGATGGCTGAGATCAAAGTGTATACACATCCGGAGATGACTCATAGAAGTCATCCATCTCGGCCTGATGGGTAAGATCAGGATGTGTATACATATTCCGAGGTAACTCTGAGTAGTCATCCATCTCGGCCTGATTCTTGAGATCGAAGTGTATACACGTTCCGAGGTGACTCCGAAAAGTCATCGATCTCGGCCTGATGCCTGACGCGAGAATGAGTATACACATTCCGGGGCGACTCCGAAAAGTCATCGTTCTCGGCCTGATGGCTGAGATGAGAATGTGTATTCACATTCCGGGGTAACTCCGAGAAGTCATTCATCTCGGCATAAAGCCCAAGATGAGGATGTATACACATCCGAAGGTGACTCCAAGAAGTTATACATCTCGGCCCGATGGCTAAGCTAAGGATGTGTGTCCATATTCCGAGGTAACTCCGCGATGTCGTCCATCTCGGCCTGATGGCTGAGGTGACAATGCGTATACACATTCCTAGGTGACCCCGAGAAGCCATCCATGTCCTCTTGATGGCTTAGATCAAAGTGTATACACATCCGGAGGTGACTCCGAGAAGTTATGCGTCTCAGCCTGATGGCTAAGATCAGGATGCGTGTCCATATTCCGAGGTAACTCCGCGAAGTCGTCCATCTCGGCCTGATGGCTGAGGTGACAATGCGTATACACATTGCGGGCCGACTCCGACAAGTCATCGCTCTCGGCCTCATGGCTGACGTGAGAATGTGTATACACATCCCGGGGTAACGCTGAGAAGTCATTCATCTCAGCATAAAGCCCAAGATGAGGATGTATACACATCCGAAGGTGACTCCAAGAAGTTATACATGTCGGCCTGATGGCTAAGCTAAGGATGTGTGTCCATATTCCGAGGTAACTCCGAGAAGACGTCCATCTCGGCCTGATGGCTGAGATCAAAGTGTATACACATCCGGAGGTGACTCCGAGAAGTTATCCATCTCGGCATGATGACTAAGATCAGGATGTGTGTCCATATTCCGAGGTAACTCCGCGAAGTCGTCCATCTCGGCCTGATGGCTGAGGTGACAATGCGTATACACATTGCGGGCTGACTCCGACAAGTCATCGTTCTCGGCCTGATGGCTGACGTACGAATGTGTATACACATTCCGGGGTAACGGTGAGAAGTCGTTCATCTCGGCATAAAGCCCAAGATGAGGATGTATACACTTCCGAAGGTGACTCTAAGAAGTTATACATCTCGGCCTGATGGCTAAGCTAAGGATGTGTGTCCATATTCCGAGGTAATTCCGAGAAGTCGTCCATCTCTGCCTGATGGCTAAGATGACAATGGGTATACACATTCCGAGGTAACTCCGCAAAGTCGTCCATCTCGGCCTGATGGCTGAGATGAGAATGTGTATACACGTCGCCAGGTGACTCCGAGAACCTATCCATCTCAGCCCGACGACTAAGATCGAAGTGTATACACATCCGGAGATGACTCCCCGAAGTCGTCCGTCACGGCCTGATGGCTGAGATCAGGATGTGTATACATATTCCGAGGTAACTCTGAGTAGTCATCCATCTCGGCCTGATTCTTGAGATCGAAGTGTATACACGTTCCGAGGTGACTCCGAAAAGTCATCGATCTCGGCCTGATGCCTGACGTGAGAATGAGTATACACATTCCGGGGCGACTCCGAAAAGTCATCGTTCTCGGCCTGATGGCTGAGATGAGAATGTGTATTCACATTCCGGACTCCGAGAAGTCATTCATCTCGGCATAAAGCCCAAGATGGGGATGTATACACATCCGAAGGTGACTCCAAGAAGTTATACATCTCGGCCCGATGGCTAAGCTAAGGATGTGTGTCCATATTCCGAGGTAACTCCGCGATGTCGTCCATCTCGGCCTGATGGCTGAGATCAAAGTCTATACACATCCGGAGGTGACTCCGAGAAGTCATCCGTCTCGGCATGATGACTAAGATCAGGATGTGTCTCCATATTCCGAGGTAACTCCGAAATGTCGTCCATCTCGGCCTGATGGCTGAGGTGACAATGCGTATACACATTCCGAACCGACTCCAAGAAGTCACCCTTCTCGGCCTGATGGCTAAGATGACAATGTCAAAACACATTCGGAGGCGACTCCAAGACGTCACCCATCCCGGCCTAATGACCAAGATGAGGATGTGTATACACATTCCGAAGTAACTCCGAGAATTCATCCATGCCGGCTTGATGGCTGAGATCAAAGTGTAAGCACATCCGGAGGTGACTCCGAGAAGTTATACATCTCGGCCTGATGGCTAAGATCAGGATGTGTGTCCATATTCCGAGGTAATTCCGAGAAGTCGTCCATCTCTGCCTGATGGCTAAGATGACAATGTGTATACACATTGCGAGGCGACTCCAAGAAGTCACCCGTCACGGCCTGGTGGCTGAGATGAGAATGTGTATACACGTCGCCAGGTGACTCCGAGAACCTATCCATCTCAGCCCGACGACTAAGATCGAAGTGTATACACATCCGGAGATGACTCCCAGAAGTCGTCCGTCACGGCCTGATGACTGAGATGAGAATGTGTGTACACATGCCGGGGCCGCTCCGAGAAGTTATCCATCACGGCCTGGTGGCTGATGTGAGAATGTGCATACACGTCGCGGGGTGACTCCGAGAACTTCTCCATCTCAGCCCGACGACTAAGATCGAAGTGTATACACATCCGGAGATGACTCACAGAAGTCATCCATCTCGGCCTGATGGCTAAGATCAGGATGTGTATACATATTCGGAGGTAACTCTGAGAAGTCATCCATCTCGTCCTGATTCTTGAGATCGAAGTGTATACAGGTTCCGAGGTGACTCCGAAAAGTCATCGATCTCGGCCTGATGGCTGACGTGAGAATGAGTATACACATTCCGGGGCGACTCCGAAAAGGCATCGTTCTCGGCCTGATGGCTGAGATGACAATGTGTATACACATTCCGGGGTAACTCCGAGAAGACGTCCATCTCGGCCTGATGGCTGACGTGAGAATGTGTATACACATTCCGGGGTAACTCTGAGAAGTCATTCATCTCGGCATAAAGCCCAAGATGAGGATGTATACACATCCGAAGGTGACTCCAAGAAGTTATACATCTCGGCCCGATGGCTAAGCTAAGGATGTGTGTCCATATTCCGAGGTAACTCCGAGAAGTCGTCCATCTCGGCCTGATGGCTGAGATCAAAGTCTATACACATCCGGAGGTGACTCCGAGAAGTTATCCATCTCGGCATGATGACTAAGATCGGGATATGTGTCCATATTCCGAGGACGCTCCGCGAAGTCGTCCATCTCGGCCTGATGGCTGAGGTGACAATGCGTATACACATTGCGGGCCGACTCCGACAAGTCATCGTTCTCGGCCTGATGGCTGACGTGAGAATGTGTATACACATTCCGGGGTAACGCTGAGAAGTCATTCATCTGGGCATAAAGCCCAAGATGAGGATGTATACACATCCGAAGGTGACTCCAAGAAGTTATACATCTCGGCCTGGTGGCTAAGCTAAGGATGTGTGTCCATATTCCGAGGTAACTCCGAGAAGTCGTCCATCTCGGCCTGATGGCTGAGATCGAAGTGTATACACATCCGGAGGTGACTCCGAGCAGTTATCCATCTCGGCATGATGACTAAGATCAGGATGTGTGTCCATATTCCGAGGTAACTCCGCGAAGTCGTCCATCTCGGCCTGATGGCTGAGGTGACAATGCGTATACACATTGCGGGCCGACTCCGACAAGTCATCGTTCTCGGCCTGATGGCTGACGTGAGAATGTGTATACACCTTCCGGGGTAACGCTGAGAAGTCATTCATCTGGCATAAAGTCCAAGATGAGGATGTATACACATCCGAAGGTGACTCCGAGAAGTTATCCATCTCGGCATGATGACTAAGATCAGGATGTACTTCGGAATGTGTATACACGTCGCGAGGTGACTCTGAGAACTTATCCATCTCAGCCCGACGACTAAGACCGAAGTGTATACACATTCGGAGGTGACTCCGAGAAGTCGTCCATCTCGGCCTGATGGCTGAGATGACAATGTGTATACACATTCCGGGGTAACTCCGAGAAGTCATCCATGTTGGCTTGATGGCTGAGATCAAAGTGTATACACATTCGGAGTTGACTCCGAGAAGTCGTCCATCTCGGCCTGAAGGCTGAGATGACAATCCGTATACACATGCCGAGGGGACTCCAACACGTCATCCATCACGGCGTGGTGGCTGAGATGAGAATGTGTATACACGTCGCCAGGTGACTCCGAGAACCTATCTATTTCAGCCCGACGACTAAGATCGAAGTGTATACACATCCGGAGATGACTCCCAGAAGTCATCCGTCACGGCCTGATGGCTAAGATGACAAAGTGTATACACATTCCGGGGCGACTCCGAAAAGTCGCCCATCTCGGCTTGATGGCTGAGATGACTATGCGTATACACATTCCGAGGGGACTCCAAGAAGTCACGCATCTCGGTTTGATGGCTAAGATGACAATGTGTATACACATTCCGGGGTAACTCTGAGAAGTCATTCATCTCGGCATAAAGCCCAAGATGAGGATGTATACACATCCGAAGGTGACTATAAGAAGTTGTACATCTCGGCCTGATTGCTAAGCTAAGGATGTGTGTCCATATTCCGAGGTAATTCCGAGAAGTAGTCCATCTCGGCCTGATGGCTGACATCAAAGTGTGTACACATCCGGAGGTGACTCCGAGAAGTTATCCATCTCGGCATGATGACTAAGATCAGGATGTACTTCGGAATGTGTATACACGTCGCGAGGTGACTCCGAGAACCTATCCATCTCAGCCCGACGACTAAGACCAAAGCGTATACACATTCGGAGGTGACTCCGAGAAGTCGTCCATCTCGGCCTGAAGGCTGAGATGGCAATCCGTATACACATGCCGAGGGGACTCCAACACGTCATCCATCACGGCGTGGTGGCTGAGATGAGAATGTGTATACACGTCGCCAGGTGACTCCGAGAACCTATCCATCTCAGCCCGACGATTAAGATCGAAGTGTATACACATCCGGAGATGACTCCCGGAAGTCATCCGTCACGGCCTGATGGCTAAGATGACAATGTGTATCCACATTCCGGGGCGACTCCGAAAAGTCATCGTTCTCGGCCGGATGGCTGACGTGAGATTGAGTGTACACATTCCGGGCGACTCCGAAAAGTCATCGTTCTCGGCCTGATGGCTAAGATGACAATGTGTATACACATTCCGGGGTAACTCCAAGAAGTCATCCATGTCGGCTTGATGGCTGAGATCAAAGTGTATACACATCCGGAGGTGACTCCGAGAAGTCGTCCATCTCGGCCTGATGGCTAAGATGACAATGTCCACAATGTAACACATTCCGGGGTAACTCTGAGAAGTCATCCATCACGGCCTGGTGGCTGATATGAGAATGTGTATACACGTCGCGGGGTGACTCCGCGAACCTATCCATCTCAGCCCGACGACTAAGATCGAAGTGTATACACATCCGGAGATGACTCATAGAAGTCATCCATCTCGGCCTGATGGCTAAGATCAGGATGTGTATACATACTCCGAGGTAACTCTGAGAAGTCATCCATCTCGGCCGGATTCTTGAGATCGAAGTGTATACACGTTCCGAGGTGACTCCGAAAAGTCATCGATCTCGGCCTGATGGCTGACGTGAGAATGAGTATACACATTCCGGGCGACTCCGAAAAGTCATCGTTCTCGGCCTGATGGCTAAGATGACAACGTGTATACACAATCCGGGGTAACTCCAAGAAGTCATCCATGTCGGCTTGATGGCTGAGATCAGGATGCGTATACACATTCCGAGGCGACTCCAAGAAGTCACCCATCTCGGCCCGATGGCTAAGATGACAATCTGAATACACATACCGGGGTAACTCTGAGAAGTCATCCATCTCGGCCTGATTCTTGAGATCGAAGTGTATACACGTTCCGAGGTGACTCCGAAAAGTCATCGATCTCGGCCTGATGGCTGACGTGAGAATGAGTATACACATTCCGGGGCGACTCCGAAAGTCATCGTTCTCGGCCTGATGGCTGAGATGAGAATGTGTATACACATTCCGGGGCGACTCCGAAAGGTCATCGTTGTCGGCCTGATGGCTGAGATGAGAATGTGTATACAAATTCCGGGGCGACTCCGAAAGGTCATCGTTGTCGGCCTGATGGCTGAGATGAGAATGTGTATACACATTCCGGGGTAACTCTGAGAAGTCATTCATCTCGGCATAAAGCCCAAGATGAGGATGTATACACATCCGAAGGTGACTATAAGAAGTTATACATCTCGGCCTGATGGCTAAGATAAGGATGTGTGTCCATATTCCGAAGTAACTCCGAGAATTCATCCATGTCGGCTTGATGGCTGAGATCAAAGTGTATACACATCCGGAGGTGACTCCGTGAAGTTATACATCTCGGCCTGATGGCTGAGATTACAATGCGTATACACATTCCGAGGCGACACCAAGAAGTCACCCGTCCCGGCCTGATGGCTAAGATGACAATGTGTATACACATTCCAGGACGACTCCGAAAAGTGATCGTTCTCGGCCGGATGGCTGACGTGAGAATGAGTGTACACATTCCGGGCGACTCCGAAAAGTCATCGTTCTCGGCCTGATGGCTGACGTGAGAATGAGTATTCACATTCCGGGGCGACTCGGAAAAGTCATCGTTCTCGGCCGGATGGCTAAGATGACAATGTGTATACACATTCCGGGGTAACTCCGAGAAGTCGTTCATCTCGGCCTGATGGCTGAGATTACAATGTGTATACACATTCCGGGGTAACTCCGAGAAGTCGTTCATCTCGGCCTGATGGCTGAGATGACAATGTGTATACACATTCCGCGGCGACTCCGAAAAGTCATCGTTCTCGGCCGGATGGCTGACGTGAGAATGAGTGTACACATTCCGGGGCGACTCCAAGAAGTCATCCATCACGGCCTGGTGGCTGAGATGTGAATGTGTATACACGTCGCGAGGTGACGCCGAGAACTTATCCATCTCACCCCGGCAACTAAGATCGAAGTGTATACACATCCGGAGATGACCTCCAGAAGTCATCCGTCACGGCCTGATGGCTGAGATGAGAATGCGTGTACACATTCCGGGGCCGCTCCGAGAAGTTATCCATCTCGGCCTGATGGCTAAGATCAGGATGTGTATACATATTACGAGGTAACTCTGAGAAGTCATCCATCTCGGCCCAATGACCCAGATGAGAATGTGTATACACATTCCGGGCCGACACCTAAAAGTCATCGATCTCGGCCTGATGGCTGACGTGAGAATGAGTATACACATTCCGGGGCGACTCCGAAAAGTCATCGTTCTCGGCCTGATGGCTGAGATGAGAATGTGTATACACATTCCGGGGTAACTCTGAGAAGTCATTCATCTCGGCATAAAGCCCAAGATGAGGATGTATACACATACGAAGGTGACTCCAAGAAGTTATACATCTCGGCCTGATGGCTAAGCTAAGGATGTGTGTCCATATTCCGAGGCGACTCCAAGAACTCATCCATCTCGGCCCGATGGCTAAGATGACAATGTGTATACACATTCCGGGGTAACTCCGAGAAGTCATCCATGTCGGCTTGATGGCTGAGATCAAAGTGTATACACGTTCCGAGGTGACTCCGAAAAGTCATCGATCTTGGCCCGGTGCCTGAGATCGAAGTGTATACACATTCCGAGGTGACTCCGGGAAGATATCCGTCTCGGCCTGATGGCTAAGATGCCAATGTGTATACACATTCCGGTGTAACTCTGAGATGTCATCCATCTCGGCCTAATGACCCAGATGAGAATGTGTATACACATTCCTGGCCGACTCCGAAAAGTCATCGTTCTCAGCAAGATGGCTGACGTGAGAATGAATATACACATTCCGGGGTAACTCTGAGAAGTCATCCATCTTGGTCATTAGGCCGAGATGGATGACTTCTTAGCAACGCCGAGAACTCATACATGTCAGCTTGATGGCTGACATCGAAGTGTATACACATCCGGAGGTGACTCCGAGAAGTCATCCATCTCGGCCCGATGCCTGAGATCGAAGTGTATACACGTTCCGAGGTGACTCCGAGAAGTTATCCCTCTCAGCCCGACGCCTAAGATCGAAGTGTATACACATACGGAGGTGACTCCGAGAAGTCGTCCATCTCGGCCTGATGGCTGAGATGACAATCCGTATACACATTCCGAGGGGACTCCAAGAAGTCATCCATCACGGCCTGGTGGCTGAGATGAGAATGTGTATACACGTCGCGGGGTGACTCCGAGAACCTATCCATCTCAACCCGACGACTAAGATCGAAGTGTATACACATCCGGAGATGACTCCCAGAAGTCATCCGTCACGGCCTGATGGCTAAGATGACAATGTGTATACACATTCCGGGGTAACTCCAAGAAGTCATCCATGTCGGCTGGATGGCTGAGATCGAAGTGTATACACATTCCGAGGTGATTCCGGGAAGATATCCGTCTCGGCCTAATGGCTAAGATGACAATGTGTATACACATTCCGGGGTAACTCCAAGAAGTCATCCATGTCGGCTGGATGGCTGAGATCGAAGTGTATACACATTCCGAGGTGATTCCGGGAAGATATCCGTCTCGGCCTAATGGCTAAGATGACAATGTGTATACACATTCCGGTGTAACTCTGAGAAGTCATCCATCACCGCCTGGTGGCTGATATGAGAATGTGTATACACGTCGCGGGGTGACTCCGAGAACCTATCCATCTCAGCCCGATGACTAAGATCGAAGTGTATACACATCCGGAGATGACTCATAGAAGTCATCCATCTCGGCCTGATGGCTAAGATCAGGATGTGTATACATATTCCGAGGTAACTCTGAGAAGTCATCCATCTCGGCCTGATTCTTGAGATCGAAGTGTATACACGTTCCGAGGTGACTCCGAAAAGTCATCGATCTCGGCCTGATGGCTGAGATGAGAATGTGTATACACATTCCGGGGCGACTCCGAAAAGTCATCGTTCTCGGCCTGATGGCTGAGATGAGAATGTGTATACACATTCCGGGGTAACTCTGAGAAGTCATTCATCTCGCCATGATGACTAAGATCAGGATGTACTTCGGAATGTGTATACACGTCGCGAGGTGACTCTGAGAACTTACCCATCTCAGCCCGACGACTAAGACCGAAGTGTATACACATTCGGAGGTGACTCCGAGAAGTCGTCCATCTCGGCTTGATGGCTGAGATGACTATGCGTATACACATTCCGAGGGGACTCCAAGAAGTCACGCATCTCGGTGTGATGGCTAAGATGACAATGTGTATACACATTCGGAGGCGACTCCAAGAAGTCACCCATCCCGGCCTAATGACCAAGATGAGGATGTGTATATACATTCCGAAGTAACTCCGAGAATTCATCCATGTCGGCTTGATGGCTGAGATCAAAGTGTATACACATCCGGAGGTGACTCCGAGAAGTTATACATCTCGGCCTGATGGGTAAGATCAGGATGTGTATACATATTCCGAGGTAACTCTGAGAAGTCATCCATCTCGGCCCAATGACCCAGATGAGAATGTGTATAGACATTCCGGGCCCACTCCGAAAAGTCATCGTTCTCGGCCTGATGGCTTACGTGAGAATGAGTATTCACATTCCGGGGCGACTCCGAAAATTCATCGTTCTCGGCCGATGGCTAAGATGACAATGTGTATACACATTCCGGGGTAACTCCGAGAAGTCGTTCATCTCGGCCTGATGGCTGAGATGACAATGTGTATACACATTCCGCGGCGACTCCGAAAAGTCATCGTTCTCGGCCGGATGGCTGACGTGAGAATGAGTGTACACATTCCGGGGCGACTCCAAGAAGTCATCCATCACGGCCTGGTGGCTGAGATGTGAATGTGTATACACGTCGCGAGGTGACGCCGAGAACTTATCCATCTCACCCCGGCGACTAAGATCGAAGTGTATACACATCCGGAGATGACCTCCAGAAGTCATCCGTCACGGCCTGATGGCTGAGATGAGAATGCGTGTACACATTCCGGGGCCGCTCCGAGAAGTTATCCATCTCGGCCTGATGGCTAAGATCAGGATGTGTATACATATTACGAGGTAACTCTGAGAAGTCATCCATCTCGGCCCAATGACCCAGATGAGAATGTGTATACACATTCCGGGCCGACTCCTAAAAGTCATCGATCTCGGCCTGATGGCTGACGTGAGAATGAGTATACACATTCCGGGGCGACTCCGAAAAGTCATCGTTCTCGGCCTGATGGCTGAGATGAGAATGTGTATACACATTCCGGGGTAACTCTGAGAAGTCATTCATCTCGGCATAAAGCCCAAGATGAGGATGTATACACATACGAAGGTGACTCCAAGAAGTTATACATCTCGGCCTGATGGCTAAGCTAAGGATGTGTGTCCATATTCCGAGGCGACTCCAAGAACTCATCCATCTCGGCCCGATGGCTAAGATGACAATGTGTATACACATTCCGGGGTAACTCCGAGAAGTCATCCATGTCGGCTTGATGGCTGAGATCAAAGTGTATACACGTTCCGAGGTGACTCCGAAAAGTCATCGATCTTGGCCCGGTGCCTGAGATCGAAGTGTATACACATTCCGAGGTGACTCCGGGAAGATATCCGTCTCGGCCTGATGGCTAAGATGCCAATGTGTATACACATTCCGGTGTAACTCTGAGATGTCATCCATCTCGGCCTAATGACCCAGATGAGAATGTGTATACACATTCCTGGCCGACTCCGAAAAGTCATCGTTCTCAGCAAGATGGCTGACGTGAGAATGAATATACACATTCCGGGGTAACTCTGAGAAGTCATCCATCTTGGTCATTAGGCCGAGATGGATGACTTCTTAGCAACGCCGAGAACTCATACATGTCAGCTTGATGGCTGACATCGAAGTGTATACACATCCGGAGGTGACTCCGAGAAGTCATCCATCTCGGCCCGATGCCTGAGATCGAAGTGTATACACGTTCCGAGGTGACTCCGAGAAGTTATCCCTCTCAGCCCGACGCCTAAGATCGAAGTGTATACACATACGGAGGTGACTCCGAGAAGTCGTCCATCTCGGCCTGATGGCTGAGATGACAATCCGTATACACATTCCGAGGGGACTCCAAGAAGTCATCCATCACGGCCTGGTGGCTGAGATGAGAATGTGTATACACGTCGCGGGGTGACTCCGAGAACCTATCCATCTCAACCCGACGACTAAGATCGAAGTGTATACACATCCGGAGATGACTCCCAGAAGTCATCCGTCACGGCCTGATGGCTAAGATGACAATGTGTATACACATTCCGGGGTAACTCCAAGAAGTCATCCATGTCGGCTGGATGGCTGAGATCGAAGTGTATACACATTCCGAGGTGATTCCGGGAAGATATCCGTCTCGGCCTAATGGCTAAGATGACAATGTGTATACACATTCCGGGGTAACTCCAAGAAGTCATCCATGTCGGCTGGATGGCTGAGATCGAAGTGTATACACATTCCGAGGTGATTCCGGGAAGATATCCGTCTCGGCCTAATGGCTAAGATGACAATGTGTATACACATTCCGGTGTAACTCTGAGAAGTCATCCATCACCGCCTGGTGGCTGATATGAGAATGTGTATACACGTCGCGGGGTGACTCCGAGAACCTATCCATCTCAGCCCGATGACTAAGATCGAAGTGTATACACATCCGGAGATGACTCATAGAAGTCATCCATCTCGGCCTGATGGCTAAGATCAGGATGTGTATACATATTCCGAGGTAACTCTGAGAAGTCATCCATCTCGGCCTGATTCTTGAGATCGAAGTGTATACACGTTCCGAGGTGACTCCGAAAAGTCATCGATCTCGGCCTGATGGCTGAGATGAGAATGTGTATACACATTCCGGGGCGACTCCGAAAAGTCATCGTTCTCGGCCTGATGGCTGAGATGAGAATGTGTATACACATTCCGGTGTAACTCTGAGAAGTCATTCATCTCGCCATGATGACTAAGATCAGGATGTACTTCGGAATGTGTATACACGTCGCGAGGTGACTCTGAGAACTTACCCATCTCAGCCCGACGACTAAGACCGAAGTGTATACACATTCGGAGGTGACTCCGAGAAGTCGTCCATCTCGGCTTGATGGCTGAGATGACTATGCGTATACACATTCCGAGGGGACTCCAAGAAGTCACGCATCTCGGTGTGATGGCTAAGATGACAATGTGTATACACATTCGGAGGCGACTCCAAGAAGTCACCCATCCCGGCCTAATGACCAAGATGAGGATGTGTATATACATTCCGAAGTAACTCCGAGAATTCATCCATGTCGGCTTGATGGCTGAGATCAAAGTGTATACACATCCGGAGGTGACTCCGAGAAGTTATACATCTCGGCCTGATGGGTAAGATCAGGATGTGTATACATATTCCGAGGTAACTCTGAGAAGTCATCCATCTCGGCCCAATGACCCAGATGAGAATGTGTATAGACATTCCGGGCCCACTCCGAAAAGTCATCGTTCTCGGCCTGATGGCTTACGTGAGAATGAGTATTCACATTCCGGGGCGACTCCGAAAATTCATCGTTCTCGGCCGATGGCTAAGATGACAATGTGTATACACATTCCGGGGTAACTCCGAGATGTCATCCATCTCGGCCTAATGACCCAGATGAGAATGTGTATACACATTCCTGGCCGACTCCGAAAAGTCATCGTTCTCAGCAAGATGGCTGACGTGAGAATGAATATACACATTCCGGGGTAACTCTGAGAAGTCATCCATCTTGGTCATTAGGCCGAGATGGATGACTTCTTAGCAACGCCGAGAACTCATACATGTCAGCTTGATGGCTGACATCGAAGTGTATACACATCCGGAGGTGACTCCGAGAAGTCATCCATCTCGGCCCGATGCCTGAGATCGAAGTGTATACACGTTCCGAGGTGACTCCGAGAAGTTATCCCTCTCAGCCCGACGCCTAAGATCGAAGTGTATACACATACGGAGGTGACTCCGAGAAGTCGTCCATCTCGGCCTGATGGCTGAGATGACAATCCGTATACACATTCCGAGGGGACTCCAAGAAGTCATCCGTCACGGCCTGATGGCTAAGATGACAATGTGTATACACATTCCGGGGTAACTCCAAGAAGTCATCCATGTCGGCTGGATGGCTGAGATCGAAGTGTATACACATTCCGAGGTGATTCCGGGAAGATATCCGTCTCGGCCTAATGGCTAAGATGACAATGTGTATACACATTCCGGTGTAACTCTGAGAAGTCATCCATCACCGCCTGGTGGCTGATATGAGAATGTGTATACACGTCGCGGGGTGACTCCGAGAACCTATCCATCTCAGCCCGATGACTAAGATCGAAGTGTATACACATCCGGAGATGACTCATAGAAGTCATCCATCTCGGCCTGATGGCTAAGATCAGGATGTGTATACATATTCCGAGGTAACTCTGAGAAGTCATCCATCTCGGCCTGATTCTTGAGATCGAAGTGTATACACGTTCCGAGGTGACTCCGAAAAGTCATCGATCTCGGCCTGATGGCTGAGATGAGAATGTGTATACACATTCCGGGGCGACTCCGAAAAGTCATCGTTCTCGGCCTGATGGCTGAGATGAGAATGTGTATACACATTCCGGGGTAACTCTGAGAAGTCATTCATCTCGCCATGATGACTAAGATCAGGATGTACTTCGGAATGTGTATACACGTCGCGAGGTGACTCTGAGAACTTACCCATCTCAGCCCGACGACTAAGACCGAAGTGTATACACATTCGGAGGTGACTCCGAGAAGTCGTCCATCTCGGCTTGATGGCTGAGATGACTATGCGTATACACATTCCGAGGGGACTCCAAGAAGTCACGCATCTCGGTGTGATGGCTAAGATGACAATGTGTATACACATTCGGAGGCGACTCCAAGAAGTCACCCATCCCGGCCTAATGACCAAGATGAGGATGTGTATATACATTCCGAAGTAACTCCGAGAATTCATCCATGTCGGCTTGATGGCTGAGATCAAAGTGTATACACATCCGGAGGTGACTCCGAGAAGTTATACATCTCGGCCTGATGGGTAAGATCAGGATGTGTATACATATTCCGAGGTAACTCTGAGAAGTCATCCATCTCGGCCCAATGACCCAGATGAGAATGTGTATAGACATTCCGGGCCCACTCCGAAAAGTCATCGTTCTCGGCCTGATGGCATACGTGAGAATGAGTATTCACATTCCGGGGCGACTCCGAAAATTCATCGTTCTCGGCCGATGGCTAAGATGACAATGTGTATACACATTCCGGGGTAACTCCGAGAAGTCGTACATCTCGGCCTGATGGCTGAGATGACAATACGTATACACATTCCGAGGCGACTCCAAGATGTCACCCATCTCGACCTGATGGCTAAGATGACAATGTGTATACACATTCCGGGGCGACTCCGAAAAGTCGCCCATCTCGGCTTGATGGCTGAGGTGACAATTCGTATACACTGTGACGTTGCAGTTCCGGCAACGTCACAAAACAGTGAAACAACAGTAACAAACACACGTGAAACTACTCTCGGGGCCTTCCGTGAATTATGTACCGAGGCTAATTCCCGAATTCTGTGAGTCGCGTGGCAGGAGAGACGACGGAAACACCGGCGGAAGGAGAAGGAGGGGCGCTCAGGGTGCAAGGGCGGGGGAGGTATCCCGGGGGGATCCTCCCTAGAACACGTTTCCCGCCGCTGACCAGGGGTCAGCGGGCCCACGGGGCCACGGGAGCGCTCACCCCGGCGTGCGTGAGCCGGAGGTGCGACACCGGTGCCCTGCGGAGCCTCCGTGTTGGGCCACCCCTATTCGTGACCCACGCGGGTCACGGCGATCCCGGGGGGATCGAGGCGCGGACGCCTGAGGGCCGATCTCTCCCCACCCAGCCTGCCGCAGCAAGAGTTTCAGCGAGCGGCGACCACCAGCCGCCAACCTCCCGAAAAAGGACCACCTGCCGACATCTGTGGAGGATCGACAGGACTCATAGTGACGTCACCACCAGCGTCGCGGGAAAAGCTTCTACTCATGCGCGTGCCGAATGTACGGCGTAATTGCCGAGCACGCGGTCTCAGTCGTACTGCGACAGTGGAATCGATTACCGATCTTAGATTTCAGAGAGGACCAGAGTAAGAGTAAGGACAATGGAGAATATATTTGAGAGTCCACGAGAGGCCAGCGATTCGGTGAGCGAATTTAACTAGCCCTTTTCGTTTGTGTCGGATTTAATGAATAATTGTACGCGTTAGAATCACGTTTGGTATCGGAATTGTGAGAGATTTTCCGGCTTCACCGGTATTGCGTAGTGTTTTTCCGTATCGAGTCCTCCCGTAACGAATGATGTAATCTAGTGCGTCGCGTGCGTTACCGCGTGTAATCTCGAGAGTTGTAATTCGATCTTCGCGTTTTGTAATTCCGCCTTCGGGCGATGACGAAAAATAAAATGTGCCGACTCTCGGATTTATTTTGAATCGTTGTATGAGATTTATTTTGTGTGTGAAATTCCTGTTTTGTGTCGTCACTCCACCCATGCTCGATAGAATCGAACTCATTCCGCGTAGTCCGGCCCTGGGAGAAATTTCGACGTTTCGATTTCGTTAAGTAAAGAGATTCTCGAATCACTTTTTGGTAGAGTGGAGAGTAGAATTATTTGGTAACATTTCGAACGAGCCTCGGCTCGCGGCACTTCGGTGCCTGGCGCCCAACGGATTAAGGATTTTTGGATTTTGGAAATTTGGAGGAGAGAATCTCGCGCATTTTCTTTGCTCACGAGTAATTTTCGGGTTAGCCGGTGCCGAATATCGAAGTAAGGAAAATTCTCGTGACAAATTTTGGCGCGGATATATGGACAAATATCGGGTGCCGAATATCGAAGTAAGGAAAATTCTCGTGACAACACATTCCGAAACGACTCCAAGAAGTCACCCATCTCGGCCTGATGGCTAAGATGACAATGTGTATACACATTCCTAGGTGACCCCGACAAGCCATCCATGTCCTCTTGATGGCTGAGATCAAAGTGTATACACATTCCGGGGTAACTCCAAGAAGTCATCCATGTCGGCTTGATGGCTGAGATCAAAGTGTATACACATTCGGAGGTGACTCCGAGAAGTCGTCCATCTCGGCCTGATGGCTAAGATAACAATGTGTATACACAGTCCGGGGTAACTCTGAGAAGTCATCCATCACGGCCTGGTGGCTGATATGAGAATGTGTATACACGTCGCGGGGTGACTCGGGGAACTTATCCGTCTCAGCCCGACGACTAAGATCGAAGTGTATACACATCCGGAGATTACTCATAGAAGTCATGCATCTCGGCCTGATGGCTAAGATGACAATGTGTGTACACATTCCGGGGCGACTCCGAAAAGTCATCGTTCTCGGCCTGATGGCTAAGATGACAATGTGTATACACATTCCGGGGTAACTCCAAGAAGTCATCCATGTCGGCTTGATGGCTGAGATCAAAGTGTATACACATCCGGAGGTGACTCCGAGAAGTCGTCCATCTCGGCCTGATGGCTAAGCTAACAATGTGTATACACATTCCGGGGTAACTCTGAGAATTCATCCATCACGGCCTGGTGGCTGATATGATAATGTGTATACACGTCGCGGGGTGACTCCGCGAACCTATCCATCTCAGCCCGACGACTAAGATCGAAGTGTATACACATCCGGAGATGACTCATAGAAGTCATCCATCTCGGCCTGATGGCTAAGATCAGGATGTGTATACATACTCCGAGGTAACTCTGAGAAGTCATCCATCTCGGCCGGATTCTTGAGATCGAAGTGTATACACGTTCCGAGGTGACTCCGAAAAGTCATCGATCTCGGCCTGATGGCTGACGTGAGAATGAGTATACACATTCCGGGGACTCCGAAAAGTCATCGTTCTCGGCCTGATGGCTAAGATGACAACGTGTATACACAATCCGGGGTAACTCCAAGAAGTCATCCATGTCGGCTTGATGGCTGAGATCAGGATGTGTATACACATTCCGGGGTAACTCTGAGAATTCATCCATCACGGCCTGGTGGCTGATATGAGAATGTGTATACACGTCGCGGGGTGACTCCGCGAACCTATCCATCTCAGCCCGACGACTAAGATCGAAGTGTATACACATCCGGAGATGACTCATAGAAGTCATGCATCTCGGTCTGATGGCTAAGATGACAATGTGTATACACATTCGGAGGCGACTCCAAGAAGTCACCCATCCCGGCCTAATGACCAAGATGGGGATGTGTATACACATTCCGAAGTAACTCCGAGAATGCATCCATGTCGGCTTGATGGCTGAGATCAAAGTGTATACACATCCGGAGGTGACTCCGAGAAGTTATACATCTCGGCCTGATGGCTAAGATCAGGATGTGTGTCCATATTCCGAGGTAACTCTGAGAAGTGATCCATCTCGGCCCGATACCTAAGGTCGAAGTGTATACACGTTCCGAGGTGACTCCGAGAAGTTATCCATCTCAGCCCGACGCCTAAGATCGAAGTGTATACACATACGGAGGTGACTCCGAGAAGTCGTCCATCTCGGCCTGATGGCTGAGATGACAATCCGTATACACATTCCGAGGGGACTCCAAGAAGTCAACCAACACGGCCTGGTGGCTGAGATGAGAACGTGTATACACGTCGCCAGGTGACTCCGAGAACCTATCCATCTCAGCCCGACGACTAAGATCGAAGTGTATACACATTCGGAGGTGACTCCGAGAAGTCGTCCATCTCGGCCTGAAGGCTGAGATGACAATCCGTATACACATGCCGAGGGGACTCCAACACGTCATCCATCACGGCCTGGTGGCTGAGATGGGAATGTGTATACACGTCGCCAGGTGACTCCGAGAACCTATCCATCTCAGTACGACGACTAAGATCGAAGTGTATACACATTCCTAGGTGACCCCGAGAAGCCATCCATGTCCTCTTGATGGCTGAGATCAAAGTGTATACACATCCGAAGGTGACTCCGAGAAGTTATCCGTCTCAGCCTGATGGCTAAGATCAGGATGTGTGTACATATTCCGAGGTAACTCCGAGAAGTCGTCCATCTCGGCCTGATGGCTAAGATGACAATGGGTATACACATTCCGAGGCGACACCAAGAAGTCACCCGTCTCGGCCTGATGGCTAAGAGGACAATGTGTATACACATTCCAGGGCGACGCCGAAAAGTCACCCATCTCGGCCCGGTGCCTGAGATCGAAGTGTATACACATTCCGAGGTGACTCCGGGAAGATATCCGTCTCGGCCTGATGGCTAAGATGACAATGTGTGTACACATTCCGGGGTAACTCCAAGAAGTCATCCATGTCGGCTTGATGGCTGAGATCAAAGTTTATACACATTCCGGGGTAACACCAAGAAGTCATCCATGTCGGCTTGATGGCTGAGATCAAAGTGTATACACATCCGGAGGTGACTCCGAGAAGTTATGCATCTCGGCCTGATGGCTAAGATCAGGATGTGTGTCCATATTCCGAGGTAACTCCGCGAAGTCGTCTATCTCGGCCTGATGGCTGAGATGAGAATGTGTATACACATCCGAAGGTGACTATAAGAAGTTATACATCTCGGCCTGATGGCTAAGCTAAGGATGTGTGTCCATATTCCGAGGCGACTCCAAGAAGTCATCCATCTCGGCCCGATGGCTAAGATGACAATGTGTA
This sequence comes from Trypoxylon attenuatum, assembly GCA_963989405.1. NCBI lineage: Eukaryota > Metazoa > Arthropoda > Insecta > Hymenoptera > Crabronidae > Trypoxylon > Trypoxylon attenuatum. Next base: position 7,193,573 of record OZ022492.1, on the reverse strand, counting down.
TACACATTCCGGGGTAACTCCGAGAAGTCATCCATGTCGGCTTGATGGCTGAGATCAAAGTGTATACACGTTCCGAGGTGACTCCGAAAAGTCATCGATCTCGGCCTGATGGCTGACGTGAGAATGAGTATACACATTCCGGGGCGACTCCGAAAAGTCATCGTTCTCGGCCTGATGGCTGACGTGAGAATGAGTATTCACATTCCGGGGCGACTCGGAAAAGTCATCGTTCTCGGCCGGATGGCTAAGATGACAATGTGTATACACATTCCGGGGTAACTCAGAGAAGTCGTTCATCTCGGCCTGATGGCTGAGATGACAATGTGTATACACATTCCGGGGTAACTCCGAGAAGTCGTTCATCTCGGCCTGATGGCTGAGATGACAATGTGTATACACATTCCGCGGCGACTCCGAAAAGTCATCGTTCTCGGCCGGATGGCTGACGTGAGAATGAGTGTACACATTCCGGGGCGACTCCAAGAAGTCATCCATCACGGCCTGGTGGCTGAGATGTGAATGTGTATACACGTCGCGAGGTGACGCCGAGAACTTATCCATCTCACCCCGGCGACTAAGATCGAAGTGTATACACATCCGGAGATGACCTCCAGAAGTCATCCGTCACGGCCTGATGGCTGAGATGAGAATGTGTGTACACATTCCGGGGCCGCTCCGAGAAGTTATCCATATCGGCCTGATGGCTAAGATCAGGATGTGTATACATATTACGAGGTAACTCTGAGAAGTCATCCATCTCGGCCCAATGACCCAGATGAGAATGTGTATACACATTCCGGGCCGACTTCGAAAAGTCATCGATCTCGGCCTGATGGCTGACGTGAGAATGAGTATACACATTCCGGGGCGACTCCGAAAAGTCATCGTTCTCGGCCTGATGGCTGAGATGAGAATGTGTATACACATTCCGGGGTAACTCTGAGAAGTCATTCATCTCGGCATAAAGCCCAAGATGAGGATGTATACACATACGAAGGTGACTCCAAGAAGTTATACATCTCGGCCTGATGGCTAAGCTAAGGATGTGTGTCCATATTCCGAGGCGACTCCAAGAACTCATCCATCTCGGCCCGATGGCTAAGATGACAATGTGTATACACATTCCGGTGTAACTCTGAGAAGTCATCCATCTCGGCCTGATGGCTGAGATGACAATGTGTATACACATTCCGGGGTAACTCCGAGAAGTCGTTCATCTCGGCCTGATGGCTGAGATGACAATGTGTATACACATTCCGCGGCGACTCCGAAAAGTCATCGTTCTCGGCCGGATGGCTGACGTGAGAATGAGTGTACACATTCCGGGGCGACTCCAAGAAGTCATCCATCACGGCCTGGTGGCTGAGATGTGAATGTGTGTACACATTCCGGGGCCGCTCCGAGAAGTTATCCATCTCGGCCTGATGGCTAAGATCAGGATGTGTATACATATTACGAGGTAACTCTGAGAAGTCATCCATCTCGGCCCCATGACCTAGATGAGAATGTGTATACACATTCCTGGCCGACTCCGAAAAGTCATCGTTCTCAGCAAGATGGCTGACGTGAGAATGAATATACACATTCCGGGGTAACTCTGAGAAGTCATCCATCTTGGTCATTAGGCCGAGATGGATGACTTCTTAGTAACGCCGAGAACTCATACATGTCAGCTTGATGGCTGACATCGAAGTGTATACACATCCGGAGGTGACTCCGAGAAGTCATCCATCTCGGCCCGATGCCTGAGATCGAAGTGTATACACGTTCCGAGGTGACTCCGAGAAGTTATCCCTCTCAGCCCGACGCCTAAGATCGAAGTGTATACACATACGGAGGTGACTCCGAGAAGTCGTCCATCTCGGCCTGATGGCTGAGATGACAATCCGTATACACATTCCGAGGGGACTCCAAGAAGTTATCCGTCACGGCCTGGTGGCTGAGATGAGAACTTGTATACACGTCGCTAGGTGACTCCGAGAACCTATCCATCTCAACCCGACGACTAAGATCGAAGTGTATACACATCCGGAGATGACTCCCAGAAGTCATCCGTCACGGCCTGATGGCTAAGATGACAATGTGTATACACATTCCGGGGTAACTCCAAGAAGTCATCCATCTCGGCCTGATTCTTGAGATCGAAGTGTATACACGTTCCGAGGTGACTCCGAAAAGTCATCGATCTCGGCCTGATGGCTGAGATGAGAATGTGTATACACATTCCGGGGCGACTCCGAAAAGTCATCGTTCTCGGCCTGATGGCTGAGATGAGAATGTGTATACACATTCCGGGGTAACTCTGAGAAGTCATTCATCTCGCCATGATGACTAAGATCAGGATGTACTTCGGAATGTGTATACACGTCGCGAGGTGACTCTGAGAACTTACCCATCTCAGCCCGACGACTAAGACCGAAGTGTATACACATTCGGAGGTGACTCCGAGAAGTCGTCCATCTCGGCTTGATGGCTGAGATGACTATGCGTATACACATTCCGAGGGGACTCCAAGAAGTCACGCATCTCGGTGTGATGGCTAAGATGACAATGTGTATACACATTCGGTGGCGACTCCAAGAAGTCACCCATCCCGGCCTAATGACCAAGATGAGGATGTGTATATACATTCCGAAGTAACTCCGAGAATTCATCCATGTCGGCTTGATGGCTGAGATCAAAGTGTATACACATCCGGAGGTGACTCCGAGAAGTTATACATCTCGGCCTGATGGCTAAGATCAGGATGTGTATACATATTCCGAGGTAACTCTGAGAAGTCACCCATCTCGGCCTAATGACCCAGATGAGAATGTGTATAGACATTCCGGGGCGACTCCGAAAATTCATCGTTCTCGGCCGATGGCTAAGATGACAATGTGTATACACATTCCGGGGTAACTCCGAGAAGTCGTACATCTCGGCCTGATGGCTGATATGACAATACGTATACACATTCCGAGGCGACTCCAAGATGTCACCCATCTCGACCTGATGGCTAAGATGACAATGTGTATACACATTCCGGGGCGACTCCGAAAAGTCGCCCATCTCGGCTTGATGGCTGAGGTGACAATGCGTATACACATTCCGAAACGACTCCAAGAAGTCACCCATCTCGGCCTGATGGCTAAGATGACAATGTGTATACACATTCCTAGGTGACCCCGAGAAGCCATCCATGTCCTCTTGATGGCTGAGATCAAAGTGTATACACATTCCGGGGTAACTCCAAGAAGTCATCCATGTCGGCTTGATGGCTGAGATCAAAGTGTATACACATTCGGAGGTGACTCCGAGAAGTCGTCCATCTCGGCCTGATGGCTAAGATAACAATGTGTATACACAGTCCGGGGTAACTCTGAGAAGTCATCCATCACGGCCTGGTGGCTGATATGAGAATGTGTATACACGTCGCGGGGTGACTCGGGGAACTTATCCGTCTCAGCCCGACGACTAAGATCGAAGTGTATACACATCCGGAGATGACTCATAGAAGTCATGCATCTCGGCCTGATGGCTAAGATGACAATGTGTGTACACATTCCGGGGCGACTCCGAAAAGTCATCGTTCTCGGCCTGATGGCTAAGATGACAATGTGTATACACATTCCGGGGTAACTCCAAGAAGTCATCCATGTCGGCTTGATGGCTGAGATCAAAGTGTATACACATCCGGAGGTGACTCCGAGAAGTCGTCCATCTCGGCCTGATGGCTAAGATAACAATGTGTATACACATTCCGGGGTAACTCTGAGAATTCATCCATCACGGCCTGGTGGCTGATATGAGAATGTGTATACACGTCGCGGGGTGACTCCGCGAACCTATCCATCTCAGCCCGACGACTAAGATCGAAGTGTATACACATCCGGAGATGACTCATAGAAGTCATCCATCTCGGCCTGATGGCTAAGATCAGGATGTGTATACATACTCCGAGGTAACTCTGAGAAGTCATCCATCTCGGCCGGATTCTTGAGATCGAAGTGTATACACGTTCCGAGGTGACTCCGAAAAGTCATCGATCTCGGCCTGATGGCTGACGTGAGAATGAGTATACACATTCCGGGCGACTCCGAAAAGTCATCGTTCTCGGCCTGATGGCTAAGATGACAATGTGTATACACATTCCGGGGTAACTCCGAGAAGTCATCCATGTCGGCTTGATGGCTGAGATCAAAGTGTATACACGTTCCGAGGTGACTCCGAAAAGTCATCGATCTGGGCCCGGTGCCTGAGATCGAAGTGTATACACATTCCGAGGTGACTCCGGGAAGATATCCGTCTCGGCCTGATGGCTAAGATGCCAATGTGTATACACATTCCGGTGTAACTCTGAGAAGTCATCCATCTCGGCCTGATGGCTGAGATGACAATGTGTATACACATTCCGGGGTAACTCCGAGAAGTCGTTCATCTCGGCCTGATGGCTGAGATGACAATGTGTATACACATTCCGCGGCGACTCCGAAAAGTCATCGTTCTCGGCCGGATGGCTGACGTGAGAATGAGTGTACACATTCCGGGGCGACTCCAAGAAGTCATCCATCACGGCCTGGTGGCTGAGATGTGAATGTGTATACACGTCGCGAGGGGACGCCGAGAACTTATCCATCTCACCCCGGCGACTAAGATCGAAGTGTATACACATCCGGAGATGACCTCCAGAAGTCATCCGTCACGGCCTGATGGCTGAGATGAGAATGTGTGTACACATTCCGGGGCCGCTCCGAGAAGTTATCCATCTCGGCCTGATGGCTAAGATCAGGATGTGTATACATATTACGAGGTAACTCTGAGAAGTCATCCATCTCGGCCCAATGACCCAGATGAGAATGTGTATACACATTCCTGGCCGACTCCGAAAAGTCATCGTTCTCAGCAAGATGGCTGACGTGAGAATGAATATACACATTCCGGGGTAACTCTGAGAAGTCATCCATCTTGGTCATTAGGCCGAGATGGATGACTTCTTAGTAACGCCGAGAACTCATACATGTCAGCTTGATGGCTGACATCGAAGTGTATACACATCCGGAGGTGACTCCGAGAAGTCATCCATCTCGGCCCGATGCCTGAGATCGAAGTGTATACACGTTCCGAGGTGACTCCGAGAAGTTATCCCTCTCAGCCCGACGCCTAAGATCGAAGTGTATACACATACGGAGGTGACTCCGAGAAGTCGTCCATCTCGGCCTGATGGCTGAGATGACAATCCGTATACACATTCCAAGGGGACTCCAAGAAGTTATCCGTCACGGCCTGGTGGCTGAGATGAGAACGTGTATACACGTCGCTAGGTGACTCCGAGAACCTATCCATCTCAACCCGACGACTAAGATCGAAGTGTATACACATCCGGAGATGACTCCCAGAAGTCATCCGTCACGGCCTGATGGCTAAGATGACAATGTGTATACACATTCCGGGGTAACTCCAAGAAGTCATCCGTGTCGGCTGGATGGCTGAGATCGAAGTGTATACACATTCCGAGGTGATTCCGGGAAGATATCCGTCTCGGTCTAATGGCTAAGATGACAATGTGTATACACATTCCGGTGTAACTCTGAGAAGTCATCCATCACCGCCTGGTGGCTGATATGAGAATGTGTATACACGTCGCGGGGTGACTCCGAGAACCTATCCATCTCAGCCCGATGACTAAGATCGAAGTGTATACACATCCGGAGATGACTCATAGAAGTCATCCATCTCGGCCTGATGGCTAAGATCAGGATGTGTATACATATTCCGAGGTAACTCTGAGAAGTCATCCATCTCGGCCTGATTCTTGAGATCGAAGTGTATACACGTTCCGAGGTGACTCCGAAAAGTCATCGATCTCGGCCTGATGGCTGAGATGAGAATGTGTATACACATTCCGGGGCGACTCCGAAAAGTCATCGTTCTCGGCCTGATGGCTGAGATGAGAATGTGTATACACATTCCGGGGTAACTCTGAGAAGTCATTCATCTCGCCATGATGACTAAGATCAGGATGTACTTCGGAATGTGTATACACGTCGCGAGGTGACTCTGAGAACTTACCCATCTCAGCCCGACGACTAAGACCGAAGTGTATACACATTCGGAGGTGACTCCGAGAAGTCGTCCATCTCGGCTTGATGGCTGAGATGACTATGCGTATACACATTCCGAGGGGACTCCAGGAAGTCACGCATCTCGGTGTGATGGCTAAGATGACAATGTGTATACACATTCGGAGGCGACTCCAAGAAGTCACCCATCCCGGCCTAATGACCAAGATGAGGATGTGTATATACATTCCGAAGTAACTCCGAGAATTCATCCATGTCGGCTTGATGGCTGAGATCAAAGTGTATACACATCCGGAGGTGACTCCGAGAAGTTATACATCTCGGCCTGATGGCTAAGATCAGGATGTGTATACATATTCCGAGGTAACTCTGAGAAGTCATCCATCTCGGCCCAATGACCCAGATGAGAATGTGTATAGACATTCCGGGCCGACTCCGAAAAGTCATCGTTCTCGGCCTGATGGCTTACGTGAGAATGAGTATTCACATTCCGGGGCGACTCCGAAAATTCATCGTTCTCGGCCGATGGCTAAGATGACAATGTGTATACACATTCCGGGGTAACTCCGAGAAGTCGTACATCTCGGCCTGATGGCTGAGATGACAATACGTATACACATTCCGAGGCGACTCCAAGATGTCACCCATCTCGACCTGATGGCTAAGATGACAATGTGTATACACATTCCGGGGCGACTCCGAAAAGTCGCCCATCTCGGCTTGATGGCTGAGGTGACAATGCGTATACACATTCCGAAACGACTCCAAGAAGTCACCCATCTCGGCCTGATGGCTAAGATGACAATGTGTATACACATTCCTAGGTGACCCCGAGAAGCCGTCCATGTCCTCTTGATGGCTGAGATCAAAGTGTATACACATTCCGGGGTAACTCCAAGAAGTCATCCATGTCGGCTTGATGGCTGAGATCAAAGTGTATACACATTCGGAGGTGACTCCGAGAAGTCGTCCATCTCGGCCTGATGGCTAAGATAACAATGTGTATACACAGTCCGGGGTAACTCTGAGAAGTCATCCATCACGGCCTGGTGGCTGATATGAGAATGTGTATACACGTCGCGGGGTGACTCCGAGAACCTATCCATCTCAACCCGACGACTAAGATCGAAGTGTATACACATCCGGAGATGACTCCCAGAAGTCATCCGTCACGGCCTGATGGCTAAGATGACAATGTGTATACACATTCCGGGGTAACTCCAAGAAGTCATCCATGTCGGCTGGATGGCTGAGATCGAAGTGTATACACATTCCGAGGTGATTCCGGGAAGATATCCGTCTCGGCCTAATGGCTAAGATGACAATGTGTATACACATTCCGGTGTAACTCTGAGAAGTCATCCATCACCGCCTGGTGGCTGATATGAGAATGTGTATACACGTCGCGGGGTGACTCCGAGAACCTATCCATCTCAGCCCGATGACTAAGATCGAAGTGTATACACATCCGGAGATGACTCATAGAAGTCATCCATCTCGGCCTGATGGCTAAGATCAGGATGTGTATACATATTCCGAGGTAACTCTGAGAAGTCATCCATCTCGGCCTGATTCTTGAGATCGAAGTGTATACACGTTCCGAGGTGACTCCGAAAAGTCATCGATCTCGGCCTGATGGCTGAGATGAGAATGTGTATACACATTCCGGGGCGACTCCGAAAAGTCATCGTTCTCGGCCTGATGGCTGAGATGAGAATGTGTATACACATTCCGGGGTAACTCTGAGAAGTCATTCATCTCGCCATGATGACTAAGATCAGGATGTACTTCGGAATGTGTATACACGTCGCGAGGTGACTCTGAGAACTTACCCATCTCAGCCCGACGACTAAGACCGAAGTGTATACACATTCGGAGGTGACTCCGAGAAGTCGTCCATCTCGGCTTGATGGCTGAGATGACTATGCGTATACACATTCCGAGGGGACTCCAAGAAGTCACGCATCTCGGTGTGATGGCTAAGATGACAATGTGTATACACATTCGGAGGCGACTCCAAGAAGTCACCCATCCCGGCCTAATGACCAAGATGAGGATGTGTATATACATTCCGAAGTAACTCCGAGAATTCATCCATGTCGGCTTGATGGCTGAGATCAAAGTGTATACACATCCGGAGGTGACTCCGAGAAGTTATACATCTCGGCCTGATGGGTAAGATCAGGATGTGTATACATATTCCGAGGTAACTCTGAGAAGTCATCCATCTCGGCCCAATGACCCAGATGAGAATGTGTATAGACATTCCGGGCCCACTCCGAAAAGTCATCGTTCTCGGCCTGATGGCTTACGTGAGAATGAGTATTCACATTCCGGGGCGACTCCGAAAATTCATCGTTCTCGGCCGATGGCTAAGATGACAATGTGTATACACATTCCGGGGTAACTCCGAGAAGTCGTTCATCTCGGCCTGATGGCTGAGATGACAATGTGTATACACATTCCGCGGCGACTCCGAAAAGTCATCGTTCTCGGCCGGATGGCTGACGTGAGAATGAGTGTACACATTCCGGGGCGACTCCAAGAAGTCATCCATCACGGCCTGGTGGCTGAGATGTGAATGTGTATACACGTCGCGAGGTGACGCCGAGAACTTATCCATCTCACCCCGGCGACTAAGATCGAAGTGTATACACATCCGGAGATGACCTCCAGAAGTCATCCGTCACGGCCTGATGGCTGAGATGAGAATGCGTGTACACATTCCGGGGCCGCTCCGAGAAGTTATCCATCTCGGCCTGATGGCTAAGATCAGGATGTGTATACATATTACGAGGTAACTCTGAGAAGTCATCCATCTCGGCCCAATGACCCAGATGAGAATGTGTATACACATTCCGGGCCGACTCCTAAAAGTCATCGATCTCGGCCTGATGGCTGACGTGAGAATGAGTATACACATTCCGGGGCGACTCCGAAAAGTCATCGTTCTCGGCCTGATGGCTGAGATGAGAATGTGTATACACATTCCGGGGTAACTCTGAGAAGTCATTCATCTCGGCATAAAGCCCAAGATGAGGATGTATACACATACGAAGGTGACTCCAAGAAGTTATACATCTCGGCCTGATGGCTAAGCTAAGGATGTGTGTCCATATTCCGAGGCGACTCCAAGAACTCATCCATCTCGGCCCGATGGCTAAGATGACAATGTGTATACACATTCCGGGGTAACTCCGAGAAGTCATCCATGTCGGCTTGATGGCTGAGATCAAAGTGTATACACGTTCCGAGGTGACTCCGAAAAGTCATCGATCTTGGCCCGGTGCCTGAGATCGAAGTGTATACACATTCCGAGGTGACTCCGGGAAGATATCCGTCTCGGCCTGATGGCTAAGATGCCAATGTGTATACACATTCCGGTGTAACTCTGAGATGTCATCCATCTCGGCCTAATGACCCAGATGAGAATGTGTATACACATTCCTGGCCGACTCCGAAAAGTCATCGTTCTCAGCAAGATGGCTGACGTGAGAATGAATATACACATTCCGGGGTAACTCTGAGAAGTCATCCATCTTGGTCATTAGGCCGAGATGGATGACTTCTTAGCAACGCCGAGAACTCATACATGTCAGCTTGATGGCTGACATCGAAGTGTATACACATCCGGAGGTGACTCCGAGAAGTCATCCATCTCGGCCCGATGCCTGAGATCGAAGTGTATACACGTTCCGAGGTGACTCCGAGAAGTTATCCCTCTCAGCCCGACGCCTAAGATCGAAGTGTATACACATACGGAGGTGACTCCGAGAAGTCGTCCATCTCGGCCTGATGGCTGAGATGACAATCCGTATACACATTCCGAGGGGACTCCAAGAAGTCATCCATCACGGCCTGGTGGCTGAGATGAGAATGTGTATACACGTCGCGGGGTGACTCCGAGAACCTATCCATCTCAACCCGACGACTAAGATCGAAGTGTATACACATCCGGAGATGACTCCCAGAAGTCATCCGTCACGGCCTGATGGCTAAGATGACAATGTGTATACACATTCCGGGGTAACTCCAAGAAGTCATCCATGTCGGCTGGATGGCTGAGATCGAAGTGTATACACATTCCGAGGTGATTCCGGGAAGATATCCGTCTCGGCCTAATGGCTAAGATGACAATGTGTATACACATTCCGGGGTAACTCCAAGAAGTCATCCATGTCGGCTGGATGGCTGAGATCGAAGTGTATACACATTCCGAGGTGATTCCGGGAAGATATCCGTCTCGGCCTAATGGCTAAGATGACAATGTGTATACACATTCCGGTGTAACTCTGAGAAGTCATCCATCACCGCCTGGTGGCTGATATGAGAATGTGTATACACGTCGCGGGGTGACTCCGAGAACCTATCCATCTCAGCCCGATGACTAAGATCGAAGTGTATACACATCCGGAGATGACTCATAGAAGTCATCCATCTCGGCCTGATGGCTAAGATCAGGATGTGTATACATATTCCGAGGTAACTCTGAGAAGTCATCCATCTCGGCCTGATTCTTGAGATCGAAGTGTATACACGTTCCGAGGTGACTCCGAAAAGTCATCGATCTCGGCCTGATGGCTGAGATGAGAATGTGTATACACATTCCGGGGCGACTCCGAAAAGTCATCGTTCTCGGCCTGATGGCTGAGATGAGAATGTGTATACACATTCCGGTGTAACTCTGAGAAGTCATTCATCTCGCCATGATGACTAAGATCAGGATGTACTTCGGAATGTGTATACACGTCGCGAGGTGACTCTGAGAACTTACCCATCTCAGCCCGACGACTAAGACCGAAGTGTATACACATTCGGAGGTGACTCCGAGAAGTCGTCCATCTCGGCTTGATGGCTGAGATGACTATGCGTATACACATTCCGAGGGGACTCCAAGAAGTCACGCATCTCGGTGTGATGGCTAAGATGACAATGTGTATACACATTCGGAGGCGACTCCAAGAAGTCACCCATCCCGGCCTAATGACCAAGATGAGGATGTGTATATACATTCCGAAGTAACTCCGAGAATTCATCCATGTCGGCTTGATGGCTGAGATCAAAGTGTATACACATCCGGAGGTGACTCCGAGAAGTTATACATCTCGGCCTGATGGGTAAGATCAGGATGTGTATACATATTCCGAGGTAACTCTGAGAAGTCATCCATCTCGGCCCAATGACCCAGATGAGAATGTGTATAGACATTCCGGGCCCACTCCGAAAAGTCATCGTTCTCGGCCTGATGGCTTACGTGAGAATGAGTATTCACATTCCGGGGCGACTCCGAAAATTCATCGTTCTCGGCCGATGGCTAAGATGACAATGTGTATACACATTCCGGGGTAACTCCGAGATGTCATCCATCTCGGCCTAATGACCCAGATGAGAATGTGTATACACATTCCTGGCCGACTCCGAAAAGTCATCGTTCTCAGCAAGATGGCTGACGTGAGAATGAATATACACATTCCGGGGTAACTCTGAGAAGTCATCCATCTTGGTCATTAGGCCGAGATGGATGACTTCTTAGCAACGCCGAGAACTCATACATGTCAGCTTGATGGCTGACATCGAAGTGTATACACATCCGGAGGTGACTCCGAGAAGTCATCCATCTCGGCCCGATGCCTGAGATCGAAGTGTATACACGTTCCGAGGTGACTCCGAGAAGTTATCCCTCTCAGCCCGACGCCTAAGATCGAAGTGTATACACATACGGAGGTGACTCCGAGAAGTCGTCCATCTCGGCCTGATGGCTGAGATGACAATCCGTATACACATTCCGAGGGGACTCCAAGAAGTCATCCGTCACGGCCTGATGGCTAAGATGACAATGTGTATACACATTCCGGGGTAACTCCAAGAAGTCATCCATGTCGGCTGGATGGCTGAGATCGAAGTGTATACACATTCCGAGGTGATTCCGGGAAGATATCCGTCTCGGCCTAATGGCTAAGATGACAATGTGTATACACATTCCGGTGTAACTCTGAGAAGTCATCCATCACCGCCTGGTGGCTGATATGAGAATGTGTATACACGTCGCGGGGTGACTCCGAGAACCTATCCATCTCAGCCCGATGACTAAGATCGAAGTGTATACACATCCGGAGATGACTCATAGAAGTCATCCATCTCGGCCTGATGGCTAAGATCAGGATGTGTATACATATTCCGAGGTAACTCTGAGAAGTCATCCATCTCGGCCTGATTCTTGAGATCGAAGTGTATACACGTTCCGAGGTGACTCCGAAAAGTCATCGATCTCGGCCTGATGGCTGAGATGAGAATGTGTATACACATTCCGGGGCGACTCCGAAAAGTCATCGTTCTCGGCCTGATGGCTGAGATGAGAATGTGTATACACATTCCGGGGTAACTCTGAGAAGTCATTCATCTCGCCATGATGACTAAGATCAGGATGTACTTCGGAATGTGTATACACGTCGCGAGGTGACTCTGAGAACTTACCCATCTCAGCCCGACGACTAAGACCGAAGTGTATACACATTCGGAGGTGACTCCGAGAAGTCGTCCATCTCGGCTTGATGGCTGAGATGACTATGCGTATACACATTCCGAGGGGACTCCAAGAAGTCACGCATCTCGGTGTGATGGCTAAGATGACAATGTGTATACACATTCGGAGGCGACTCCAAGAAGTCACCCATCCCGGCCTAATGACCAAGATGAGGATGTGTATATACATTCCGAAGTAACTCCGAGAATTCATCCATGTCGGCTTGATGGCTGAGATCAAAGTGTATACACATCCGGAGGTGACTCCGAGAAGTTATACATCTCGGCCTGATGGGTAAGATCAGGATGTGTATACATATTCCGAGGTAACTCTGAGAAGTCATCCATCTCGGCCCAATGACCCAGATGAGAATGTGTATAGACATTCCGGGCCCACTCCGAAAAGTCATCGTTCTCGGCCTGATGGCATACGTGAGAATGAGTATTCACATTCCGGGGCGACTCCGAAAATTCATCGTTCTCGGCCGATGGCTAAGATGACAATGTGTATACACATTCCGGGGTAACTCCGAGAAGTCGTACATCTCGGCCTGATGGCTGAGATGACAATACGTATACACATTCCGAGGCGACTCCAAGATGTCACCCATCTCGACCTGATGGCTAAGATGACAATGTGTATACACATTCCGGGGCGACTCCGAAAAGTCGCCCATCTCGGCTTGATGGCTGAGGTGACAATTCGTATACACTGTGACGTTGCAGTTCCGGCAACGTCACAAAACAGTGAAACAACAGTAACAAACACACGTGAAACTACTCTCGGGGCCTTCCGTGAATTATGTACCGAGGCTAATTCCCGAATTCTGTGAGTCGCGTGGCAGGAGAGACGACGGAAACACCGGCGGAAGGAGAAGGAGGGGCGCTCAGGGTGCAAGGGCGGGGGAGGTATCCCGGGGGGATCCTCCCTAGAACACGTTTCCCGCCGCTGACCAGGGGTCAGCGGGCCCACGGGGCCACGGGAGCGCTCACCCCGGCGTGCGTGAGCCGGAGGTGCGACACCGGTGCCCTGCGGAGCCTCCGTGTTGGGCCACCCCTATTCGTGACCCACGCGGGTCACGGCGATCCCGGGGGGATCGAGGCGCGGACGCCTGAGGGCCGATCTCTCCCCACCCAGCCTGCCGCAGCAAGAGTTTCAGCGAGCGGCGACCACCAGCCGCCAACCTCCCGAAAAAGGACCACCTGCCGACATCTGTGGAGGATCGACAGGACTCATAGTGACGTCACCACCAGCGTCGCGGGAAAAGCTTCTACTCATGCGCGTGCCGAATGTACGGCGTAATTGCCGAGCACGCGGTCTCAGTCGTACTGCGACAGTGGAATCGATTACCGATCTTAGATTTCAGAGAGGACCAGAGTAAGAGTAAGGACAATGGAGAATATATTTGAGAGTCCACGAGAGGCCAGCGATTCGGTGAGCGAATTTAACTAGCCCTTTTCGTTTGTGTCGGATTTAATGAATAATTGTACGCGTTAGAATCACGTTTGGTATCGGAATTGTGAGAGATTTTCCGGCTTCACCGGTATTGCGTAGTGTTTTTCCGTATCGAGTCCTCCCGTAACGAATGATGTAATCTAGTGCGTCGCGTGCGTTACCGCGTGTAATCTCGAGAGTTGTAATTCGATCTTCGCGTTTTGTAATTCCGCCTTCGGGCGATGACGAAAAATAAAATGTGCCGACTCTCGGATTTATTTTGAATCGTTGTATGAGATTTATTTTGTGTGTGAAATTCCTGTTTTGTGTCGTCACTCCACCCATGCTCGATAGAATCGAACTCATTCCGCGTAGTCCGGCCCTGGGAGAAATTTCGACGTTTCGATTTCGTTAAGTAAAGAGATTCTCGAATCACTTTTTGGTAGAGTGGAGAGTAGAATTATTTGGTAACATTTCGAACGAGCCTCGGCTCGCGGCACTTCGGTGCCTGGCGCCCAACGGATTAAGGATTTTTGGATTTTGGAAATTTGGAGGAGAGAATCTCGCGCATTTTCTTTGCTCACGAGTAATTTTCGGGTTAGCCGGTGCCGAATATCGAAGTAAGGAAAATTCTCGTGACAAATTTTGGCGCGGATATATGGACAAATATCGGGTGCCGAATATCGAAGTAAGGAAAATTCTCGTGACAACACATTCCGAAACGACTCCAAGAAGTCACCCATCTCGGCCTGATGGCTAAGATGACAATGTGTATACACATTCCTAGGTGACCCCGACAAGCCATCCATGTCCTCTTGATGGCTGAGATCAAAGTGTATACACATTCCGGGGTAACTCCAAGAAGTCATCCATGTCGGCTTGATGGCTGAGATCAAAGTGTATACACATTCGGAGGTGACTCCGAGAAGTCGTCCATCTCGGCCTGATGGCTAAGATAACAATGTGTATACACAGTCCGGGGTAACTCTGAGAAGTCATCCATCACGGCCTGGTGGCTGATATGAGAATGTGTATACACGTCGCGGGGTGACTCGGGGAACTTATCCGTCTCAGCCCGACGACTAAGATCGAAGTGTATACACATCCGGAGATTACTCATAGAAGTCATGCATCTCGGCCTGATGGCTAAGATGACAATGTGTGTACACATTCCGGGGCGACTCCGAAAAGTCATCGTTCTCGGCCTGATGGCTAAGATGACAATGTGTATACACATTCCGGGGTAACTCCAAGAAGTCATCCATGTCGGCTTGATGGCTGAGATCAAAGTGTATACACATCCGGAGGTGACTCCGAGAAGTCGTCCATCTCGGCCTGATGGCTAAGCTAACAATGTGTATACACATTCCGGGGTAACTCTGAGAATTCATCCATCACGGCCTGGTGGCTGATATGATAATGTGTATACACGTCGCGGGGTGACTCCGCGAACCTATCCATCTCAGCCCGACGACTAAGATCGAAGTGTATACACATCCGGAGATGACTCATAGAAGTCATCCATCTCGGCCTGATGGCTAAGATCAGGATGTGTATACATACTCCGAGGTAACTCTGAGAAGTCATCCATCTCGGCCGGATTCTTGAGATCGAAGTGTATACACGTTCCGAGGTGACTCCGAAAAGTCATCGATCTCGGCCTGATGGCTGACGTGAGAATGAGTATACACATTCCGGGGACTCCGAAAAGTCATCGTTCTCGGCCTGATGGCTAAGATGACAACGTGTATACACAATCCGGGGTAACTCCAAGAAGTCATCCATGTCGGCTTGATGGCTGAGATCAGGATGTGTATACACATTCCGGGGTAACTCTGAGAATTCATCCATCACGGCCTGGTGGCTGATATGAGAATGTGTATACACGTCGCGGGGTGACTCCGCGAACCTATCCATCTCAGCCCGACGACTAAGATCGAAGTGTATACACATCCGGAGATGACTCATAGAAGTCATGCATCTCGGTCTGATGGCTAAGATGACAATGTGTATACACATTCGGAGGCGACTCCAAGAAGTCACCCATCCCGGCCTAATGACCAAGATGGGGATGTGTATACACATTCCGAAGTAACTCCGAGAATGCATCCATGTCGGCTTGATGGCTGAGATCAAAGTGTATACACATCCGGAGGTGACTCCGAGAAGTTATACATCTCGGCCTGATGGCTAAGATCAGGATGTGTGTCCATATTCCGAGGTAACTCTGAGAAGTGATCCATCTCGGCCCGATACCTAAGGTCGAAGTGTATACACGTTCCGAGGTGACTCCGAGAAGTTATCCATCTCAGCCCGACGCCTAAGATCGAAGTGTATACACATACGGAGGTGACTCCGAGAAGTCGTCCATCTCGGCCTGATGGCTGAGATGACAATCCGTATACACATTCCGAGGGGACTCCAAGAAGTCAACCAACACGGCCTGGTGGCTGAGATGAGAACGTGTATACACGTCGCCAGGTGACTCCGAGAACCTATCCATCTCAGCCCGACGACTAAGATCGAAGTGTATACACATTCGGAGGTGACTCCGAGAAGTCGTCCATCTCGGCCTGAAGGCTGAGATGACAATCCGTATACACATGCCGAGGGGACTCCAACACGTCATCCATCACGGCCTGGTGGCTGAGATGGGAATGTGTATACACGTCGCCAGGTGACTCCGAGAACCTATCCATCTCAGTACGACGACTAAGATCGAAGTGTATACACATTCCTAGGTGACCCCGAGAAGCCATCCATGTCCTCTTGATGGCTGAGATCAAAGTGTATACACATCCGAAGGTGACTCCGAGAAGTTATCCGTCTCAGCCTGATGGCTAAGATCAGGATGTGTGTACATATTCCGAGGTAACTCCGAGAAGTCGTCCATCTCGGCCTGATGGCTAAGATGACAATGGGTATACACATTCCGAGGCGACACCAAGAAGTCACCCGTCTCGGCCTGATGGCTAAGAGGACAATGTGTATACACATTCCAGGGCGACGCCGAAAAGTCACCCATCTCGGCCCGGTGCCTGAGATCGAAGTGTATACACATTCCGAGGTGACTCCGGGAAGATATCCGTCTCGGCCTGATGGCTAAGATGACAATGTGTGTACACATTCCGGGGTAACTCCAAGAAGTCATCCATGTCGGCTTGATGGCTGAGATCAAAGTTTATACACATTCCGGGGTAACACCAAGAAGTCATCCATGTCGGCTTGATGGCTGAGATCAAAGTGTATACACATCCGGAGGTGACTCCGAGAAGTTATGCATCTCGGCCTGATGGCTAAGATCAGGATGTGTGTCCATATTCCGAGGTAACTCCGCGAAGTCGTCTATCTCGGCCTGATGGCTGAGATGAGAATGTGTATACACATCCGAAGGTGACTATAAGAAGTTATACATCTCGGCCTGATGGCTAAGCTAAGGATGTGTGTCCATATTCCGAGGCGACTCCAAGAAGTCATCCATCTCGGCCCGATGGCTAAGATGACAATGTGTATACACATTCCGGGGTAACTCCGAGAAGTCATCCATGTCGGCTTGATGGCTGAGATCAAAGTGTATACACGTTCCGAGGTGACTCCGAAAAGTCATCGATCTCGGCCTGATGGCTGACGTGAGAATGAGTATACACATTCCGGGGCGACTCCGAAAAGTCATCGTTCTCGGCCTGATGGCTGACGTGAGAATGAGTATTCACATTCCGGGGCGACTCGGAAAAGTCATCGTTCTCGGCCGGATGGCTAAGATGACAATGTGTATACACATTCCGGGGTAACTCAGAGAAGTCGTTCATCTCGGCCTGATGGCTGAGATGACAATGTGTATACACATTCCGGGGTAACTCCGAGAAGTCGTTCATCTCGGCCTGATGGCTGAGATGACAATGTGTATACACATTCCGCGGCGACTCCGAAAAGTCATCGTTCTCGGCCGGATGGCTGACGTGAGAATGAGTGTACACATTCCGGGGCGACTCCAAGAAGTCATCCATCACGGCCTGGTGGCTGAGATGTGAATGTGTATACACGTCGCGAGGTGACGCCGAGAACTTATCCATCTCACCCCGGCGACTAAGATCGAAGTGTATACACATCCGGAGATGACCTCCAGAAGTCATCCGTCACGGCCTGATGGCTGAGATGAGAATGTGTGTACACATTCCGGGGCCGCTCCGAGAAGTTATCCATATCGGCCTGATGGCTAAGATCAGGATGTGTATACATATTACGAGGTAACTCTGAGAAGTCATCCATCTCGGCCCAATGACCCAGATGAGAATGTGTATACACATTCCGGGCCGACTTCGAAAAGTCATCGATCTCGGCCTGATGGCTGACGTGAGAATGAGTATACACATTCCGGGGCGACTCCGAAAAGTCATCGTTCTCGGCCTGATGGCTGAGATGAGAATGTGTATACACATTCCGGGGTAACTCTGAGAAGTCATTCATCTCGGCATAAAGCCCAAGATGAGGATGTATACACATACGAAGGTGACTCCAAGAAGTTATACATCTCGGCCTGATGGCTAAGCTAAGGATGTGTGTCCATATTCCGAGGCGACTCCAAGAACTCATCCATCTCGGCCCGATGGCTAAGATGACAATGTGTATACACATTCCGGTGTAACTCTGAGAAGTCATCCATCTCGGCCTGATGGCTGAGATGACAATGTGTATACACATTCCGGGGTAACTCCGAGAAGTCGTTCATCTCGGCCTGATGGCTGAGATGACAATGTGTATACACATTCCGCGGCGACTCCGAAAAGTCATCGTTCTCGGCCGGATGGCTGACGTGAGAATGAGTGTACACATTCCGGGGCGACTCCAAGAAGTCATCCATCACGGCCTGGTGGCTGAGATGTGAATGTGTGTACACATTCCGGGGCCGCTCCGAGAAGTTATCCATCTCGGCCTGATGGCTAAGATCAGGATGTGTATACATATTACGAGGTAACTCTGAGAAGTCATCCATCTCGGCCCCATGACCTAGATGAGAATGTGTATACACATTCCTGGCCGACTCCGAAAAGTCATCGTTCTCAGCAAGATGGCTGACGTGAGAATGAATATACACATTCCGGGGTAACTCTGAGAAGTCATCCATCTTGGTCATTAGGCCGAGATGGATGACTTCTTAGTAACGCCGAGAACTCATACATGTCAGCTTGATGGCTGACATCGAAGTGTATACACATCCGGAGGTGACTCCGAGAAGTCATCCATCTCGGCCCGATGCCTGAGATCGAAGTGTATACACGTTCCGAGGTGACTCCGAGAAGTTATCCCTCTCAGCCCGACGCCTAAGATCGAAGTGTATACACATACGGAGGTGACTCCGAGAAGTCGTCCATCTCGGCCTGATGGCTGAGATGACAATCCGTATACACATTCCGAGGGGACTCCAAGAAGTTATCCGTCACGGCCTGGTGGCTGAGATGAGAACTTGTATACACGTCGCTAGGTGACTCCGAGAACCTATCCATCTCAACCCGACGACTAAGATCGAAGTGTATACACATCCGGAGATGACTCCCAGAAGTCATCCGTCACGGCCTGATGGCTAAGATGACAATGTGTATACACATTCCGGGGTAACTCCAAGAAGTCATCCATCTCGGCCTGATTCTTGAGATCGAAGTGTATACACGTTCCGAGGTGACTCCGAAAAGTCATCGATCTCGGCCTGATGGCTGAGATGAGAATGTGTATACACATTCCGGGGCGACTCCGAAAAGTCATCGTTCTCGGCCTGATGGCTGAGATGAGAATGTGTATACACATTCCGGGGTAACTCTGAGAAGTCATTCATCTCGCCATGATGACTAAGATCAGGATGTACTTCGGAATGTGTATACACGTCGCGAGGTGACTCTGAGAACTTACCCATCTCAGCCCGACGACTAAGACCGAAGTGTATACACATTCGGAGGTGACTCCGAGAAGTCGTCCATCTCGGCTTGATGGCTGAGATGACTATGCGTATACACATTCCGAGGGGACTCCAAGAAGTCACGCATCTCGGTGTGATGGCTAAGATGACAATGTGTATACACATTCGGTGGCGACTCCAAGAAGTCACCCATCCCGGCCTAATGACCAAGATGAGGATGTGTATATACATTCCGAAGTAACTCCGAGAATTCATCCATGTCGGCTTGATGGCTGAGATCAAAGTGTATACACATCCGGAGGTGACTCCGAGAAGTTATACATCTCGGCCTGATGGCTAAGATCAGGATGTGTATACATATTCCGAGGTAACTCTGAGAAGTCACCCATCTCGGCCTAATGACCCAGATGAGAATGTGTATAGACATTCCGGGGCGACTCCGAAAATTCATCGTTCTCGGCCGATGGCTAAGATGACAATGTGTATACACATTCCGGGGTAACTCCGAGAAGTCGTACATCTCGGCCTGATGGCTGATATGACAATACGTATACACATTCCGAGGCGACTCCAAGATGTCACCCATCTCGACCTGATGGCTAAGATGACAATGTGTATACACATTCCGGGGCGACTCCGAAAAGTCGCCCATCTCGGCTTGATGGCTGAGGTGACAATGCGTATACACATTCCGAAACGACTCCAAGAAGTCACCCATCTCGGCCTGATGGCTAAGATGACAATGTGTATACACATTCCTAGGTGACCCCGAGAAGCCATCCATGTCCTCTTGATGGCTGAGATCAAAGTGTATACACATTCCGGGGTAACTCCAAGAAGTCATCCATGTCGGCTTGATGGCTGAGATCAAAGTGTATACACATTCGGAGGTGACTCCGAGAAGTCGTCCATCTCGGCCTGATGGCTAAGATAACAATGTGTATACACAGTCCGGGGTAACTCTGAGAAGTCATCCATCACGGCCTGGTGGCTGATATGAGAATGTGTATACACGTCGCGGGGTGACTCGGGGAACTTATCCGTCTCAGCCCGACGACTAAGATCGAAGTGTATACACATCCGGAGATGACTCATAGAAGTCATGCATCTCGGCCTGATGGCTAAGATGACAATGTGTGTACACATTCCGGGGCGACTCCGAAAAGTCATCGTTCTCGGCCTGATGGCTAAGATGACAATGTGTATACACATTCCGGGGTAACTCCAAGAAGTCATCCATGTCGGCTTGATGGCTGAGATCAAAGTGTATACACATCCGGAGGTGACTCCGAGAAGTCGTCCATCTCGGCCTGATGGCTAAGATAACAATGTGTATACACATTCCGGGGTAACTCTGAGAATTCATCCATCACGGCCTGGTGGCTGATATGAGAATGTGTATACACGTCGCGGGGTGACTCCGCGAACCTATCCATCTCCGCCCGACGACTAAGATCGAAGTGTATACACATCCGGAGATGACTCATAGAAGTCATCCATCTCGGCCTGATGGCTAAGATCAGGATGTGTATACATACTCCGAGGTAACTCTGAGAAGTCATCCATCTCGGCCGGATTCTTGAGATCGAAGTGTATACACGTTCCGAGGTGACTCCGAAAAGTCATCGATCTCGGCCTGATGGCTGACGTGAGAATGAGTATACACATTCCGGGCGACTCCGAAAAGTCATCGTTCTCGGCCTGATGGCTAAGATGACAATGTGTATACACATTCCGGGGTAACTCCGAGAAGTCATCCATGTCGGCTTGATGGCTGAGATCAAAGTGTATACACGTTCCGAGGTGACTCCGAAAAGTCATCGATCTGGGCCCGGTGCCTGAGATCGAAGTGTATACACATTCCGAGGTGACTCCGGGAAGATATCCGTCTCGGCCTGATGGCTAAGATGCCAATGTGTATACACATTCCGGTGTAACTCTGAGAAGTCATCCATCTCGGCCTGATGGCTGAGATGACAATGTGTATACACATTCCGGGGTAACTCCGAGAAGTCGTTCATCTCGGCCTGATGGCTGAGATGACAATGTGTATACACATTCCGCGGCGACTCCGAAAAGTCATCGTTCTCGGCCGGATGGCTGACGTGAGAATGAGTGTACACATTCCGGGGCGACTCCAAGAAGTCATCCATCACGGCCTGGTGGCTGAGATGTGAATGTGTATACACGTCGCGAGGGGACGCCGAGAACTTATCCATCTCACCCCGGCGACTAAGATCGAAGTGTATACACATCCGGAGATGACCTCCAGAAGTCATCCGTCACGGCCTGATGGCTGAGATGAGAATGTGTGTACACATTCCGGGGCCGCTCCGAGAAGTTATCCATCTCGGCCTGATGGCTAAGATCAGGATGTGTATACATATTACGAGGTAACTCTGAGAAGTCATCCATCTCGGCCCAATGACCCAGATGAGAATGTGTATACACATTCCTGGCCGACTCCGAAAAGTCATCGTTCTCAGCAAGATGGCTGACGTGAGAATGAATATACACATTCCGGGGTAACTCTGAGAAGTCATCCATCTTGGTCATTAGGCCGAGATGGATGACTTCTTAGTAACGCCGAGAACTCATACATGTCAGCTTGATGGCTGACATCGAAGTGTATACACATCCGGAGGTGACTCCGAGAAGTCATCCATCTCGGCCCGATGCCTGAGATCGAAGTGTATACACGTTCCGAGGTGACTCCGAGAAGTTATCCCTCTCAGCCCGACGCCTAAGATCGAAGTGTATACACATACGGAGGTGACTCCGAGAAGTCGTCCATCTCGGCCTGATGGCTGAGATGACAATCCGTATACACATTCCAAGGGGACTCCAAGAAGTTATCCGTCACGGCCTGGTGGCTGAGATGAGAACGTGTATACACGTCGCTAGGTGACTCCGAGAACCTATCCATCTCAACCCGACGACTAAGATCGAAGTGTATACACATCCGGAGATGACTCCCAGAAGTCATCCGTCACGGCCTGATGGCTAAGATGACAATGTGTATACACATTCCGGGGTAACTCCAAGAAGTCATCCGTGTCGGCTGGATGGCTGAGATCGAAGTGTATACACATTCCGAGGTGATTCCGGGAAGATATCCGTCTCGGTCTAATGGCTAAGATGACAATGTGTATACACATTCCGGTGTAACTCTGAGAAGTCATCCATCACCGCCTGGTGGCTGATATGAGAATGTGTATACACGTCGCGGGGTGACTCCGAGAACCTATCCATCTCAGCCCGATGACTAAGATCGAAGTGTATACACATCCGGAGATGACTCATAGAAGTCATCCATCTCGGCCTGATGGCTAAGATCAGGATGTGTATACATATTCCGAGGTAACTCTGAGAAGTCATCCATCTCGGCCTGATTCTTGAGATCGAAGTGTATACACGTTCCGAGGTGACTCCGAAAAGTCATCGATCTCGGCCTGATGGCTGAGATGAGAATGTGTATACACATTCCGGGGCGACTCCGAAAAGTCATCGTTCTCGGCCTGATGGCTGAGATGAGAATGTGTATACACATTCCGGGGTAACTCTGAGAAGTCATTCATCTCGCCATGATGACTAAGATCAGGATGTACTTCGGAATGTGTATACACGTCGCGAGGTGACTCTGAGAACTTACCCATCTCAGCCCGACGACTAAGACCGAAGTGTATACACATTCGGAGGTGACTCCGAGAAGTCGTCCATCTCGGCTTGATGGCTGAGATGACTATGCGTATACACATTCCGAGGGGACTCCAGGAAGTCACGCATCTCGGTGTGATGGCTAAGATGACAATGTGTATACACATTCGGAGGCGACTCCAAGAAGTCACCCATCCCGGCCTAATGACCAAGATGAGGATGTGTATATACATTCCGAAGTAACTCCGAGAATTCATCCATGTCGGCTTGATGGCTGAGATCAAAGTGTATACACATCCGGAGGTGACTCCGAGAAGTTATACATCTCGGCCTGATGGCTAAGATCAGGATGTGTATACATATTCCGAGGTAACTCTGAGAAGTCATCCATCTCGGCCCAATGACCCAGATGAGAATGTGTATAGACATTCCGGGCCGACTCCGAAAAGTCATCGTTCTCGGCCTGATGGCTTACGTGAGAATGAGTATTCACATTCCGGGGCGACTCCGAAAATTCATCGTTCTCGGCCGATGGCTAAGATGACAATGTGTATACACATTCCGGGGTAACTCCGAGAAGTCGTACATCTCGGCCTGATGGCTGAGATGACAATACGTATACACATTCCGAGGCGACTCCAAGATGTCACCCATCTCGACCTGATGGCTAAGATGACAATGTGTATACACATTCCGGGGCGACTCCGAAAAGTCGCCCATCTCGGCTTGATGGCTGAGGTGACAATGCGTATACACATTCCGAAACGACTCCAAGAAGTCACCCATCTCGGCCTGATGGCTAAGATGACAATGTGTATACACATTCCTAGGTGACCCCGAGAAGCCGTCCATGTCCTCTTGATGGCTGAGATCAAAGTGTATACACATTCCGGGGTAACTCCAAGAAGTCATCCATGTCGGCTTGATGGCTGAGATCAAAGTGTATACACATTCGGAGGTGACTCCGAGAAGTCGTCCATCTCGGCCTGATGGCTAAGATAACAATGTGTATACACAGTCCGGGGTAACTCTGAGAAGTCATCCATCACGGCCTGGTGGCTGATATGAGAATGTGTATACACGTCGCGGGGTGACTCCGAGAACCTATCCATCTCAACCCGACGACTAAGATCGAAGTGTATACACATCCGGAGATGACTCCCAGAAGTCATCCGTCACGGCCTGATGGCTAAGATGACAATGTGTATACACATTCCGGGGTAACTCCAAGAAGTCATCCATGTCGGCTGGATGGCTGAGATCGAAGTGTATACACATTCCGAGGTGATTCCGGGAAGATATCCGTCTCGGCCTAATGGCTAAGATGACAATGTGTATACACATTCCGGTGTAACTCTGAGAAGTCATCCATCACCGCCTGGTGGCTGATATGAGAATGTGTATACACGTCGCGGGGTGACTCCGAGAACCTATCCATCTCAGCCCGATGACTAAGATCGAAGTGTATACACATCCGGAGATGACTCATAGAAGTCATCCATCTCGGCCTGATGGCTAAGATCAGGATGTGTATACATATTCCGAGGTAACTCTGAGAAGTCATCCATCTCGGCCTGATTCTTGAGATCGAAGTGTATACACGTTCCGAGGTGACTCCGAAAAGTCATCGATCTCGGCCTGATGGCTGAGATGAGAATGTGTATACACATTCCGGGGCGACTCCGAAAAGTCATCGTTCTCGGCCTGATGGCTGAGATGAGAATGTGTATACACATTCCGGGGTAACTCTGAGAAGTCATTCATCTCGCCATGATGACTAAGATCAGGATGTACTTCGGAATGTGTATACACGTCGCGAGGTGACTCTGAGAACTTACCCATCTCAGCCCGACGACTAAGACCGAAGTGTATACACATTCGGAGGTGACTCCGAGAAGTCGTCCATCTCGGCTTGATGGCTGAGATGACTATGCGTATACACATTCCGAGGGGACTCCAAGAAGTCACGCATCTCGGTGTGATGGCTAAGATGACAATGTGTATACACATTCGGAGGCGACTCCAAGAAGTCACCCATCCCGGCCTAATGACCAAGATGAGGATGTGTATATACATTCCGAAGTAACTCCGAGAATTCATCCATGTCGGCTTGATGGCTGAGATCAAAGTGTATACACATCCGGAGGTGACTCCGAGAAGTTATACATCTCGGCCTGATGGGTAAGATCAGGATGTGTATACATATTCCGAGGTAACTCTGAGAAGTCATCCATCTCGGCCCAATGACCCAGATGAGAATGTGTATAGACATTCCGGGCCCACTCCGAAAAGTCATCGTTCTCGGCCTGATGGCTTACGTGAGAATGAGTATTCACATTCCGGGGCGACTCCGAAAATTCATCGTTCTCGGCCGATGGCTAAGATGACAATGTGTATACACATTCCGGGGTAACTCCGAGATGTCATCCATCTCGGCCTAATGACCCAGATGAGAATGTGTATACACATTCCTGGCCGACTCCGAAAAGTCATCGTTCTCAGCAAGATGGCTGACGTGAGAATGAATATACACATTCCGGGGTAACTCTGAGAAGTCATCCATCTTGGTCATTAGGCCGAGATGGATGACTTCTTAGCAACGCCGAGAACTCATACATGTCAGCTTGATGGCTGACATCGAAGTGTATACACATCCGGAGGTGACTCCGAGAAGTCATCCATCTCGGCCCGATGCCTGAGATCGAAGTGTATACACGTTCCGAGGTGACTCCGAGAAGTTATCCCTCTCAGCCCGACGCCTAAGATCGAAGTGTATACACATACGGAGGTGACTCCGAGAAGTCGTCCATCTCGGCCTGATGGCTGAGATGACAATCCGTATACACATTCCGAGGGGACTCCAAGAAGTCATCCGTCACGGCCTGATGGCTAAGATGACAATGTGTATACACATTCCGGGGTAACTCCAAGAAGTCATCCATGTCGGCTGGATGGCTGAGATCGAAGTGTATACACATTCCGAGGTGATTCCGGGAAGATATCCGTCTCGGCCTAATGGCTAAGATGACAATGTGTATACACATTCCGGTGTAACTCTGAGAAGTCATCCATCACCGCCTGGTGGCTGATATGAGAATGTGTATACACGTCGCGGGGTGACTCCGAGAACCTATCCATCTCAGCCCGATGACTAAGATCGAAGTGTATACACATCCGGAGATGACTCATAGAAGTCATCCATCTCGGCCTGATGGCTAAGATCAGGATGTGTATACATATTCCGAGGTAACTCTGAGAAGTCATCCATCTCGGCCTGATTCTTGAGATCGAAGTGTATACACGTTCCGAGGTGACTCCGAAAAGTCATCGATCTCGGCCTGATGGCTGAGATGAGAATGTGTATACACATTCCGGGGCGACTCCGAAAAGTCATCGTTCTCGGCCTGATGGCTGAGATGAGAATGTGTATACACATTCCGGGGTAACTCTGAGAAGTCATTCATCTCGCCATGATGACTAAGATCAGGATGTACTTCGGAATGTGTATACACGTCGCGAGGTGACTCTGAGAACTTACCCATCTCAGCCCGACGACTAAGACCGAAGTGTATACACATTCGGAGGTGACTCCGAGAAGTCGTCCATCTCGGCTTGATGGCTGAGATGACTATGCGTATACACATTCCGAGGGGACTCCAAGAAGTCACGCATCTCGGTGTGATGGCTAAGATGACAATGTGTATACACATTCGGAGGCGACTCCAAGAAGTCACCCATCCCGGCCTAATGACCAAGATGAGGATGTGTATATACATTCCGAAGTAACTCCGAGAATTCATCCATGTCGGCTTGATGGCTGAGATCAAAGTGTATACACATCCGGAGGTGACTCCGAGAAGTTATACATCTCGGCCTGATGGGTAAGATCAGGATGTGTATACATATTCCGAGGTAACTCTGAGAAGTCATCCATCTCGGCCCAATGACCCAGATGAGAATGTGTATAGACATTCCGGGCCCACTCCGAAAAGTCATCGTTCTCGGCCTGATGGCTTACGTGAGAATGAGTATTCACATTCCGGGGCGACTCCGAAAATTCATCGTTCTCGGCCGATGGCTAAGATGACAATGTGTATACACATTCCGGGGTAACTCCGAGATGTCATCCATCTCGGCCTAATGACCCAGATGAGAATGTGTATACACATTCCTGGCCGACTCCGAAAAGTCATCGTTCTCAGCAAGATGGCTGACGTGAGAATGAATATACACATTCCGGGGTAACTCTGAGAAGTCATCCATCTTGGTCATTAGGCCGAGATGGATGACTTCTTAGCAACGCCGAGAACTCATACATGTCAGCTTGATGGCTGACATCGAAGTGTATACACATCCGGAGGTGACTCCGAGAAGTCATCCATCTCAGCCCGACGACTAAGACCGAAGTGTATACACATTCGGAGGTGACTCCGAGAAGTCGTCCATCTCGGCTTGATGGCTGAGATGACTATGCGTATACACATTCCGAGGGGACTCCAAGAAGTCACGCATCTCGGTGTGATGGCTAAGATGACAATGTGTATACACATTCGGAGGCGACTCCAAGAAGTCACCCATCCCGGCCTAATGACCAAGATGAGGATGTGTATATACATTCCGAAGTAACTCCGAGAATTCATCCATGTCGGCTTGATGGCTGAGATCAAAGTGTATACACATCCGGAGGTGACTCCGAGAAGTTATACATCTCGGCCTGATGGGTAAGATCAGGATGTGTATACATATTCCGAGGTAACTCTGAGAAGTCATCCATCTCGGCCCAATGACCCAGATGAGAATGTGTATAGACATTCCGGGCCCACTCCGAAAAGTCATCGTTCTCGGCCTGATGGCTTACGTGAGAATGAGTATTCACATTCCGGGGCGACTCCGAAAATTCATCGTTCTCGGCCGATGGCTAAGATGACAATGTGTATACACATTCCGGGGTAACTCCGAGATGTCATCCATCTCGGCCTAATGACCCAGATGAGAATGTGTATACACATTCCTGGCCGACTCCGAAAAGTCATCGTTCTCAGCAAGATGGCTGACGTGAGAATGAATATACACATTCCGGGGTAACTCTGAGAAGTCATCCATCTTGGTCATTAGGCCGAGATGGATGACTTCTTAGCAACGCCGAGAACTCATACATGTCAGCTTGATGGCTGACATCGAAGTGTATACACATCCGGAGGTGACTCCGAGAAGTCATCCATCTCGGCCCGATGCCTGAGATCGAAGTGTATACACGTTCCGAGGTGACTCCGAGAAGTTATCCCTCTCAGCCCGACGCCTAAGATCGAAGTGTATACACATACGGAGGTGACTCCGAGAAGTCGTCCATCTCGGCCTGATGGCTGAGATGACAATCCGTATACACATTCCGAGGGGACTCCAAGAAGTCATCCGTCACGGCCTGATGGCTAAGATGACAATGTGTATACACATTCCGGGGTAACTCCAAGAAGTCATCCATGTCGGCTGGATGGCTGAGATCGAAGTGTATACACATTCCGAGGTGATTCCGGGAAGATATCCGTCTCGGCCTAATGGCTAAGATGACAATGTGTATACACATTCCGGTGTAACTCTGAGAAGTCATCCATCACCGCCTGGTGGCTGATATGAGAATGTGTATACACGTCGCGGGGTGACTCCGAGAACCTATCCATCTCAGCCCGATGACTAAGATCGAAGTGTATACACATCCGGAGATGACTCATAGAAGTCATCCATCTCGGCCTGATGGCTAAGATCAGGATGTGTATACATATTCCGAGGTAACTCTGAGAAGTCATCCATCTCGGCCTGATTCTTGAGATCGAAGTGTATACACGTTCCGAGGTGACTCCGAAAAGTCATCGATCTCGGCCTGATGGCTGAGATGAGAATGTGTATACACATTCCGGGGCGACTCCGAAAAGTCATCGTTCTCGGCCTGATGGCTGAGATGAGAATGTGTATACACATTCCGGGGTAACTCTGAGAAGTCATTCATCTCGCCATGATGACTAAGATCAGGATGTACTTCGGAATGTGTATACACGTCGCGAGGTGACTCTGAGAACTTACCCATCTCAGCCCGACGACTAAGACCGAAGTGTATACACATTCGGAGGTGACTCCGAGAAGTCGTCCATCTCGGCTTGATGGCTGAGATGACTATGCGTATACACATTCCGAGGGGACTCCAAGAAGTCACGCATCTCGGTGTGATGGCTAAGATGACAATGTGTATACACATTCGGAGGCGACTCCAAGAAGTCACCCATCCCGGCCTAATGACCAAGATGAGGATGTGTATATACATTCCGAAGTAACTCCGAGAATTCATCCATGTCGGCTTGATGGCTGAGATCAAAGTGTATACACATCCGGAGGTGACTCCGAGAAGTTATACATCTCGGCCTGATGGGTAAGATCAGGATGTGTATACATATTCCGAGGTAACTCTGAGAAGTCATCCATCTCGGCCCAATGACCCAGATGAGAATGTGTATAGACATTCCGGGCCCACTCCGAAAAGTCATCGTTCTCGGCCTGATGGCTTACGTGAGAATGAGTATTCACATTCCGGGGCGACTCCGAAAATTCATCGTTCTCGGCCGATGGCTAAGATGACAATGTGTATACACATTCCGGGGTAACTCCGAGATGTCATCCATCTCGGCCTAATGACCCAGATGAGAATGTGTATACACATTCCTGGCCGACTCCGAAAAGTCATCGTTCTCAGCAAGATGGCTGACGTGAGAATGAATATACACATTCCGGGGTAACTCTGAGAAGTCATCCATCTTGGTCATTAGGCCGAGATGGATGACTTCTTAGCAACGCCGAGAACTCATACATGTCAGCTTGATGGCTGACATCGAAGTGTATACACATCCGGAGGTGACTCCGAGAAGTCATCCATCTCAGCCCGACGACTAAGACCGAAGTGTATACACATTCGGAGGTGACTCCGAGAAGTCGTCCATCTCGGCTTGATGGCTGAGATGACTATGCGTATACACATTCCGAGGGGACTCCAAGAAGTCACGCATCTCGGTGTGATGGCTAAGATGACAATGTGTATACACATTCGGAGGCGACTCCAAGAAGTCACCCATCCCGGCCTAATGACCAAGATGAGGATGTGTATATACATTCCGAAGTAACTCCGAGAATTCATCCATGTCGGCTTGATGGCTGAGATCAAAGTGTATACACATCCGGAGGTGACTCCGAGAAGTTATACATCTCGGCCTGATGGGTAAGATCAGGATGTGTATACATATTCCGAGGTAACTCTGAGAAGTCATCCATCTCGGCCCAATGACCCAGATGAGAATGTGTATAGACATTCCGGGCCCACTCCGAAAAGTCATCGTTCTCGGCCTGATGGCTTACGTGAGAATGAGTATTCACATTCCGGGGCGACTCCGAAAATTCATCGTTCTCGGCCGATGGCTAAGATGACAATGTGTATACACATTCCGGGGTAACTCCGAGATGTCATCCATCTCGGCCTAATGACCCAGATGAGAATGTGTATACACATTCCTGGCCGACTCCGAAAAGTCATCGTTCTCAGCAAGATGGCTGACGTGAGAATGAATATACACATTCCGGGGTAACTCTGAGAAGTCATCCATCTTGGTCATTAGGCCGAGATGGATGACTTCTTAGCAACGCCGAGAACTCATACATGTCAGCTTGATGGCTGACATCGAAGTGTATACACATCCGGAGGTGACTCCGAGAAGTCATCCATCTCAGCCCGACGACTAAGACCGAAGTGTATACACATTCGGAGGTGACTCCGAGAAGTCGTCCATCTCGGCTTGATGGCTGAGATGACTATGCGTATACACATTCCGAGGGGACTCCAAGAAGTCACGCATCTCGGTGTGATGGCTAAGATGACAATGTGTATACACATTCGGAGGCGACTCCAAGAAGTCACCCATCCCGGCCTAATGACCAAGATGAGGATGTGTATATACATTCCGAAGTAACTCCGAGAATTCATCCATGTCGGCTTGATGGCTGAGATCAAAGTGTATACACATCCGGAGGTGACTCCGAGAAGTTATACATCTCGGCCTGATGGGTAAGATCAGGATGTGTATACATATTCCGAGGTAACTCTGAGAAGTCATCCATCTCGGCCCAATGACCCAGATGAGAATGTGTATAGACATTCCGGGCCCACTCCGAAAAGTCATCGTTCTCGGCCTGATGGCTTACGTGAGAATGAGTATTCACATTCCGGGGCGACTCCGAAAATTCATCGTTCTCGGCCGATGGCTAAGATGACAATGTGTATACACATTCCGGGGTAACTCCGAGATGTCATCCATCTCGGCCTAATGACCCAGATGAGAATGTGTATACACATTCCTGGCCGACTCCGAAAAGTCATCGTTCTCAGCAAGATGGCTGACGTGAGAATGAATATACACATTCCGGGGTAACTCTGAGAAGTCATCCATCTTGGTCATTAGGCCGAGATGGATGACTTCTTAGCAACGCCGAGAACTCATACATGTCAGCTTGATGGCTGACATCGAAGTGTATACACATCCGGAGGTGACTCCGAGAAGTCATCCATCTCGGCCCGATGCCTGAGATCGAAGTGTATACACGTTCCGAGGTGACTCCGAGAAGTTATCCCTCTCAGCCCGACGCCTAAGATCGAAGTGTATACACATACGGAGGTGACTCCGAGAAGTCGTCCATCTCGGCCTGATGGCTGAGATGACAATCCGTATACACATTCCGAGGGGACTCCAAGAAGTCATCCGTCACGGCCTGATGGCTAAGATGACAATGTGTATACACATTCCGGGGTAACTCCAAGAAGTCATCCATGTCGGCTGGATGGCTGAGATCGAAGTGTATACACATTCCGAGGTGATTCCGGGAAGATATCCGTCTCGGCCTAATGGCTAAGATGACAATGTGTATACACATTCCGGTGTAACTCTGAGAAGTCATCCATCACCGCCTGGTGGCTGATATGAGAATGTGTATACACGTCGCGGGGTGACTCCGAGAACCTATCCATCTCAGCCCGATGACTAAGATCGAAGTGTATACACATCCGGAGATGACTCATAGAAGTCATCCATCTCGGCCTGATGGCTAAGATCAGGATGTGTATACATATTCCGAGGTAACTCTGAGAAGTCATCCATCTCGGCCTGATTCTTGAGATCGAAGTGTATACACGTTCCGAGGTGACTCCGAAAAGTCATCGATCTCGGCCTGATGGCTGAGATGAGAATGTGTATACACATTCCGGGGCGACTCCGAAAAGTCATCGTTCTCGGCCTGATGGCTGAGATGAGAATGTGTATACACATTCCGGGGTAACTCTGAGAAGTCATTCATCTCGCCATGATGACTAAGATCAGGATGTACTTCGGAATGTGTATACACGTCGCGAGGTGACTCTGAGAACTTACCCATCTCAGCCCGACGACTAAGACCGAAGTGTATACACATTCGGAGGTGACTCCGAGAAGTCGTCCATCTCGGCTTGATGGCTGAGATGACTATGCGTATACACATTCCGAGGGGACTCCAAGAAGTCACGCATCTCGGTGTGATGGCTAAGATGACAATGTGTATACACATTCGGAGGCGACTCCAAGAAGTCACCCATCCCGGCCTAATGACCAAGATGAGGATGTGTATATACATTCCGAAGTAACTCCGAGAATTCATCCATGTCGGCTTGATGGCTGAGATCAAAGTGTATACACATCCGGAGGTGACTCCGAGAAGTTATACATCTCGGCCTGATGGGTAAGATCAGGATGTGTATACATATTCCGAGGTAACTCTGAGAAGTCATCCATCTCGGCCCAATGACCCAGATGAGAATGTGTATAGACATTCCGGGCCCACTCCGAAAAGTCATCGTTCTCGGCCTGATGGCATACGTGAGAATGAGTATTCACATTCCGGGGCGACTCCGAAAATTCATCGTTCTCGGCCGATGGCTAAGATGACAATGTGTATACACATTCCGGGGTAACTCCGAGAAGTCGTACATCTCGGCCTGATGGCTGAGATGACAATACGTATACACATTCCGAGGCGACTCCAAGATGTCACCCATCTCGACCTGATGGCTAAGATGACAATGTGTATACACATTCCGGGGCGACTCCGAAAAGTCGCCCATCTCGGCTTGATGGCTGAGGTGACAATTCGTATACACTGTGACGTTGCAGTTCCGGCAACGTCACAAAACAGTGAAACAACAGTAACAAACACACGTGAAACTACTCTCGGGGCCTTCCGTGAATTATGTACCGAGGCTAATTCCCGAATTCTGTGAGTCGCGTGGCAGGAGAGACGACGGAAACACCGGCGGAAGGAGAAGGAGGGGCGCTCAGGGTGCAAGGGCGGGGGAGGTATCCCGGGGGGATCCTCCCTAGAACACGTTTCCCGCCGCTGACCAGGGGTCAGCGGGCCCACGGGGCCACGGGAGCGCTCACCCCGGCGTGCGTGAGCCGGAGGTGCGACACCAGTGCCCTGCGGAGCCTCCGTGTTGGGCCACCCCTATTCGTGACCCACGCGGGTCACGGCGATCCCGGGGGGATCGAGGCGCGGACGCCTGAGGGCCGATCTCTCCCCACCCAGCCTGCCGCAGCAAGAGTTTCAGCGAGCGGCGACCACCAGCCGCCAACCTCCCGAAAAAGGACCACCTGCCGACATCTGTGGAGGATCGACAGGACTCATAGTGACGTCACCACCAGCGTCGCGGGAAAAGCTTCTACTCATGCGCGTGCCGAATGTACGGCGTAATTGCCGAGCACGCGGTCTCAGTCGTACTGCGACAGTGGAATCGATTACCGATCTTAGATTTCAGAGAGGACCAGAGTAAGAGTAAGGACAATGGAGAATATATTTGAGAGTCCACGAGAGGCCAGCGATTCGGTGAGCGAATTTAACTAGCCCTTTTCGTTTGTGTCGGATTTAATGAATAATTGTACGCGTTAGAATCACGTTTGGTATCGGAATTGTGAGAGATTTTCCGGCTTCACCGGTATTGCGTAGTGTTTTTCCGTATCGAGTCCTCCCGTAACGAATGATGTAATCTAGTGCGTCGCGTGCGTTACCGCGTGTAATCTCGAGAGTTGTAATTCGATCTTCGCGTTTTGTAATTCCGCCTTCGGGCGATGACGAAAAATAAAATGTGCCGACTCTCGGATTTATTTTGAATCGTTGTATGAGATTTATTTTGTGTGTGAAATTCCTGTTTTGTGTCGTCACTCCACCCATGCTCGATAGAATCGAACTCATTCCGCGTAGTCCGGCCCTGGGAGAAATTTCGACGTTTCGATTTCGTTAAGTAAAGAGATTCTCGAATCACTTTTTGGTAGAGTGGAGAGTAGAATTATTTGGTAACATTTCGAACGAGCCTCGGCTCGCGGCACTTCGGTGCCTGGCGCCCAACGGATTAAGGATTTTTGGATTTTGGAAATTTGGAGGAGAGAATCTCGCGCATTTTCTTTGCTCACGAGTAATTTTCGGGTTAGCCGGTGCCGAATATCGAAGTAAGGAAAATTCTCGTGACAAATTTTGGCGCGGATATATGGACAAATATCGGGTGCCGAATATCGAAGTAAGGAAAATTCTCGTGACAACACATTCCGAAACGACTCCAAGAAGTCACCCATCTCGGCCTGATGGCTAAGATGACAATGTGTATACACATTCCTAGGTGACCCCGACAAGCCATCCATGTCCTCTTGATGGCTGAGATCAAAGTGTATACACATTCCGGGGTAACTCCAAGAAGTCATCCATGTCGGCTTGATGGCTGAGATCAAAGTGTATACACATTCGGAGGTGACTCCGAGAAGTCGTCCATCTCGGCCTGATGGCTAAGATAACAATGTGTATACACAGTCCGGGGTAACTCTGAGAAGTCATCCATCACGGCCTGGTGGCTGATATGAGAATGTGTATACACGTCGCGGGGTGACTCGGGGAACTTATCCGTCTCAGCCCGACGACTAAGATCGAAGTGTATACACATCCGGAGATTACTCATAGAAGTCATGCATCTCGGCCTGATGGCTAAGATGACAATGTGTGTACACATTCCGGGGCGACTCCGAAAAGTCATCGTTCTCGGCCTGATGGCTAAGATGACAATGTGTATACACATTCCGGGGTAACTCCAAGAAGTCATCCATGTCGGCTTGATGGCTGAGATCAAAGTGTATACACATCCGGAGGTGACTCCGAGAAGTCGTCCATCTCGGCCTGATGGCTAAGCTAACAATGTGTATACACATTCCGGGGTAACTCTGAGAATTCATCCATCACGGCCTGGTGGCTGATATGATAATGTGTATACACGTCGCGGGGTGACTCCGCGAACCTATCCATCTCAGCCCGACGACTAAGATCGAAGTGTATACACATCCGGAGATGACTCATAGAAGTCATCCATCTCGGCCTGATGGCTAAGATCAGGATGTGTATACATACTCCGAGGTAACTCTGAGAAGTCATCCATCTCGGCCGGATTCTTGAGATCGAAGTGTATACACGTTCCGAGGTGACTCCGAAAAGTCATCGATCTCGGCCTGATGGCTGACGTGAGAATGAGTATACACATTCCGGGGACTCCGAAAAGTCATCGTTCTCGGCCTGATGGCTAAGATGACAATGTGTATACACATTCCGGGGTAACTCCGAGAAGTCATCCATGTCGGCTTGATGGCTGAGATCAAAGTGTATACACGTTCCGAGGTGACTCCGAAAAGTCATCGATCTGGGCCCGGTGCCTGAGATCGAAGTGTATACACATTCCGAGGTGACTCCGGGAAGATATCCGTCTCGGCCTGATGGCTAAGATGCCAATGTGTATACACATTCCGGTGTAACTCTGAGAAGTCATCCATCTCGGCCTGATGGCTGAGATGACAATGTGTATACACATTCCGGGGTAACTCCGAGAAGTCGTTCATCTCGGCCTGATGGCTGAGATGACAATGTGTATACACATTCCGCGGCGACTCCGAAAAGTCATCGTTCTCGGCCGGATGGCTGACGTGAGAATGAGTGTACACATTCCGGGGCGACTCCAAGAAGTCATCCATCACGGCCTGGTGGCTGAGATGTGAATGTGTATACACGTCGCGAGGGGACGCCGAGAACTTATCCATCTCACCCCGGCGACTAAGATCGAAGTGTATACACATCCGGAGATGACCTCCAGAAGTCATCCGTCACGGCCTGATGGCTGAGATGAGAATGTGTGTACACATTCCGGGGCCGCTCCGAGAAGTTATCCATCTCGGCCTGATGGCTAAGATCAGGATGTGTATACATATTACGAGGTAACTCTGAGAAGTCATCCATCTCGGCCCAATGACCCAGATGAGAATGTGTATACACATTCCTGGCCGACTCCGAAAAGTCATCGTTCTCAGCAAGATGGCTGACGTGAGAATGAATATACACATTCCGGGGTAACTCTGAGAAGTCATCCATCTTGGTCATTAGGCCGAGATGGATGACTTCTTAGTAACGCCGAGAACTCATACATGTCAGCTTGATGGCTGACATCGAAGTGTATACACATCCGGAGGTGACTCCGAGAAGTCATCCATCTCGGCCCGATGCCTGAGATCGAAGTGTATACACGTTCCGAGGTGACTCCGAGAAGTTATCCCTCTCAGCCCGACGCCTAAGATCGAAGTGTATACACATACGGAGGTGACTCCGAGAAGTCGTCCATCTCGGCCTGATGGCTGAGATGACAATCCGTATACACATTCCAAGGGGACTCCAAGAAGTTATCCGTCACGGCCTGGTGGCTGAGATGAGAACGTGTATACACGTCGCTAGGTGACTCCGAGAACCTATCCATCTCAACCCGACGACTAAGATCGAAGTGTATACACATCCGGAGATGACTCCCAGAAGTCATCCGTCACGGCCTGATGGCTAAGATGACAATGTGTATACACATTCCGGGGTAACTCCAAGAAGTCATCCGTGTCGGCTGGATGGCTGAGATCGAAGTGTATACACATTCCGAGGTGATTCCGGGAAGATATCCGTCTCGGTCTAATGGCTAAGATGACAATGTGTATACACATTCCGGTGTAACTCTGAGAAGTCATCCATCACCGCCTGGTGGCTGATATGAGAATGTGTATACACGTCGCGGGGTGACTCCGAGAACCTATCCATCTCAGCCCGATGACTAAGATCGAAGTGTATACACATCCGGAGATGACTCATAGAAGTCATCCATCTCGGCCTGATGGCTAAGATCAGGATGTGTATACATATTCCGAGGTAACTCTGAGAAGTCATCCATCTCGGCCTGATTCTTGAGATCGAAGTGTATACACGTTCCGAGGTGACTCCGAAAAGTCATCGATCTCGGCCTGATGGCTGAGATGAGAATGTGTATACACATTCCGGGGCGACTCCGAAAAGTCATCGTTCTCGGCCTGATGGCTGAGATGAGAATGTGTATACACATTCCGGGGTAACTCTGAGAAGTCATTCATCTCGCCATGATGACTAAGATCAGGATGTACTTCGGAATGTGTATACACGTCGCGAGGTGACTCTGAGAACTTACCCATCTCAGCCCGACGACTAAGACCGAAGTGTATACACATTCGGAGGTGACTCCGAGAAGTCGTCCATCTCGGCTTGATGGCTGAGATGACTATGCGTATACACATTCCGAGGGGACTCCAGGAAGTCACGCATCTCGGTGTGATGGCTAAGATGACAATGTGTATACACATTCGGAGGCGACTCCAAGAAGTCACCCATCCCGGCCTAATGACCAAGATGAGGATGTGTATATACATTCCGAAGTAACTCCGAGAATTCATCCATGTCGGCTTGATGGCTGAGATCAAAGTGTATACACATCCGGAGGTGACTCCGAGAAGTTATACATCTCGGCCTGATGGCTAAGATCAGGATGTGTATACATATTCCGAGGTAACTCTGAGAAGTCATCCATCTCGGCCCAATGACCCAGATGAGAATGTGTATAGACATTCCGGGCCGACTCCGAAAAGTCATCGTTCTCGGCCTGATGGCTTACGTGAGAATGAGTATTCACATTCCGGGGCGACTCCGAAAATTCATCGTTCTCGGCCGATGGCTAAGATGACAATGTGTATACACATTCCGGGGTAACTCCGAGAAGTCGTACATCTCGGCCTGATGGCTGAGATGACAATACGTATACACATTCCGAGGCGACTCCAAGATGTCACCCATCTCGACCTGATGGCTAAGATGACAATGTGTATACACATTCCGGGGCGACTCCGAAAAGTCGCCCATCTCGGCTTGATGGCTGAGGTGACAATGCGTATACACATTCCGAAACGACTCCAAGAAGTCACCCATCTCGGCCTGATGGCTAAGATGACAATGTGTATACACATTCCTAGGTGACCCCGAGAAGCCGTCCATGTCCTCTTGATGGCTGAGATCAAAGTGTATACACATTCCGGGGTAACTCCAAGAAGTCATCCATGTCGGCTTGATGGCTGAGATCAAAGTGTATACACATTCGGAGGTGACTCCGAGAAGTCGTCCATCTCGGCCTGATGGCTAAGATAACAATGTGTATACACAGTCCGGGGTAACTCTGAGAAGTCATCCATCACGGCCTGGTGGCTGATATGAGAATGTGTATACACGTCGCGGGGTGACTCCGAGAACCTATCCATCTCAACCCGACGACTAAGATCGAAGTGTATACACATCCGGAGATGACTCCCAGAAGTCATCCGTCACGGCCTGATGGCTAAGATGACAATGTGTATACACATTCCGGGGTAACTCCAAGAAGTCATCCATGTCGGCTGGATGGCTGAGATCGAAGTGTATACACATTCCGAGGTGATTCCGGGAAGATATCCGTCTCGGCCTAATGGCTAAGATGACAATGTGTATACACATTCCGGTGTAACTCTGAGAAGTCATCCATCACCGCCTGGTGGCTGATATGAGAATGTGTATACACGTCGCGGGGTGACTCCGAGAACCTATCCATCTCAGCCCGATGACTAAGATCGAAGTGTATACACATCCGGAGATGACTCATAGAAGTCATCCATCTCGGCCTGATGGCTAAGATCAGGATGTGTATACATATTCCGAGGTAACTCTGAGAAGTCATCCATCTCGGCCTGATTCTTGAGATCGAAGTGTATACACGTTCCGAGGTGACTCCGAAAAGTCATCGATCTCGGCCTGATGGCTGAGATGAGAATGTGTATACACATTCCGGGGCGACTCCGAAAAGTCATCGTTCTCGGCCTGATGGCTGAGATGAGAATGTGTATACACATTCCGGGGTAACTCTGAGAAGTCATTCATCTCGCCATGATGACTAAGATCAGGATGTACTTCGGAATGTGTATACACGTCGCGAGGTGACTCTGAGAACTTACCCATCTCAGCCCGACGACTAAGACCGAAGTGTATACACATTCGGAGGTGACTCCGAGAAGTCGTCCATCTCGGCTTGATGGCTGAGATGACTATGCGTATACACATTCCGAGGGGACTCCAAGAAGTCACGCATCTCGGTGTGATGGCTAAGATGACAATGTGTATACACATTCGGAGGCGACTCCAAGAAGTCACCCATCCCGGCCTAATGACCAAGATGAGGATGTGTATATACATTCCGAAGTAACTCCGAGAATTCATCCATGTCGGCTTGATGGCTGAGATCAAAGTGTATACACATCCGGAGGTGACTCCGAGAAGTTATACATCTCGGCCTGATGGGTAAGATCAGGATGTGTATACATATTCCGAGGTAACTCTGAGAAGTCATCCATCTCGGCCCAATGACCCAGATGAGAATGTGTATAGACATTCCGGGCCCACTCCGAAAAGTCATCGTTCTCGGCCTGATGGCTTACGTGAGAATGAGTATTCACATTCCGGGGCGACTCCGAAAATTCATCGTTCTCGGCCGATGGCTAAGATGACAATGTGTATACACATTCCGGGGTAACTCCGAGATGTCATCCATCTCGGCCTAATGACCCAGATGAGAATGTGTATACACATTCCTGGCCGACTCCGAAAAGTCATCGTTCTCAGCAAGATGGCTGACGTGAGAATGAATATACACATTCCGGGGTAACTCTGAGAAGTCATCCATCTTGGTCATTAGGCCGAGATGGATGACTTCTTAGCAACGCCGAGAACTCATACATGTCAGCTTGATGGCTGACATCGAAGTGTATACACATCCGGAGGTGACTCCGAGAAGTCATCCATCTCGGCCCGATGCCTGAGATCGAAGTGTATACACGTTCCGAGGTGACTCCGAGAAGTTATCCCTCTCAGCCCGACGCCTAAGATCGAAGTGTATACACATACGGAGGTGACTCCGAGAAGTCGTCCATCTCGGCCTGATGGCTGAGATGACAATCCGTATACACATTCCGAGGGGACTCCAAGAAGTCATCCG
The DNA here is from genome assembly GCA_963989405.1 of Trypoxylon attenuatum. NCBI lineage: Eukaryota > Metazoa > Arthropoda > Insecta > Hymenoptera > Crabronidae > Trypoxylon > Trypoxylon attenuatum. Next base: position 7,152,489 of record OZ022492.1, on the reverse strand, counting down.
TCACGGCCTGATGGCTAAGATGACAATGTGTATACACATTCCGGGGTAACTCCAAGAAGTCATCCATGTCGGCTGGATGGCTGAGATCGAAGTGTATACACATTCCGAGGTGATTCCGGGAAGATATCCGTCTCGGCCTAATGGCTAAGATGACAATGTGTATACACATTCCGGTGTAACTCTGAGAAGTCATCCATCACCGCCTGGTGGCTGATATGAGAATGTGTATACACGTCGCGGGGTGACTCCGAGAACCTATCCATCTCAGCCCGATGACTAAGATCGAAGTGTATACACATCCGGAGATGACTCATAGAAGTCATCCATCTCGGCCTGATGGCTAAGATCAGGATGTGTATACATATTCCGAGGTAACTCTGAGAAGTCATCCATCTCGGCCTGATTCTTGAGATCGAAGTGTATACACGTTCCGAGGTGACTCCGAAAAGTCATCGATCTCGGCCTGATGGCTGAGATGAGAATGTGTATACACATTCCGGGGCGACTCCGAAAAGTCATCGTTCTCGGCCTGATGGCTGAGATGAGAATGTGTATACACATTCCGGGGTAACTCTGAGAAGTCATTCATCTCGCCATGATGACTAAGATCAGGATGTACTTCGGAATGTGTATACACGTCGCGAGGTGACTCTGAGAACTTACCCATCTCAGCCCGACGACTAAGACCGAAGTGTATACACATTCGGAGGTGACTCCGAGAAGTCGTCCATCTCGGCTTGATGGCTGAGATGACTATGCGTATACACATTCCGAGGGGACTCCAAGAAGTCACGCATCTCGGTGTGATGGCTAAGATGACAATGTGTATACACATTCGGAGGCGACTCCAAGAAGTCACCCATCCCGGCCTAATGACCAAGATGAGGATGTGTATATACATTCCGAAGTAACTCCGAGAATTCATCCATGTCGGCTTGATGGCTGAGATCAAAGTGTATACACATCCGGAGGTGACTCCGAGAAGTTATACATCTCGGCCTGATGGGTAAGATCAGGATGTGTATACATATTCCGAGGTAACTCTGAGAAGTCATCCATCTCGGCCCAATGACCCAGATGAGAATGTGTATAGACATTCCGGGCCCACTCCGAAAAGTCATCGTTCTCGGCCTGATGGCTTACGTGAGAATGAGTATTCACATTCCGGGGCGACTCCGAAAATTCATCGTTCTCGGCCGATGGCTAAGATGACAATGTGTATACACATTCCGGGGTAACTCCGAGATGTCATCCATCTCGGCCTAATGACCCAGATGAGAATGTGTATACACATTCCTGGCCGACTCCGAAAAGTCATCGTTCTCAGCAAGATGGCTGACGTGAGAATGAATATACACATTCCGGGGTAACTCTGAGAAGTCATCCATCTTGGTCATTAGGCCGAGATGGATGACTTCTTAGCAACGCCGAGAACTCATACATGTCAGCTTGATGGCTGACATCGAAGTGTATACACATCCGGAGGTGACTCCGAGAAGTCATCCATCTCAGCCCGACGACTAAGACCGAAGTGTATACACATTCGGAGGTGACTCCGAGAAGTCGTCCATCTCGGCTTGATGGCTGAGATGACTATGCGTATACACATTCCGAGGGGACTCCAAGAAGTCACGCATCTCGGTGTGATGGCTAAGATGACAATGTGTATACACATTCGGAGGCGACTCCAAGAAGTCACCCATCCCGGCCTAATGACCAAGATGAGGATGTGTATATACATTCCGAAGTAACTCCGAGAATTCATCCATGTCGGCTTGATGGCTGAGATCAAAGTGTATACACATCCGGAGGTGACTCCGAGAAGTTATACATCTCGGCCTGATGGGTAAGATCAGGATGTGTATACATATTCCGAGGTAACTCTGAGAAGTCATCCATCTCGGCCCAATGACCCAGATGAGAATGTGTATAGACATTCCGGGCCCACTCCGAAAAGTCATCGTTCTCGGCCTGATGGCTTACGTGAGAATGAGTATTCACATTCCGGGGCGACTCCGAAAATTCATCGTTCTCGGCCGATGGCTAAGATGACAATGTGTATACACATTCCGGGGTAACTCCGAGATGTCATCCATCTCGGCCTAATGACCCAGATGAGAATGTGTATACACATTCCTGGCCGACTCCGAAAAGTCATCGTTCTCAGCAAGATGGCTGACGTGAGAATGAATATACACATTCCGGGGTAACTCTGAGAAGTCATCCATCTTGGTCATTAGGCCGAGATGGATGACTTCTTAGCAACGCCGAGAACTCATACATGTCAGCTTGATGGCTGACATCGAAGTGTATACACATCCGGAGGTGACTCCGAGAAGTCATCCATCTCGGCCCGATGCCTGAGATCGAAGTGTATACACGTTCCGAGGTGACTCCGAGAAGTTATCCCTCTCAGCCCGACGCCTAAGATCGAAGTGTATACACATACGGAGGTGACTCCGAGAAGTCGTCCATCTCGGCCTGATGGCTGAGATGACAATCCGTATACACATTCCGAGGGGACTCCAAGAAGTCATCCGTCACGGCCTGATGGCTAAGATGACAATGTGTATACACATTCCGGGGTAACTCCAAGAAGTCATCCATGTCGGCTGGATGGCTGAGATCGAAGTGTATACACATTCCGAGGTGATTCCGGGAAGATATCCGTCTCGGCCTAATGGCTAAGATGACAATGTGTATACACATTCCGGTGTAACTCTGAGAAGTCATCCATCACCGCCTGGTGGCTGATATGAGAATGTGTATACACGTCGCGGGGTGACTCCGAGAACCTATCCATCTCAGCCCGATGACTAAGATCGAAGTGTATACACATCCGGAGATGACTCATAGAAGTCATCCATCTCGGCCTGATGGCTAAGATCAGGATGTGTATACATATTCCGAGGTAACTCTGAGAAGTCATCCATCTCGGCCTGATTCTTGAGATCGAAGTGTATACACGTTCCGAGGTGACTCCGAAAAGTCATCGATCTCGGCCTGATGGCTGAGATGAGAATGTGTATACACATTCCGGGGCGACTCCGAAAAGTCATCGTTCTCGGCCTGATGGCTGAGATGAGAATGTGTATACACATTCCGGGGTAACTCTGAGAAGTCATTCATCTCGCCATGATGACTAAGATCAGGATGTACTTCGGAATGTGTATACACGTCGCGAGGTGACTCTGAGAACTTACCCATCTCAGCCCGACGACTAAGACCGAAGTGTATACACATTCGGAGGTGACTCCGAGAAGTCGTCCATCTCGGCTTGATGGCTGAGATGACTATGCGTATACACATTCCGAGGGGACTCCAAGAAGTCACGCATCTCGGTGTGATGGCTAAGATGACAATGTGTATACACATTCGGAGGCGACTCCAAGAAGTCACCCATCCCGGCCTAATGACCAAGATGAGGATGTGTATATACATTCCGAAGTAACTCCGAGAATTCATCCATGTCGGCTTGATGGCTGAGATCAAAGTGTATACACATCCGGAGGTGACTCCGAGAAGTTATACATCTCGGCCTGATGGGTAAGATCAGGATGTGTATACATATTCCGAGGTAACTCTGAGAAGTCATCCATCTCGGCCCAATGACCCAGATGAGAATGTGTATAGACATTCCGGGCCCACTCCGAAAAGTCATCGTTCTCGGCCTGATGGCTTACGTGAGAATGAGTATTCACATTCCGGGGCGACTCCGAAAATTCATCGTTCTCGGCCGATGGCTAAGATGACAATGTGTATACACATTCCGGGGTAACTCCGAGATGTCATCCATCTCGGCCTAATGACCCAGATGAGAATGTGTATACACATTCCTGGCCGACTCCGAAAAGTCATCGTTCTCAGCAAGATGGCTGACGTGAGAATGAATATACACATTCCGGGGTAACTCTGAGAAGTCATCCATCTTGGTCATTAGGCCGAGATGGATGACTTCTTAGCAACGCCGAGAACTCATACATGTCAGCTTGATGGCTGACATCGAAGTGTATACACATCCGGAGGTGACTCCGAGAAGTCATCCATCTCAGCCCGACGACTAAGACCGAAGTGTATACACATTCGGAGGTGACTCCGAGAAGTCGTCCATCTCGGCTTGATGGCTGAGATGACTATGCGTATACACATTCCGAGGGGACTCCAAGAAGTCACGCATCTCGGTGTGATGGCTAAGATGACAATGTGTATACACATTCGGAGGCGACTCCAAGAAGTCACCCATCCCGGCCTAATGACCAAGATGAGGATGTGTATATACATTCCGAAGTAACTCCGAGAATTCATCCATGTCGGCTTGATGGCTGAGATCAAAGTGTATACACATCCGGAGGTGACTCCGAGAAGTTATACATCTCGGCCTGATGGGTAAGATCAGGATGTGTATACATATTCCGAGGTAACTCTGAGAAGTCATCCATCTCGGCCCAATGACCCAGATGAGAATGTGTATAGACATTCCGGGCCCACTCCGAAAAGTCATCGTTCTCGGCCTGATGGCTTACGTGAGAATGAGTATTCACATTCCGGGGCGACTCCGAAAATTCATCGTTCTCGGCCGATGGCTAAGATGACAATGTGTATACACATTCCGGGGTAACTCCGAGATGTCATCCATCTCGGCCTAATGACCCAGATGAGAATGTGTATACACATTCCTGGCCGACTCCGAAAAGTCATCGTTCTCAGCAAGATGGCTGACGTGAGAATGAATATACACATTCCGGGGTAACTCTGAGAAGTCATCCATCTTGGTCATTAGGCCGAGATGGATGACTTCTTAGCAACGCCGAGAACTCATACATGTCAGCTTGATGGCTGACATCGAAGTGTATACACATCCGGAGGTGACTCCGAGAAGTCATCCATCTCAGCCCGACGACTAAGACCGAAGTGTATACACATTCGGAGGTGACTCCGAGAAGTCGTCCATCTCGGCTTGATGGCTGAGATGACTATGCGTATACACATTCCGAGGGGACTCCAAGAAGTCACGCATCTCGGTGTGATGGCTAAGATGACAATGTGTATACACATTCGGAGGCGACTCCAAGAAGTCACCCATCCCGGCCTAATGACCAAGATGAGGATGTGTATATACATTCCGAAGTAACTCCGAGAATTCATCCATGTCGGCTTGATGGCTGAGATCAAAGTGTATACACATCCGGAGGTGACTCCGAGAAGTTATACATCTCGGCCTGATGGGTAAGATCAGGATGTGTATACATATTCCGAGGTAACTCTGAGAAGTCATCCATCTCGGCCCAATGACCCAGATGAGAATGTGTATAGACATTCCGGGCCCACTCCGAAAAGTCATCGTTCTCGGCCTGATGGCTTACGTGAGAATGAGTATTCACATTCCGGGGCGACTCCGAAAATTCATCGTTCTCGGCCGATGGCTAAGATGACAATGTGTATACACATTCCGGGGTAACTCCGAGATGTCATCCATCTCGGCCTAATGACCCAGATGAGAATGTGTATACACATTCCTGGCCGACTCCGAAAAGTCATCGTTCTCAGCAAGATGGCTGACGTGAGAATGAATATACACATTCCGGGGTAACTCTGAGAAGTCATCCATCTTGGTCATTAGGCCGAGATGGATGACTTCTTAGCAACGCCGAGAACTCATACATGTCAGCTTGATGGCTGACATCGAAGTGTATACACATCCGGAGGTGACTCCGAGAAGTCATCCATCTCGGCCCGATGCCTGAGATCGAAGTGTATACACGTTCCGAGGTGACTCCGAGAAGTTATCCCTCTCAGCCCGACGCCTAAGATCGAAGTGTATACACATACGGAGGTGACTCCGAGAAGTCGTCCATCTCGGCCTGATGGCTGAGATGACAATCCGTATACACATTCCGAGGGGACTCCAAGAAGTCATCCGTCACGGCCTGATGGCTAAGATGACAATGTGTATACACATTCCGGGGTAACTCCAAGAAGTCATCCATGTCGGCTGGATGGCTGAGATCGAAGTGTATACACATTCCGAGGTGATTCCGGGAAGATATCCGTCTCGGCCTAATGGCTAAGATGACAATGTGTATACACATTCCGGTGTAACTCTGAGAAGTCATCCATCACCGCCTGGTGGCTGATATGAGAATGTGTATACACGTCGCGGGGTGACTCCGAGAACCTATCCATCTCAGCCCGATGACTAAGATCGAAGTGTATACACATCCGGAGATGACTCATAGAAGTCATCCATCTCGGCCTGATGGCTAAGATCAGGATGTGTATACATATTCCGAGGTAACTCTGAGAAGTCATCCATCTCGGCCTGATTCTTGAGATCGAAGTGTATACACGTTCCGAGGTGACTCCGAAAAGTCATCGATCTCGGCCTGATGGCTGAGATGAGAATGTGTATACACATTCCGGGGCGACTCCGAAAAGTCATCGTTCTCGGCCTGATGGCTGAGATGAGAATGTGTATACACATTCCGGGGTAACTCTGAGAAGTCATTCATCTCGCCATGATGACTAAGATCAGGATGTACTTCGGAATGTGTATACACGTCGCGAGGTGACTCTGAGAACTTACCCATCTCAGCCCGACGACTAAGACCGAAGTGTATACACATTCGGAGGTGACTCCGAGAAGTCGTCCATCTCGGCTTGATGGCTGAGATGACTATGCGTATACACATTCCGAGGGGACTCCAAGAAGTCACGCATCTCGGTGTGATGGCTAAGATGACAATGTGTATACACATTCGGAGGCGACTCCAAGAAGTCACCCATCCCGGCCTAATGACCAAGATGAGGATGTGTATATACATTCCGAAGTAACTCCGAGAATTCATCCATGTCGGCTTGATGGCTGAGATCAAAGTGTATACACATCCGGAGGTGACTCCGAGAAGTTATACATCTCGGCCTGATGGGTAAGATCAGGATGTGTATACATATTCCGAGGTAACTCTGAGAAGTCATCCATCTCGGCCCAATGACCCAGATGAGAATGTGTATAGACATTCCGGGCCCACTCCGAAAAGTCATCGTTCTCGGCCTGATGGCATACGTGAGAATGAGTATTCACATTCCGGGGCGACTCCGAAAATTCATCGTTCTCGGCCGATGGCTAAGATGACAATGTGTATACACATTCCGGGGTAACTCCGAGAAGTCGTACATCTCGGCCTGATGGCTGAGATGACAATACGTATACACATTCCGAGGCGACTCCAAGATGTCACCCATCTCGACCTGATGGCTAAGATGACAATGTGTATACACATTCCGGGGCGACTCCGAAAAGTCGCCCATCTCGGCTTGATGGCTGAGGTGACAATTCGTATACACTGTGACGTTGCAGTTCCGGCAACGTCACAAAACAGTGAAACAACAGTAACAAACACACGTGAAACTACTCTCGGGGCCTTCCGTGAATTATGTACCGAGGCTAATTCCCGAATTCTGTGAGTCGCGTGGCAGGAGAGACGACGGAAACACCGGCGGAAGGAGAAGGAGGGGCGCTCAGGGTGCAAGGGCGGGGGAGGTATCCCGGGGGGATCCTCCCTAGAACACGTTTCCCGCCGCTGACCAGGGGTCAGCGGGCCCACGGGGCCACGGGAGCGCTCACCCCGGCGTGCGTGAGCCGGAGGTGCGACACCAGTGCCCTGCGGAGCCTCCGTGTTGGGCCACCCCTATTCGTGACCCACGCGGGTCACGGCGATCCCGGGGGGATCGAGGCGCGGACGCCTGAGGGCCGATCTCTCCCCACCCAGCCTGCCGCAGCAAGAGTTTCAGCGAGCGGCGACCACCAGCCGCCAACCTCCCGAAAAAGGACCACCTGCCGACATCTGTGGAGGATCGACAGGACTCATAGTGACGTCACCACCAGCGTCGCGGGAAAAGCTTCTACTCATGCGCGTGCCGAATGTACGGCGTAATTGCCGAGCACGCGGTCTCAGTCGTACTGCGACAGTGGAATCGATTACCGATCTTAGATTTCAGAGAGGACCAGAGTAAGAGTAAGGACAATGGAGAATATATTTGAGAGTCCACGAGAGGCCAGCGATTCGGTGAGCGAATTTAACTAGCCCTTTTCGTTTGTGTCGGATTTAATGAATAATTGTACGCGTTAGAATCACGTTTGGTATCGGAATTGTGAGAGATTTTCCGGCTTCACCGGTATTGCGTAGTGTTTTTCCGTATCGAGTCCTCCCGTAACGAATGATGTAATCTAGTGCGTCGCGTGCGTTACCGCGTGTAATCTCGAGAGTTGTAATTCGATCTTCGCGTTTTGTAATTCCGCCTTCGGGCGATGACGAAAAATAAAATGTGCCGACTCTCGGATTTATTTTGAATCGTTGTATGAGATTTATTTTGTGTGTGAAATTCCTGTTTTGTGTCGTCACTCCACCCATGCTCGATAGAATCGAACTCATTCCGCGTAGTCCGGCCCTGGGAGAAATTTCGACGTTTCGATTTCGTTAAGTAAAGAGATTCTCGAATCACTTTTTGGTAGAGTGGAGAGTAGAATTATTTGGTAACATTTCGAACGAGCCTCGGCTCGCGGCACTTCGGTGCCTGGCGCCCAACGGATTAAGGATTTTTGGATTTTGGAAATTTGGAGGAGAGAATCTCGCGCATTTTCTTTGCTCACGAGTAATTTTCGGGTTAGCCGGTGCCGAATATCGAAGTAAGGAAAATTCTCGTGACAAATTTTGGCGCGGATATATGGACAAATATCGGGTGCCGAATATCGAAGTAAGGAAAATTCTCGTGACAACACATTCCGAAACGACTCCAAGAAGTCACCCATCTCGGCCTGATGGCTAAGATGACAATGTGTATACACATTCCTAGGTGACCCCGACAAGCCATCCATGTCCTCTTGATGGCTGAGATCAAAGTGTATACACATTCCGGGGTAACTCCAAGAAGTCATCCATGTCGGCTTGATGGCTGAGATCAAAGTGTATACACATTCGGAGGTGACTCCGAGAAGTCGTCCATCTCGGCCTGATGGCTAAGATAACAATGTGTATACACAGTCCGGGGTAACTCTGAGAAGTCATCCATCACGGCCTGGTGGCTGATATGAGAATGTGTATACACGTCGCGGGGTGACTCGGGGAACTTATCCGTCTCAGCCCGACGACTAAGATCGAAGTGTATACACATCCGGAGATTACTCATAGAAGTCATGCATCTCGGCCTGATGGCTAAGATGACAATGTGTGTACACATTCCGGGGCGACTCCGAAAAGTCATCGTTCTCGGCCTGATGGCTAAGATGACAATGTGTATACACATTCCGGGGTAACTCCAAGAAGTCATCCATGTCGGCTTGATGGCTGAGATCAAAGTGTATACACATCCGGAGGTGACTCCGAGAAGTCGTCCATCTCGGCCTGATGGCTAAGCTAACAATGTGTATACACATTCCGGGGTAACTCTGAGAATTCATCCATCACGGCCTGGTGGCTGATATGATAATGTGTATACACGTCGCGGGGTGACTCCGCGAACCTATCCATCTCAGCCCGACGACTAAGATCGAAGTGTATACACATCCGGAGATGACTCATAGAAGTCATCCATCTCGGCCTGATGGCTAAGATCAGGATGTGTATACATACTCCGAGGTAACTCTGAGAAGTCATCCATCTCGGCCGGATTCTTGAGATCGAAGTGTATACACGTTCCGAGGTGACTCCGAAAAGTCATCGATCTCGGCCTGATGGCTGACGTGAGAATGAGTATACACATTCCGGGGACTCCGAAAAGTCATCGTTCTCGGCCTGATGGCTAAGATGACAACGTGTATACACAATCCGGGGTAACTCCAAGAAGTCATCCATGTCGGCTTGATGGCTGAGATCAGGATGTGTATACACATTCCGGGGTAACTCTGAGAATTCATCCATCACGGCCTGGTGGCTGATATGAGAATGTGTATACACGTCGCGGGGTGACTCCGCGAACCTATCCATCTCAGCCCGACGACTAAGATCGAAGTGTATACACATCCGGAGATGACTCATAGAAGTCATGCATCTCGGTCTGATGGCTAAGATGACAATGTGTATACACATTCGGAGGCGACTCCAAGAAGTCACCCATCCCGGCCTAATGACCAAGATGGGGATGTGTATACACATTCCGAAGTAACTCTGAGAATGCATCCATGTCGGCTTGATGGCTGAGATCAAAGTGTATACACATCCGGAGGTGACTCCGAGAAGTTATACATCTCGGCCTGATGGCTAAGATCAGGATGTGTGTCCATATTCCGAGGTAACTCTGAGAAGTGATCCATCTCGGCCCGATACCTAAGGTCGAAGTGTATACACGTTCCGAGGTGACTCCGAGAAGTTATCCATCTCAGCCCGACGCCTAAGATCGAAGTGTATACACATACGGAGGTGACTCCGAGAAGTCGTCCATCTCGGCCTGATGGCTGAGATGACAATCCGTATACACATTCCGAGGGGACTCCAAGAAGTCAACCAACACGGCCTGGTGGCTGAGATGAGAACGTGTATACACGTCGCCAGGTGACTCCGAGAACCTATCCATCTCAGCCCGACGACTAAGATCGAAGTGTATACACATTCGGAGGTGACTCCGAGAAGTCGTCCATCTCGGCCTGAAGGCTGAGATGACAATCCGTATACACATGCCGAGGGGACTCCAACACGTCATCCATCACGGCCTGGTGGCTGAGATGGGAATGTGTATACACGTCGCCAGGTGACTCCGAGAACCTATCCATCTCAGTACGACGACTAAGATCGAAGTGTATACACATTCCTAGGTGACCCCGAGAAGCCATCCATGTCCTCTTGATGGCTGAGATCAAAGTGTATACACATCCGAAGGTGACTCCGAGAAGTTATCCGTCTCAGCCTGATGGCTAAGATCAGGATGTGTGTACATATTCCGAGGTAACTCCGAGAAGTCGTCCATCTCGGCCTGATGGCTAAGATGACAATGGGTATACACATTCCGAGGCGACACCAAGAAGTCACCCGTCTCGGCCTGATGGCTAAGAGGACAATGTGTATACACATTCCAGGGCGACGCCGAAAAGTCACCCATCTCGGCCCGGTGCCTGAGATCGAAGTGTATACACATTCCGAGGTGACTCCGGGAAGATATCCGTCTCGGCCTGATGGCTAAGATGACAATGTGTGTACACATTCCGGGGTAACTCCAAGAAGTCATCCATGTCGGCTTGATGGCTGAGATCAAAGTTTATACACATTCCGGGGTAACACCAAGAAGTCATCCATGTCGGCTTGATGGCTGAGATCAAAGTGTATACACATCCGGAGGTGACTCCGAGAAGTTATGCATCTCGGCCTGATGGCTAAGATCAGGATGTGTGTCCATATTCCGAGGTAACTCCGCGAAGTCGTCTATCTCGGCCTGATGGCTGAGATGAGAATGTGTATACACATCCGAAGGTGACTATAAGAAGTTATACATCTCGGCCTGATGGCTAAGCTAAGGATGTGTGTCCATATTCCGAGGCGACTCCAAGAAGTCATCCATCTCGGCCCGATGGCTAAGATGACAATGTGTATACACATTCCGGGGTAACTCCGAGAAGTCATCCATGTCGGCTTGATGGCTGAGATCAAAGTGTATACACGTTCCGAGGTGACTCCGAAAAGTCATCGATCTCGGCCTGATGGCTGACGTGAGAATGAGTATACACATTCCGGGGCGACTCCGAAAAGTCATCGTTCTCGGCCTGATGGCTGACGTGAGAATGAGTATTCACATTCCGGGGCGACTCGGAAAAGTCATCGTTCTCGGCCGGATGGCTAAGATGACAATGTGTATACACATTCCGGGGTAACTCAGAGAAGTCGTTCATCTCGGCCTGATGGCTGAGATGACAATGTGTATACACATTCCGGGGTAACTCCGAGAAGTCGTTCATCTCGGCCTGATGGCTGAGATGACAATGTGTATACACATTCCGCGGCGACTCCGAAAAGTCATCGTTCTCGGCCGGATGGCTGACGTGAGAATGAGTGTACACATTCCGGGGCGACTCCAAGAAGTCATCCATCACGGCCTGGTGGCTGAGATGTGAATGTGTATACACGTCGCGAGGTGACGCCGAGAACTTATCCATCTCACCCCGGCGACTAAGATCGAAGTGTATACACATCCGGAGATGACCTCCAGAAGTCATCCGTCACGGCCTGATGGCTGAGATGAGAATGTGTGTACACATTCCGGGGCCGCTCCGAGAAGTTATCCATATCGGCCTGATGGCTAAGATCAGGATGTGTATACATATTACGAGGTAACTCTGAGAAGTCATCCATCTCGGCCCAATGACCCAGATGAGAATGTGTATACACATTCCGGGCCGACTTCGAAAAGTCATCGATCTCGGCCTGATGGCTGACGTGAGAATGAGTATACACATTCCGGGGCGACTCCGAAAAGTCATCGTTCTCGGCCTGATGGCTGAGATGAGAATGTGTATACACATTCCGGGGTAACTCTGAGAAGTCATTCATCTCGGCATAAAGCCCAAGATGAGGATGTATACACATACGAAGGTGACTCCAAGAAGTTATACATCTCGGCCTGATGGCTAAGCTAAGGATGTGTGTCCATATTCCGAGGCGACTCCAAGAACTCATCCATCTCGGCCCGATGGCTAAGATGACAATGTGTATACACATTCCGGTGTAACTCTGAGAAGTCATCCATCTCGGCCTGATGGCTGAGATGACAATGTGTATACACATTCCGGGGTAACTCCGAGAAGTCGTTCATCTCGGCCTGATGGCTGAGATGACAATGTGTATACACATTCCGCGGCGACTCCGAAAAGTCATCGTTCTCGGCCGGATGGCTGACGTGAGAATGAGTGTACACATTCCGGGGCGACTCCAAGAAGTCATCCATCACGGCCTGGTGGCTGAGATGTGAATGTGTGTACACATTCCGGGGCCGCTCCGAGAAGTTATCCATCTCGGCCTGATGGCTAAGATCAGGATGTGTATACATATTACGAGGTAACTCTGAGAAGTCATCCATCTCGGCCCCATGACCTAGATGAGAATGTGTATACACATTCCTGGCCGACTCCGAAAAGTCATCGTTCTCAGCAAGATGGCTGACGTGAGAATGAATATACACATTCCGGGGTAACTCTGAGAAGTCATCCATCTTGGTCATTAGGCCGAGATGGATGACTTCTTAGTAACGCCGAGAACTCATACATGTCAGCTTGATGGCTGACATCGAAGTGTATACACATCCGGAGGTGACTCCGAGAAGTCATCCATCTCGGCCCGATGCCTGAGATCGAAGTGTATACACGTTCCGAGGTGACTCCGAGAAGTTATCCCTCTCAGCCCGACGCCTAAGATCGAAGTGTATACACATACGGAGGTGACTCCGAGAAGTCGTCCATCTCGGCCTGATGGCTGAGATGACAATCCGTATACACATTCCGAGGGGACTCCAAGAAGTTATCCGTCACGGCCTGGTGGCTGAGATGAGAACTTGTATACACGTCGCTAGGTGACTCCGAGAACCTATCCATCTCAACCCGACGACTAAGATCGAAGTGTATACACATCCGGAGATGACTCCCAGAAGTCATCCGTCACGGCCTGATGGCTAAGATGACAATGTGTATACACATTCCGGGGTAACTCCAAGAAGTCATCCATCTCGGCCTGATTCTTGAGATCGAAGTGTATACACGTTCCGAGGTGACTCCGAAAAGTCATCGATCTCGGCCTGATGGCTGAGATGAGAATGTGTATACACATTCCGGGGCGACTCCGAAAAGTCATCGTTCTCGGCCTGATGGCTGAGATGAGAATGTGTATACACATTCCGGGGTAACTCTGAGAAGTCATTCATCTCGCCATGATGACTAAGATCAGGATGTACTTCGGAATGTGTATACACGTCGCGAGGTGACTCTGAGAACTTACCCATCTCAGCCCGACGACTAAGACCGAAGTGTATACACATTCGGAGGTGACTCCGAGAAGTCGTCCATCTCGGCTTGATGGCTGAGATGACTATGCGTATACACATTCCGAGGGGACTCCAAGAAGTCACGCATCTCGGTGTGATGGCTAAGATGACAATGTGTATACACATTCGGTGGCGACTCCAAGAAGTCACCCATCCCGGCCTAATGACCAAGATGAGGATGTGTATATACATTCCGAAGTAACTCCGAGAATTCATCCATGTCGGCTTGATGGCTGAGATCAAAGTGTATACACATCCGGAGGTGACTCCGAGAAGTTATACATCTCGGCCTGATGGCTAAGATCAGGATGTGTATACATATTCCGAGGTAACTCTGAGAAGTCACCCATCTCGGCCTAATGACCCAGATGAGAATGTGTATAGACATTCCGGGGCGACTCCGAAAATTCATCGTTCTCGGCCGATGGCTAAGATGACAATGTGTATACACATTCCGGGGTAACTCCGAGAAGTCGTACATCTCGGCCTGATGGCTGATATGACAATACGTATACACATTCCGAGGCGACTCCAAGATGTCACCCATCTCGACCTGATGGCTAAGATGACAATGTGTATACACATTCCGGGGCGACTCCGAAAAGTCGCCCATCTCGGCTTGATGGCTGAGGTGACAATGCGTATACACATTCCGAAACGACTCCAAGAAGTCACCCATCTCGGCCTGATGGCTAAGATGACAATGTGTATACACAGTCCGGGGTAACTCTGAGAAGTCATCCATCACGGCCTGGTGGCTGATATGAGAATGTGTATACACGTCGCGGGGTGACTCGGGGAACTTATCCGTCTCAGCCCGACGACTAAGATCGAAGTGTATACACATCCGGAGATGACTCATAGAAGTCATGCATCTCGGCCTGATGGCTAAGATGACAATGTGTGTACACATTCCGGGGCGACTCCGAAAAGTCATCGTTCTCGGCCTGATGGCTAAGATGACAATGTGTATACACATTCCGGGGTAACTCCAAGAAGTCATCCATGTCGGCTTGATGGCTGAGATCAAAGTGTATACACATTCGGAGGTGACTCCGAGAAGTCGTCCATCTCGGCCTGATGGCTAAGATAACAATGTGTATACACAGTCCGGGGTAACTCTGAGAAGTCATCCATCACGGCCTGGTGGCTGATATGAGAATGTGTATACACGTCGCGGGGTGACTCGGGGAACTTATCCGTCTCAGCCCGACGACTAAGATCGAAGTGTATACACATCCGGAGATGACTCATAGAAGTCATGCATCTCGGCCTGATGGCTAAGATGACAATGTGTGTACACATTCCGGGGCGACTCCGAAAAGTCATCGTTCTCGGCCTGATGGCTAAGATGACAATGTGTATACACATTCCGGGGTAACTCCAAGAAGTCATCCATGTCGGCTTGATGGCTGAGATCAAAGTGTATACACATCCGGAGGTGACTCCGAGAAGTCGTCCATCTCGGCCTGATGGCTAAGATAACAATGTGTATACACATTCCGGGGTAACTCTGAGAATTCATCCATCACGGCCTGGTGGCTGATATGAGAATGTGTATACACGTCGCGGGGTGACTCCGCGAACCTATCCATCTCAGCCCGACGACTAAGATCGAAGTGTATACACATCCGGAGATGACTCATAGAAGTCATCCATCTCGGCCTGATGGCTAAGATCAGGATGTGTATACATACTCCGAGGTAACTCTGAGAAGTCATCCATCTCGGCCGGATTCTTGAGATCGAAGTGTATACACGTTCCGAGGTGACTCCGAAAAGTCATCGATCTCGGCCTGATGGCTGACGTGAGAATGAGTATACACATTCCGGGCGACTCCGAAAAGTCATCGTTCTCGGCCTGATGGCTAAGATGACAATGTGTATACACATTCCGGGGTAACTCCGAGAAGTCATCCATGTCGGCTTGATGGCTGAGATCAAAGTGTATACACGTTCCGAGGTGACTCCGAAAAGTCATCGATCTGGGCCCGGTGCCTGAGATCGAAGTGTATACACATTCCGAGGTGACTCCGGGAAGATATCCGTCTCGGCCTGATGGCTAAGATGCCAATGTGTATACACATTCCGGTGTAACTCTGAGAAGTCATCCATCTCGGCCTGATGGCTGAGATGACAATGTGTATACACATTCCGGGGTAACTCCGAGAAGTCGTTCATCTCGGCCTGATGGCTGAGATGACAATGTGTATACACATTCCGCGGCGACTCCGAAAAGTCATCGTTCTCGGCCGGATGGCTGACGTGAGAATGAGTGTACACATTCCGGGGCGACTCCAAGAAGTCATCCATCACGGCCTGGTGGCTGAGATGTGAATGTGTATACACGTCGCGAGGGGACGCCGAGAACTTATCCATCTCACCCCGGCGACTAAGATCGAAGTGTATACACATCCGGAGATGACCTCCAGAAGTCATCCGTCACGGCCTGATGGCTGAGATGAGAATGTGTGTACACATTCCGGGGCCGCTCCGAGAAGTTATCCATCTCGGCCTGATGGCTAAGATCAGGATGTGTATACATATTACGAGGTAACTCTGAGAAGTCATCCATCTCGGCCCAATGACCCAGATGAGAATGTGTATACACATTCCTGGCCGACTCCGAAAAGTCATCGTTCTCAGCAAGATGGCTGACGTGAGAATGAATATACACATTCCGGGGTAACTCTGAGAAGTCATCCATCTTGGTCATTAGGCCGAGATGGATGACTTCTTAGTAACGCCGAGAACTCATACATGTCAGCTTGATGGCTGACATCGAAGTGTATACACATCCGGAGGTGACTCCGAGAAGTCATCCATCTCGGCCCGATGCCTGAGATCGAAGTGTATACACGTTCCGAGGTGACTCCGAGAAGTTATCCCTCTCAGCCCGACGCCTAAGATCGAAGTGTATACACATACGGAGGTGACTCCGAGAAGTCGTCCATCTCGGCCTGATGGCTGAGATGACAATCCGTATACACATTCCGAGGGGACTCCAAGAAGTTATCCGTCACGGCCTGGTGGCTGAGATGAGAACGTGTATACACGTCGCTAGGTGACTCCGAGAACCTATCCATCTCAACCCGACGACTAAGATCGAAGTGTATACACATCCGGAGATGACTCCCAGAAGTCATCCGTCACGGCCTGATGGCTAAGATGACAATGTGTATACACATTCCGGGGTAACTCCAAGAAGTCATCCGTGTCGGCTGGATGGCTGAGATCGAAGTGTATACACATTCCGAGGTGATTCCGGGAAGATATCCGTCTCGGTCTAATGGCTAAGATGACAATGTGTATACACATTCCGGTGTAACTCTGAGAAGTCATCCATCACCGCCTGGTGGCTGATATGAGAATGTGTATACACGTCGCGGGGTGACTCCGAGAACCTATCCATCTCAGCCCGATGACTAAGATCGAAGTGTATACACATCCGGAGATGACTCATAGAAGTCATCCATCTCGGCCTGATGGCTAAGATCAGGATGTGTATACATATTCCGAGGTAACTCTGAGAAGTCATCCATCTCGGCCTGATTCTTGAGATCGAAGTGTATACACGTTCCGAGGTGACTCCGAAAAGTCATCGATCTCGGCCTGATGGCTGAGATGAGAATGTGTATACACATTCCGGGGCGACTCCGAAAAGTCATCGTTCTCGGCCTGATGGCTGAGATGAGAATGTGTATACACATTCCGGGGTAACTCTGAGAAGTCATTCATCTCGCCATGATGACTAAGATCAGGATGTACTTCGGAATGTGTATACACGTCGCGAGGTGACTCTGAGAACTTACCCATCTCAGCCCGACGACTAAGACCGAAGTGTATACACATTCGGAGGTGACTCCGAGAAGTCGTCCATCTCGGCTTGATGGCTGAGATGACTATGCGTATACACATTCCGAGGGGACTCCAGGAAGTCACGCATCTCGGTGTGATGGCTAAGATGACAATGTGTATACACATTCGGAGGCGACTCCAAGAAGTCACCCATCCCGGCCTAATGACCAAGATGAGGATGTGTATATACATTCCGAAGTAACTCCGAGAATTCATCCATGTCGGCTTGATGGCTGAGATCAAAGTGTATACACATCCGGAGGTGACTCCGAGAAGTTATACATCTCGGCCTGATGGCTAAGATCAGGATGTGTATACATATTCCGAGGTAACTCTGAGAAGTCATCCATCTCGGCCCAATGACCCAGATGAGAATGTGTATAGACATTCCGGGCCGACTCCGAAAAGTCATCGATCTCGGCCTGATGGCTGAGATGAGAATGTGTATACACATTCCGGGGCGACTCCGAAAAGTCATCGTTCTCGGCCGATGGCTAAGATGACAATGTGTATACACATTCCGGGGTAACTCCGAGAAGTCGTACATCTCGGCCTGATGGCTGAGATGACAATACGTATACACATTCCGAGGGGACTCCAAGAAGTTATCCGTCACGGCCTGGTGGCTGAGATGAGAACGTGTATACACGTCGCTAGGTGACTCCGAGAACCTATCCATCTCAACCCGACGACTAAGATCGAAGTGTATACACATCCGGAGATGACTCCCAGAAGTCATCCGTCACGGCCTGATGGCTAAGATGACAATGTGTATACACATTCCGGGGTAACTCCAAGAAGTCATCCGTGTCGGCTGGATGGCTGAGATCGAAGTGTATACACATTCCGAGGTGATTCCGGGAAGATATCCGTCTCGGTCTAATGGCTAAGATGACAATGTGTATACACATTCCGGTGTAACTCTGAGAAGTCATCCATCACCGCCTGGTGGCTGATATGAGAATGTGTATACACGTCGCGGGGTGACTCCGAGAACCTATCCATCTCAGCCCGATGACTAAGATCGAAGTGTATACACATCCGGAGATGACTCATAGAAGTCATCCATCTCGGCCTGATGGCTAAGATCAGGATGTGTATACATATTCCGAGGTAACTCTGAGAAGTCATCCATCTCGGCCTGATTCTTGAGATCGAAGTGTATACACGTTCCGAGGTGACTCCGAAAAGTCATCGATCTCGGCCTGATGGCTGAGATGAGAATGTGTATACACATTCCGGGGCGACTCCGAAAAGTCATCGTTCTCGGCCTGATGGCTGAGATGAGAATGTGTATACACATTCCGGGGTAACTCTGAGAAGTCATTCATCTCGCCATGATGACTAAGATCAGGATGTACTTCGGAATGTGTATACACGTCGCGAGGTGACTCTGAGAACTTACCCATCTCAGCCCGACGACTAAGACCGAAGTGTATACACATTCGGAGGTGACTCCGAGAAGTCGTCCATCTCGGCTTGATGGCTGAGATGACTATGCGTATACACATTCCGAGGGGACTCCAGGAAGTCACGCATCTCGGTGTGATGGCTAAGATGACAATGTGTATACACATTCGGAGGCGACTCCAAGAAGTCACCCATCCCGGCCTAATGACCAAGATGAGGATGTGTATATACATTCCGAAGTAACTCCGAGAATTCATCCATGTCGGCTTGATGGCTGAGATCAAAGTGTATACACATCCGGAGGTGACTCCGAGAAGTTATACATCTCGGCCTGATGGCTAAGATCAGGATGTGTATACATATTCCGAGGTAACTCTGAGAAGTCATCCATCTCGGCCCAATGACCCAGATGAGAATGTGTATAGACATTCCGGGCCGACTCCGAAAAGTCATCGATCTCGGCCTGATGGCTGAGATGAGAATGTGTATACACATTCCGGGGCGACTCCGAAAAGTCATCGTTCTCGGCCGATGGCTAAGATGACAATGTGTATACACATTCCGGGGTAACTCCGAGAAGTCGTACATCTCGGCCTGATGGCTGAGATGACAATACGTATACACATTCCGAGGCGACTCCAAGATGTCACCCATCTCGACCTGATGGCTAAGATGACAATGTGTATACACATTCCGGGGCGACTCCGAAAAGTCGCCCATCTCGGCTTGATGGCTGAGGTGACAATGCGTATACACATTCCGAAACGACTCCAAGAAGTCACCCATCTCGGCCTGATGGCTAAGATGACAATGTGTATACACATTCCTAGGTGACCCCGAGAAGCCGTCCATGTCCTCTTGATGGCTGAGATCAAAGTGTATACACATTCCGGGGTAACTCCAAGAAGTCATCCATGTCGGCTTGATGGCTGAGATCAAAGTGTATACACATTCGGAGGTGACTCCGAGAAGTCGTCCATCTCGGCCTGATGGCTAAGATAACAATGTGTATACACAGTCCGGGGTAACTCTGAGAAGTCATCCATCACGGCCTGGTGGCTGATATGAGAATGTGTATACACGTCGCGGGGTGACTCGGGGAACTTATCCGTCTCAGCCCGACGACTAAGATCGAAGTGTATACACATCCGGAGATGACTCATAGAAGTCATGCATCTCGGCCTGATGGCTAAGATGACAATGTGTATACACATTCCGGGGTAACTCCAAGAAGTCATCCATGTCGGCTTGATGGCTGAGATCAAAGTGTATACACATCCGGAGGTGACTCCGAGAAGTCGTCCATCTCGGCCTGATGGCTAAGATAACAATGTGTATACACATTCCGGGGTAACTCTGAGAATTCATCCATCACGGCCTGGTGGATGATATGAGAATGTGTATACATGTCGCGGGGTGACTCCGAGAACCTATCCATCTCAGCCCGACGACTAAGATCGAAGTGTATACACATCCGGAGATGACTCACAGAAGTCATCCGTCACGGCCTGATGGCTAAGATGACAATGTGTATACATATTCCGGGGTAACTCCAAGAAGTCATTCATGTCGGCTTGATGGCTGAGATCAAAGTGTATACACATCCGGAGGTGACTTCGAGAAGTCATCCATCACGGCCTGGTGGCTGAGATGTGAATGTGTATACACGTCGCGAGGTGAGGCCGAGAACTTATCCATCTCACCCCGGCGACTAAGATCGAAGTGTATACACATCCGGAGATGACCTCCAGAAGTCATCCGTCACGGCCTGATGGCTGAGATGAGAATGTGTGTACACATTCCGGGGCCGCTCCGAGAAGTTATCCATCTCGGCCTGATGGCTAAGATCAGGATGTGTATACATATTACGAGGTAACTCTGAGAAGTCATCCATCTTGGCCCAATGACCCAGATGAGAATGTGTATACGCATTCCGGGCCGACTCCGAAAAGTCGCCCATCTCGGCTTGATGGCTGAGATGACTATGCGTATACACATTCCGAGGGGACTCCGAGAAGTCACGCATCTCGGTCTGATGGCTAAGATGACAATGTGTATACACATTCCGGGGTGTCGCAACCTTACACCCACCACGTGCACAGGAAAAGTCACTTTCCCACAATCCTGACCGACTTCCCGGATACATAACTCTAAATTTTACTATCTGACCGTTCCCAAATGTCTCCCAAATACTGACCATCTGGAGGAACTCAGATAACACTCCAATGATTACTTTCCCATGCCGTGGACCTTCATCCCTTACCAGAAATCCCCACCCTTATACCCATACTCTGGGTATAAGTAGCGCTTTTCCAAAAGGAAAAGGTAGATTAAGATTCGAACAGTTTTGAGTGCGGGAGCTCTGCTCGTTTAAGTGTACATCACCAGTTAAATAAAAGTTCCATACCAAGAAGCAACCAAGCCTACCAGTTACTTCCCAAGTGACCTCGACGACATAAATTGGTGGCAGCGGTGGGATACTCGCCCGTGGGCTCATCTGGAAGACAATATACTAGTTCCCTAGTTATTCTACGAGTAGAAATTTCCAGAGGTATCCTCTACGAACCCGAGCACTCCAGAAAAAGGGAAAACTGGACTTCAAGTGGAACCAGTGGAGCCAAAGTCAGACTAACGTGAGTTTATCAACAAATTCTTCACAAGACTTTGTAACTGCTCCACCCGCGCTCGAGATGGAAACAACCACAGCTCACGATCAGTTCGATTTTAATCTCATTGCGGAAAAAATACTCGAGATAAGCGATCGTCTACGCGAATTAGAAGTACGAGATCGGAAAGAACCGCTGGATCAGACGCGCGCGTCAGTGCCGAAGGAAGAAGGAGCTCGACCGTTAGAAGCAATAGACGATTTCAAACGATGCTTACCCCTGATACCGGATTTTGACGGCTCCAACGCGGAGATATTCATCGACGTACTGATGAAAGTATCCAGCATGTTAGTGCCGAATCAACACACGTTACTGCTACTGGCTATCATGGCTCAAAAACTGAAGGGACGTGCGGCAGCAACAATTCGTCCTGACACCATCACGACCATACCGAAGCTCATAGAAAAGGTTCGTTTTCTCTACGGCAAAACAATTGACGCAGCGTCGATAAAAACGAAAAGAGATGCTTGCCGACAAAAGCCCGGCGAATCGATAGACGATTTTATCCAGCGATTCTCGCAAATACAAGATGATCTTCTCGCCGCGGTGAACTCCGAACGAAGGACACAATCCTACATCGATGTTAAGGAAATCATCTGCAACGAAGAAGGTATCCAGACGTTTCGACGAAACGTTCGACCAGAGATCTCGCAGCATCTCTTCAGCCAAAAGCCGGATACTCTGAACCAGGCATTCGAAATGCCCAGGATGTACGATACGGAACTCCAATACATCCGCCAACAAAATCGGATCTGGAAAGAGTCGGACCAAGGAAGAAGAGAAGTGAGAGCACCAAGGGAACACCAAAAACGTTACCCTTCAACTAATAATAAGCAGTGCAACTATTGCAAACGCTGGGGCCACACGGAAGAAGAATGCCGGACCAAACGCTTCCGGGAACAGAACCAACGGAACAACGGACCCCAGCAGCAGCGAAATTTTTACGAGGCATTGCCGGAGATCAACCCCCCGGGGAACCAGCCCGCGTCGGGAACCTCGTCGCAGCTGAACCACCCCGACAACGACGAGTGGACACATCCCCGTTCGTACAACTAGAGCTACCAGGTATTAAACCGACATCATACCTAATTGATTGCGGCGCCGAAATATCCTTAATTAAAGAGAAACAGATCACGAATCCGACCCTTAGGAAGGGTAAAGGCACGATGATGAGAGGAATAGTGCCCGAACTCGCTGGGTCACTTTATTCGGTATACATTCCATTCAATAACAGAGACAATCGGTTTCATGTGATAAGCAATGATTCACCAATTTTGCAAGATGGAATACTCGGTGCAGACTTCCTCTACGCAAACGACTTTTTGTTAACACGCGATACTTTTAAAATAGGCAATATTACAAAGAAGCGCGTGCGATCTCCTAATCGGACTAATCCTTGCACAAATGAAACAGTGCTAGTTAATTTCATCTCTGGCGTCGGAGCAATTACAAAACTTGATGCATCCAATAACCCCATAATAGCGGACTCCTTGAAGGAGCAAGTAGAGTCAATAGAAAAATTCGATGAAAAGTTGATCTTCCATATAACCGCGGAAGCCAAAACTAGTGATCGTTTGGCAATATTAAGGGAGAATACTCGTTTGGACCACTTGACTGAGGGGAAGGATGAGATCCTCGAGATTATCCTCGATAACCACGACGTATTCGTGCTTCCGGGCGATCCGTTACCTAAATCCAACATTTTAGGACACGAGATTAAAACCACTGACGAGACACCGATACACACGCGGCAATATCGCTATCCTCCGATCCACCAGGAAGAAATAAAACGACAAATCGCTGAAATGATGCGGCAAGGAATCATTCGGGATTCTGATAGCCCGTATAATAGCCCGTTGTGGATAGTGCCGAAGAAAATAGACGCGTCCGGTAAACAGAAATGGCGATTGGTCATAGATTACAGGAAATTAAACGAAAAAACCATTCAGGATTCATACCCAATTCCAAACATAGACGAAATAATAGATAAATTAGGTAATGCAAAATATTTTTCCGCTTTTGATCTCGCTTCTGCGTTTCACCAGATCGGGGTAAAAGAAAAAGACATACCAAAAACGGCCTTTTCAAGTAGCGAAGGACACTTCGAATACGTTAGGATGCCTTTCGGTTTAAGAAACGCCCCACCGTCGTTCCAAAGGATGATGAACCGTGGCCTTAACGGATTAATAGGAAGTGCATGCTTCGTATACATCGACGATATAATTATTTTCGGTCGAACACTCGTCGAACATAACAACAACCTGAAGATCGTCTTTGAAAGGCTACGGCAGTGCGGTTTAAAATTGCAACCAGACAAATGCGAATACCTCAAACCAGAATTAGAATATCTCGGACACGTAATATCGGCCGACGGAATTCGTCCTAATCCAAAACGGATCGAAAAGGCGGCAGGCTATCCAGTCCCGAAAAACACGAAAGAAATAAAGCAATTCTTAGGATTTTGTGGGTATTATCGCAAATTTGTAAAAGACTTCGCGAAATTAGCCAAACCGCTTAACACACTTTTAACCAAGGATCGAGAATTCAATTGGACTCGCGAACAGCAATCGAGCTTCGAAGCTTTACGGGATGCTTTAACGTCTAAACCAATCCTGCAATACCCAGACTGGGAAAAGCCTTTCGTCCTTACGACTGACGCGAGTAATTACGCCTTAGGAGCAGTGCTGTCGCAGGGAGAAATCGGATCCGATAAACCGGTAGCGTACGCATCTCGTTCTTTAAATTCCGCTGAGACCCGTTACTCCACGACGGAAAAAGAATTGCTGGCCATTGTCTGGGCGACTAGACATTTTCACCAGTATCTGTACGGCAGGAAATTCACCATAGTGACGGACCATCGGCCGTTAGTATGGTTAATGAACGTGAAAGATCCGAATTCGCGGCTAATGCGCTGGAGACTAAAACTGCTCGAGTACGATTACGAGATCGTCTACAAGCGTGGAAATTTAAATACCAATGCAGACGCTCTATCTCGCGTACAAATCCGCGCGGTTACGAACGACGTGGATCGCGAAATCGAACAGTTGGTCACTCTGTACTCTTCTGGCGAGCAACCCACCTCGGCAGAAGACGATGATTTCATTCGGGAACTCGTCGCGCCCCAAACGTCCGCTAGGCCTACTGTACTGTCGGAAATTGAAATAAAATCCGGATTCTCGAAAGGAGCGCCAACCCTAGTATATTCCGAAACGCCGCCCGAAGTAACGAGGAAAGACAGGGTCTACCTATCGCCACACGAAACCGACAAATTCAAATTAGAGACGATTGCTAAGGTCCTCGATGGAAAATCACAACTAAATGTGATACAAGATCGAGATCACAACCTCGAGCTCGCGAACCTGTTAGCACGCCACGGATCCAGTATCGAATTGCATGTTTCACGCCCAGTCCCAGAGAACAAGCAGACCATAATATCGCTAGCACACGACTCGCTCTTCGGAGGACATTACGCGCTCGAAAAAACGCTCCAGAAGATCCGAAAAACCTATGAATGGCCTAACATTACTCGCGATGAAAAAGAATACGTTGACAAATGCGAAACTTGCCAGAAGAATAAGGATACGAAACGGCAAACATATATCCCTCAAGCTACTGACATTCCTGAAAAACCGTGCGATAAGATATCAATAGATATAGTCGGACCGTTAGACGAAACCCCAAGGGATCATCGGTATATATTAGTCATGCAAGATTACCTAACTCGGTATATTATGTGCGAGCCGCTAATAGACAAATCTACGGCTGCAATAATACAAGCCATCTCGGCCTCCTGGCTCAGAATATTTGGAAAGCCTAAGGAAATACTTACAGACAACGCGAAAGAGTTCGTATCACACGAGTTTAGGGACTTTTGCAACTTAATGAAAACCAGACATACCCTCACATCCGTCTATCATCCTCAGTCAAATGGGAAAAACGAAAGGTCTCACATACTTCTAAAAGAATACATTAGGCATTATCAAACAAAAGAGCAACCATGGGACCTCGTCCTCCCTAAAGCAATGTTGAATTATAATTGCACCATAAATAGATCCACAGGGTACACACCATTCGAGCTTCAACTCGGGTATGAACCCAATAGTATTTTTGACGCTCAGGACGAATACTTAACCCTGCGCGATCAAATAGAAGGATTAAAACTAAAACACGAAAATAAAATAATAGAGACACGCGAACAACTCGAAAATCAGCAACCGTCCACGTCCTATGAGCATTTAGAAAAAATTAGCAAGGGCAACCAGGTCCTCATACTCAATTATAACGCAAAACCATTAGAGGTGAGATGGCGAGGACCTTTTGAGGTAATAGAAGTTATCAACGATCACTCGGTTAGGATTAACGAGAATGGAAGGTCAACAACTCATCATAGGACCAACGTAAAACTATTCCGTCAATCTACAATAATTTCAGGTGATGACGACTAAAAATCGCTCGTTTGCTCTGACGCCGATATTGCTCGCAATACTGTCTGTCGCCATCGTATGTGCTCTCGACGACGACAAATATACGATCACGCCCCTTAGTGACCAAGAAACGGTGTTCCTGGAACATCTAGATAAAGCAAAACTGTTTCACGAACAATGGAAAATAGTCGTTGGTTATGATTTCGCTCACGTGACAGAAGACGTTACCAAACTCGAATCGTTGTATAGGGACGTGCTGACCAAACTATGCCTAAGGGAAACGAATGGTCTGAAATTTGCTTGCTCCTCCCGCAATCGGCTCTTCAAGCGATTGGAGGATTTCCGTCTCATCCGTAGCGAATTACGCAACGCCTTATACGTCGCTGGGCTCAAAAGCGATCTCCCACGTGCCAAACGCGGGATCTTTGATTTTGTGGGGGAAATAAGCAAGACACTTTTCGGAACACTAGACGCCACTGACGCACACTATTACAACGAGGAACTAGACAAACTATACGCCGA
Organism: Trypoxylon attenuatum; assembly: GCA_963989405.1. Taxonomy (NCBI): domain Eukaryota; kingdom Metazoa; phylum Arthropoda; class Insecta; order Hymenoptera; family Crabronidae; genus Trypoxylon; species Trypoxylon attenuatum. Next base: position 7,125,594 of record OZ022492.1, on the reverse strand, counting down.
CCAAAAGACTATTGTACAGTATGTCCGTAATCAAACTAGTGTAATTCTCAATTCCATTAAGACCAATACAGCTCTATTCAACAAAACGCATGACCAGATTGAAAAAATCAATGATCAATTCAACAGAGTTAGAAATCTTACAAAGACCAACGAATGGAATATAGAAATTGACGAAATCGCCCTAGACCTCGAAATCGGCATTTCCGAACTCCGTGAACAAATTAGGAAAATCGAAGATCTGACGTTCGACGCAAAGCATGGAATAGTAAAACCATATGTCCTAACGCCCGAACAATTATTTAAAATACTTCGCGATCACGAACATGTCAACAATTTTCCGGTCCCGTTGGACGAAACATCGTATATGGCGTTGATAGACATCTGTGAAGTCAACATTGCGCTAAACGGCAGAAGAGCACTATTAGAAATTAAGATACCTCTACTAGAAGCACAAGAATTCGACCTAATAAAAGTAATATCGCTTCCTACGCATGGATGGGTATTCCACTCTGTTCTGAATACCCAGCAACGTCTGATCCTACTGGATCCCCTACGTTTTAACTTCGCACCAGTTACCGAAACTGATATCCAGAAAGCCAAGAGATTGAAGGGAAAACTTATCTTAAAACGGAATACTCCGGATTACTCTACGGCGCTCCGCGACAATTGCTTAACTTAAATACTCACAAAACACGACACTGAAAATTGTGAAACCCGGTACATGCAAATCCAAAGCACCGTATGGATCCAGCTGCATACTGGAAACCAATGGATAGGGATCGCTCCCAAACAAGAAAGTTTGCATATACTGTGTTCAGATAGGAAACCACGACGCGCTAACGTTGTACATAATTTTATATTAACTTTAGCCCCTGACTGCAGCGGAATGTCCCAATCGGCTAGATTAAAACCTGCGAATCTTCTTACTGGCGACCAAGTGGATTTGAGCCACGTAGTTTTTACAAAAATTCGCACTCCGGCACTCAATATCTCCGAAACGGACATTCCTCTGAACTTACTCAGCGAAACACACATTGATCCAGACCAAATGCAGTCAGTCGGACGAACGCTCGACGAATTGGAAGATATCTCCGCAAAAATCGCATCACACCAAAGGAAAAAACTTTGGTACGAGAAATTTATGGAGTATCTTTCCTACGCCGGATACGCAGCCATTCTCGGACTACTGTTTGTCTTCCTTACAAAAATTGGCCTCTTCAGGGCCATCATCAAAATGCTCAGAACGCTTCTCGGTAACTGTTACCACAATTGTAGCTTTAACAACCGTGCGCCGACACAACATGTCACCTTCACCGTCGCTCCGTCTCCTACCTTACCCAGAGCACAACCCTTGCTAAATTCCACCTACCGAGACCGTTTGTCTCGTACCTGAGCAAACTCTTTTTTATAAGGGGGGAGGTGTCGCAACCTTACACCCACCACGTGCACAGGAAAAGTCACTTTCCCACAATCCTGACCGACTTCCCGGATACATAACTCTAAATTTTACTATCTGACCGTTCCCAAATGTCTCCCAAATACTGACCATCTGGAGGAACTCAGATAACACTCCAATGATTACTTTCCCATGCCGTGGACCTTCATCCCTTACCAGAAATCCCCACCCTTATACCCATACTCTGGGTATAAGTAGCGCTTTTCCAAAAGGAAAAGGTAGATTAAGATTCGAACAGTTTTGAGTGCGGGAGCTCTGCTCGTTTAAGTGTACATCACCAGTTAAATAAAAGTTCCATACCAAGAAGCAACCAAGCCTACCAGTTACTTCCCAAGTGACCTCGACAACAGGGGTAACTCTGAGAAGTCATTCATCTCGGCATAAAGTCCAAGATGAGGATGTATACACATCCGAAGGTGACTCCAAGAAGTTATACATCTCGGCCTGATGGCTAAGCTAAGGATGTGTGTCCATATTCCGAGGTAACTCCGAGAAGTCGTCCATCTCGGCCTGATGGCTGACATCAAAGAGTATACACATCCGGAGGTGACTCCGAGAAGCTATCCATCTCCGCATGATGACTAAGATCAGGATGTACTTCGGAATGTGTATACACGTCGCGAGGTGACTCTGAGAACTTACCCATCTCAGCCCGACGACTAGGACCGAAGTGTATACACATTCGGAGGTGACTCCGAGAAGTCGTCCATCTCGGCTTGATGGCTGAGATGACTATGCGTATACACATTCCGAGGGGACTCCAAGAAGTCACGCATCTCGGTATGATGGCTAAGATGAGGATGTGTATACACATTCCTAGGTGACCCCGAGAAGCCATCCATGTCCTCTTGATGGCTGAGATCAAAGTGTATACACATCCGGAGGTGACTCCGAGAAGTTATCCGTCTCAGCCTGATGGCTAAGATCAGGATGTGTGTCCATATTCCGAGGTAACTCCGAGAAGTCGTTCATCTCGGCCTGATGGCTGAGATGACAATGTGTATACACATTCGGAGGTGACTCCGAGAAGTCGTCCATCTCGGCCTGAAGGCTGAGATGACAATCCGTATACACATGCCGAGGGGACTCCAACACTTCATCCATCACGGCCTGGTGGCTGAGATGAGACTGTGTATACACGTCGCCAGGGGACTCCGAGAACCTATCCATCTCAGCCCGACGACTAAGATCGACGTGTATACACATCCGGAGATGACTCCCAGAAGTCGTCCGTCACGGCCTGATGGCTAAGATGACAATGTGTATACACATTCCGGGGCGACTCCGAAAAGTCATCGTTCTCGGCCGGATGGCTGACGTGAGATTGAGTGTACACATTCCGGGCGACTCCGAAAAGTCATCGTTCTCGGACTGATGGCTAAGATGACAATGTGTATACACATTCCTAGGTGACCCCGAGAAGCCATCCATGTCCTCTTGATGGCTGAGATCAAAGTGTATACACATTCCGGGGTAACTCCAAGAAGTCATCCATGTCGGCTTGATGGCTAAGATCAGGATGTGTATACATATTCCGAGGTAACTCTGAGAAGTCATCCATCTCTGCCTGATTCTTGAGATCGAAGTGTATACACGTTCCGAGGTGACTCCGAAAAGTCATCGATCTCGGCCTGATGGCTGAGATGAGAATGTGTATACACATTCCGGGGCGACTCCGAAAAGTCATCGTTCTCGGCCTGATGGCTGAGATGAGAATGTGTATACACATTCCGGGGTAACTCTGAGAAGTCATTCATCTCGCCATGATGACTAAGATCAGGATGTACTTCGGAATGTGTATACACGTCGCGAGGTTACTCTGAGAACTTACCCATCTCAGCCCGACGACTAAGACCGAAGTGTATACACATTCGGAGGTGACTCCGAGAAGTCGTCCATCTCGGCTTGATGGCTGAGATGACTATGCGTATACACATTCCGAGGGGACTCCAAGAAGTCACGCATCTCGGTGTGATGGCTAAGATGACAATGTGTATACACATTCGGAGGCGACTCCAAGAAGTCACCCATCCCGGCCTAATGACCAAGATGAGGATGTGTATATACATTCCGAAGTAACTCCGAGAATTCATCCATGTCGGCTTGATGGCTGATATCAAAGTGTATACACATCCGGAGGTGACTCCGAGAAGTTATACATCTCGGCCTGATGGGTAAGATCAGGATGTGTATACATATTCCGAGGTAACTCTGAGAAGTCATCCATCTCGGCCCAATGACCCAGATGAGAATGTGTATAGACATTCCGGGCCCACTCCGAAAAGTCATCGTTCTCGGCCTGATGGCTTACGTGAGAATGAGTATTCACATTCCGGGGCGACTCCGAAAATTCATCGTTCTCGGCCGATGGCTAAGATGACAATGTGTATACACATTCCGGGGTAACTCCGAGAAGTCGTACATCTCGGCCTGATGGCTGAGATGACAATACGTATACACATTCCGAGGCGACTCCAAGATGTCACCCATCTCGACCTGATGGCTAAGATGACAATGTGTATACACATTCCGGGGCGACTCCGAAAAGTCGCCCATCTCGGCTTGATGGCTGAGGTGACAATTCGTATACACTGTGACGTTGCAGTTCCGGCAACGTCACAAAACAGTGAAACAACAGTAACAAACACACGTGAAACTACTCTCGGGGCCTTCCGTGAATTATGTACCGAGGCTAATTCCCGAATTCTGTGAGTCGCGTGGCAGGAGAGACGACGGAAACACCGGCGGAAGGAGAAGGAGGGGCGCTCAGGGTGCAAGGGCGGGGGAGGTATCCCGGGGGGATCCTCCCTAGAACACGTTTCCCGCCGCTGACCAGGGGTCAGCGGGCCCACGGGGCCACGGGAGCGCTCACCCCGGCGTGCGTGAGCCGGAGGTGCGACACCGGTGCCCTGCGGAGCCTCCGTGTTGGGCCACCCCTATTCGTGACCCACGCGGGTCACGGCGATCCCGGGGGGATCGAGGCGCGGACGCCTGAGGGCCGATCTCTCCCCACCCAGCCTGCCGCAGCAAGAGTTTCAGCGAGCGGCGACCACCAGCCGCCAACCTCCCGAAAAAGGACCACCTGCCGACATCTGTGGAGGATCGACAGGACTCATAGTGACGTCACCACCAGCGTCGCGGGAAAAGCTTCTACTCATGCGCGTGCCGAATGTACGGCGTAATTGCCGAGCACGCGGTCTCAGTCGTACTGCGACAGTGGAATCGATTACCGATCTTAGATTTCAGAGAGGACCAGAGTAAGAGTAAGGACAATGGAGAATATATTTGAGAGTCCACGAGAGGCCAGCGATTCGGTGAGCGAATTTAACTAGCCCTTTTCGTTTGTGTCGGATTTAATGAATAATTGTACGCGTTAGAATCACGTTTGGTATCGGAATTGTGAGAGATTTTCCGGCTTCACCGGTATTGCGTAGTGTTTTTCCGTATCGAGTCCTCCCGTAACGAATGATGTAATCTAGTGCGTCGCGTGCGTTACCGCGTGTAATCTCGAGAGTTGTAATTCGATCTTCGCGTTTTGTAATTCCGCCTTCGGGCGATGACGAAAAATAAAATGTGCCGACTCTCGGATTTATTTTGAATCGTTGTATGAGATTTATTTTGTGTGTGAAATTCCTGTTTTGTGTCGTCACTCCACCCATGCTCGATAGAATCGAACTCATTCCGCGTAGTCCGGCCCTGGGAGAAATTTCGACGTTTCGATTTCGTTAAGTAAAGAGATTCTCGAATCACTTTTTGGTAGAGTGGAGAGTAGAATTATTTGGTAACATTTCGAACGAGCCTCGGCTCGCGGCACTTCGGTGCCTGGCGCCCAACGGATTAAGGATTTTTGGATTTTGGAAATTTGGAGGAGAGAATCTCGCGCATTTTCTTTGCTCACGAGTAATTTTCGGGTTAGCCGGTGCCGAATATCGAAGTAAGGAAAATTCTCGTGACAAATTTTGGCGCGGATATATGGACAAATATCGGGTGCCGAATATCGAAGTAAGGAAAATTCTCGTGACAACACATTCCGAAACGACTCCAAGAAGTCACCCATCTCGGCCTGATGGCTAAGATGACAATGTGTATACACATTCCTAGGTGACCCCGACAAGCCATCCATGTCCTCTTGATGGCTGAGATCAAAGTGTATACACATTCCGGGGTAACTCCAAGAAGTCATCCATGTCGGCTTGATGGCTGAGATCAAAGTGTATACACATTCGGAGGTGACTCCGAGAAGTCGTCCATCTCGGCCTGATGGCTAAGATAACAATGTGTATACACAGTCCGGCGTAACTCTGAGAAGTCATCCATCACGGCCTGGTGGCTGATATGAGAATGTGTATACACGTCGCGGGGTGACTCGGGGAACTTATCCGTCTCAGCCCGACGACTAAGATCGAAGTGTATACACATAGGGAGATTACTCATAGAAGTCATGCATCTCGGCCTGATGGCTAAGATGACAATGTGTGTACACATTCCGGGGCGACTCCGAAAAGTCATCGTTCTCGGCCTGATGGCTAAGATGACAATGTGTATACACATTCCGGGGTAACTCCAAGAAGTCATCCATGTCGGCTTGATGGCTGAGATCAAAGTGTATACACATCCGGAGGTGACTCCGAGAAGTCGTCCATCTCGGCCTGATGGCTAAGCTAACAATGTGTATACACATTCCGGGGTAACTCTGAGAATTCATCCATCACGGCCTGGTGGCTGATATGATAATGTGTATACACGTCGCGGGGTGACTCCGCGAACCTATCCATCTCAGCCCGACGACTAAGATCGAAGTGTATACACATCCGGAGATGACTCATAGAAGTCATCCATCTCGGCCTGATGGCTAAGATCAGGATGTGTATACATACTCCGAGGTAACTCTGAGAAGTCATCCATCTCGGCCGGATTCTTGAGATCGAAGTGTATACACGTTCCGAGGTGACTCCGAAAAGTCATCGATCTCGGCCTGATGGCTGACGTGAGAATGAGTATACACATTCCGGGGACTCCGAAAAGTCATCGTTCTCGGCCTGATGGCTAAGATGACAACGTGTATACACAATCCGGGGTAACTCCAAGAAGTCATCCATGTCGGCTTGATGGCTGAGATCAGGATGTGTATACACATTCCGGGGTAACTCTGAGAATTCATCCATCACGGCCTGGTGGCTGATATGAGAATGTGTATACACGTCGCGGGGTGACTCCGCGAACCTATCCATCTCAGCCCGACGACTAAGATCGAAGTGTATACACATCCGGAGATGACTCATAGAAGTCATGCATCTCGGTCTGATGGCTAAGATGACAATGTGTATACACATTCGGAGGCGACTCCAAGAAGTCACCCATCCCGGCCTAATGACCAAGATGGGGATGTGTATACACATTCCGAAGTAACTCCGAGAATGCATCCATGTCGGCTTGATGGCTGAGATCAAAGTGTATACACATCCGGAGGTGACTCCGAGAAGTTATACATCTCGGCCTGATGGCTAAGATCAGGATGTGTGTCCATATTCCGAGGTAACTCTGAGAAGTGATCCATCTCGGCCCGATACCTAAGGTCGAAGTGTATACACGTTCCGAGGTGACTCCGAGAAGTTATCCATCTCAGCCCGACGCCTAAGATCGAAGTGTATACACATACGGAGGTGACTCCGAGAAGTCGTCCATCTCGGCCTGATGGCTGAGATGACAATCCGTATACACATTCCGAGGGGACTCCAAGAAGTCAACCAACACGGCCTGGTGGCTGAGATGAGAACGTGTATACACGTCGCCAGGTGACTCCGAGAACCTATCCATCTCAGCCCGACGACTAAGATCGAAGTGTATACACATTCGGAGGTGACTCCGAGAAGTCGTCCATCTCGGCCTGAAGGCTGAGATGACAATCCGTATACACATGCCGAGGGGACTCCAACACGTCATCCATCACGGCCTGGTGGCTGAGATGGGAATGTGTATACACGTCGCCAGGTGACTCCGAGAACCTATCCATCTCAGTACGACGACTAAGATCGAAGTGTATACACATTCCTAGGTGACCCCGAGAAGCCATCCATGTCCTCTTGATGGCTGAGATCAAAGTGTATACACATCCGAAGGTGACTCCGAGAAGTTATCCGTCTCAGCCTGATGGCTAAGATCAGGATGTGTGTACATATTCCGAGGTAACTCCGAGAAGTCGTCCATCTCGGCCTGATGGCTAAGATGACAATGGGTATACACATTCCGAGGCGACACCAAGAAGTCACCCGTCTCGGCCTGATGGCTAAGAGGACAATGTGTATACACATTCCAGGGCGACGCCGAAAAGTCACCCATCTCGGCCCGGTGCCTGAGATCGAAGTGTATACACATTCCGAGGTGACTCCGGGAAGATATCCGTCTCGGCCTGATGGCTAAGATGACAATGTGTGTACACATTCCGGGGTAACTCCAAGAAGTCATCCATGTCGGCTTGATGGCTGAGATCAAAGTTTATACACATTCCGGGGTAACACCAAGAAGTCATCCATGTCGGCTTGATGGCTGAGATCAAAGTGTATACACATCCGGAGGTGACTCCGAGAAGTTATGCATCTCGGCCTGATGGCTAAGATCAGGATGTGTGTCCATATTCCGAGGTAACTCCGCGAAGTCGTCTATCTCGGCCTGATGGCTGAGATGAGAATGTGTATACACATCCGAAGGTGACTATAAGAAGTTATACATCTCGGCCTGATGGCTAAGCTAAGGATGTGTGTCCATATTCCGAGGCGACTCCAAGAAGTCATCCATCTCGGCCCGATGGCTAAGATGACAATGTGTATACACATTCCGGGGTAACTCCGAGAAGTCATCCATGTCGGCTTGATGGCTGAGATCAAAGTGTATACACGTTCCGAGGTGACTCCGAAAAGTCATCGATCTCGGCCTGATGGCTGACGTGAGAATGAGTATACACATTCCGGGGCGACTCCGAAAAGTCATCGTTCTCGGCCTGATGGCTGACGTGAGAATGAGTATTCACATTCCGGGGCGACTCGGAAAAGTCATCGTTCTCGGCCGGATGGCTAAGATGACAATGTGTATACACATTCCGGGGTAACTCAGAGAAGTCGTTCATCTCGGCCTGATGGCTGAGATGACAATGTGTATACACATTCCGGGGTAACTCCGAGAAGTCGTTCATCTCGGCCTGATGGCTGAGATGACAATGTGTATACACATTCCGCGGCGACTCCGAAAAGTCATCGTCCTCGGCCGGATGGCTGACGTGAGAATGAGTGTACACATTCCGGGGCGACTCCAAGAAGTCATCCATCACGGCCTGGTGGCTGAGATGTGAATGTGTATACACGTCGCGAGGTGACGCCGAGAACTTATCCATCTCACCCCGGCGACTAAGATCGAAGTGTATACACATCCGGAGATGACCTCCAGAAGTCATCCGTCACGGCCTGATGGCTGAGATGAGAATGTGTGTACACATTCCGGGGCCGCTCCGAGAAGTTATCCATCTCGGCCTGATGGCTAAGATCAGGATGTGTATACATATTACGAGGTAACTCTGAGAAGTCATCCATCTCGGCCCAATGACCCACATGAGAATGTGTATACACATTCCTGGCCGACTCCGAAAAGTCATCGTTCTCAGCAAGATGGCTGACGTGAGAATGAATATACACATTCCGGGGTAACTCTGAGAAGTCATCCATCTTGGTCATTAGGCCGAGATGGATGACTTCTTAGTAACGCCGAGAACTCATACATGTCAGCTTGATGGCTGACATCGAAGTGTATACACATCCGGAGGTGACTCCGAGAAGTCATCCATCTCGGCCCGATGCCTGAGATCGAAGTGTATACACGTTCCGAGGTGACTCCGAGAAGTTATCCCTCTCAGCCCGACGCCTAAGATCGAAGTGTATACACATACGGAGGTGACTCCGAGAAGTCGTCCATCTCGGCCTGATGGCTGAGATGACAATCCGTATACACATTCCGAGGGGACTCCAAGAAGTCATCCGTCACGGCCTGATGGCTAAGATGACAATGTGTATACACATTCCGGGGTAACTCCAAGAAGTCATCCATGTCGGCTGGATGGCTGAGATCGAAGTGTATACACATTCCGAGGTGATTCCGGGAAGATATCCGTCTCGGCCTAATGGCTAAGATGACAATGTGTATACACATTCCGGTGTAACTCTGAGAAGTCATCCATCACCGCCTGGTGGCTGATATGAGAATGTGTATACACGTCGCGGGGTGACTCCGAGAACCTATCCATCTCAGCCCGATGACTAAGATCGAAGTGTATACACATCCGGAGATGACTCATAGAAGTCATCCATCTCGGCCTGATGGCTAAGATCAGGATGTGTATACATATTCCGAGGTAACTCTGAGAAGTCATCCATCTCGGCCTGATTCTTGAGATCGAAGTGTATACACGTTCCGAGGTGACTCCGAAAAGTCATCGATCTCGGCCTGATGGCTGAGATGAGAATGTGTATACACATTCCGGGGCGACTCCGAAAAGTCATCGTTCTCGGCCTGATGGCTGAGATGAGAATGTGTATACACATTCCGGGGTAACTCTGAGAAGTCATTCATCTCGCCATGATGACTAAGATCAGGATGTACTTCGGAATGTGTATACACGTCGCGAGGTGACTCTGAGAACTTACCCATCTCAGCCCGACGACTAAGACCGAAGTGTATACACATTCGGAGGTGACTCCGAGAAGTCGTCCATCTCGGTTTGATGGCTGAGATGACTATGCGTATACACATTCCGAGGGGACTCCAAGAAGTCACGCATCTCGGTGTGATGGCTAAGATGACAATGTGTATACACATTCGGAGGCGACTCCAAGAAGTCACCCATCCCGGCCTAATGACCAAGATGAGGATGTGTATATACATTCCGAAGTAACTCCGAGAATTCATCCATGTCGGCTTGATGGCTGAGATCAAAGTGTATACACATCCGGAGGTGACTCCGAGAAGTTATACATCTCGGCCTGATGGGTAAGATCAGGATGTGTATACATATTCCGAGGTAACTCTGAGAAGTCATCCACCTCGGCCCAATGACCCAGATGAGAATGTGTATAGACATTCCGGGCCCACTCCGAAAAGTCATCGTTCTCGGCCTGATGGCATACGTGAGAATGAGTATTCACATTCCGGGGCGACTCCGAAAATTCATCGTTCTCGGCCGATGGCTAAGATGACAATGTGTATACACATTCCGGGGTAACTCCGAGAAGTCGTACATCTCGGCCTGATGGCTGAGATGACAATACGTATACACATTCCGAGGCGACTCCAAGATGTCACCCATCTCGACCTGATGGCTAAGATGACAATGTGTATACACATTCCGGGGTAACTCTGAGAAGTCATTCATCTCGCCATGATGACTAAGATCAGGATGTACTTCGGAATGTGTATACACGTCGCGAGGTGACTCTGAGAACTTACCCATCTCAGCCCGACGACTAAGACCGAAGTGTATACACATTCGGAGGTGACTCCGAGAAGTCGTCCATCTCGGTTTGATGGCTGAGATGACTATGCGTATACACATTCCGAGGGGACTCCAAGAAGTCACGCATCTCGGTGTGATGGCTAAGATGACAATGTGTATACACATTCGGAGGCGACTCCAAGAAGTCACCCATCCCGGCCTAATGACCAAGATGAGGATGTGTATATACATTCCGAAGTAACTCCGAGAATTCATCCATGTCGGCTTGATGGCTGAGATCAAAGTGTATACACATCCGGAGGTGACTCCGAGAAGTTATACATCTCGGCCTGATGGGTAAGATCAGGATGTGTATACATATTCCGAGGTAACTCTGAGAAGTCATCCATCTCGGCCCAATGACCCAGATGAGAATGTGTATAGACATTCCGGGCCCACTCCGAAAAGTCATCGTTCTCGGCCTGATGGCATACGTGAGAATGAGTATTCACATTCCGGGGCGACTCCGAAAATTCATCGTTCTCGGCCGATGGCTAAGATGACAATGTGTATACACATTCCGGGGTAACTCCGAGAAGTCGTACATCTCGGCCTGATGGCTGAGATGACAATACGTATACACATTCCGAGGCGACTCCAAGATGTCACCCATCTCGACCTGATGGCTAAGATGACAATGTGTATACACATTCCGGGGCGACTCCGAAAAGTCGCCCATCTCGGCTTGATGGCTGAGGTGACAATTCGTATACACTGTGACGTTGCAGTTCCGGCAACGTCACAAAACAGTGAAACAACAGTAACAAACACACGTGAAACTACTCTCGGGGCCTTCCGTGAATTATGTACCGAGGCTAATTCCCGAATTCTGTGAGTCGCGTGGCAGGAGAGACGACGGAAACACCGGCGGAAGGAGAAGGAGGGGCGCTCAGGGTGCAAGGGCGGGGGAGGTATCCCGGGGGGATCCTCCCTAGAACACGTTTCCCGCCGCTGACCAGGGGTCAGCGGGCCCACGGGGCCACGGGAGCGCTCACCCCGGCGTGCGTGAGCCGGAGGTGCGACACCGGTGCCCTGCGGAGCCTCCGTGTTGGGCCACCCCTATTCGTGACCCACGCGGGTCACGGCGATCCCGGGGGGATCGAGGCGCGGACGCCTGAGGGCCGATCTCTCCCCACCCAGCCTGCCGCAGCAAGAGTTTCAGCGAGCGGCGACCACCAGCCGCCAACCTCCCGAAAAAGGACCACCTGCCGACATCTGTGGAGGATCGACAGGACTCATAGTGACGTCACCACCAGCGTCGCGGGAAAAGCTTCTACTCATGCGCGTGCCGAATGTACGGCGTAATTGCCGAGCACGCGGTCTCAGTCGTACTGCGACAGTGGAATCGATTACCGATCTTAGATTTCAGAGAGGACCAGAGTAAGAGTAAGGACAATGGAGAATATATTTGAGAGTCCACGAGAGGCCAGCGATTCGGTGAGCGAATTTAACTAGCCCTTTTCGTTTGTGTCGGATTTAATGAATAATTGTACGCGTTAGAATCACGTTTGGTATCGGAATTGTGAGAGATTTTCCGGCTTCACCGGTATTGCGTAGTGTTTTTCCGTATCGAGTCCTCCCGTAACGAATGATGTAATCTAGTGCGTCGCGTGCGTTACCGCGTGTAATCTCGAGAGTTGTAATTCGATCTTCGCGTTTTGTAATTCCGCCTTCGGGCGATGACGAAAAATAAAATGTGCCGACTCTCGGATTTATTTTGAATCGTTGTATGAGATTTATTTTGTGTGTGAAATTCCTGTTTTGTGTCGTCACTCCACCCATGCTCGATAGAATCGAACTCATTCCGCGTAGTCCGGCCCTGGGAGAAATTTCGACGTTTCGATTTCGTTAAGTAAAGAGATTCTCGAATCACTTTTTGGTAGAGTGGAGAGTAGAATTATTTGGTAACATTTCGAACGAGCCTCGGCTCGCGGCACTTCGGTGCCTGGCGCCCAACGGATTAAGGATTTTTGGATTTTGGAAATTTGGAGGAGAGAATCTCGCGCATTTTCTTTGCTCACGAGTAATTTTCGGGTTAGCCGGTGCCGAATATCGAAGTAAGGAAAATTCTCGTGACAAATTTTGGCGCGGATATATGGACAAATATCGGGTGCCGAATATCGAAGTAAGGAAAATTCTCGTGACAACACATTCCGAAACGACTCCAAGAAGTCACCCATCTCGGCCTGATGGCTAAGATGACAATGTGTATACACATTCCTAGGTGACCCCGACAAGCCATCCATGTCCTCTTGATGGCTGAGATCAAAGTGTATACACATTCCGGGGTAACTCCAAGAAGTCATCCATGTCGGCTTGATGGCTGAGATCAAAGTGTATACACATTCGGAGGTGACTCCGAGAAGTCGTCCATCTCGGCCTGATGGCTAAGATAACAATGTGTATACACAGTCCGGGGTAACTCTGAGAAGTCATCCATCACGGCCTGGTGGCTGATATGAGAATGTGTATACACGTCGCGGGGTGACTCGGGGAACTTATCCGTCTCAGCCCGACGACTAAGATCGAAGTGTATACACATAGGGAGATTACTCATAGAAGTCATGCATCTCGGCCTGATGGCTAAGATGACAATGTGTGTACACATTCCGGGGCGACTCCGAAAAGTCATCGTTCTCGGCCTGATGGCTAAGATGACAATGTGTATACACATTCCGGGGTAACTCCAAGAAGTCATCCATGTCGGCTTGATGGCTGAGATCAAAGTGTATACACATCCGGAGGTGACTCCGAGAAGTCGTCCATCTCGGCCTGATGGCTAAGCTAACAATGTGTATACACATTCCGGGGTAACTCTGAGAATTCATCCATCACGGCCTGGTGGCTGATATGATAATGTGTATACACGTCGCGGGGTGACTCCGCGAACCTATCCATCTCAGCCCGACGACTAAGATCGAAGTGTATACACATCCGGAGATGACTCATAGAAGTCATCCATCTCGGCCTGATGGCTAAGATCAGGATGTGTATACATACTCCGAGGTAACTCTGAGAAGTCATCCATCTCGGCCGGATTCTTGAGATCGAAGTGTATACACGTTCCGAGGTGACTCCGAAAAGTCATCGATCTCGGCCTGATGGCTGACGTGAGAATGAGTATACACATTCCGGGGACTCCGAAAAGTCATCGTTCTCGGCCTGATGGCTAAGATGACAACGTGTATACACAATCCGGGGTAACTCCAAGAAGTCATCCATGTCGGCTTGATGGCTGAGATCAGGATGTGTATACACATTCCGGGGTAACTCTGAGAATTCATCCATCACGGCCTGGTGGCTGATATGAGAATGTGTATACACGTCGCGGGGTGACTCCGCGAACCTATCCATCTCAGCCCGACGACTAAGATCGAAGTGTATACACATCCGGAGATGACTCATAGAAGTCATGCATCTCGGTCTGATGGCTAAGATGACAATGTGTATACACATTCGGAGGCGACTCCAAGAAGTCACCCATCCCGGCCTAATGACCAAGATGGGGATGTGTATACACATTCCGAAGTAACTCCGAGAATGCATCCATGTCGGCTTGATGGCTGAGATCAAAGTGTATACACATCCGGAGGTGACTCCGAGAAGTTATACATCTCGGCCTGATGGCTAAGATCAGGATGTGTGTCCATATTCCGAGGTAACTCTGAGAAGTGATCCATCTCGGCCCGATACCTAAGGTCGAAGTGTATACACGTTCCGAGGTGACTCCGAGAAGTTATCCATCTCAGCCCGACGCCTAAGATCGAAGTGTATACACATACGGAGGTGACTCCGAGAAGTCGTCCATCTCGGCCTGATGGCTGAGATGACAATCCGTATACACATTCCGAGGGGACTCCAAGAAGTCAACCAACACGGCCTGGTGGCTGAGATGAGAACGTGTATACACGTCGCCAGGTGACTCCGAGAACCTATCCATCTCAGCCCGACGACTAAGATCGAAGTGTATACACATTCGGAGGTGACTCCGAGAAGTCGTCCATCTCGGCCTGAAGGCTGAGATGACAATCCGTATACACATGCCGAGGGGACTCCAACACGTCATCCATCACGGCCTGGTGGCTGAGATGGGAATGTGTATACACGTCGCCAGGTGACTCCGAGAACCTATCCATCTCAGTACGACGACTAAGATCGAAGTGTATACACATTCCTAGGTGACCCCGAGAAGCCATCCATGTCCTCTTGATGGCTGAGATCAAAGTGTATACACATCCGAAGGTGACTCCGAGAAGTTATCCGTCTCAGCCTGATGGCTAAGATCAGGATGTGTGTACATATTCCGAGGTAACTCCGAGAAGTCGTCCATCTCGGCCTGATGGCTAAGATGACAATGGGTATACACATTCCGAGGCGACACCAAGAAGTCACCCGTCTCGGCCTGATGGCTAAGAGGACAATGTGTATACACATTCCAGGGCGACGCCGAAAAGTCACCCATCTCGGCCCGGTGCCTGAGATCGAAGTGTATACACATTCCGAGGTGACTCCGGGAAGATATCCGTCTCGGCCTGATGGCTAAGATGACAATGTGTGTACACATTCCGGGGTAACTCCAAGAAGTCATCCATGTCGGCTTGATGGCTGAGATCAAAGTTTATACACATTCCGGGGTAACACCAAGAAGTCATCCATGTCGGCTTGATGGCTGAGATCAAAGTGTATACACATCCGGAGGTGACTCCGAGAAGTTATGCATCTCGGCCTGATGGCTAAGATCAGGATGTGTGTCCATATTCCGAGGTAACTCCGCGAAGTCGTCTATCTCGGCCTGATGGCTGAGATGAGAATGTGTATACACATCCGAAGGTGACTATAAGAAGTTATACATCTCGGCCTGATGGCTAAGCTAAGGATGTGTGTCCATATTCCGAGGCGACTCCAAGAAGTCATCCATCTCGGCCCGATGGCTAAGATGACAATGTGTATACACATTCCGGGGTAACTCCGAGAAGTCATCCATGTCGGCTTGATGGCTGAGATCAAAGTGTATACACGTTCCGAGGTGACTCCGAAAAGTCATCGATCTCGGCCTGATGGCTGACGTGAGAATGAGTATACACATTCCGGGGCGACTCCGAAAAGTCATCGTTCTCGGCCTGATGGCTGACGTGAGAATGAGTATTCACATTCCGGGGCGACTCGGAAAAGTCATCGTTCTCGGCCGGATGGCTAAGATGACAATGTGTATACACATTCCGGGGTAACTCAGAGAAGTCGTTCATCTCGGCCTGATGGCTGAGATGACAATGTGTATACACATTCCGGGGTAACTCCGAGAAGTCGTTCATCTCGGCCTGATGGCTGAGATGACAATGTGTATACACATTCCGCGGCGACTCCGAAAAGTCATCGTTCTCGGCCGGATGGCTGACGTGAGAATGAGTGTACACATTCCGGGGCGACTCCAAGAAGTCATCCATCACGGCCTGGTGGCTGAGATGTGAATGTGTATACACGTCGCGAGGTGACGCCGAGAACTTATCCATCTCACCCCGGCGACTAAGATCGAAGTGTATACACATCCGGAGATGACCTCCAGAAGTCATCCGTCACGGCCTGATGGCTGAGATGAGAATGTGTGTACACATTCCGGGGCCGCTCCGAGAAGTTATCCATCTCGGCCTGATGGCTAAGATCAGGATGTGTATACATATTACGAGGTAACTCTGAGAAGTCATCCATCTCGGCCCAATGACCCAGATGAGAATGTGTATACACATTCCTGGCCGACTCCGAAAAGTCATCGTTCTCAGCAAGATGGCTGACGTGAGAATGAATATACACATTCCGGGGTAACTCTGAGAAGTCATCCATCTTGGTCATTAGGCCGAGATGGATGACTTCTTAGTAACGCCGAGAACTCATACATGTCAGCTTGATGGCTGACATCGAAGTGTATACACATCCGGAGGTGACTCCGAGAAGTCATCCATCTCGGCCCGATGCCTGAGATCGAAGTGTATACACGTTCCGAGGTGACTCCGAGAAGTTATCCCTCTCAGCCCGACGCCTAAGATCGAAGTGTATACACATACGGAGGTGACTCCGAGAAGTCGTCCATCTCGGCCTGATGGCTGAGATGACAATCCGTATACACATTCCGAGGGGACTCCAAGAAGTTATCCGTCACGGCCTGGTGGCTGAGATGAGAACGTGTATACACGTCGCTAGGTGACTCCGAGAACCTATCCATCTCAACCCGACGACTAAGATCGAAGTGTATACACATCCGGAGATGACTCCCAGAAGTCATCCGTCACGGCCTGATGGCTAAGATGACAATGTGTATACACATTCCGGGGTAACTCCAAGAAGTCATCCGTGTCGGCTGGATGGCTGAGATCGAAGTGTATACACATTCCGAGGTGACTCCGAGAAGTTATACATCTCGGCCTGATGGCTAAGATCAGGATGTGTATACATATTCCGAGGTAACTCTGAGAAGTCATCCATCTCGGCCCAATGACCCAGATGAGAATGTGTATAGACATTCCGGGCCGACTCCGAAAAGTCATCGATCTCGGCCTGATGGCTGAGATGAGAATGTGTATACACATTCCGGGGCGACTCCGAAAAGTCATCGTTCTCGGCCGATGGCTAAGATGACAATGTGTATACACATTCCGGGGTAACTCCGAGAAGTCGTACATCTCGGCCTGATGGCTGAGATGACAATACGTATACACATTCCGAGGGGACTCCAAGAAGTTATCCGTCACGGCCTGGTGGCTGAGATGAGAACGTGTATACACGTCGCTAGGTGACTCCGAGAACCTATCCATCTCAACCCGACGACTAAGATCGAAGTGTATACACATCCGGAGATGACTCCCAGAAGTCATCCGTCACGGCCTGATGGCTAAGATGACAATGTGTATACACATTCCGGGGTAACTCCAAGAAGTCATCCGTGTCGGCTGGATGGCTGAGATCGAAGTGTATACACATTCCGAGGTGATTCCGGGAAGATATCCGTCTCGGTCTAATGGCTAAGATGACAATGTGTATACACATTCCGGTGTAACTCTGAGAAGTCATCCATCACCGCCTGGTGGCTGATATGAGAATGTGTATACACGTCGCGGGGTGACTCCGAGAACCTATCCATCTCAGCCCGATGACTAAGATCGAAGTGTATACACATCCGGAGATGACTCATAGAAGTCATCCATCTCGGCCTGATGGCTAAGATCAGGATGTGTATACATATTCCGAGGTAACTCTGAGAAGTCATCCATCTCGGCCTGATTCTTGAGATCGAAGTGTATACACGTTCCGAGGTGACTCCGAAAAGTCATCGATCTCGGCCTGATGGCTGAGATGAGAATGTGTATACACATTCCGGGGCGACTCCGAAAAGTCATCGTTCTCGGCCTGATGGCTGAGATGAGAATGTGTATACACATTCCGGGGTAACTCTGAGAAGTCATTCATCTCGCCATGATGACTAAGATCAGGATGTACTTCGGAATGTGTATACACGTCGCGAGGTGACTCTGAGAACTTACCCATCTCAGCCCGACGACTAAGACCGAAGTGTATACACATTCGGAGGTGACTCCGAGAAGTCGTCCATCTCGGCTTGATGGCTGAGATGACTATGCGTATACACATTCCGAGGGGACTCCAGGAAGTCACGCATCTCGGTGTGATGGCTAAGATGACAATGTGTATACACATTCGGAGGCGACTCCAAGAAGTCACCCATCCCGGCCTAATGACCAAGATGAGGATGTGTATATACATTCCGAAGTAACTCCGAGAATTCATCCATGTCGGCTTGATGGCTGAGATCAAAGTGTATACACATCCGGAGGTGACTCCGAGAAGTTATACATCTCGGCCTGATGGCTAAGATCAGGATGTGTATACATATTCCGAGGTAACTCTGAGAAGTCATCCATCTCGGCCCAATGACCCAGATGAGAATGTGTATAGACATTCCGGGCCGACTCCGAAAAGTCATCGATCTCGGCCTGATGGCTGAGATGAGAATGTGTATACACATTCCGGGGCGACTCCGAAAAGTCATCGTTCTCGGCCGATGGCTAAGATGACAATGTGTATACACATTCCGGGGTAACTCCGAGAAGTCGTACATCTCGGCCTGATGGCTGAGATGACAATACGTATACACATTCCGAGGCGACTCCAAGATGTCACCCATCTCGACCTGATGGCTAAGATGACAATGTGTATACACATTCCGGGGCGACTCCGAAAAGTCGCCCATCTCGGCTTGATGGCTGAGGTGACAATGCGTATACACATTCCGAAACGACTCCAAGAAGTCACCCATCTCGGCCTGATGGCTAAGATGACAATGTGTATACACATTCCTAGGTGACCCCGAGAAGCCGTCCATGTCCTCTTGATGGCTGAGATCAAAGTGTATACACATTCCGGGGTAACTCCAAGAAGTCATCCATGTCGGCTTGATGGCTGAGATCAAAGTGTATACACATTCGGAGGTGACTCCGAGAAGTCGTCCATCTCGGCCTGATGGCTAAGATAACAATGTGTATACACAGTCCGGGGTAACTCTGAGAAGTCATCCATCACGGCCTGGTGGCTGATATGAGAATGTGTATACACGTCGCGGGGTGACTCGGGGAACTTATCCGTCTCAGCCCGACGACTAAGATCGAAGTGTATACACATCCGGAGATGACTCATAGAAGTCATGCATCTCGGCCTGATGGCTAAGATGACAATGTGTATACACATTCCGGGGTAACTCCAAGAAGTCATCCATGTCGGCTTGATGGCTGAGATCAAAGTGTATACACATCCGGAGGTGACTCCGAGAAGTCGTCCATCTCGGCCTGATGGCTAAGATAACAATGTGTATACACATTCCGGGGTAACTCTGAGAATTCATCCATCACGGCCTGGTGGATGATATGAGAATGTGTATACATGTCGCGGGGTGACTCCGAGAACCTATCCATCTCAGCCCGACGACTAAGATCGAAGTGTATACACATCCGGAGATGACTCACAGAAGTCATCCGTCACGGCCTGATGGCTAAGATGACAATGTGTATACATATTCCGGGGTAACTCCAAGAAGTCATTCATGTCGGCTTGATGGCTGAGATCAAAGTGTATACACATCCGGAGGTGACTTCGAGAAGTCATCCATCACGGCCTGGTGGCTGAGATGTGAATGTGTATACACGTCGCGAGGTGAGGCCGAGAACTTATCCATCTCACCCCGGCGACTAAGATCGAAGTGTATACACATCCGGAGATGACCTCCAGAAGTCATCCGTCACGGCCTGATGGCTGAGATGAGAATGTGTGTACACATTCCGGGGCCGCTCCGAGAAGTTATCCATCTCGGCCTGATGGCTAAGATCAGGATGTGTATACATATTACGAGGTAACTCTGAGAAGTCATCCATCTTGGCCCAATGACCCAGATGAGAATGTGTATACGCATTCCGGGCCGACTCCGAAAAGTCGCCCATCTCGGCTTGATGGCTGAGATGACTATGCGTATACACATTCCGAGGGGACTCCGAGAAGTCACGCATCTCGGTCTGATGGCTAAGATGACAATGTGTATACACATTCCGGGGTGTCGCAACCTTACACCCACCACGTGCACAGGAAAAGTCACTTTCCCACAATCCTGACCGACTTCCCGGATACATAACTCTAAATTTTACTATCTGACCGTTCCCAAATGTCTCCCAAATACTGACCATCTGGAGGAACTCAGATAACACTCCAATGATTACTTTCCCATGCCGTGGACCTTCATCCCTTACCAGAAATCCCCACCCTTATACCCATACTCTGGGTATAAGTAGCGCTTTTCCAAAAGGAAAAGGTAGATTAAGATTCGAACAGTTTTGAGTGCGGGAGCTCTGCTCGTTTAAGTGTACATCACCAGTTAAATAAAAGTTCCATACCAAGAAGCAACCAAGCCTACCAGTTACTTCCCAAGTGACCTCGACGACATAAATTGGTGGCAGCGGTGGGATACTCGCCCGTGGGCTCATCTGGAAGACAATATACTAGTTCCCTAGTTATTCTACGAGTAGAAATTTCCAGAGGTATCCTCTACGAACCCGAGCACTCCAGAAAAAGGGAAAACTGGACTTCAAGTGGAACCAGTGGAGCCAAAGTCAGACTAACGTGAGTTTATCAACAAATTCTTCACAAGACTTTGTAACTGCTCCACCCGCGCTCGAGATGGAAACAACCACAGCTCACGATCAGTTCGATTTTAATCTCATTGCGGAAAAAATACTCGAGATAAGCGATCGTCTACGCGAATTAGAAGTACGAGATCGGAAAGAACCGCTGGATCAGACGCGCGCGTCAGTGCCGAAGGAAGAAGGAGCTCGACCGTTAGAAGCAATAGACGATTTCAAACGATGCTTACCCCTGATACCGGATTTTGACGGCTCCAACGCGGAGATATTCATCGACGTACTGATGAAAGTATCCAGCATGTTAGTGCCGAATCAACACACGTTACTGCTACTGGCTATCATGGCTCAAAAACTGAAGGGACGTGCGGCAGCAACAATTCGTCCTGACACCATCACGACCATACCGAAGCTCATAGAAAAGGTTCGTTTTCTCTACGGCAAAACAATTGACGCAGCGTCGATAAAAACGAAAAGAGATGCTTGCCGACAAAAGCCCGGCGAATCGATAGACGATTTTATCCAGCGATTCTCGCAAATACAAGATGATCTTCTCGCCGCGGTGAACTCCGAACGAAGGACACAATCCTACATCGATGTTAAGGAAATCATCTGCAACGAAGAAGGTATCCAGACGTTTCGACGAAACGTTCGACCAGAGATCTCGCAGCATCTCTTCAGCCAAAAGCCGGATACTCTGAACCAGGCATTCGAAATGCCCAGGATGTACGATACGGAACTCCAATACATCCGCCAACAAAATCGGATCTGGAAAGAGTCGGACCAAGGAAGAAGAGAAGTGAGAGCACCAAGGGAACACCAAAAACGTTACCCTTCAACTAATAATAAGCAGTGCAACTATTGCAAACGCTGGGGCCACACGGAAGAAGAATGCCGGACCAAACGCTTCCGGGAACAGAACCAACGGAACAACGGACCCCAGCAGCAGCGAAATTTTTACGAGGCATTGCCGGAGATCAACCCCCCGGGGAACCAGCCCGCGTCGGGAACCTCGTCGCAGCTGAACCACCCCGACAACGACGAGTGGACACATCCCCGTTCGTACAACTAGAGCTACCAGGTATTAAACCGACATCATACCTAATTGATTGCGGCGCCGAAATATCCTTAATTAAAGAGAAACAGATCACGAATCCGACCCTTAGGAAGGGTAAAGGCACGATGATGAGAGGAATAGTGCCCGAACTCGCTGGGTCACTTTATTCGGTATACATTCCATTCAATAACAGAGACAATCGGTTTCATGTGATAAGCAATGATTCACCAATTTTGCAAGATGGAATACTCGGTGCAGACTTCCTCTACGCAAACGACTTTTTGTTAACACGCGATACTTTTAAAATAGGCAATATTACAAAGAAGCGCGTGCGATCTCCTAATCGGACTAATCCTTGCACAAATGAAACAGTGCTAGTTAATTTCATCTCTGGCGTCGGAGCAATTACAAAACTTGATGCATCCAATAACCCCATAATAGCGGACTCCTTGAAGGAGCAAGTAGAGTCAATAGAAAAATTCGATGAAAAGTTGATCTTCCATATAACCGCGGAAGCCAAAACTAGTGATCGTTTGGCAATATTAAGGGAGAATACTCGTTTGGACCACTTGACTGAGGGGAAGGATGAGATCCTCGAGATTATCCTCGATAACCACGACGTATTCGTGCTTCCGGGCGATCCGTTACCTAAATCCAACATTTTAGGACACGAGATTAAAACCACTGACGAGACACCGATACACACGCGGCAATATCGCTATCCTCCGATCCACCAGGAAGAAATAAAACGACAAATCGCTGAAATGATGCGGCAAGGAATCATTCGGGATTCTGATAGCCCGTATAATAGCCCGTTGTGGATAGTGCCGAAGAAAATAGACGCGTCCGGTAAACAGAAATGGCGATTGGTCATAGATTACAGGAAATTAAACGAAAAAACCATTCAGGATTCATACCCAATTCCAAACATAGACGAAATAATAGATAAATTAGGTAATGCAAAATATTTTTCCGCTTTTGATCTCGCTTCTGCGTTTCACCAGATCGGGGTAAAAGAAAAAGACATACCAAAAACGGCCTTTTCAAGTAGCGAAGGACACTTCGAATACGTTAGGATGCCTTTCGGTTTAAGAAACGCCCCACCGTCGTTCCAAAGGATGATGAACCGTGGCCTTAACGGATTAATAGGAAGTGCATGCTTCGTATACATCGACGATATAATTATTTTCGGTCGAACACTCGTCGAACATAACAACAACCTGAAGATCGTCTTTGAAAGGCTACGGCAGTGCGGTTTAAAATTGCAACCAGACAAATGCGAATACCTCAAACCAGAATTAGAATATCTCGGACACGTAATATCGGCCGACGGAATTCGTCCTAATCCAAAACGGATCGAAAAGGCGGCAGGCTATCCAGTCCCGAAAAACACGAAAGAAATAAAGCAATTCTTAGGATTTTGTGGGTATTATCGCAAATTTGTAAAAGACTTCGCGAAATTAGCCAAACCGCTTAACACACTTTTAACCAAGGATCGAGAATTCAATTGGACTCGCGAACAGCAATCGAGCTTCGAAGCTTTACGGGATGCTTTAAGGGGGTAGACACGCAGCGACAGCAGCGCCACTTCGAGACCGAAAACGGGCTTTTTTTCCCGCGGTCCTATTTTCTTATATGACAAGATATTGAGCTCGGCAAGGGCTCATTGGAAAGCTAAAGGTTTAATCTACAGTCGTCTGGAAGTGGATTTTTGAAATTTTGTCGCTATTCGGAAATATTAGTGTCTAAAGGAGGGGTAAATTCGTGATCCTGAGTCGTGTATTTCAAGCCGATTTACGCCAATCTGAGACAAATTTTCAAAAATCTACTTCCAGACGACTGTAGATTGAACCTTTAGCTTTCCAATGAGCCCTTGCCGAGCTCAATATCTTGTCATATAAGAAAATAGGACCGCGGGAAAAAAAGCACGCGGTAGACTACAGATTTTAGTCCTTTTGTAGACGAATTACCCGAAGAACGTCAAATTTAGTTCGGCTACATTTTATGAGGTGGAGCCTCGAGAGAACGGCCACTGTCGGTATTCGGCTGAGGGCCGAATGGTGCGGGGAAGGTTCGCGGGGAGCGGGGAGCATCAGACCCTGCCTTCCTGGCTCAGGGGTATCTGGCCCGAATTAGCAGCGTCTCCGGTACGGCAATGCCCGTGGGTATCGCAGCTATCTCCCTCTCTGCATAGTGTATGCGAAAGAAAAAGATCGCGCTATGCTGCCAGCGAGAACCGAGCGTTTCTGGTCAAAATAGGGCTTTAGGTGTGAGCACGTTGGGGGGTCGGTTGGCCGGTAGCATTGACCTGCGTTGACATCGAAGAAAGCATGGAAAGAACCTCGCAGAAAGCAAGGTTGTTTTCAGGCCCTCCTTGTCTTTCTAACATAGCTATCCTTCCCTTAGGGTAAAGGTTCAGGGAACGTGGGCCTTCCTTCCATTGTGGACCTCTTCTTGCCTTTTCTACCCTCGTTCTTTCCTTGTCGAAATCTTGAGATGCGGCGAATGAGAAAACCAAGTTTTTGTAGTGTGGAACGTTTCGACTCACGAATCCGGAGCCCTCATCAGCTTATAATGATTATGATTATTTAGAACTACACTGCTCAAAAGAATTATAGCATAGAAAAATTTTGCTCAAAAATAGGCCAAATTGTATTGACGATAACTTGGTCAAAATTAATCGAAACATTATGATTTTTTTTTTAAATTGACGCTTGAAGTTTCTATTTAAAGTTATCGTCAATCGAATTTGACCTATTTTTGAGCAAAATTTTTCTATGCCATAATTCTTTTGAGCAGTATATATTTCCGATTAGATAATCTTATTCTTATTTTTTCGATATTATTCTGTAAACTACTGCATAAAATTGTCGCGCTGCTTCTTCCTGCTCATTAGCAATTTGTAATTTTCAACTTAGAAATCTTTGATTAATAAGATGGCGAGGGCTCCAGACTCGTGAGTCGAAACGTTCCACGCTAAGAAAACTTGGTTTTCTCATTCACCGCATCTCAAGATTTCGACAAGGAGAGAACGAAGGTAGAAAAGGCAAGAAGAGGCCCACAATGGAAAGGAGCAGTCAAGTGGATACATAAACAGCGGCCCCGGACCCCTGACCGCGTGACGTCACACCTATCGTAGCAGGCGAGTTTGTAGGCCTATCTTAGACCTATGGAAAACGACACTAATACCATCTGGTTTTCGTTGTGCAAGCACTACCTCTCAAGATAATACCATTTTTCCGAGCCACAGGGACTGTCGTACCAACGAAAAAAATTGAGAAGCGAGGAAACGGGTCTACCCCCTTAACGTCTAAACCAATCCTGCAATACCCAGACTGGGAAAAGCCTTTCGTCCTTACGACTGACGCGAGTAATTACGCCTTAGGAGCAGTGCTGTCGCAGGGAGAAATCGGATCCGATAAACCGGTAGCGTACGCATCTCGTTCTTTAAATTCCGCTGAGACCCGTTACTCCACGACGGAAAAAGAATTGCTGGCCATTGTCTGGGCGACTAGACATTTTCACCAGTATCTGTACGGCAGGAAATTCACCATAGTGACGGACCATCGGCCGTTAGTATGGTTAATGAACGTGAAAGATCCGAATTCGCGGCTAATGCGCTGGAGACTAAAACTGCTCGAGTACGATTACGAGATCGTCTACAAGCGTGGAAATTTAAATACCAATGCAGACGCTCTATCTCGCGTACAAATCCGCGCGGTTACGAACGACGTGGATCGCGAAATCGAACAGTTGGTCACTCTGTACTCTTCTGGCGAGCAACCCACCTCGGCAGAAGACGATGATTTCATTCGGGAACTCGTCGCGCCCCAAACGTCCGCTAGGCCTACTGTACGGTCGGAAATTGAAATAAAATCCGGATTCTCGAAAGGAGCGCCAACCCTAGTATATTCCGAAACGCCGCCCGAAGTAACGAGGAAAGACAGGGTCTACCTATCGCCACACGAAACCGACAAATTCAAATTAGAGACGATTGCTAAGGTCCTCGATGGAAAATCACAACTAAATGTGATACAAGATCGAGATCACAACCTCGAGCTCGCGAACCTGTTAGCACGCCACGGATCCAGTATCGAATTGCATGTTTCACGCCCAGTCCCAGAGAACAAGCAGACCATAATATCGCTAGCACACGACTCGCTCTTCGGAGGACATTACGCGCTCGAAAAAACGCTCCAGAAGATCCGAAAAACCTATGAATGGCCTAACATTACTCGCGATGAAAAAGAATACGTTGACAAATGCGAAACTTGCCAGAAGAATAAGGATACGAAACGGCAAACATATATCCCTCAAGCTACTGACATTCCTGAAAAACCGTGCGATAAGATATCAATAGATATAGTCGGACCGTTAGACGAAACCCCAAGGGATCATCGGTATATATTAGTCATGCAAGATTACCTAACTCGGTATATTATGTGCGAGCCGCTAATAGACAAATCTACGGCTGCAATAATACAAGCCATCTGGGCCTCCTGGCTCAGAATATTTGGAAAGCCTAAGGAAATACTTACAGACAACGCGAAAGAGTTCGTATCACACGAGTTTAGGGACTTTTGCAACTTAATGAAAACCAGACATACCCTCACATCCGTCTATCATCCTCAGTCAAATGGGAAAAACGAAAGGTCTCACATACTTCTAAAAGAATACATTAGGCATTATCAAACAAAAGAGCAACCATGGGACCTCGTCCTCCCTAAAGCAATGTTGAATTATAATTGCACCATAAATAGATCCACAGGGTACACACCATTCGAGCTTCAACTCGGGTATGAACCCAATAGTATTTTTGACGCTCAGGACGAATACTTAACCCTGCGCGATCAAATAGAAGGATTAAAACTAAAACACGAAAATAAAATAATAGAGACACGCGAACAACTCGAAAATCAGCAACCGTCCACGTCCTATGAGCATTTAGAAAAAATTAGCAAGGGCAACCAGGTCCTCATACTCAATTATAACGCAAAACCATTAGAGGTGAGATGGCGAGGACCTTTTGAGGTAATAGAAGTTATCAACGATCACTCGGTTAGGATTAACGAGAATGGAAGGTCAACAACTCATCATAGGACCAACGTAAAACTATTCCGTCAATCTACAATAATTTCAGGTGATGACGACTAAAAATCGCTCGTTTGCTCTGACGCCGATATTGCTCGCAATACTGTCTGTCGCCATCGTATGTGCTCTCGACGACGACAAATATACGATCACGCCCCTTAGTGACCAAGAAACGGTGTTCCTGGAACATCTAGATAAAGCAAAACTGTTTCACGAACAATGGAAAATAGTCGTTGGTTATGATTTCGCTCACGTGACAGAAGACGTTACCAAACTCGAATCGTTGTATAGGGACGTGCTGACCAAACTATGCCTAAGGGAAACGAATGGTCTGAAATTTGCTTGCTCCTCCCGCAATCGGCTCTTCAAGCGATTGGAGGATTTCCGTCTCATCCGTAGCGAATTACGCAACGCCTTATACGTCGCTGGGCTCAAAAGCGATCTCCCACGTGCCAAACGCGGGATCTTTGATTTTGTGGGGGAAATAAGCAAGACACTTTTCGGAACACTAGACGCCACTGACGCACACTATTACAACGAGGAACTAGACAAACTATACGCCGACCAAAAGACTATTGTACAGTATGTCCGTAATCAAACTAGTGTAATTCTCAATTCCATTAAGACCAATACAGCTCTATTCAACAAAACGCATGACCAGATTGAAAAAATCAATGATCAATTCAACAGAGTTAGAAATCTTACAAAGACCAACGAATGGAATATAGAAATTGACGAAATCGCCCTAGACCTCGAAATCGGCATTTCCGAACTCCGTGAACAAATTAGGAAAATCGAAGATCTGACGTTCGACGCAAAGCATGGAATAGTAAAACCATATGTCCTAACGCCCGAACAATTATTTAAAATACTTCGCGATCACGAACATGTCAACAATTTTCCGGTCCCGTTGGACGAAACATCGTATATGGCGTTGATAGACATCTGTGAAGTCAACATTGCGCTAAACGGCAGAAGAGCACTATTAGAAATTAAGATACCTCTACTAGAAGCACAAGAATTCGACCTAATAAAAGTAATATCGCTTCCTACGCATGGATGGGTATTCCACTCTGTTCTGAATACCCAGCAACGTCTGATCCTACTGGATCCCCTACGTTTTAACTTCGCACCAGTTACCGAAACTGATATCCAGAAAGCCAAGAGATTGAAGGGAAAACTTATCTTAAAACGGAATACTCCGGATTACTCTACGGCGCTCCGCGACAATTGCTTAACTTAAATACTCACAAAACACGACACTGAAAATTGTGAAACCCGGTACATGCAAATCCAAAGCACCGTATGGATCCAGCTGCATACTGGAAACCAATGGATAGGGATCGCTCCCAAACAAGAAAGTTTGCATATACTGTGTTCAGATAGGAAACCACGACGCGCTAACGTTGTACATAATTTTATATTAACTTTAGCCCCTGACTGCAGCGGAATGTCCCAATCGGCTAGATTAAAACCTGCGAATCTTCTTACTGGCGACCAAGTGGATTTGAGCCACGTAGTTTTTACAAAAATTCGCACTCCGGCACTCAATATCTCCGAAACGGACATTCCTCTGAACTTACTCAGCGAAACACACATTGATCCAGACCAAATGCAGTCAGTCGGACGAACGCTCGACGAATTGGAAGATATCTCCGCAAAAATCGCATCACACCAAAGGAAAAAACTTTGGTACGAGAAATTTATGGAGTATCTTTCCTACGCCGGATACGCAGCCATTCTCGGACTACTGTTTGTCTTCCTTACAAAAATTGGCCTCTTCAGGGCCATCATCAAAATGCTCAGAACGCTTCTCGGTAACTGTTACCACAATTGTAGCTTTAACAACCGTGCGCCGACACAACATGTCACCTTCACCGTCGCTCCGTCTCCTACCTTACCCAGAGCACAACCCTTGCTAAATTCCACCTACCGAGACCGTTTGTCTCGTACCTGAGCAAACTCTTTTTTATAAGGGGGGAGGTGTCGCAACCTTACACCCACCACGTGCACAGGAAAAGTCACTTTCCCACAATCCTGACCGACTTCCCGGATACATAACTCTAAATTTTACTATCTGACCGTTCCCAAATGTCTCCCAAATACTGACCATCTGGAGGAACTCAGATAACACTCCAATGATTACTTTCCCATGCCGTGGACCTTCATCCCTTACCAGAAATCCCCACCCTTATACCCATACTCTGGGTATAAGTAGCGCTTTTCCAAAAGGAAAAGGTAGATTAAGATTCGAACAGTTTTGAGTGCGGGAGCTCTGCTCGTTTAAGTGTACATCACCAGTTAAATAAAAGTTCCATACCAAGAAGCAACCAAGCCTACCAGTTACTTCCCAAGTGACCTCGACAACAGGGGTAACTCTGAGAAGTCATTCATCTCGGCATAAAGTCCAA
Source organism: Trypoxylon attenuatum (assembly GCA_963989405.1). Lineage (NCBI taxonomy): Eukaryota > Metazoa > Arthropoda > Insecta > Hymenoptera > Crabronidae > Trypoxylon > Trypoxylon attenuatum. The sequence goes on along the minus strand of OZ022492.1, from coordinate 7,095,857 downwards.
GATGAGGATGTATACACATCCGAAGGTGACTCCAAGAAGTTATACATCTCGGCCTGATGGCTAAGCTAAGGATGTGTGTCCATATTCCGAGGTAACTCCGAGAAGTCGTCCATCTCGGCCTGATGGCTGACATCAAAGAGTATACACATCCGGAGGTGACTCCGAGAAGCTATCCATCTCCGCATGATGACTAAGATCAGGATGTACTTCGGAATGTGTATACACGTCGCGAGGTGACTCTGAGAACTTACCCATCTCAGCCCGACGACTAGGACCGAAGTGTATACACATTCGGAGGTGACTCCGAGAAGTCGTCCATCTCGGCTTGATGGCTGAGATGACTATGCGTATACACATTCCGAGGGGACTCCAAGAAGTCACGCATCTCGGTATGATGGCTAAGATGAGGATGTGTATACACATTCCTAGGTGACCCCGAGAAGCCATCCATGTCCTCTTGATGGCTGAGATCAAAGTGTATACACATCCGGAGGTGACTCCGAGAAGTTATCCGTCTCAGCCTGATGGCTAAGATCAGGATGTGTGTCCATATTCCGAGGTAACTCCGAGAAGTCGTTCATCTCGGCCTGATGGCTGAGATGACAATGTGTATACACATTCGGAGGTGACTCCGAGAAGTCGTCCATCTCGGCCTGAAGGCTGAGATGACAATCCGTATACACATGCCGAGGGGACTCCAACACTTCATCCATCACGGCCTGGTGGCTGAGATGAGACTGTGTATACACGTCGCCAGGGGACTCCGAGAACCTATCCATCTCAGCCCGACGACTAAGATCGACGTGTATACACATCCGGAGATGACTCCCAGAAGTCGTCCGTCACGGCCTGATGGCTAAGATGACAATGTGTATACACATTCCGGGGCGACTCCGAAAAGTCATCGTTCTCGGCCGGATGGCTGACGTGAGATTGAGTGTACACATTCCGGGCGACTCCGAAAAGTCATCGTTCTCGGACTGATGGCTAAGATGACAATGTGTATACACATTCCTAGGTGACCCCGAGAAGCCATCCATGTCCTCTTGATGGCTGAGATCAAAGTGTATACACATTCCGGGGTAACTCCAAGAAGTCATCCATGTCGGCTTGATGGCTAAGATCAGGATGTGTATACATATTCCGAGGTAACTCTGAGAAGTCATCCATCTCTGCCTGATTCTTGAGATCGAAGTGTATACACGTTCCGAGGTGACTCCGAAAAGTCATCGATCTCGGCCTGATGGCTGACGTGAGAATGAGTATACACATTCCGGGGCGACTCCGAAAATCATCGTTCTCGGCCTGATGGCTGAGATGAGAACGTGTATACACATTCCGGGGTAACTCTGAGAAGTCATTCATCTCGGCATAAAGTCCAAGATGAGGATGTATACACATCCGAAGGTGACTCCAAGAAGTTATACATCTCGGCCTGATGGCTAAGCTAAGGATGTGTGTCCATATTCCGAGGTAACTCCGAGAAGTCGTCCATCTCGGCCTGATGGCTGACATCAAAGTGTATACACATCCGGAGGTGACTCCGAGAAGCTATCCATCTCCGCATGATGACTAAGATCAGGATGTACTTCGGAATGTGTATACACGTCGCGAGGTGACTCTGAGAACTTACCCATCTCAGCCCGACGACTAGGACCGAAGTGTATACACATTCGGAGGTGACTCCGAGAAGTCGTCCATCTCGGCTTGATGGCTGAGATGACTATGCGTATACACATTCCGAGGAGACTCCAAGAAGTCACGCATCTCGGTGTGATGGCTAAGATAACAATGTGCATACACATTCGGAGGCGACTCCAAGAAGTCACCCATCCCGGCCTAATGACCAAGATGAGGATGTGTATATACATTCCGAAGTAACTCCGAGAATTCATCCATGTCGGCTTGATGGCTGAGATCAAAGTGTATACACATCCGGAGATGACTCATAGAAGTCATCCATCTCGGCCTGATGGCTAAGATCAGGATGTGTATACATATTCCGAGGTAGCTCTGAGAAGTCATCCATCTCTGCCTGATTCTTGAGATCGAAGTGTATACACGTTCCGAGGTGACTCCGAAAAGTCATCGATCTCGGCCTGATGGCTGACGTGAGAATGAGTATACACATTCCGGGGCGACTCCGAAAATCATCGTTCTCGGCCTGATGGCTGAGATGAGAACGTGTATACACATTCCGGGGTAACTCTGAGAAGTCATTCATCTCGGCATAAAGTCGCAAGATGAGGATGTATACACATCCGAAGGTGACTCCAAGAAGTTATACATCTCGGCCTGATGGCTAAGCTAAGGATGTGTGTCCATATTCCGAGGTAACTCCGAGAAGTCGTCCATCTCGGCCTGATGGCTGACATCAAAGTGTATACACATCCGGAGGTGACTCCGAGAAGCTATCCATCTCCGCATGATGACTAAGATCAGGATGTACTTCGGAATGTGTATACACGTCGCGAGGTGACTCTGAGAACTTACCCATCTCAGCCCGACGACTAGGACCGAAGTGTATACACATTCGGAGGTGACTCCGAGAAGTCGTCCATCTCGGCTTGATGGCTGAGATGACTATGCGTATACACATTCCGAGGGGACTCCAAGAAGTCACGCATCTCGGTGTGATGGCTAAGATAACAATGTGCATACACATTCGGAGGCGACTCCAAGAAGTCACCCATCCCGGCCTAATGACCAAGATGAGGATGTGTATATACATTCCGAAGTAACTCCGAGAATTCATCCATGTCGGCTTGATGGCTGAGATCAAAGTGTATACACATCCGGAGATGACTCACAGAAGTCATCCATCTCGGCCTGATGGCTAAGATCAGGATGTGTATACATATTCCGAGGTAACTCTGAGAAGTCATCCATCTCTGCCTGATTCTTGAGATCGAAGTGTATACACGTTCCGAGGTGACTCCGAAAAGTCATCGATCTCGGCCTGATGGCTGACGTGAGAATGAGTATACACATTCCGGGGCGACTCCGAAAATCATCGTTCTCCGCCTGATGGCTGAGATGAGAACGTGTATACACATTCCGGGGTAACTCTGAGAAGTCATTCATCTCGGCATAAAGTCCAAGATGAGGATGTATACACATCCGAAGGTGACTCCAAGAAGTTATACATCTCGGCCTGATGGCTAAGCTAAGGATGTGTGTCCATATTCCGAGGTAACTCCGAGAAGTCGTCCATCTCGGCCTGATGGCTGACATCAAAGTGTATACACATCCGGAGGTGACTCCGAGAAGCTATCCATCTCCGCATGATGACTAAGATCAGGATGTACTTCGGAATGTGTATACACGTCGCGAGGTGACTCTGAGAACTTACCCATCTCAGCCCGACGACTAGGACCGAAGTGTATACACATTCGGAGGTGACTCCGAGAAGTCGTCCATCTCGGCTTGATGGCTGAGATGACTATGCGTATACACATTCCGAGGGGACTCCAAGAAGTCACGCATCTCGGTATGATGGCTAAGATGAGGATGTGTATACACATTCCTAGGTGACCCCGAGAAGCCATCCATGTCCTCTTGATGGCTGAGATCAAAGTGTATACACATCCGGAGGTGACTCCGAGAAGTTATCCGTCTCAGCCTGATGGCTAAGATCAGGATGTGTGTCCATATTCCGAGGTAACTCCGAGAAGTCGTTCATCTCGGCCTGATGGCTGAGATGACAATGTGTATACACATTCGGAGGTGACTCCGAGAAGTCGTCCATCTCGGCCTGAAGGCTGAGATGACAATCCGTATACACATGCCGAGGGGACTCCAACACTTCATCCATCACGGCCTGGTGGCTGAGATGAGACTGTGTATACACGTCGCCAGGGGACTCCGAGAACCTATCCATCTCAGCCCGACGACTAAGATCGACGTGTATACACATCCGGAGATGACTCCCAGAAGTCGTCCGTCACGGCCTGATGGCTAAGATGACAATGTGTATACACATTCCGGGGCGACTCCGAAAAGTCATCGTTCTCGGCCGGATGGCTGACGTGAGATTGAGTGTACACATTCCGGGCGACTCCGAAAAGTCATCGTTCTCGGACTGATGGCTAAGATGACAATGTGTATACACATTCCTAGGTGACCCCGAGAAGCCATCCATGTCCTCTTGATGGCTGAGATCAAAGTGTATACACATTCCGGGGTAACTCCAAGAAGTCATCCATGTCGGCTTGATGGCTGAGATCAAAGTGTATACACATTCGGAGGTGACTCCGAGTAGTCGTCCATCTCGGCCTGATGGCTAAGATAACAATGTGTATACACAGTCCGGGGTAACTCTGAGAAGTCATCCATCACGGCCTGGTTTCTGATATGAGAATGTGTATACACGTCGCGGGGCGACTCCGAGAACCTATCCATCTCAGCCCGACGACTAAGATCGAAGTGTATACACATCCGGAGATGACTCATAGAAGTCATCCATCTCGGCCTGATGGCTAAGATCAGGATGTGTATACATATTCCGAGGTAACTCTGAGAAGTCATCCATCTCTGCCTGATTCTTGAGATCGAAGTGTATACACGTTCCGAGGTGACTCCGAAAAGTCATCGATCTCGGCCTGATGGCTGACGTGAGAATGAGTATACACATTCCGGGGCGACTCCGAAAATCATCGTTCTCGGCCTGATGGCTGAGATGAGAACGTGTATACACATTCCGGGGTAACTCTGAGAAGTCATTCATCTCGGCATAAAGTCCAAGATGAGGATGTATACACATCCGAAGGTGACTCCAAGAAGTTATACATCTCGGCCTGATGGCTAAGCTAAGGATGTGTGTCCATATTCCGAGGTAACTCCGAGAAGTCGTCCATCTCGGCCTGATGGCTGACATCAAAGTGTATACACATCCGGAGGTGACTCCGAGAAGCTATCCATCTCCGCATGATGACTAAGATCAGGATGTACTTCGGAATGTGTATACACGTCGCGAGGTGACTCTGAGAACTTACCCATCTCAGCCCGACGACTAGGACCGAAGTGTATACACATTCGGAGGTGACTCCGAGAAGTCGTCCATCTCGGCTTGATGGCTGAGATGACTATGCGTATACACATTCCGAGGAGACTCCAAGAAGTCACGCATCTCGGTGTGATGGCTAAGATAACAATGTGCATACACATTCGGAGGCGACTCCAAGAAGTCACCCATCCCGGCCTAATGACCAAGATGAGGATGTGTATATACATTCCGAAGTAACTCCGAGAATTCATCCATGTCGGCTTGATGGCTGAGATCAAAGTGTATACACATCCGGAGATGACTCATAGAAGTCATCCATCTCGGCCTGATGGCTAAGATCAGGATGTGTATACATATTCCGAGGTAACTCTGAGAAGTCATCCATCTCTGCCTGATTCTTGAGATCGAAGTGTATACACGTTCCGAGGTGACTCCGAAAAGTCATCGATCTCGGCCTGATGGCTGACGTGAGAATGAGTATACACATTCCGGGGCGACTCCGAAAATCATCGTTCTCGGCCTGATGGCTGAGATGAGAACGTGTATACACATTCCGGGGTAACTCTGAGAAGTCATTCATCTCGGCATAAAGTCCAAGATGAGGATGTATACACATCCGAAGGTGACTCCAAGAAGTTATACATCTCGGCCTGATGGCTAAGCTAAGGATGTGTGTCCATATTCCGAGGTAACTCCGAGAAGTCGTCCATCTCGGCCTGATGGCTGACATCAAAGTGTATACACATCCGGAGGTGACTCCGAGAAGTCATCCATCTCGGCTTGATGGCTAAAATCAGGATGTGTATACATATTCCGAGGTAACTCTGAGAAGTCATCCATCTCGGCCTGATTCTTGAGATCGAAGTGTATACACGTTCCGAGGTGACTCCGAAAAGTCATCGATGTCGGCCTGATGGCTGACGTGAGAATGAGTATACACATTCCGGGGCGACTCCGAAAAGTCATCGTTCTCGGCCTGATGGCTAAGCTAAGGATGTGTGTCCATATTCCGAGGTAACTCCGAGAAGTCGTCCATCTCGGCCTGATGGCTGACATCAAAGTGTATACACATCCGGAGGTGACTCCGAAAAGTTATCCATCTCGGCATGATGACTAAGATCAGGATGTACTTCGGAATGTGTATACACGTCGCGAGGTGACTCTGAGAACTTATCCATCTCAGCCCGACGACTAAGACCAAAGTGTATACACATTCGGATGTGACTCCGAGAAGTCGTCCATCTCGGCTTGATGACTGAGATGACTATGCGTATACACATTCCGAGGGGACTCCAAGAAGTCACGCATCTCGGTGTGATGGCTAAGATCAGGATGTGTATACATATTCCGAGGTAACTCTGAGAAGTCGTCCATCTCTGCCTGATTCTTGAGATCGAAGTGTATACACGTTCCGAGGTGACTCCGAAAAGTCATCGATCTCGGCCTGATGGCTGACGTGAGAATGAGTATACACATTCCGGGGCGACTCCGAAAATCATCGTTCTCGGCCTGATGGCTGAGATGAGAACGTGTATACACATTCCGGGGTAACTCTGAGAAGTCATTCATCTCGGCATAAAGTCCAAGATGAGGATGTATACACATCCGAAGGTGACTCCAAGAAGTTATACATCTCGGCCTGATGGCTAAGCTAAGGATGTGTGTCCATATTCCGAGGTAACTCCGAGAAGTCGTCCATCTCGGCCTGATGGCTGACATCAAAGTGTATACACATCCGGAGGTGACTCCGAGAAGCTATCCATCTCCGCATGATGACTAAGATCAGGATGTACTTCGGAATGTGTATACACGTCGCGAGGTGACTCTGAGAACTTACCCATCTCAGCCCGACGACTAGGACCGAAGTGTATACACATTCGGAGGTGACTCCGAGAAGTCGTCCATCTCGGCTTGATGGCTGAGATGACTATGCGTATACACATTCCGAGGGGACTCCAAGAAGTCACGCATCTCGGTATGATGGGTAAGATGAGGATGTGTATATACATTCCGAAGTAACTCCGAGAATTCATCCATGTCGGCTTGATGGCTGAGATCAAAGTGTATACACATCCGGAGGTGACTCCGAGAAGTCGTCCATCTCGGCCTGATGGCTAAGATAACAATGTGTATACACAGTCCGGGGTAACTCTGAGAAGTCATCCATCACGGCCTGGTGGTTGATATGAGAATGTGTATACACGTCGCGGGGTGACTCCGGGAACTTATCCGTCTCAGCCCGACGACTAAGATCGAAGTGTATACACATCCGGAGATGACTCATAGAAGTCATCCATCTCGGCTTGATGGCTAAAATCAGGATGTGTATACATATTCCGAATTAACTCTGAGAAGTCATCCATCTCGGCCTGATTCTTGAGATCGAAGTGTATACACGTTCCGAGGTGACTCCGAAAAGTCATCGATGTCGGCCTGATGGCTGACGTGAGAATGAGTATACACATTCCGGGGCGACTCCGAAAAGTCATCGTTCTCGGCCTGATGGCTAAGCTAAGGATGTGTGTCCATATTCCGAGGTAACTCCGAGAAGTCGTCCATCTCGGCCTGATGGCTGACATCAAAGTGTATACACATCCGGAGGTGACTCCGAAGAGTTATCCATCTCGGCATGATGACTAAGATCAGGATGTACTTCGGAATGTGTATACACGTCGCGAGGTGACTCTGAGAACTTATCCATCTCAGCCCGACGACTAAGACCAAAGTGTATACACATTCGGATGTGACTCCGAGAAGTCGTCCATCTCGGCTTGATGACTGAGATGACTATGCGTATACACATTCCGAGGGGACTCCAAGAAGTCACGCATCTCGGTGTGATGGCTAAGATCAGGATGTGTATACATATTCCGAGGTAACTCTGAGAAGTCGTCCATCTCTGCCTGATTCTTGAGATCGAAGTGTATACACGTTCCGAGGTGACTCCGAAAAGTCATCGATCTCGGCCTGATGGCTGACGTGAGAATGAGTATACACATTCCGGGGCGACTCCGAAAATCATCGTTCTCGGCCTGATGGCTGAGATGAGAACGTGTATACACATTCCGGGGTAACTCTGAGAAGTCATTCATCTCGGCATAAAGTCCAAGATGAGGATGTATACACATCCGAAGGTGACTCCAAGAAGTTATACATCTCGGCCTGATGGCTAAGCTAAGGATGTGTGTCCATATTCCGAGGTAACTCCGAGAAGTCGTCCATCTCGGCCTGATGGCTGACATCAAAGTGTATACACATCCGGAGGTGACTCCGAGAAGCTATCCATCTCCGCATGATGACTAAGATCAGGATGTACTTCGGAATGTGTATACACGTCGCGAGGTGACTCTGAGAACTTACCCATCTCAGCCCGACGACTAGGACCGAAGTGTATACACATTCGGAGGTGACTCCCAGAAGTCGTCCGTCACGGCCTGATGGCTAAGATGACAATGTGTATACACATTCCGGGGCGACTCCGAAAAGTCATCGTTCTCGGCCGGATGGCTGACGTGAGATTGAGTGTACACATTCCGGGCGACTCCGAAAAGTCATCGTTCTCGGACTGATGGCTAAGATGACAATGTGTATACACATTCCTAGGTGACCCCGAGAAGCCATCCATGTCCTCTTGATGGCTGAGATCAAAGTGTATACACATTCCGGGGTAACTCCAAGAAGTCATCCATGTCGGCTTGATGGCTAAGATCAGGATGTGTATACATATTCCGAGGTAACTCTGAGAAGTCATCCATCTCTGCCTGATTCTTGAGATCGAAGTGTATACACGTTCCGAGGTGACTCCGAAAAGTCATCGATCTCGGCCTGATGGCTGACGTGAGAATGAGTATACACATTCCGGGGCGACTCCGAAAATCATCGTTCTCGGCCTGATGGCTGAGATGAGAACGTGTATACACATTCCGGGGTAACTCTGAGAAGTCATTCATCTCGGCATAAAGTCCAAGATGAGGATGTATACACATCCGAAGGTGACTCCAAGAAGTTATACATCTCGGCCTGATGGCTAAGCTAAGGATGTGTGTCCATATTCCGAGGTAACTCCGAGAAGTCGTCCATCTCGGCCTGATGGCTGACATCAAAGTGTATACACATCCGGAGGTGACTCCGAGAAGCTATCCATCTCCGCATGATGACTAAGATCAGGATGTACTTCGGAATGTGTATACACGTCGCGAGGTGACTCTGAGAACTTACCCATCTCAGCCCGACGACTAGGACCGAAGTGTATACACATTCGGAGGTGACTCCGAGAAGTCGTCCATCTCGGCTTGATGGCTGAGATGACTATGCGTATACACATTCCGAGGAGACTCCAAGAAGTCACGCATCTCGGTGTGATGGCTAAGATAACAATGTGCATACACATTCGGAGGCGACTCCAAGAAGTCACCCATCCCGGCCTAATGACCAAGATGAGGATGTGTATATACATTCCGAAGTAACTCCGAGAATTCATCCATGTCGGCTTGATGGCTGAGATCAAAGTGTATACACATCCGGAGATGACTCATAGAAGTCATCCATCTCGGCCTGATGGCTAAGATCAGGATGTGTATACATATTCCGAGGTAGCTCTGAGAAGTCATCCATCTCTGCCTGATTCTTGAGATCGAAGTGTATACACGTTCCGAGGTGACTCCGAAAAGTCATCGATCTCGGCCTGATGGCTGACGTGAGAATGAGTATACACATTCCGGGGCGACTCCGAAAATCATCGTTCTCGGCCTGATGGCTGAGATGAGAACGTGTATACACATTCCGGGGTAACTCTGAGAAGTCATTCATCTCGGCATAAAGTCGCAAGATGAGGATGTATACACATCCGAAGGTGACTCCAAGAAGTTATACATCTCGGCCTGATGGCTAAGCTAAGGATGTGTGTCCATATTCCGAGGTAACTCCGAGAAGTCGTCCATCTCGGCCTGATGGCTGACATCAAAGTGTATACACATCCGGAGGTGACTCCGAGAAGCTATCCATCTCCGCATGATGACTAAGATCAGGATGTACTTCGGAATGTGTATACACGTCGCGAGGTGACTCTGAGAACTTACCCATCTCAGCCCGACGACTAGGACCGAAGTGTATACACATTCGGAGGTGACTCCGAGAAGTCGTCCATCTCGGCTTGATGGCTGAGATGACTATGCGTATACACATTCCGAGGGGACTCCAAGAAGTCACGCATCTCGGTATGATGGCTAAGATGAGGATGTGTATACACATTCCTAGGTGACCCCGAGAAGCCATCCATGTCCTCTTGATGGCTGAGATCAAAGTGTATACACATCCGGAGGTGACTCCGAGAAGTTATCCGTCTCAGCCTGATGGCTAAGATCAGGATGTGTGTCCATATTCCGAGGTAACTCCGAGAAGTCGTTCATCTCGGCCTGATGGCTGAGATGACAATGTGTATACACATTCGGAGGTGACTCCGAGAAGTCGTCCATCTCGGCCTGAAGGCTGAGATGACAATCCGTATACACATGCCGAGGGGACTCCAACACTTCATCCATCACGGCCTGGTGGCTGAGATGAGACTGTGTATACACGTCGCCAGGGGACTCCGAGAACCTATCCATCTCAGCCCGACGACTAAGATCGACGTGTATACACATCCGGAGATGACTCCCAGAAGTCGTCCGTCACGGCCTGATGGCTAAGATGACAATGTGTATACACATTCCGGGGCGACTCCGAAAAGTCATCGTTCTCGGCCGGATGGCTGACGTGAGATTGAGTGTACACATTCCGGGCGACTCCGAAAAGTCATCGTTCTCGGACTGATGGCTAAGATGACAATGTGTATACACATTCCTAGGTGACCCCGAGAAGCCATCCATGTCCTCTTGATGGCTGAGATCAAAGTGTATACACATTCCGGGGTAACTCCAAGAAGTCATCCATGTCGGCTTGATGGCTGAGATCAAAGTGTATACACATTCGGAGGTGACTCCGAGTAGTCGTCCATCTCGGCCTGATGGCTAAGATAACAATGTGTATACACAGTCCGGGGTAACTCTGAGAAGTCATCCATCACGGCCTGGTTTCTGATATGAGAATGTGTATACACGTCGCGGGGCGACTCCGAGAACCTATCCATCTCAGCCCGACGACTAAGATCGAAGTGTATACACATCCGGAGATGACTCATAGAAGTCATCCATCTCGGCCTGATGGCTAAGATCAGGATGTGTATACATATTCCGAGGTAACTCTGAGAAGTCATCCATCTCGGCCTGATGGCTGAGATGACAATACGTATACACATTCCGAGGGGACTCCAAGAAGTTATCCGTCACGGCCTGGTGGCTGAGATGAGAACGTGTATACACGTCGCTAGGTGACTCCGAGAACCTATCCATCTCAACCCGACGACTAAGATCGAAGTGTATACACATCCGGAGATGACTCATAGAAGTCATCCATCTCGGCTTGATGGCTAAAATCAGGATGTGTATACATATTCCGAGGTAACTCTGAGAAGTCATCCATCTCGGCCTGATTCTTGAGATCGAAGTGTATACACGTTCCGAGGTGACTCCGAAAAGTCATCGATCTCGGCCTGATGGCTGACGTGAGAATGCGTATACACATTCCGAGGCGACTCCAAGATGTCATCCATCTCGGCCTGATGGCTAAGATGACAATGTGTATACACATTCCGGGCGACTCCGAAAAGTCGCCCATCTTGGCTTGATGGCTGAGATGACTATGTGTATACACATTCCGAGGGGACTCCAAGAAGTCACGCATCTCGGTCTGATGGCTAAGATGACAATGTGTATACACATTCGGAGGCGACTCCAAGAAATCACCCATCCCGGCCTAATGACCAAGATGAGGATGTGTATACACATTCCGAAGTAACTCCGAGAATGCATCCATGTCGGCTTGATGGCTGAGATCATAGTGTATACACATCCGGAGGTGACGCCGAGAAGTTATACATCTCGGCCTGATGGCTAAGATCAGGATGTGTGTCCATATTCCGAGGTAACTCTGAGAAGTCATCCATCTCGGCCCGATTCCTGAGGTCGAAGTGTATACACGTTCCGAGGTGACTCCGAGAAGTTATCCATCTCAGCCCGACGCCTAAGATCGAAGTGTATACACATACGGAGGTGACTCCGAGAAGTCGTCCATCTCGGCCTGATGGCTGAGATGACAATCCGTATACACATTCCGAGGGGACTCCAACACGTCATCCATCACGGCCTGGTGGCTGAGATGAGAATGTGTATACACGTCGCCAGGGGACTCCGAGGACCTATCCATCTCGGCCCGACGACTAAGATCGAAATGTATACACATCCGGAGATGACTCCCAGAAGTCGTCCGTCACGGCCTGATGGCTAAGATGACAATGTGTATACACATTCCGGGGCGACTCCGAAAAGTCATCGTTCTCGGCCGGATGGCTGACGTGAGATTGAGTATACACATTCCGGGCGACTCCGAAAAGTCATCGTCCTCGGACTGATGGCTAAGATGACAATGTGTATACACATTCCGGGGTAACTCCAAGAAGTCATCCATGTCGGCTTGATGGCTGAGATCGAAGTGTATACACATTCCGAGGTGATTCCGGGAAGATATCCGTCTCGGCCTAATGGCTAAGATGACAATGTGTATACACATTCCGGGGTAACTCTGAGAAGTCATCCATCACGGCCTGGTGGCTGATATGAGAATGTGTATACACGTCGCGGGGTGACTCCGAGAACCTATCCATCTCAGCCCGACGACTAAGATCGAAGCGTATACACATCCGGAGATGACTCATAGAAGTCATCTATCTCGGACTGATGGCTAAGTTCAGGATGTGTATACATATTCCGAGGTAACTCTGAGAAGTCATCCATCTCGGCCTGATTCTTGAGATCGAAGTGTATACACGTTCCGAGGTGACTCCGAAAAGTCATCGATGTCGGCCTGATGGCTGACGTGAGAATGAGTATACACATTCCGGGGCGACTCCGAAAAGTCATCGTTCTCGGCCTGATGGCTAAGCTAAGGATGTGTGTCCATATTCCGAGGTAACTCCGAGAAGTCGTCCATCTCGGCCTGATGGCTGACATCAAAGTGTATACACATCCGGAGGTGACTCCGAGAAGCTATCCATCTCCGCATGATGACTAAGATCAGGATGTACTTCGGAATGTGTATACACGTCGCGAGGTGACTCTGAGAACTTACCCATCTCAGCCCGACGACTAGGACCGAAGTGTATACACATTCGGAGGTGACTCCGAGAAGTCGTCCATCTCGGCTTGATGGCTGAGATGACTATGCGTATACACATTCCGAGGGGACTCCAAGAAGTCACGCATCTCGGTATGATGGCTAAGATGAGGATGTGTATACACATTCCTAGGTGACCCCGAGAAGCCATCCATGTCCTCTTGATGGCTGAGATCAAAGTGTATACACATCCGGAGGTGACTCCGAGAAGTTATCCGTCTCAGCCTGATGGCTAAGATCAGGATGTGTGTCCATATTCCGAGGTAACTCCGAGAAGTCGTCCATCTCGGCCTGATGGCTGAGATGACAATGTGTATACACATTCGGAGGTGACTCCGAGAAGTCGTCCATCTCGGCCTGAAGGCTGAGATGACAATCCGTATACACATGCCGAGGGGACTCCAACACTTCATCCATCACGGCCTGGTGGCTGAGATGAGACTGTGTATACACGTCGCCAGGGGACTCCGAGAACCTATCCATCTCAGCCCGACGACTAAGATCGAAGTGTATACACATCCGGAGATGACTCCCAGAAGTCGTCCGTCACGGCCTGATGGCTAAGATGACAATGTGTATACACATTCCGGGGCGACTCCGAAAAGTCATCGTTCTCGGCCGGATGGCTGACGTGAGATTGAGTGTACACATTCCGGGCGACTCCGAAAAGTCATCGTTCTCGGACGGATGGCTAAGATGACAATGTGTATACACATTCCTAGGTGACCCCGAGAAGCCATCCATGTCCTCTTGATGGCTGAGATCAAAGTGTATACACATTCCTAGGTGACCCCGAGAAGCCATCCATGTCCTCTTGATGGCTGAGATCAAAGTGTATACACATCCGGAGGTGACTCCGAGAAGTTATCCGTCTCAGCCTGATGGCTAAGATCAGGATGTGTGTCCATATTCCGAGGTAACTCCGAGAAGTCGTCCATCTCGGCCTGATGGCTGAGATGACAATGTGTATACACATTCGGAGGTGACTCCGAGAAGTCGTCCATCTCGGCCTGAAGGCTGAGATGACAATCCGTATACACATGCCGAGGGGACTCCAACACTTCATCCATCACGGCCTGGTGGCTGAGATGAGACTGTGTATACACGTCGCCAGGGGACTCCGAGAACCTATCCATCTCAGCCCGACGACTAAGATCGAAGTGTATACACATCCGGAGATGACTCCCAGAAGTCGTCCGTCACGGCCTGATGGCTAAGATGACAATGTGTATACACATTCCGGGGCGACTCCGAAAAGTCATCGTTCTCGGCCGGATGGCTGACGTGAGATTGAGTGTACACATTCCGGGCGACTCCGAAAAGTCATCGTTCTCGGACTGATGGCTAAGATGACAATGTGTATACACATTCCTAGGTGACCCCGAGAAGCCATCCATGTCCTCTTGATGGCTGAGATCAAAGTGTATACACATTCCGGGGTAACTCCAAGAAGTCATCCATGTCGGCTTGATGGCTGAGATCAAAGTGTATACACATTCGGAGGTGACTCCGAGTAGTCGTCCATCTCGGCCTGATGGCTAAGATAACAATGTGTATACACAGGCCGGGTAACTCTGAGAAGTCATCCATCACGGCCTGGTTTCTGATATGAGAATGTGTATACACGTCGCGGGGTGACTCCGAGAACCTATCCATCTCAGCCCGACGACTAAGATCGAAGTGTATACACATCCGGAGATGACTCATAGAAGTCATCCATCTCGGCCTGATGGCTAAGATCAGGATGTGTATACATATTCCGAGGTAACTCTGAGAAGTCATCCATCTCTGCCTGATTCTTGAGATCGAAGTGTATACACGTTCCGAGGTGACTCCGAAAAGTCATCGATCTCGGCCTGATGGCTGACGTGAGAATGAGTATACACATTCCGGGGCGACTCCGAAAATCATCGTTCTCGGCCTGATGGCTGAGATGAGAACGTGTATACACATTCCGAGGTAACTCCGAGAAGTCGTCCATCTCGGCCTGATGGCTGACATCAAAGTGTATAAAAATCCGGAGGTGACTCCGAGAAACTATCCATCTCCGCATGATGACTAAGATCAGGATGTACTTCGGAATGTGTATACACGTCGCGAGGTGACTCTGAGAACTTACCCATCTCAGCCCGACGACTAGGACCGAAGTGTATACACATTCGGAGGTGACTCCGAGAAGTCGTCCATCTCGGCTTGATGGCTGAGATGACTATGCGTATACACATTCCGAGGGGACTCCAAGAAGTCACGCATCTCGGTATGATGGCTAAGATGAGGATGTGTATACACATTCCTAGGTGACCCCGAGAAGCCATCCATGTCCTCTTGATGGCTGAGATCAAAGTGTATACACATCCGGAGGTGACTCCGAGAAGTTATCCGTCTCAGCCTGATGGCTAAGATCAGGATGTGTGTCCATATTCCGAGGTAACTCCGAGAAGTCGTCCATCTCGGCCTGATGGCTGAGATGACAATGTGTATACACATTCGGAGGTGACTCCGAGAAGTCGTCCATCTCGGCCTGAAGGCTGAGATGACAATCCGTATACACATGCCGAGGGGACTCCAACACTTCATTCATCACGGCCTGGTGGCTGAGATGAGACTGTGTATACACGTCGCCAGGGGACTCCGAGAACCTATCCATCTCAGCCCGACGACTAAGATCGACGTGTATACACATCCGGAGATGACTCCCAGAAGTCGTCCGTCACGGCCTGATGGCTAAGATGACAATGTGTATACACATTCCGGGGCGACTCCGAAAAGTCATCGTTCTCGGCCGGATGGCTGACGTGAGATTGAGTGTACACATTCCGGGCGACTCCGAAAAGTCATCGTTCTCGGACTGATGGCTAAGATGACAATGTGTATACACATTCCTAGGTGACCCCGAGAAGCCATCCATGTCCTCTTGATGGCTGAGATCAAAGTGTATACACATTCCGGGGTAACTCCAAGAAGTCATCCATGTCGGCTTGATGGCTAAGATCAGGATGTGTATACATATTCCGAGGTAACTCTGAGAAGTCATCCATCTCTGCCTGATTCTTGAGATCGAAGTGTATACACGTTCCGAGGTGACTCCGAAAAGTCATCGATCTCGGCCTGATGGCTGACGTGAGAATGAGTATACACATTCCGGGGCGACTCCGAAAATCATCGTTCTCGGCCTGATGGCTGAGATGAGAACGTGTATACACATTCCGGGGTAACTCTGAGAAGTCATTCATCTCGGCATAAAGTCCAAGATGAGGATGTATACACATCCGAAGGTGACTCCAAGAAGTTATACATCTCGGCCTGATGGCTAAGCTAAGGATGTGTGTCCATATTCCGAGGTAACTCCGAGAAGTCGTCCATCTCGGCCTGATGGCTGACATCAAAGTGTATACACATCCGGAGGTGACTCCGAGAAGCTATCCATCTCCGCATGATGACTAAGATCAGGATGTACTTCGGAATGTGTATACACGTCGCGAGGTAACTCTGAGAACTTACCCATCTCAGCCCGACGACTAGGACCGAAGTGTATACACATTCGGAGGTGACTCCGAGAAGTCGTCCATCTCGGCTTGATGGCTGAGATGACTATGCGTATACACATTCCGAGGAGACTCCAAGAAGTCACGCATCTCGGTGTGATGGCTAAGATAACAATGTGCATACACATTCGGAGGCGACTCCAAGAAGTCACCCATCCCGGCCTAATGACCAAGATGAGGATGTGTATATACATTCCGAAGTAACTCCGAGAATTCATCCATGTCGGCTTGATGGCTGAGATCAAAGTGTATACACATCCGGAGATGACTCATAGAAGTCATCCATCTCGGCCTGATGGCTAAGATCAGGATGTGTATACATATTCCGAGGTAGCTCTGAGAAGTCATCCATCTCTGCCTGATTCTTGAGATCGAAGTGTATACACGTTCCGAGGTGACTCCGAAAAGTCATCGATCTCGGCCTGATGGCTGACGTGAGAATGAGTATACACATTCCGGGGCGACTCCGAAAATCATCGTTCTCGGCCTGATGGCTGAGATGAGAACGTGTATACACATTCCGGGGTAACTCTGAGAAGTCATTCATCTCGGCATAAAGTCGCAAGATGAGGATGTATACACATCCGAAGGTGACTCCAAGAAGTTATACATCTCGGCCTGATGGCTAAGCTAAGGATGTGTGTCCATATTCCGAGGCAACTCCGAGAAGTCGTCCATCTCGGCCTGATGGCTGACATCAAAGTGTATACACATCCGGAGGTGACTCCGAGAAGCTATCCATCTCCGCATGATGACTAAGATCAGGATGTACTTCGGAATGTGTATACACGTCGCGAGGTGACTCTGAGAACTTACCCATCTCAGCCCGACGACTAGGACCGAAGTGTATACACATTCGGAGGTGACTCCGAGAAGTCGTCCATCTCGGCTTGATGGCTGAGATGACTATGCGTATACACATTCCGAGGGGACTCCAAGAAGTCACGCATCTCGGTATGATGGCTAAGATGAGGATGTGTATACACATTCCTAGGTGACCCCGAGAAGCCATCCATGTCCTCTTGATGGCTGAGATCAAAGTGTATACACATCCGGAGGTGACTCCGAGAAGTTATCCGTCTCAGCCTGATGGCTAAGATCAGGATGTGTGTCCATATTCCGAGGTAACTCCGAGAAGTCGTTCATCTCGGCCTGATGGCTGAGATGACAATGTGTATACACATTCGGAGGTGACTCCGAGAAGTCGTCCATCTCGGCCTGAAGGCTGAGATGACAATCCGTATACACATGCCGAGGGGACTCCAACACTTCATCCATCACGGCCTGGTGGCTGAGATGAGACTGTGTATACACGTCGCCAGGGGACTCCGAGAACCTATCCATCTCAGCCCGACGACTAAGATCGACGTGTATACACATCCGGAGATGACTCCCAGAAGTCGTCCGTCACGGCCTGATGGCTAAGATGACAATGTGTATACACATTCCGGGGCGACTCCGAAAAGTCATCGTTCTCGGCCGGATGGCTGACGTGAGATTGAGTGTACACATTCCGGGCGACTCCGAAAAGTCATCGTTCTCGGACGGATGGCTAAGATGACAATGTGTATACACATTCCTAGGTGACCCCGAGAAGCCATCCATGTCCTCTTGATGGCTGAGATCAAAGTGTATACACATTCCTAGGTGACCCCGAGAAGCCATCCATGTCCTCTTGATGGCTGAGATCAAAGTGTATACACATCCGGAGGTGACTCCGAGAAGTTATCCGTCTCAGCCTGATGGCTAAGATCAGGATGTGTGTCCATATTCCGAGGTAACTCCGAGAAGTCGTCCATCTCGGCCTGATGGCTGAGATGACAATGTGTATACACATTCGGAGGTGACTCCGAGAAGTCGTCCATCTCGGCCTGAAGGCTGAGATGACAATCCGTATACACATGCCGAGGGGACTCCAACACTTCATCCATCACGGCCTGGTGGCTGAGATGAGACTGTGTATACACGTCGCCAGGGGACTCCGAGAACCTATCCATCTCAGCCCGACGACTAAGATCGAAGTGTATACACATCCGGAGATGACTCCCAGAAGTCGTCCGTCACGGCCTGATGGCTAAGATGACAATGTGTATACACATTCCGGGGCGACTCCGAAAAGTCATCGTTCTCGGCCGGATGGCTGACGTGAGATTGAGTGTACACATTCCGGGCGACTCCGAAAAGTCATCGTTCTCGGACTGATGGCTAAGATGACAATGTGTATACACATTCCTAGGTGACCCCGAGAAGCCATCCATGTCCTCTTGATGGCTGAGATCAAAGTGTATACACATTCCGGGGTAACTCCAAGAAGTCATCCATGTCGGCTTGATGGCTGAGATCAAAGTGTATACACATTCGGAGGTGACTCCGAGTAGTCGTCCATCTCGGCCTGATGGCTAAGATAACAATGTGTATACACAGGCCGGGTAACTCTGAGAAGTCATCCATCACGGCCTGGTTTCTGATATGAGAATGTGTATACACGTCGCGGGGTGACTCCGAGAACCTATCCATCTCAGCCCGACGACTAAGATCGAAGTGTATACACATCCGGAGATGACTCATAGAAGTCATCCATCTCGGCCTGATGGCTAAGATCAGGATGTGTATACATATTCCGAGGTAACTCTGAGAAGTCATCCATCTCTGCCTGATTCTTGAGATCGAAGTGTATACACGTTCCGAGGTGACTCCGAAAAGTCATCGATCTCGGCCTGATGGCTGACGTGAGAATGAGTATACACATTCCGGGGCGACTCCGAAAATCATCGTTCTCGGCCTGATGGCTGAGATGAGAACGTGTATACACATTCCGAGGTAACTCCGAGAAGTCGTCCATCTCGGCCTGATGGCTGACATCAAAGTGTATAAAAATCCGGAGGTGACTCCGAGAAACTATCCATCTCCGCATGATGACTAAGATCAGGATGTACTTCGGAATGTGTATACACGTCGCGAGGTGACTCTGAGAACTTACCCATCTCAGCCCGACGACTAGGACCGAAGTGTATACACATTCGGAGGTGACTCCGAGAAGTCGTCCATCTCGGCTTGATGGCTGAGATGACTATGCGTATACACATTCCGAGGGGACTCCAAGAAGTCACGCATCTCGGTATGATGGCTAAGATGAGGATGTGTATACACATTCCTAGGTGACCCCGAGAAGCCATCCATGTCCTCTTGATGGCTGAGATCAAAGTGTATACACATCCGGAGGTGACTCCGAGAAGTTATCCGTCTCAGCCTGATGGCTAAGATCAGGATGTGTGTCCATATTCCGAGGTAACTCCGAGAAGTCGTCCATCTCGGCCTGATGGCTGAGATGACAATGTGTATACACATTCGGAGGTGACTCCGAGAAGTCGTCCATCTCGGCCTGAAGGCTGAGATGACAATCCGTATACACATGCCGAGGGGACTCCAACACTTCATTCATCACGGCCTGGTGGCTGAGATGAGACTGTGTATACACGTCGCCAGGGGACTCCGAGAACCTATCCATCTCAGCCCGACGACTAAGATCGACGTGTATACACATCCGGAGATGACTCCCAGAAGTCGTCCGTCACGGCCTGATGGCTAAGATGACAATGTGTATACACATTCCGGGGCGACTCCGAAAAGTCATCGTTCTCGGCCGGATGGCTGACGTGAGATTGAGTGTACACATTCCGGGCGACTCCGAAAAGTCATCGTTCTCGGACTGATGGCTAAGATGACAATGTGTATACACATTCCTAGGTGACCCCGAGAAGCCATCCATGTCCTCTTGATGGCTGAGATCAAAGTGTATACACATTCCGGGGTAACTCCAAGAAGTCATCCATGTCGGCTTGATGGCTAAGATCAGGATGTGTATACATATTCCGAGGTAACTCTGAGAAGTCATCCATCTCTGCCTGATTCTTGAGATCGAAGTGTATACACGTTCCGAGGTGACTCCGAAAAGTCATCGATCTCGGCCTGATGGCTGACGTGAGAATGAGTATACACATTCCGGGGCGACTCCGAAAATCATCGTTCTCGGCCTGATGGCTGAGATGAGAACGTGTATACACATTCCGGGGTAACTCTGAGAAGTCATTCATCTCGGCATAAAGTCCAAGATGAGGATGTATACACATCCGAAGGTGACTCCAAGAAGTTATACATCTCGGCCTGATGGCTAAGCTAAGGATGTGTGTCCATATTCCGAGGTAACTCCGAGAAGTCGTCCATCTCGGCCTGATGGCTGACATCAAAGTGTATACACATCCGGAGGTGACTCCGAGAAGCTATCCATCTCCGCATGATGACTAAGATCAGGATGTACTTCGGAATGTGTATACACGTCGCGAGGTAACTCTGAGAACTTACCCATCTCAGCCCGACGACTAGGACCGAAGTGTATACACATTCGGAGGTGACTCCGAGAAGTCGTCCATCTCGGCTTGATGGCTGAGATGACTATGCGTATACACATTCCGAGGAGACTCCAAGAAGTCACGCATCTCGGTGTGATGGCTAAGATAACAATGTGCATACACATTCGGAGGCGACTCCAAGAAGTCACCCATCCCGGCCTAATGACCAAGATGAGGATGTGTATATACATTCCGAAGTAACTCCGAGAATTCATCCATGTCGGCTTGATGGCTGAGATCAAAGTGTATACACATCCGGAGATGACTCATAGAAGTCATCCATCTCGGCCTGATGGCTAAGATCAGGATGTGTATACATATTCCGAGGTAGCTCTGAGAAGTCATCCATCTCTGCCTGATTCTTGAGATCGAAGTGTATACACGTTCCGAGGTGACTCCGAAAAGTCATCGATCTCGGCCTGATGGCTGACGTGAGAATGAGTATACACATTCCGGGGCGACTCCGAAAATCATCGTTCTCGGCCTGATGGCTGAGATGAGAACGTGTATACACATTCCGGGGTAACTCTGAGAAGTCATTCATCTCGGCATAAAGTCGCAAGATGAGGATGTATACACATCCGAAGGTGACTCCAAGAAGTTATACATCTCGGCCTGATGGCTAAGCTAAGGATGTGTGTCCATATTCCGAGGCAACTCCGAGAAGTCGTCCATCTCGGCCTGATGGCTGACATCAAAGTGTATACACATCCGGAGGTGACTCCGAGAAGCTATCCATCTCCGCATGATGACTAAGATCAGGATGTACTTCGGAATGTGTATACACGTCGCGAGGTGACTCTGAGAACTTACCCATCTCAGCCCGACGACTAGGACCGAAGTGTATACACATTCGGAGGTGACTCCGAGAAGTCGTCCATCTCGGCTTGATGGCTGAGATGACTATGCGTATACACATTCCGAGGGGACTCCAAGAAGTCACGCATCTCGGTATGATGGCTAAGATGAGGATGTGTATACACATTCCTAGGTGACCCCGAGAAGCCATCCATGTCCTCTTGATGGCTGAGATCAAAGTGTATACACATCCGGAGGTGACTCCGAGAAGTTATCCGTCTCAGCCTGATGGCTAAGATCAGGATGTGTGTCCATATTCCGAGGTAACTCCGAGAAGTCGTTCATCTCGGCCTGATGGCTGAGATGACAATGTGTATACACATTCGGAGGTGACTCCGAGAAGTCGTCCATCTCGGCCTGAAGGCTGAGATGACAATCCGTATACACATGCCGAGGGGACTCCAACACTTCATCCATCACGGCCTGGTGGCTGAGATGAGACTGTGTATACACGTCGCCAGGGGACTCCGAGAACCTATCCATCTCAGCCCGACGACTAAGATCGACGTGTATACACATCCGGAGATGACTCCCAGAAGTCGTCCGTCACGGCCTGATGGCTAAGATGACAATGTGTATACACATTCCGGGGCGACTCCGAAAAGTCATCGTTCTCGGCCGGATGGCTGACGTGAGATTGAGTGTACACATTCCGGGCGACTCCGAAAAGTCATCGTTCTCGGACTGATGGCTAAGATGACAATGTGTATACACATTCCTAGGTGACCCCGAGAAGCCATCCATGTCCTCTTGATGGCTGAGATCAAAGTGTATACACATTCCGGGGTAACTCCAAGAAGTCATCCATGTCGGCTTGATGGCTAAGATCAGGATGTGTATACATATTCCGAGGTAACTCTGAGAAGTCATCCATCTCTGCCTGATTCTTGAGATCGAAGTGTATACACGTTCCGAGGTGACTCCGAAAAGTCATCGATCTCGGCCTGATGGCTGACGTGAGAATGAGTATACACATTCCGGGGCGACTCCGAAAATCATCGTTCTCGGCCTGATGGCTGAGATGAGAACGTGTATACACATTCCGGGGTAACT
Organism: Trypoxylon attenuatum; assembly: GCA_963989405.1. Taxonomy (NCBI): domain Eukaryota; kingdom Metazoa; phylum Arthropoda; class Insecta; order Hymenoptera; family Crabronidae; genus Trypoxylon; species Trypoxylon attenuatum. The sequence goes on along the minus strand of OZ022492.1, from coordinate 7,072,719 downwards.
CTGAGAAGTCATTCATCTCGGCATAAAGTCCAAGATGAGGATGTATACACATCCGAAGGTGACTCCAAGAAGTTATACATCTCGGCCTGATGGCTAAGCTAAGGATGTGTGTCCATATTCCGAGGTAACTCCGAGAAGTCGTCCATCTCGGCCTGATGGCTGACATCAAAGTGTATACACATCCGGAGGTGACTCCGAGAAGCTATCCATCTCCGCATGATGACTAAGATCAGGATGTACTTCGGAATGTGTATACACGTCGCGAGGTGACTCTGAGAACTTACCCATCTCAGCCCGACGACTAGGACCGAAGTGTATACACATTCGGAGGTGACTCCGAGAAGTCGTCCATCTCGGCTTGATGGCTGAGATGACTATGCGTATACACATTCCGAGGAGACTCCAAGAAGTCACGCATCTCGGTGTGATGGCTAAGATAACAATGTGCATACACATTCGGAGGCGACTCCAAGAAGTCACCCATCCCGGCCTAATGACCAAGATGAGGATGTGTATATACATTCCGAAGTAACTCCGAGAATTCATCCATGTCGGCTTGATGGCTGAGATCAAAGTGTATACACATCCGGAGATGACTCATAGAAGTCATCCATCTCGGCCTGATGGCTAAGATCAGGATGTGTATACATATTCCGAGGTAACTCTGAGAAGTCATCCATCTCTGCCTGATTCTTGAGATCGAAGTGTATACACGTTCCGAGGTGACTCCGAAAAGTCATCGATCTCGGCCTGATGGCTGACGTGAGAATGAGTATACACATTCCGGGGCGACTCCGAAAATCATCGTTCTCGGCCTGATGGCTGAGATGAGAACGTGTATACACATTCCGGGGTAACTCTGAGAAGTCATTCATCTCGGCATAAAGTCCAAGATGAGGATGTATACACATCCGAAGGTGACTCCAAGAAGTTATACATCTCGGCCTGATGGCTAAGCTAAGGATGTGTGTCCATATTCCGAGGTAACTCCGAGAAGTCGTCCATCTCGGCCTGATGGCTGACATCAAAGTGTATACACATCCGGAGGTGACTCCGAGAAGCTATCCATCTCCGCATGATGACTAAGATCAGGATGTACTTCGGAATGTGTATACACGTCGCGAGGTGACTCTGAGAACTTACCCATCTCAGCCCGACGACTAGGACCGAAGTGTATACACATTCGGAGGTGACTCCGAGAAGTCGTCCATCTCGGCTTGATGGCTGAGATGACTATGCGTATACACATTCCGAGGGGACTCCAAGAAGTCACGCATCTCGGTATGATGGCTAAGATGAGGATGTGTATACACATTCCTAGGTGACCCCGAGAAGCCATCCATGTCCTCTTGATGGCTGAGATCAAAGTGTATACACATCCGGAGGTGACTCCGAGAAGTTATCCGTCTCAGCCTGATGGCTAACATCAGGATGTGTGTCCATATTCCGAGGTAACTCCGAGAAGTCGTTCATCTCGGCCTGATGGCTGAGATGACAATGTGTATACACATTCGGAGGTGACTCCGAGAAGTCGTCCATCTCGGCCTGAAGGCTGAGATGACAATCCGTATACACATGCCGAGGGGACTCCAACACTTCATCCATCACGGCCTGGTGGCTGAGATGAGACTGTGTATACACGTCGCCAGGGGACTCCGAGAACCTATCCATCTCAGCCCGACGACTAAGATCGACGTGTATACACATCCGGAGATGACTCCCAGAAGTCGTCCGTCACGGCCTGATGGCTAAGATGACAATGTGTATACACATTCCGGGGCGACTCCGAAAAGTCATCGTTCTCGGCCGGATGGCTGACGTGAGATTGAGTGTACACATTCCGGGCGACTCCGAAAAGTCATCGTTCTCGGACTGATGGCTAAGATGACAATGTGTATACACATTCCTAGGTGACCCCGAGAAGCCATCCATGTCCTCTTGATGGCTGAGATCAAAGTGTATACACATTCCGGGGTAACTCCAAGAAGTCATCCATGTCGGCTTGATGGCTGAGATCAAAGTGTATACACATTCGGAGGTGACTCCGAGTAGTCGTCCATCTCGGCCTGATGGCTAAGATAACAATGTGTATACACAGTCCGGGGTAACTCTGAGAAGTCATCCATCACGGCCTGGTTTCTGATATGAGAATGTGTATACACGTCGCGGGGCGACTCCGAGAACCTATCCATCTCAGCCCGACGACTAAGATCGAAGTGTATACACATCCGGAGATGACTCATAGAAGTCATCCATCTCGGCCTGATGGCTAAGATCAGGATGTGTATACATATTCCGAGGTAACTCTGAGAAGTCATCCATCTCTGCCTGATTCTTGAGATCGAAGTGTATACACGTTCCGAGGTGACTCCGAAAAGTCATCGATCTCGGCCTGATGGCTGACGTGAGAATGAGTATACACATTCCGGGGCGACTCCGAAAATCATCGTTCTCGGCCTGATGGCTGAGATGAGAACGTGTATACACATTCCGGGGTAACTCTGAGAAGTCATTCATCTCGGCATAAAGTCCAAGATGAGGATGTATACACATCCGAAGGTGACTCCAAGAAGTTATACATCTCGGCCTGATGGCTAAGCTAAGGATGTGTGTCCATATTCCGAGGTAACTCCGAGAAGTCGTCCATCTCGGCCTGATGGCTGACATCAAAGTGTATACACATCCGGAGGTGACTCCGAGAAGCTATCCATCTCCGCATGATGACTAAGATCAGGATGTACTTCGGAATGTGTATACACGTCGCGAGGTGACTCTGAGAACTTACCCATCTCAGCCCGACGACTAGGACCGAAGTGTATACACATTCGGAGGTGACTCCGAGAAGTCGTCCATCTCGGCTTGATGGCTGAGATGACTATGCGTATACACATTCCGAGGAGACTCCAAGAAGTCACGCATCTCGGTGTGATGGCTAAGATAACAATGTGCATACACATTCGGAGGCGACTCCAAGAAGTCACCCATCCCGGCCTAATGACCAAGATGAGGATGTGTATATACATTCCGAAGTAACTCCGAGAATTCATCCATGTCGGCTTGATGGCTGAGATCAAAGTGTATACACATCCGGAGATGACTCATAGAAGTCATCCATCTCGGCCTGATGGCTAAGATCAGGATGTGTATACATATTCCGAGGTAACTCTGAGAAGTCATCCATCTCTGCCTGATTCTTGAGATCGAAGTGTATACACGTTCCGAGGTGACTCCGAAAAGTCATCGATCTCGGCCTGATGGCTGACGTGAGAATGAGTATACACATTCCGGGGCGACTCCGAAAATCATCGTTCTCGGCCTGATGGCTGAGATGAGAACGTGTATACACATTCCGGGGTAACTCTGAGAAGTCATTCATCTCGGCATAAAGTCCAAGATGAGGATGTATACACATCCGAAGGTGACTCCAAGAAGTTATACATCTCGGCCTGATGGCTAAGCTAAGGATGTGTGTCCATATTCCGAGGTAACTCCGAGAAGTCGTCCATCTCGGCCTGATGGCTGACATCAAAGTGTATACACATCCGGAGGTGACTCCGAGAAGCTATCCATCTCCGCATGATGACTAAGATCAGGATGTACTTCGGAATGTGTATACACGTCGCGAGGTGACTCTGAGAACTTACCCATCTCAGCCCGACGACTAGGACCGAAGTGTATACACATTCGGAGGTGACTCCGAGAAGTCGTCCATCTCGGCTTGATGGCTGAGATGACTATGCGTATACACATTCCGAGGGGACTCCAAGAAGTCACGCATCTCGGTATGATGGGTAAGATGAGGATGTGTATATACATTCCGAAGTAACTCCGAGAATTCATCCATGTCGGCTTGATGGCTGAGATCAAAGTGTATACACATCCGGAGGTGACTCCGAGAAGTCGTCCATCTCGGCCTGATGGCTAAGATAACAATGTGTATACACAGTCCGGGGTAACTCTGAGAAGTCATCCATCACGGCCTGGTGGTTGATATGAGAATGTGTATACACGTCGCGGGGTGACTCCGGGAACTTATCCGTCTCAGCCCGACGACTAAGATCGAAGTGTATACACATCCGGAGATGACTCATAGAAGTCATCCATCTCGGCTTGATGGCTAAAATCAGGATGTGTATACATATTCCGAGGTAACTCTGAGAAGTCATCCATCTCGGCCTGATTCTTGAGATCGAAGTGTATACACGTTCCGAGGTGACTCCGAAAAGTCATCGATGTCGGCCTGATGGCTGACGTGAGAATGAGTATACACATTCCGGGGCGACTCCGAAAAGTCATCGTTCTCGGCCTGATGGCTAAGCTAAGGATGTGTGTCCATATTCCGAGGTAACTCCGAGAAGTCGTCCATCTCGGCCTGATGGCTGACATCAAAGTGTATACACATCCGGAGGTGACTCCGAAGAGTTATCCATCTCGGCATGATGACTAAGATCAGGATGTACTTCGGAATGTGTATACACGTCGCGAGGTGACTCTGAGAACTTATCCATCTCAGCCCGACGACTAAGACCAAAGTGTATACACATTCGGATGTGACTCCGAGAAGTCGTCCATCTCGGCTTGATGACTGAGATGACTATGCGTATACACATTCCGAGGGGACTCCAAGAAGTCACGCATCTCGGTGTGATGGCTAAGATCAGGATGTGTATACATATTCCGAGGTAACTCTGAGAAGTCGTCCATCTCTGCCTGATTCTTGAGATCGAAGTGTATACACGTTCCGAGGTGACTCCGAAAAGTCATCGATCTCGGCCTGATGGCTGACGTGAGAATGAGTATACACATTCCGGGGCGACTCCGAAAATCATCGTTCTCGGCCTGATGGCTGAGATGAGAACGTGTATACACATTCCGGGGTAACTCTGAGAAGTCATTCATCTCGGCATAAAGTCCAAGATGAGGATGTATACACATCCGAAGGTGACTCCAAGAAGTTATACATCTCGGCCTGATGGCTAAGCTAAGGATGTGTGTCCATATTCCGAGGTAACTCCGAGAAGTCGTCCATCTCGGCCTGATGGCTGACATCAAAGTGTATACACATCCGGAGGTGACTCCGAGAAGCTATCCATCTCCGCATGATGACTAAGATCAGGATGTACTTCGGAATGTGTATACACGTCGCGAGGTGACTCTGAGAACTTACCCATCTCAGCCCGACGACTAGGACCGAAGTGTATACACATTCGGAGGTGACTCCGAGAAGTCGTCCATCTCGGCTTGATGGCTGAGATGACTATGCGTATACACATTCCGAGGGGACTCCAAGAAGTCACGCATCTCGGTATGATGGGTAAGATGAGGATGTGTATATACATTCCGAAGTAACTCCGAGAATTCATCCATGTCGGCTTGATGGCTGAGATCAAAGTGTATACACATCCGGAGGTGACTCCGAGAAGTCGTCCACCTCGGCCTGATGGCTAAGATAACAATGTGTATACACAGTCCGGGGTAACTCTGAGAAGTCATCCATCACGGCCTGGTGGTTGATATGAGAATGTGTATACACGTCGCGGGGTGACTCCGGGAACTTATCCGTCTCAGCCCGACGACTAAGATCGAAGTGTATACACATCCGGAGATGACTCATAGAAGTCATCCATCTCGGCTTGATGGCTAAAATCAGGATGTGTATACATATTCCGAGGTAACTCTGAGAAGTCATCCATCTCGGCCTGATTCTTGAGATCGAAGTGTATACACGTTCCGAGGTGACTCCGAAAAGTCATCGATCTCGGCCTGATGGCTGACGTGAGAATGCGTATACACATTCCGAGGCGACTCCAAGATGTCATCCATCTCGGCCTGATGGCTAAGATGACAATGTGTATACACATTCCGGGCGACTCCGAAAAGTCGCCCATCTTGGCTTGATGGCTGAGATGACTATGTGTATACACATTCCGAGGGGACTCCAAGAAGTCACGCATCTCGGTCTGATGGCTAAGATGACAATGTGTATACACATTCGGAGGCGACTCCAAGAAATCACCCATCCCGGCCTAATGACCAAGATGAGGATGTGTATACACATTCCGAAGTAACTCCGAGAATGCATCCATGTCGGCTTGATGGCTGAGATCATAGTGTATACACATCCGGAGGTGACGCCGAGAAGTTATACATCTCGGCCTGATGGCTAAGATCAGGATGTGTGTCCATATTCCGAGGTAACTCTGAGAAGTCATCCATCTCGGCCCGATTCCTGAGGTCGAAGTGTATACACGTTCCGAGGTGACTCCGAGAAGTTATCCATCTCAGCCCGACGCCTAAGATCGAAGTGTATACACATACGGAGGTGACTCCGAGAAGTCGTCCATCTCGGCCTGATGGCTGAGATGACAATCCGTATACACATTCCGAGGGGACTCCAACACGTCATCCATCACGGCCTGGTGGCTGAGATGAGAATGTGTATACACGTCGCCAGGGGACTCCGAGGACCTATCCATCTCGGCCCGACGACTAAGATCGAAATGTATACACTTCCGGAGATGACTCCCAGAAGTCGTCCGTCACGGCCTGATGGCTAAGATGACAATGTGTATACACATTCCGGGGCGACTCCGAAAAGTCATCGTTCTCGGCCGGATGGCTGACGTGAGATTGAGTATACACATTCCGGGCGACTCCGAAAAGTCATCGTCCTCGGACTGATGGCTAAGATGACAATGTGTATACACATTCCGGGGTAACTCCAAGAAGTCATCCATGTCGGCTTGATGGCTGAGATCGAAGTGTATACACATTCCGAGGTGATTCCGGGAAGATATCCGTCTCGGCCTAATGGCTAAGATGACAATGTGTATACACATTCCGGGGTAACTCTGAGAAGTCATCCATCACGGCCTGGTGGCTGATATGAGAATGTGTATACACGTCGCGGGGTGACTCCGAGAACCTATCCATCTCAGCCCGACGACTAAGATCGAAGCGTATACACATCCGGAGATGACTCATAGAAGTCATCTATCTCGGACTGATGGCTAAGTTCAGGATGTGTATACATATTCCGAGGTAACTCTGAGAAGTCATCCATCTCGGCCTGATTCTTGAGATCGAAGTGTATACACGTTCCGAGGTGACTCCGAAAAGTCATCGATGTCGGCCTGATGGCTGACGTGAGAATGAGTATACACATTCCGGGGCGACTCCGAAAAGTCATCGTTCTCGGCCTGATGGCTAAGCTAAGGATGTGTGTCCATATTCCGAGGTAACTCCGAGAAGTCGTCCATCTCGGCCTGATGGCTGACATCAAAGTGTATACACATCCGGAGGTGACTCCGAGAAGCTATCCATCTCCGCATGATGACTAAGATCAGGATGTACTTCGGAATGTGTATACACGTCGCGAGGTGACTCTGAGAACTTACCCATCTCAGCCCGACGACTAGGACCGAAGTGTATACACATTCGGAGGTGACTCCGAGAAGTCGTCCATCTCGGCTTGATGGCTGAGATGACTATGCGTATACACATTCCGAGGGGACTCCAAGAAGTCACGCATCTCGGTATGATGGCTAAGATGAGGATGTGTATACACATTCCTAGGTGACCCCGAGAAGCCATCCATGTCCTCTTGATGGCTGAGATCAAAGTGTATACACATCCGGAGGTGACTCCGAGAAGTTATCCGTCTCAGCCTGATGGCTAAGATCAGGATGTGTGTCCATATTCCGAGGTAACTCCGAGAAGTCGTCCATCTCGGCCTGATGGCTGAGATGACAATGTGTATACACATTCGGAGGTGACTCCGAGAAGTCGTCCATCTCGGCCTGAAGGCTGAGATGACAATCCGTATACACATGCCGAGGGGACTCCAACACTTCATCCATCACGGCCTGGTGGCTGAGATGAGACTGTGTATACACGTCGCCAGGGGACTCCGAGAACCTATCCATCTCAGCCCGACGACTAAGATCGAAGTGTATACACATCCGGAGATGACTCCCAGAAGTCGTCCGTCACGGCCTGATGGCTAAGATGACAATGTGTATACACATTCCGGGGCGACTCCGAAAAGTCATCGTTCTCGGCCGGATGGCTGACGTGAGATTGAGTGTACACATTCCGGGCGACTCCGAAAAGTCATCGTTCTCGGACTGATGGCTAAGATGACAATGTGTATACACATTCCTAGGTGACCCCGAGAAGCCATCCATGTCCTCTTGATGGCTGAGATCAAAGTGTATACACATTCCGGGGTAACTCCAAGAAGTCATCCATGTCGGCTTGATGGCTGAGATCAAAGTGTATACACATTCGGAGGTGACTCCGAGTAGTCGTCCATCTCGGCCTGATGGCTAAGATAACAATGTGTATACACAGGCCGGGTAACTCTGAGAAGTCATCCATCACGGCCTGGTTTCTGATATGAGAATGTGTATACACGTCGCGGGGTGACTCCGAGAACCTATCCATCTCAGCCCGACGACTAAGATCGAAGTGTATACACATCCGGAGATGACTCATAGAAGTCATCCATCTCGGCCTGATGGCTAAGATCAGGATGTGTATACATATTCCGAGGTAACTCTGAGAAGTCATCCATCTCTGCCTGATTCTTGAGATCGAAGTGTATACACGTTCCGAGGTGACTCCGAAAAGTCATCGATCTCGGCCTGATGGCTGACGTGAGAATGAGTATACACATTCCGGGGCGACTCCGAAAATCATCGTTCTCGGCCTGATGGCTGAGATGAGAACGTGTATACACATTCCGAGGTAACTCCGAGAAGTCGTCCATCTCGGCCTGATGGCTGACATCAAAGTGTATAAAAATCCGGAGGTGACTCCGAGAAACTATCCATCTCCGCATGATGACTAAGATCAGGATGTACTTCGGAATGTGTATACACGTCGCGAGGTGACTCTGAGAACTTACCCATCTCAGCCCGACGACTAGGACCGAAGTGTATACACATTCGGAGGTGACTCCGAGAAGTCGTCCATCTCGGCTTGATGGCTGAGATGACTATGCGTATACACATTCCGAGGGGACTCCAAGAAGTCACGCATCTCGGTATGATGGGTAAGATGAGGATGTGTATATACATTCCGAAGTAACTCCGAGAATTCATCCATGTCGGCTTGATGGCTGAGATCAAAGTGTATACACATCCGGAGGTGACTCCGAGAAGTCGTCCATCTCGGCCTGATGGCTAAGATAACAATGTGTATACACAGTCCGGGGTAACTCTGAGAAGTCATCCATCACGGCCTGGTGGTTGATATGAGAATGTGTATACACGTCGCGGGGTGACTCCGGGAACTTATCCGTCTCAGCCCGACGACTAAGATCGAAGTGTATACACATCCGGAGATGACTCATAGAAGTCATCCATCTCGGCTTGATGGCTAAAATCAGGATGTGTATACATATTCCGAGGTAACTCTGAGAAGTCATCCATCTCGGCCTGATTCTTGAGATCGAAGTGTATACACGTTCCGAGGTGACTCCGAAAAGTCATCGATGTCGGCCTGATGGCTGACGTGAGAATGAGTATACACATTCCGGGGCGACTCCGAAAAGTCATCGTTCTCGGCCTGATGGCTAAGCTAAGGATGTGTGTCCATATTCCGAGGTAACTCCGAGAAGTCGTCCATCTCGGCCTGATGGCTGACATCAAAGTGTATACACATCCGGAGGTGACTCCGAAGAGTTATCCATCTCGGCATGATGACTAAGATCAGGATGTACTTCGGAATGTGTATACACGTCGCGAGGTGACTCTGAGAACTTATCCATCTCAGCCCGACGACTAAGACCAAAGTGTATACACATTCGGATGTCACTCCGAGAAGTCGTCCATCTCGGCTTGATGACTGAGATGACTATGCGTATACACATTCCGAGGGGACTCCAAGAAGTCACGCATCTCGGTGTGATGGCTAAGATCAGGATGTGTATACATATTCCGAGGTAACTCTGAGAAGTCGTCCATCTCTGCCTGATTCTTGAGATCGAAGTGTATACACGTTCCGAGGTGACTCCGAAAAGTCATCGATCTCGGCCTGATGGCTGACGTGAGAATGAGTATACACATTCCGGGGCGACTCCGAAAATCATCGTTCTCGGCCTGATGGCTGAGATGAGAACGTGTATACACATTCCGGGGTAACTCTGAGAAGTCATTCATCTCGGCATAAAGTCCAAGATGAGGATGTATACACATCCGAAGGTGACTCCAAGAAGTTATACATCTCGGCCTGATGGCTAAGCTAAGGATGTGTGTCCATATTCCGAGGTAACTCCGAGAAGTCGTCCATCTCGGCCTGATGGCTGACATCAAAGTGTATACACATCCGGAGGTGACTCCGAGAAGCTATCCATCTCCGCATGATGACTAAGATCAGGATGTACTTCGGAATGTGTATACACGTCGCGAGGTGACTCTGAGAACTTACCCATCTCAGCCCGACGACTAGGACCGAAGTGTATACACATTCGGAGGTGACTCCGAGAAGTCGTCCATCTCGGCTTGATGGCTGAGATGACTATGCGTATACACATTCCGAGGGGACTCCAAGAAGTCACGCATCTCGGTATGATGGGTAAGATGAGGATGTGTATATACATTCCGAAGTAACTCCGAGATTTCATCCATGTCGGCTTGATGGCTGAGATCAAAGTGTATACACATCCGGAGGTGACTCCGAGAAGTCGTCCACCTCGGCCTGATGGCTAAGATAACAATGTGTATACACAGTCCGGGGTAACTCTGAGAAGTCATCCATCACGGCCTGGTGGTTGATATGAGAATGTGTATACACGTCGCGGGGTGACTCCGGGAACTTATCCGTCTCAGCCCGACGACTAAGATCGAAGTGTATACACATCCGGAGATGACTCATAGAAGTCATCCATCTCGGCTTGATGGCTAAAATCAGGATGTGTATACATATTCCGAGGTAACTCTGAGAAGTCATCCATCTCGGCCTGATTCTTGAGATCGAAGTGTATACACGTTCCGAGGTGACTCCGAAAAGTCATCGATCTCGGCCTGATGGCTGACGTGAGAATGCGTATACACATTCCGAGGCGACTCCAAGATGTCATCCATCTCGGCCTGATGGCTAAGATGACAATGTGTATACACATTCCGGGCGACTCCGAAAAGTCGCCCATCTTGGCTTGATGGCTGAGATGACTATGTGTATACACATTCCGAGGGGACTCCAAGAAGTCACGCATCTCGGTCTGATGGCTAAGATGACAATGTGTATACACATTCGGAGGCGACTCCAAGAAATCACCCATCCCGGCCTAATGACCAAGATGAGGATGTGTATACACATTCCGAAGTAACTCCGAGAATGCATCCATGTCGGCTTGATGGCTGAGATCATAGTGTATACACATCCGGAGGTGACGCCGAGAAGTTATACATCTCGGCCTGATGGCTAAGATCAGGATGTGTGTCCATATTCCGAGGTAACTCTGAGAAGTCATCCATCTCGGCCCGATTCCTGAGGTCGAAGTGTATACACGTTCCGAGGTGACTCCGAGAAGTTATCCATCTCAGCCCGACGCCTAAGATCGAAGTGTATACACATACGGAGGTGACTCCGAGAAGTCGTCCATCTCGGCCTGATGGCTGAGATGACAATCCGTATACACATTCCGAGGGGACTCCAACACGTCATCCATCACGGCCTGGTGGCTGAGATGAGAATGTGTATACACGTCGCCAGGGGACTCCGAGGACCTATCCATCTCGGCCCGACGACTAAGATCGAAATGTATACACATCCGGAGATGACTCCCAGAAGTCGTCCGTCACGGCCTGATGGCTAAGATGACAATGTGTATACACATTCCGGGGCGACTCCGAAAAGTCATCGTTCTCGGCCGGATGGCTGACGTGAGATTGAGTATACACATTCCGGGCGACTCCGAAAAGTCATCGTCCTCGGACTGATGGCTAAGATGACAATGTGTATACACATTCCGGGGTAACTCCAAGAAGTCATCCATGTCGGCTTGATGGCTGAGATCGAAGTGTATACACATTCCGAGGTGATTCCGGGAAGATATCCGTCTCGGCCTAATGGCTAAGATGACAATGTGTATACACATTCCGGGGTAACTCTGAGAAGTCATCCATCACGGCCTGGTGGCTGATATGAGAATGTGTATACACGTCGCGGGGTGACTCCGAGAACCTATCCATCTCAGCCCGACGACTAAGATCGAAGCGTATACACATCCGGAGATGACTCATAGAAGTCATCTATCTCGGACTGATGGCTAAGTTCAGGATGTGTATACATATTCCGAGGTAACTCTGAGAAGTCATCCATCTCGGCCTGATTCTTGAGATCGAAGTGTATACACGTTCCGAGGTGACTCCGAAAAGTCATCGATGTCGGCCTGATGGCTGACGTGAGAATGAGTATACACATTCCGGGGCGACTCCGAAAAGTCATCGTTCTCGGCCTGATGGCTAAGCTAAGGATGTGTGTCCATATTCCGAGGTAACTCCGAGAAGTCGTCCATCTCGGCCTGATGGCTGACATCAAAGTGTATACACATCCGGAGGTGACTCCGAGAAGCTATCCATCTCCGCATGATGACTAAGATCAGGATGTACTTCGGAATGTGTATACACGTCGCGAGGTGACTCTGAGAACTTACCCATCTCAGCCCGACGACTAGGACCGAAGTGTATACACATTCGGAGGTGACTCCGAGAAGTCGTCCATCTCGGCTTGATGGCTGAGATGACTATGCGTATACACATTCCGAGGGGACTCCAAGAAGTCACGCATCTCGGTATGATGGCTAAGATGAGGATGTGTATACACATTCCTAGGTGACCCCGAGAAGCCATCCATGTCCTCTTGATGGCTGAGATCAAAGTGTATACACATCCGGAGGTGACTCCGAGAAGTTATCCGTCTCAGCCTGATGGCTAAGATCAGGATGTGTGTCCATATTCCGAGGTAACTCCGAGAAGTCGTCCATCTCGGCCTGATGGCTGAGATGACAATGTGTATACACATTCGGAGGTGACTCCGAGAAGTCGTCCATCTCGGCCTGAAGGCTGAGATGACAATCCGTATACACATGCCGAGGGGACTCCAACACTTCATCCATCACGGCCTGGTGGCTGAGATGAGACTGTGTATACACGTCGCCAGGGGACTCCGAGAACCTATCCATCTCAGCCCGACGACTAAGATCGAAGTGTATACACATCCGGAGATGACTCCCAGAAGTCGTCCGTCACGGCCTGATGGCTAAGATGACAATGTGTATACACATTCCGGGGCGACTCCGAAAAGTCATCGTTCTCGGCCGGATGGCTGACGTGAGATTGAGTGTACACATTCCGGGCGACTCCGAAAAGTCATCGTTCTCGGACTGATGGCTAAGATGACAATGTGTATACACATTCCTAGGTGACCCCGAGAAGCCATCCATGTCCTCTTGATGGCTGAGATCAAAGTGTATACACATTCCGGGGGTGACTCCGAGAAGATATACATCTCGGCCTGATGGCTAAGATCAGGATGTGTGTCCATATGCCGAGGTAACTCCGCGAAGTCGTCTATCTCGGCCTGATGGCTAAGGTGACAATGCGTATACACATTCCGGAAACGACTCCAAGAAGTCACCCATCTCGGCCTGATGGCTAAGATGAAAATGTGTATACACATTCCTAGGTGACCCCGAGAAGCCGTCCATGTCCTCTTGATGGCTGAGATCAAAGTGTATACACATCCGGAGGTGACTCCGAGAAGTTATCTGTCTCAGCCTGATGGCTAAGATCAGGATGTGTGTCCATATTCCGAGGTACCTCCGAGAAGTCGTCCATCTCGGCCTGATGGCTGAGATGACAATGTGTATACACATTCCGGGGTAACTCCAAGAAGTCATCCATGTCGGCTTGATGGCTGAGATCAAAGTGTATACACTTCCGGAGGTGACTCCGAGAAGTCGTCCATCTCGGCCTGATGGCTGAGATGACAATCCGTATACACATGCCGACGGGACTCCAACACGTCAGCCATCACGGCCTGGTGGCTGATATGAGAATGTGTATACACGTCGCGGGGTGACTCCGAGAACCTATCCATCTCAGCCCGACGACTAAGATCGAAGTGTATACACATCCGGAGATGACTCACAGAAGTCATCCGTCACGGCCTGATGGCTAAGATGACAATGTGTATACACATTCCGGGGCGACTCCGAAAAGTCATCGCTCTCGGCCTGATGGCTAAGATGACAATGTGTATACACATTCCGGGGTAACTCCAAGAAGTCATCCATGTCGGCTTGATGGCTGAGATCAAAGTGTATACACATCCGGAGGTGACTCCGAGAAGTCGTCCATCTCGGCCTGATGGCTAAGATAACAATGTGTATACACCTTCTGGGGTAACTCTGAGAATTCAGCCATCACGGCCTGGTGGCTGATATGAGAATGTGTATACACGTCGCGGGGTGACTCCGAGAACCTATCCATCTCAGCCCGACGACTAAGATCGAAGTGTATACACATCCGGAGATGACTCACAGAAGTCATCCGTCACGGCCTGATGGCTAAGATGACAATGTGTATACACATTCCGGGGCGACTCCGAAAAGTCATCGTTCTCGGCCGGATGGCTGCCGTGAGATTGAGTGTACACATTCCGGGCGACTCCGAAAAGTCATCGTTCTCGGCCTGATGGCTAAGATGACAATGTGTATACATATTCCGGGGTAACTCCAAGAAGTCATCCATGTCGGCTTGATGGCTGAGATCAAAGTGTATACACATCCGGAGGTGACATCGAGAAGTCATCCATCACGGCCTGGTGGCTGAGATGTGAATGTGTATACACGTCGCGAGGTGACGCCGAGAACTTATCCATCTCACCCCGGCGACTAAGATCGAAGTGTATACACATCCGGAGATGACCTCCAGAAGTCATCCGTCACGGCCTGATGGCTGAGATGAGAATGTGTGTACACATTCCGGGGCGACTCCGAAAAGTCATCGTTCTCGGCCGGATGGCTGACGTGAGATTGAGTGTACACATTCCGGGCGACTCCGAAAAGTCATCGTTCTCGGCCTGATGGCTAAGATGACAATGTGTATACATATTCCGGGGTAACTCCAAGAAGTCATCCATGTCGGCTTGATGGCTGAGATCAAAGTGTATACACATCCGGAGGTGACATCGAGAAGTCATCCATCACGGCCTGGTGGCTGAGATGTGAATGTGTATACACGTTGCGAGGTGACGCCGAGAAATTATCCATCTCACCCCGGCGACTAAGATCGAACTGTATACACATCCGGAGATGACCTCCAGAAGTCATCCGTCACGGCCTGATGGCTGAGATGAGAATTTGTGTACACATTCCGGGGCCGCTCCGAGAAGTTATCCATCTCGGCCTGATGGCTAAGATCAGGATGTGTATACATATTACGAGGTAACTCTGAGAAGTCATCCATCTCGGCCCAATGACCCAGATGAGAATGTGTATACACATTCCGGGCCGACTCCGAAAACTCATCGATCTCGGCCTGATGGCTGACGTGAGAATGAGTATACACATTCCGGGGCGACTCCGAAAAGTCATCGTTCTCGGCCTGATGGCTGAGATGAGAATGTGTATACACATTCCGGGGCGACTCCGAGAAGTCATCGTTCTCGGCCTGATGGCTGAGATGAGAATGTGTATACACATTCCGGGGTAACTCTGAGAAGTCATTCATCTAGGCATAAAGCCCAAGATGAGGATGTATACACATACGAAGGTGACTCCAAGAAGTTATACATCTCGGCCTGATGGCTAAGCTAAGGATGTGTGTCCATATTCCGAGGTAACTCCGAGAAGTCGTCCATCTCGGCCTGATGGCTGACATCAAAGTGTATACACTTCCGGAGGTGACTCCGAGAAGTCGTCCATCTCGGCCTGATGGCTGAGATGACAATCCGTATACACATGCCGACGGGACTCCAACACGTCATCCATCACGGCCTGGTGGCTGAGATGAGAATGTGTATACACGTCGCCGGGTGACTCCGAGAACCTATCCATCTCAGCCCGACGACTAAGATCGAAGTGTATACACATCCGGAGATGACTCCCAGAAGTCATCCGTCACGGCCTGATGGCTAAGATGACAATGTGTATACACATTCCGGGGCGACTCCGAAAAGTCATCGTTCTCGGCCTGATGGCTAAGATGACAATGTGTATACACATTCCGGGGTAACTCCAAGAAGTCATCCATGTCGGCTTGATGGCTGAGATCAAAGTGTATACACATCCGGAGGTGACTCCGAAAAGTCATCGATCTCGGCCTGATGGCTGACGTGAGAATGAGTATACACATTCCGGGGCGACTCCGAAAAGTCATCGTTCTCGGCCTGATGGCTGAGATGAGAATGTGTATACACATTCCGGGGCGACTCCGAGAAGTCATCGTTCTCGGCCTGATGGCTGAGATGAGAATGTGTATACACATTCCGGGGTAACTCTGAGAAGTCATTCATCTCGGCATAAAGCCCAAGATGAGGATGTATACACATACGAAGGTGACTCCAAGAAGTTATACATCTCGGCCTGATGGCTAAGCTAAGGATGTGTGTCCATATTCCGAGGTAACTCCGAGAAGTCGTCCATCTCGGCCTGATGGCTGACATCAAAGTGTATACACTTCCGGAGGTGACTCCGAGAAGTCGTCCATCTCGGCCTGATGGCTGAGATGACAATCCGTATACACATGCCGACGGGACTCCAACACGTCATCCATCACGGCCTGGTGGCTGAGATGAGAATGTGTATACACGTCGCGGGGTGACTCCGAGAACCTATCCATCTCAGCCCGACGACTAAGATCGAAGTGTATACACATCCGGAGATGACTCACAGAAGTCATCCGTCACGGCCTGATGGCTAAGATGACAATGTGTATACACATTCCGGGGCGACTCCGAAAAGTCATCGTTCTCGGCCGGATGGCTGCCGTGAGATTGAGTGTACACATTCCGGGCGACTCCGAAAAGTCATCGTTCTCGGCCTGATGGCTAAGATGACAATGTGTACACATATTCCGGGGTAACTCCAAGAAGTCATCCATGTCGGCTTGATGGCTGAGATCAAAGTGTATACACATCCGGAGGTGACATCGAGAAGTCATCCATCACGGCCTGGTGGCTGAGATGTGAATGTGTATACACGTCGCGAGGTGACGCCGAGAACTTATCCATCTCACCCCGGCGACTAAGATCGAAGTGTATACACATCCGGAGATGACCTCCAGAAGTCATCCGTCACGGCCTGATGGCTGAGATGAGAATGTGTGTACACATTCCGGGGCGACTCCGAAAAGTCATCGTTCTCGGCCGGATGGCTGACGTGAGATTGAGTGTACACATTCCGGGCGACTCTGAAAAGTCATCGTTCTCGGCCTGATGGCTAAGATGACAATGTGTATACATATTCCGGGGTAACTCCAAGAAGTCATTCATGTCGGCTTGATGGCTGAGATCAAAGTGTATACACATCCGGAGGTGACATCGAGAAGTCATCCATCACGGCCTGGTGGCTGAGATGTGAATGTGTATACACGTTGCGAGGTGACGCCGAGAAATTATCCATCTCACCCCGGCGACTAAGATCGAACTGTATACACATCCGGAGATGACCTCCAGAAGTCATCCGTCACGGCCTGATGGCTGAGATGAGAATTTGTGTACACATTCCGGGGCCGCTCCGGGAAGTTATCCGTCTCGGCCTGATGGCTGAGATGAGAATGTGTATACACATTCCGGGGCGACTCCGAGAAGTCATCGTTCTCGGCCTGATGGCTGAGATGAGAATGTGTATACACATTCCGGGGTAACTCTGAGAAGTCATTCATCTAGGCATAAAGCCCAAGATGAGGATGTATACACATACGAAGGTGACTCCAAGAAGTTATACATCTCGGCCTGATGGCTAAGCTAAGGATGTGTGTCCATATTCCGAGGTAACTCCGAGAAGTCGTCCATCTCGGCCTGATGGCTGACATCAAAGTGTATACACTTCCGGAGGTGACTCCGAGAAGTCGTCCATCTCGGCCTGATGGCTGAGATGACAATCCGTATACACATGCCGACGGGACTCCAACACGTCATCCATCACGGCCTGGTGGCTGAGATGAGAATGTGTATACACGTCGCCGGGTGACTCCGAGAACCTATCCATCTCAGCCCGACGACTAAGATCGAAGTGTATACACATCCGGAGATGACTCCCAGAAGTCATCCGTCACGGCCTGATGGCTAAGATGACAATGTGTATACACATTCCGGGGCGACTCCGAAAAGTCATCGTTCTCGGCCTGATGGCTAAGATGACAATGTGTATACACATTCCGGGGTAACTCCAAGAAGTCATCCATGTCGGCTTGATGGCTGAGATCAAAGTGTATACACATCCGGAGGTGACTCCGAAAAGTCATCGATCTCGGCCTGATGGCTGACGTGAGAATGAGTATACACATTCCGGGGCGACTCCGAAAAGTCATCGTTCTCGGCCTGATGGCTGAGATGAGAATGTGTATACACATTCCGGGGCGACTCCGAGAAGTCACCGTTCTCGGCCTGATGGCTGAGATGAGAATGTGTATACACATTCCGGGGTAACTCTGAGAAGTCATTCATCTCGGCATAAAGCCCAAGATGAGGATGTATACACATACGAAGGTGACTCCAAGAAGTTATACATCTCGGCCTGATGGCTAAGCTAAGGATGTGTGTCCATATTCCGAGGTAACTCCGAGAAGTCGTCCATCTCGGCCTGATGGCTGACATCAAAGTGTATACACTTCCGGAGGTGACTCCGAGAAGTCGTCCATCTCGGCCTGATGGCTGAGATGACAATCCGTATACACATGCCGACGGGACTCCAACACGTCATCCATCACGGCCTGGTGGCTGAGATGAGAATGTGTATACACGTCGCGGGGTGACTCCGAGAACCTATCCATCTCAGCCCGACGACTAAGATCGAAGTGTATACACATCCGGAGATGACCTCCAGAAGTCATCCGTCACGGCCTGATGGCTGAGATGAGAATTTGTGTACACATTCCGGGGCCGCTCCGGGAAGTTATCCGTCTCGGCCTGATGGCTGAGATGAGAATGTGTATACACATTCCGGGGCGACTCCGAGAAGTCATCGTTCTCGGCCTGATGGCTGAGATGAGAATGTGTATACACATTCCGGGGTAACTCTGAGAAGTCATTCATCTAGGCATAAAGCCCAAGATGAGGATGTATACACATACGAAGGTGACTCCAAGAAGTTATACATCTCGGCCTGATGGCTAAGCTAAGGATGTGTGTCCATATTCCGAGGTAACTCCGAGAAGTCGTCCATCTCGGCCTGATGGCTGACATCAAAGTGTATACACTTCCGGAGGTGACTCCGAGAAGTCGTCCATCTCGGCCTGATGGCTGAGATGACAATCCGTATACACATGCCGACGGGACTCCAACACGTCATCCATCACGGCCTGGTGGCTGAGATGAGAATGTGTATACACGTCGCCGGGTGACTCCGAGAACCTATCCATCTCAGCCCGACGACTAAGATCGAAGTGTATACACATCCGGAGATGACTCCCAGAAGTCATCCGTCACGGCCTGATGGCTAAGATGACAATGTGTATACACATTCCGGGGCGACTCCGAAAAGTCATCGTTCTCGGCCTGATGGCTAAGATGACAATGTGTATACACATTCCGGGGTAACTCCAAGAAGTCATCCATGTCGGCTTGATGGCTGAGATCAAAGTGTATACACATCCGGAGGTGACTCCGAAAAGTCATCGATCTCGGCCTGATGGCTGACGTGAGAATGAGTATACACATTCCGGGGCGACTCCGAAAAGTCATCGTTCTCGGCCTGATGGCTGAGATGAGAATGTGTATACACATTCCGGGGCGACTCCGAGAAGTCACCGTTCTCGGCCTGATGGCTGAGATGAGAATGTGTATACACATTCCGGGGTAACTCTGAGAAGTCATTCATCTCGGCATAAAGCCCAAGATGAGGATGTATACACATACGAAGGTGACTCCAAGAAGTTATACATCTCGGCCTGATGGCTAAGCTAAGGATGTGTGTCCATATTCCGAGGTAACTCCGAGAAGTCGTCCATCTCGGCCTGATGGCTGACATCAAAGTGTATACACTTCCGGAGGTGACTCCGAGAAGTCGTCCATCTCGGCCTGATGGCTGAGATGACAATCCGTATACACATGCCGACGGGACTCCAACACGTCATCCATCACGGCCTGGTGGCTGAGATGAGAATGTGTATACACGTCGCGGGGTGACTCCGAGAACCTATCCATCTCAGCCCGACGACTAAGATCGAAGTGTATACACATCCGGAGATGACTCACAGAAGTCATCCGTCACGGCCTGATGGCTAAGATGACAATGTGTATACACATTCCGGGGCGACTCCGAAAAGTCATCGCTCTCGGCCGGATGGCTGACGTGAGATTGAGTGTACACATTCCGGGCGACTCCGAAAAGTCATCGTTCTCGGCCTGATGGCGAAGATGACAATGTGTATACATATTCCGGAGTAACTCCAAGAAGTCATCCATGTCGGCTTGATGGCTGAGATCAAAGTGTATACACATCCGGAGGTGACATCGAGAAGTCATCCATCACGGCCTGGTGGCTGAGATGTGAATGTGTATACACGTCGCGAGGTGACGCCGAGAACTTATCCATCTCACCCCGGCGACTAAGATCGAAGTGTATACACATCCGGAGATGACCTCCAGAAGTCATCCGTCACGGCCTGATGGCTGAGATGAGAATGTGTGTACACATTCCGGGGCCGCTCCGAGAAGTTATCCATCTCGGCCTGATGGCTAAGATCAGGATGTGTATACATATTACGAGGTAACTCTGAGAAGTCATCCATCTCGGCCCAATGACCCAGATGAGAATGTGTATACACATTCCGGGCCGACTCCGAAAAGTCATCGATCTCGGCCTGATGGCTGACGTGAGAATGAGTATACACATTCCGGGGCGACTCCGAAAAGTCATCGTTCTCGGCCTGATGGCTGAGATGAGAATGTGTATACACATTCCGGGGCGACTCCGAGAAGTCATCGTTCTCGGCCTGATGGCTGAGATGAGAATGTGTATACACATTCCGGGGTAACTCTGAGAAGTCATCCATGTCGGCTTGATGGCTGAGATCAAAGTGTATACACATCCGGAGGTGACTCCGAGAAGATATACATCTCGGCCTGATGGCTAAGATCAGGATGTGTGTCCATATGCCGAGGTAACTCCGCCAAGCCGTCTATCTCGGCCTGATGGCTGAGGTGACAATGCGTATACACATTCCGAAACGACTCCAAGAAGTCACCCATCTCGGCCTGATGGCTAAGATGACAATGTGTATACACATTCCTAGGTGACCCCGAGAAGCCGTCCATGTCCTCTTGATGGCTGAGATCAAAGTGTATACACATCCGGAGGTGACTCCGAGAAGTTATCTGTCTCAGCCTGATGGCTAAGATCAGGATGTGTGTCCATATTCCGAGGTACCTCCGAGAAGTCGTCCATCTCGGCCTGATGGCTGAGTTGACAATGTGTATACACATTCCGGGGTAACTCCAAGAAGTCATCCATGTCGGCTTGATGGCTGAGATCAAAGTGTATACACATCCGGAGGGGACTCCGAGAAGTCGTCCATCTCGGCCTGATGGCTAAGATAACAATGTGTATACACATTCCGGGGTAACTCTGAGAAGTCATTCATCTCGGCATAAAGCCCAAGATGAGGATGTATACACATCCGAAAGTGACTCTAAGAAGTTATACATCTCGGCCTGATGGCTAAGCTAAGGATGTGTGTCCATATTCCGAGGTAACTCCGAGAAGTCGTCCATCTCGGCCTGATGGCTGACATCAAAGTGTGTACACATCCGGAGGTGACTCCGAGAAGTTATCCATCTCGGCATGATGACTAGGATCAGGATGTACTTCGGAATGTGTATACACGTCGCGAGGTGACTGTGAGAACTTATCCATCTCAGCCCGACGACTAAGACCGAAGTGTATACACATTCGGAGGTAACTCCGAGAAGTCGTCCATCTCGGCTTGATGGCTGAGATGACAATCCGTATACACATTCCGAGGGGACTCCAAGAAGTCATCCATCACGGCCTGGTGGCTGAGATGAGAACGTGTATACACGTCATCAGGTGACTCCGAGAACCTATCCATCTCAGCCCGACGACTAAGACCGAAGCGTATACACATTCGGAGGTGACTCCCAGAAGTCATCCGTCACGGCCTGATGGCTAAGATGACAATGTGTGTACACATTCCGGGGCGACTCCGAAAAGTCATCGATCTCGGCCTGATGACTGACGTGAGAATGAGTATACACATTCCGGGGCGACTCCGAAAGTCATCGTTCTCGGCCTGATGGCTGACGTGAGAATGAGTATACACATTCCGGGGCGACTCCGAAAGTCATCGTTCTCGGCCTGATGGCTGAGATGAGAATGTGTATACACATTCCGGGGCGACTCCGAAAGGTCATCGTTGTCGGCCTGATGGCTGAGATGCGAATGTGTATACAAATTCCGGGCCGACTCCGAAAGGTCATCGTTGTCGGCCTGATGGCTGAGATGAGAATGTGTATACACATTCCGCGGTAACTCTGAGAAGTCATTCATGTCGGCATAAAGCCCAAGATGAGGATGTATACACATCCGAAGGTGACTATAAGAAGTTATACATCTCTGCCTGATGGCTAAGCTAAGGATGTGTGTCCATATTCCGAGGTAACTCCGAGAAGTCGTCCATCTCAGCCTGATGGCTGACATCAAAGTGTGTACACATCCGGAGGTGACTCCGAGAAGTTATCCATCTCGGCATGATGACTAAGATCAGGATGTACTTCGGAATGTGTATACACGTCGCGGGGTGACTCCGAGAACCTATCCATCTCAGCCCGACGACTAAGATCGAAGTGTATACACATCCGGAGATGACTCACAGAAGTCATCCGTCACGGCCTGATGGCTAAGATGACAATGTGTATACACAGTCCGGGGCGACTCCGAAAAGTCATCGTTCTCGGCCGGATGGCTGACGTGAGATTGAGTGTACACATTCCGGGCGACTCCGAAAAGTCATCGTTCTCGGCCTGATGGCTAAGATGACAATGTGTATACATATTCCGGAGTAACTCCAAGAAGTCATCCATGTCGGCTTGATGGCTGAGATCAAAGTGTATACACATCCGGAGGTGACATCGAGAAGTCATCCATCACGGCCTGGTGGCTGAGATGTGAATGTGTATACACGTCGCGAGGTGACGCCGAGAACTTATCCATCTCACCCCGGCGACTAAGATCGAAGTGTATACACATCCGGAGATGACCTCCATAAGTCATCCGTCACGGCCTGATGGCTGAGATGAGAATGTGTGTACACATTCCGGGGCCGCTCCGAGAAGTTATCCATCTCGGCCTGATGGCTAAGATCAGGATGTGTATACATATTACGAGGTAACTCTGAGAAGTCATCCATCTCGGCCCAATGACCCAGATGAGAATGTGTATACACATTCCGGGCCGACTCCGAAAAGTCATCGATCTCGGCCTGATGGCTGACGTGAGAATGAGTATACACATTCCGGGGCGACTCCGAAAAGTCATCGTTCTCGGCCTGATGGCTGAGATGAGAATGTGTATACACATTCCGGGGCGACTCCGAGAAGTCATCGTTCTCGGCCTGATGGCTGAGATGAGAATGTGTATACACATTCCGGGGTAACTCTGAGAAGTCATCCATGTCGGCTTGATGGCTGAGATCAAAGTGTATACACATCCGGAGGTGACTCCGAGAAGTTATCCATCTCGGCATGATGACTAGGATCAGGATGTACTTCGGAATGTGTATACACGTCGCGAGGTGACTGTGAGAACTTATCCATCTCAGCCCGACGACTAAGACCGAAGTGTATACACATTCGGAGGTAACTCCGAGAAGTCGTCCATCTCGGCTTGATGGCTGAGATGACAATCCGTATACACATTCCGAGGGGACTCCAAGAAGTCATCCATCACGGCCTGGTGGCTGAGATGAGAACGTGTATACACGTCATCAGGTGACTCCGAGAACCTATCCATCTCAGCCCGACGACTAAGACCGAAGCGTATACACATTCGGAGGTGACTCCCAGAAGTCATCCGTCACGGCCTGATGGCTAAGATGACAATGTGTGTACACATTCCGGGGCGACTCCGAAAAGTCATCGATCTCGGCCTGATGACTGACGTGAGAATGAGTATACACATTCCGGGGCGACTCCGAAAGTCATCGTTCTCGGCCTGATGGCTGACGTGAGAATGAGTATACACATTCCGGGGCGACTCCGAAAGTCATCGTTCTCGGCCTGATGGCTGAGATGAGAATGTGTATACACATTCCGGGGCGACTCCGAAAGGTCATCGTTGTCGGCCTGATGGCTGAGATGCGAATGTGTATACAAATTCCGGGCCGACTCCGAAAGGTCATCGTTGTCGGCCTGATGGCTGAGATGAGAATGTGTATACACATTCCGCGGTAACTCTGAGAAGTCATTCATGTCGGCATAAAGCCCAAGATGAGGATGTATACACATCCGAAGGTGACTATAAGAAGTTATACATCTCTGCCTGATGGCTAAGCTAAGGATGTGTGTCCATATTCCGAGGTAACTCCGAGAAGTCGTCCATCTCAGCCTGATGGCTGACATCAAAGTGTGTACACATCCGGAGGTGACTCCGAGAAGTTATCCATCTCGGCATGATGACTAAGATCAGGATGTACTTCGGAATGTGTATACACGTCGCGGGGTGACTCCGAGAACCTATCCATCTCAGCCCGACGACTAAGATCGAAGTGTATACACATCCGGAGATGACTCACAGAAGTCATCCGTCACGGCCTGATGGCTAAGATGACAATGTGTATACACAGTCCGGGGCGACTCCGAAAAGTCATCGTTCTCGGCCGGATGGCTGACGTGAGATTGAGTGTACACATTCCGGGCGACTCCGAAAAGTCATCGTTCTCGGCCTGATGGCTAAGATGACAATGTGTATACATATTCCGGAGTAACTCCAAGAAGTCATCCATGTCGGCTTGATGGCTGAGATCAAAGTGTATACACATCCGGAGGTGACATCGAGAAGTCATCCATCACGGCCTGGTGGCTGAGATGTGAATGTGTATACACGTCGCGAGGTGACGCCGAGAACTTATCCATCTCACCCCGGCGACTAAGATCGAAGTGTATACACATCCGGAGATGACCTCCATAAGTCATCCGTCACGGCCTGATGGCTGAGATGAGAATGTGTGTACACATTCCGGGGCCGCTCCGAGAAGTTATCCATCTCGGCCTGATGGCTAAGATCAGGATGTGTATACATATTACGAGGTAACTCTGAGAAGTCATCCATCTCGGCCCAATGACCCAGATGAGAATGTGTATACACATTCCGGGCCGACTCCGAAAAGTCATCGATCTCGGCCTGATGGCTGACGTGAGAATGAGTATACACATTCCGGGGCGACTCCGAAAAGTCATCGTTCTCGGCCTGATGGCTGAGATGAGAATGTGTATACACATTCCGGGGCGACTCCGAGAAGTCATCGTTCTCGGCCTGATGGCTGAGATGAGAATGTGTATACACATTCCGGGGTAACTCTGAGAAGTCATCCATGTCGGCTTGATGGCTGAGATCAAAGTGTATACACATCCGGAGGTGACTCCGAGAAGATATACATCTCGGCCTGATGGCTAAGATCAGGATGTGTGTCCATATGCCGAGGTAACTCCGCCAAGCCGTCTATCTCGGCCTGATGGCTGAGGTGACAATGCGTATACACATTCCGAAACGACTCCAAGAAGTCACCCATCTCGGCCTGATGGCTAAGATGACAATGTGTATACACATTCCTAGGTGACCCCGAGAAGCCGTCCATGTCCTCTTGATGGCTGAGATCAAAGTGTATACACATCCGGAGGTGACTCCGAGAAGTTATCTGTCTCAGCCTGATGGCTAAGATCAGGATGTGTGTCCATATTCCGAGGTACCTCCGAGAAGTCGTCCATCTCGGCCTGATGGCTAAGATAACAATGTGTATACACATTCCGGGGTAACTCTGAGAAGTCATTCATCTCGGCATAAAGCCCAAGATGAGGATGTATACACATCCGAAGGTGACTATAAGAAGTTATACATCTCGGCCTGATGGCTAAGCTAAGGATGTGTGTCCATATTCCGAGGTAACTCCGAGAAGTCGTCCATCTCGGCCTGATGGCTGACATCAAAGTGTGTACACATCCGGAGGTGACTCCGAGAAGTTATCCATCTCGGCATGATGACTAAGATCAGGATGTACTTCGGAATGTGTATACACGTCGCGAGGTGACTGTGAGAACTTATCCATCTCAGCCCGACGACTAAATCCGAAGTGTATACACATTCGGAGGTGAGTCCGAGAAGTCGTCCATCTGGGCTTGATGGCTGAGATGATTATGCGTATACACATTCCGAGGGGACTCCAAGAAGTCACGCATCTCGGCCTGATGGCTGAGGTGACAATGCGTATACACATTCCGAAACGACTCCAAGAAGTCACCCATCTCGGCCAGATGGCTAAGATGACAATGTGTATACACATTCCTAGGTGACCCCGAGAAGCCATCCATGTCCTCTTGATGGCTGAGATCAAAGCGTATACACATCCGGAGGTGACTCCGAGAAGTTATCCCTCTCAGCCTGATGGCTAAGATCAGGATGTGTGTCCATATTCGGAGGTAACTCCGAGAAGTCGTCCATCTCGGCCTGATGGATGAGATGACAATGGGTATACACATTCCGAGGCGACACCAAGAAGTCACCTGTCCCGGCCTGATGGCTAAGATGACAATGTGTATACTCATTCCAGGGCGACTCCGAAAAGTCACCCATCTCGGCCCGGTGCCTGAGATCGAAGTGTATACACATTCCGAGGTGACTCCGGGAAGTTATCCATCTCGGCATGATGACTAAGATCAGGATGTACTTCGGAATGTGTATACACGTCGCGAGGTGACTGTGAGAACTTATCCATCTCAGCCCGACGACTAAGACCGAAGTGTATACACATTCGGAGGTGAGTCCGAGAAGTCGTCCATCTGGGCTTGATGGCTCAGATGACAATCCGTGTACACATTCCGAGGGGATTCCAAGAAGTCATCCATCACGGCCAGGTGGCTGAGATGAGAATGTGTATACACGTCGCCAGGTGACTCCGAGAACCTATCCATCTCATCCCGACGACTAAGATCGAAGTGTATACACATCCGGAGATGACTCCCAGAAGTCATCCGTCACGGCCTGATGGCTAAGATGACAATGTGTATACACATTCCGGGGCGACTCCGAGAAGTCATCGTTCTCGGCCGGATGGCTGACGTGAGATTGAGTGTACACATTCCGGGCGACTCCGAAAAGTCATACTTCTCGGCCTGATGGCTAAGATGACAATGTGTATACATATTCCGGGGTAACTCCAAGAAGTCATCCATGTCGGCTTGATGGCTGAGATCAAAGTGTATACACATCCGGAGGTGACTCCGAGAAGTCGTCCATCTCGGCCTGATGGCTAAGATGACAATGTGTATACACATTCCGGGGCGACTCCGAAAAGTCGCCCATCTCGGCTTGATGGCTGAGATGACTATGCGTATACACATTCCGAGGGGACTCCAAGAAGTCACGCATCTCGGTCTGATGGCTAAGATGACAATGTGTCTACACATTCCGGGGTAACTCTGAGAAGTCATTCATCTCGGCATAAAGCCCAAGATGAGGATGTATACACATCCGAAGGTGACTATAAGAAGTTATACATCTCGGCCTGATGGCTAAGCTAAGGATGTGTGTCCATATTCCGAGGTAACTCCGAGAAGTCGTCCATCTCGGCCTGATGGCTGACATCAAAGTGTGTACACATCCGGAGGAGACTCCGAGAAGTTATCCATCTCGGCATGATGACTAAGATCAGGATGTACTTCGGAATGTGTATACACGTCGCGAGGTGACTGTGAGAACTTATCCATCTCAGCCCGACGACTAAGACCGAAGTGTATACACATTCGGAGGTGAGTCCGAGAAGTCGTCCATCTGGGCTTGATGGCTCAGATGACAATCCGTGTACACATTCCGAGGGGACTCCAAGAAGTCATCCATCACGGTCTGGTGGCTGAGATGAGAACGTGTATACACGTCGCCAGGTGACTCCGAGAACCTATCCATCTCAGCCCGACGACTAAGACCGAAGCGTATACACATTCGGAGGTGACTCCGAGAAGTCGTCCATCTCGGCCTGAAGGCTGAGATGGCAATCCGTATATACATGCCGAGGGGACTCCGAGAAGTCATCGTTCTCGGCCGGATGGCTGACGTGAGATTGAGTGTACACATTCCGGGCGACTCCGAAAAGTCATACTTCTCGGCCTGATGGCTAAGATGACAATGTGTATACATATTCCGGGGTAACTCCAAGAAGTCATCCATGTCGGCTTGATGGCTGAGATCAAAGTGTATACACATCCGGAGGTGACTCCGAGAAGTCGTCCATCTCGGCCTGATGGCTAAGATGACAATGTGTATACACATTCCGGGGCGACTCCGAAAAGTCGCCCATCTCGGCTTGATGGCTGAGATGACTATGCGTATACACATTCCGAGGGGACTCCAAGAAGTCACGCATCTCGGTCTGATGGCTAAGATGACAATGTGTCTACACATTCCGGGGTAACTCTGAGAAGTCATTCATCTCGGCATAAAGCCCAAGATGAGGATGTATACACATCCGAAGGTGACTATAAGAAGTTATACATCTCGGCCTGATGGCTAAGCTAAGGATGTGTGTCCATATTCCGAGGTAACTCCGAGAAGTCGTCCATCTCGGCCTGATGGCTGACATCAAAGTGTGTACACATCCGGAGGAGACTCCGAGAAGTTATCCATCTCGGCATGATGACTAAGATCAGGATGTACTTCGGAATGTGTATACACGTCGCGAGGTGACTGTGAGAACTTATCCATCTCAGCCCGACGACTAAGACCGAAGTGTATACACATTCGGAGGTGAGTCCGAGAAGTCGTCCATCTGGGCTTGATGGCTCAGATGACAATCCGTGTACACATTCCGAGGGGACTCCAAGAAGTCATCCATCACGGTCTGGTGGCTGAGATGAGAACGTGTATACACGTCGCCAGGTGACTCCGAGAACCTATCCATCTCAGCCCGACGACTAAGACCGAAGCGTATACACATTCGGAGGTGACTCCGAGAAGTCGTCCATCTCGGCCTGAAGGCTGAGATGGCAATCCGTATATACATGCCGAGGGGACTCCGAGAAGTCATCGTTCTCGGCCGGATGGCTGACGTGAGATTGAGTGTACACATTCCGGGCGACTCCGAAAAGTCATACTTCTCGGCCTGATGGCTAAGATGACAATGTGTATACATATTCCGGGGTAACTCCAAGAAGTCATCCATGTCGGCTTGATGGCTGAGATCAAAGTGTATACACTTCCGGAGGTGACTCCGAGAAGTCGTCCATCTCGGCCTGATGGCTAAGATAACAATGTGTATACACATTCCGGGGTAACTCTGAGAATTCATCCATCACGGCCTGGTGGCTGATATGAGAATGTGTATACACG
This sequence comes from Trypoxylon attenuatum, assembly GCA_963989405.1. Classification (NCBI taxonomy): domain Eukaryota; kingdom Metazoa; phylum Arthropoda; class Insecta; order Hymenoptera; family Crabronidae; genus Trypoxylon; species Trypoxylon attenuatum. The sequence goes on along the minus strand of OZ022492.1, from coordinate 7,042,934 downwards.
TCGCGGGGTGACTCCGAGAACCTATCCATCTCAGCCCGACGACTAAGATCGAAGTGTATACACATCCGGAGATGACTCACAGAAGTCATCCGTCACGGCCTGATGGCTAAGATGACAATGTGTATACACATTCCGGGGCGACTCCGAAAAGTCATCGTTCTCGGCCGGATGGCTGACGTGAGATTGAGTGTACACATTCCGGGCGACTCCGAAAAGTCATCGTTCTCGGCCTGATGGCTAAGATGACAATGTGTATACATATTCCGGGGTAACTGCAAGAAGTCATCCATGTCGGCTTGATGGCTGAGATCAAAGTGTATACACATCCGGAGGTGACATCGAGAAGTCATCCATCACGGCCTGGTGGCTGAGATGTGAATGTGTATACACGTTGCGAGGTGACGCCGAGAAATTATCCATCTCACCCCGGCGACTAAGATCGAAGTGTATACACATCCGGAGATGACCTCCAGAAGTCATCCGTCACGGCCTGATGGCTGAGATGAGAATGTGTGTACACATTCCGGGGCCGCTCCGAGAAGTTATCCATCTCGGCCTGATGGCTGACGTGAGAATGAGTATACACATTCCGGGGCGACTCCGAAAAGTCATCGTTCTCGGGCCGGTTGGCTGAGATGAGAATGTGTATACACATTCCGGGGCGACTCCGAGAAGTCATCGTTCTCGGCCTGATGGCTGAGATGAGAATGTGTATACACATTCCGGGGTAACTCTGAGAAGTCATTCATCTCGGCATAAAGCCCAAGATGAGGATGTATACACATACGAAGGTGACTCCAAGAAGTTATACATCTCGGCCTGATGGCTAAGCTAAGGATGTGTGTCCATATTCCGAGGTAACTCCGAGAAGTCGTCCATCTCGGCCTGATGGCTGACATCAAAGTGTGTACACATCCGGAGGTGACTCCGAGAAGTTATCCATCTCGGCATGATGACTAAGATCAGGATGTACTTCGGAATGTGTATACACGTCGCGAGGTGACTGTGAGTACTTATCCATCTCAGCCCGACGACTAAGACCGAAGTGTATACACATTCGGAGGTGAGTCCGAGAAGTCGTCCATCTGGGCTTGATGGCTGAGATGATTATGCGTATACACATTCCGAGGGGACTCCAAGAAGTCACGCATCTCGGCCTGATGGCTGAGGTGACAATGCGTATACACATTCCGAAACGACTCCAAGAAGTCACCCATCTCGGCCAGATGGCTAAGATGACAATGTGTATACACATTCCTAGGTGACCCCGAGAAGCCATCCATGTCCTCTTGATGGCTGAGATCAAAGCGTATACACATCCGGAGGTGACTCCGAGAAGTTATCCCTCTCAGCCTGATGGCTAAGATCAGGATGTGTGTCCATATTCGGAGGTAACTCCGAGAAGTCGTCCATCTCGGCCTGATGGATGAGATGACAATGGGTATACACATTCCGAGGCGACACCAAGAAGTCACCGGTCCCGGCCTGATGGCTAAGATGACAATGTGTATACTCATTCCAGGGCGACTCCGAAAAGTCACCCATCTCGGCCCGGTGCCTGAGATCGAAGTGTATACACATTCCGAGGTGACTCCGGGAAGTTATCCATCTCGGCATGATGACTAAGATCAGGATGTACTTCGGAATGTGTATACACGTCGCGAGGTGACTGTGAGAACTTATCCATCTCAGCCCGACGACTAAGACCGAAGTGTATACACATTCGGAGGTGAGTCCGAGAAGTCGTCCATCTGGGCTTGACGGCTCAGATGACAATCCGTGTACACATTCCGAGGGGATTCCAAAAAGTCATCCATCACGGCCTGGTGGCTGAGATGAGAATGTGTATACACGTCGCCAGGTGACTCCGAGAACCTATCCATCTCATCCCGACGACTAAGATCGAAGTGTATACACATCCGGAGATGACTCCCAGAAGTCATCCGTCACGGCCTGATGGCTGAGATGAGAATGTGTGTACACATTCCGGGGCCGCTCCGAGAAGTTATCCATCTCGGCCTGATGGCTGACGTGAGAATGAGTATACACATTCCGGGGCGACTCCGAAAAGTCATCGTTCTCGGGCCGGTTGGCTGAGATGAGAATGTGTATACACATTCCGGGGCGACTCCGAGAAGTCATCGTTCTCGGCCTGATGGCTGAGATGAGAATGTGTATACACATTCCGGGCGACTCCGAAAAGTCATACTTCTCGGCCTGATGGCTAAGATGACAATGTGTATACATATTCCGGGGTAACTCCAAGAAGTCATCCATGTCGGCTTGATGGCTGAGATCAAAGTGTATACACATCCGGAGGTGACTCCGAGAAGTCGTCCATCTCGGCCTGATGGCTAAGATGACAATGTGTATACACATTCCGGGGCGACTCCGAAAAGTCGCCCATCTCGGCTTGATGGCTGAGATGACTATGCGTATACACATTCCGAGGGGACTCCAAGAAGTCACGCATCTCGGTCTGATGGCTAAGATGACAATGTGTCTACACATTCCGGGGTAACTCTGAGAAGTCATTCATCTCGGCATAAAGCCCAAGATGAGGATGTATACACATCCGAAGGTGACTATAAGAAGTTATACATCTCGGCCTGATGGCTAAGCTAAGGATGTGTGTCCATATTCCGAGGTAACTCCGAGAAGTCGTCCATCTCGGCCTGATGGCTGACATCAAAGTGTGTACACATCCGGAGGAGACTCCGAGAAGTTATCCATCTCGGCATGATGACTAAGATCAGGATGTACTTCGGAATGTGTATACACGTCGCGAGGTGACTGTGAGAACTTATCCATCTCAGCCCGACGACTAAGACCGAAGTGTATACACATTCGGAGGTGAGTCCGAGAAGTCGTCCATCTGGGCTTGATGGCTCAGATGACAATCCGTGTACACATTCCGAGGGGACTCCAAGAAGTCATCCATCACGGTCTGGTGGCTGAGATGAGAACGTGTATACACGTCGCCAGGTGACTCCGAGAACCTATCCATCTCAGCCCGACGACTAAGACCGAAGCGTATACACATTCGGAGGTGACTCCGAGAAGTCGTCCATCTCGGCCTGAAGGCTGAGATGGCAATCCGTATATACATGCCGAGGGGACTCCGAGAAGTCATCGTTCTCGGCCGGATGGCTGACGTGAGATTGAGTGTACACATTCCGGGCGACTCCGAAAAGTCATACTTCTCGGCCTGATGGCTAAGATGACAATGTGTATACATATTCCGGGGTAACTCCAAGAAGTCATCCATGTCGGCTTGATGGCTGAGATCAAAGTGTATACACTTCCGGAGGTGACTCCGAGAAGTCGTCCATCTCGGCCTGATGGCTAAGATAACAATGTGTATACACATTCCGGGGTAACTCTGAGAATTCATCCATCACGGCCTGGTGGCTGATATGAGAATGTGTATACACGTCGCGGGGTGACTCCGAGAACCTATCCATCTCAGCCCGACGACTAAGATCGAAGTGTATACACATCCGGAGATGACTCACAGAAGTCATCCGTCACGGCCTGATGGCTAAGATGACAATGTGTATACACATTCCGGGGCGACTCCGAAAAGTCATCGTTCTCGGCCGGATGGCTGACGTGAGATTGAGTGTACACATTCCGGGCGACTCCGAAAAGTCATCGTTCTCGGCCTGATGGCTAAGATGACAATGTGTATACATATTCCGGGGTAACTGCAAGAAGTCATCCATGTCGGCTTGATGGCTGAGATCAAAGTGTATACACATCCGGAGGTGACATCGAGAAGTCATCCATCACGGCCTGGTGGCTGAGATGTGAATGTGTATACACGTTGCGAGGTGACGCCGAGAAATTATCCATCTCACCCCGGCGACTAAGATCGAAGTGTATACACATCCGGAGATGACCTCCAGAAGTCATCCGTCACGGCCTGATGGCTGAGATGAGAATGTGTGTACACATTCCGGGGCCGCTCCGAGAAGTTATCCATCTCGGCCTGATGGCTGACGTGAGAATGAGTATACACATTCCGGGGCGACTCCGAAAAGTCATCGTTCTCGGGCCGGTTGGCTGAGATGAGAATGTGTATACACATTCCGGGGCGACTCCGAGAAGTCATCGTTCTCGGCCTGATGGCTGAGATGAGAATGTGTATACACATTCCGGGGTAACTCTGAGAAGTCATTCATCTCGGCATAAAGCCCAAGATGAGGATGTATACACATACGAAGGTGACTCCAAGAAGTTATACATCTCGGCCTGATGGCTAAGCTAAGGATGTGTGTCCATATTCCGAGGTAACTCCGAGAAGTCGTCCATCTCGGCCTGATGGCTGACATCAAAGTGTGTACACATCCGGAGGTGACTCCGAGAAGTTATCCATCTCGGCATGATGACTAAGATCAGGATGTACTTCGGAATGTGTATACACGTCGCGAGGTGACTGTGAGTACTTATCCATCTCAGCCCGACGACTAAGACCGAAGTGTATACACATTCGGAGGTGAGTCCGAGAAGTCGTCCATCTGGGCTTGATGGCTGAGATGATTATGCGTATACACATTCCGAGGGGACTCCAAGAAGTCACGCATCTCGGCCTGATGGCTGAGGTGACAATGCGTATACACATTCCGAAACGACTCCAAGAAGTCACCCATCTCGGCCAGATGGCTAAGATGACAATGTGTATACACATTCCTAGGTGACCCCGAGAAGCCATCCATGTCCTCTTGATGGCTGAGATCAAAGCGTATACACATCCGGAGGTGACTCCGAGAAGTTATCCCTCTCAGCCTGATGGCTAAGATCAGGATGTGTGTCCATATTCGGAGGTAACTCCGAGAAGTCGTCCATCTCGGCCTGATGGATGAGATGACAATGGGTATACACATTCCGAGGCGACACCAAGAAGTCACCGGTCCCGGCCTGATGGCTAAGATGACAATGTGTATACTCATTCCAGGGCGACTCCGAAAAGTCACCCATCTCGGCCCGGTGCCTGAGATCGAAGTGTATACACATTCCGAGGTGACTCCGGGAAGTTATCCATCTCGGCATGATGACTAAGATCAGGATGTACTTCGGAATGTGTATACACGTCGCGAGGTGACTGTGAGAACTTATCCATCTCAGCCCGACGACTAAGACCGAAGTGTATACACATTCGGAGGTGAGTCCGAGAAGTCGTCCATCTGGGCTTGACGGCTCAGATGACAATCCGTGTACACATTCCGAGGGGATTCCAAAAAGTCATCCATCACGGCCTGGTGGCTGAGATGAGAATGTGTATACACGTCGCCAGGTGACTCCGAGAACCTATCCATCTCATCCCGACGACTAAGATCGAAGTGTATACACATCCGGAGATGACTCCCAGAAGTCATCCGTCACGGCCTGATGGCTAAGATGACAATGTGTATACACATTCCGGGGCGACTCCGAGAAGTCATCGTTCTCGGCCGGATGGCTGACGTGAGATTGAGTGTACACACTCCGGGCGACTCCGAAAAGTCATACTTCTCGGCCTGATGGCTAAGATGACAATGTGTATACATATTCCGGGGTAACTCCAAGAAGTCATCCATGTCGGCTTGATGGCTGAGATCAAAGTGTATACACATCCGGAGGTGACTCCGAGAAGTCGTCCATCTCGGCCTGATGGCTAAGATGACAATGTGTATACACATTCCGGGGCGACTCCGAAAAGTCGCCCATCTCGGCTTGATGGCTGAGATGACTATGCGTATACACATTCCGAGGGGACTCCAAGAAGTCACGCATCTCGGTCTGATGGCTAAGATGACAATGTGTCTACACATTCCGGGGTAACTCTGAGAAGTCATTCATCTCGGCATAAAGCCCAAGATGAGGATGTATACACATCCGAAGGTGACTATAAGAAGTTATACATCTCGGCCTGATGGCTAAGCTAAGGATGTGTGTCCATATTCCGAGGTAACTCCGAGAAGTCGTCCATCTCGGCCTGATGGCTGACATCAAAGTGTATACACTTCCGGAGGTGACTCCGAGAAGTCGTCCATCTCGGCCTGATGGCTAAGATAACAATGTGTATACACATTCCGGGGTAACTCTGAGAATTCATCCATCACGGCCTGGTGGCTGATATGAGAATGTGTATACACGTCGCGGGGTGACTCCGAGAACCTATCCATCTCAGCCCGACGACTAAGATCGAAGTGTATACACATCCGGAGATGACTCACAGAAGTCATCCGTCACGGCCTGATGGCTAAGATGACAATGTGTATACATATTCCGGGGCGACTCCGAAAAGTCATCGTTCTCGGCCGGATGGCTGACGTGAGATTGAGTGTACACATTCCGGGCGACTCCGAAAAGTCATCGTTCTCGGCCTGATGGCTAAGATGACAATGTGTATACATATTCCGGGGTAACTCCAAGAAGTCATCCATGTCGGCTTGATGGCTGAGATCAAAGTGTATACACATCCGGAGGTGACATCGAGAAGTCATCCATCACGGCCTGGTGGCTGAGATGTGAATGTGTATACACGTTGCGGGGTGACGCCGAGAAATTATCCATCTCACCCCGGCGACTAAGATCGAAGTGTATGCACATCCGGAGATGACCTCCAGAAGTCATCGTTCTCGGCCTGATGGCTGAGATGAGAATGTGTATACACATTCCGGGGTAACTCTGAGAAGTCATTCATCTCGGCACAAAGCCCAAGATGAGGACGTATACACATCCGGAGGTGACTCCGAGAAGTTATCCGTCTCAGCCTGATGGCTAAGATGACAATGTGTGTACACATTCCGGGGTAACTCCAAGAAGTCATCCATGTCGGCTTGATGGCTGAGATCAAAGTTTATACACATTCCGGGGTAACTCCAAGAACTCATCCATGTCGGCTTGATGGCTGAGATCAAAGTGTATACACATCCGGAGGTGACTCCGAGAAGTTATACATCTCGGCCTGATGGCTAAGATCAGGATGTGTGTCCATATTCCGAGGTAACTCCGCGAAGTCGTCTATCTCGGCCTGATGGCTGAGATGAGAATGTGTATACACATCCGAAGGTGACTATAAGAAGTTATACATCTGGGCCTGACGGCTAAGCTAAGGATGTGTGTCCATATTCCGAGGCGACTCCAAGAAGTCATCCATCTCGGCCCGATGGCTAAGATGACAATGTGTATACACATTCCGGGGTAACTCCGAGAAGTCATCCATGTCGGCTTGATGGCTGAGATCAAAGTGTATACACGCTCCGAGGCGACTCCGAAAAGTCATCGATCTCGGCCTGATGGCTGACGTGAGAATGAGTATACACATTCCGGGGCGACTCCGAAAAGTCATCGTTCTCGGCCTGATGGCTGACGTGAGAATGAGTATTCACATTCCGGGGCGACTCGGAAAAGTCATGGTTCTCGGCCGGATGGCTAAGATGACAATGTGTATACACATTCCGGGGTAACTCCGAGAAGTCGTTCATCTCGGCCTGATGGCTGAGATGACAATGTGTATACACGTTCCGGGGTAACTCCGAGAAGTCGTTCATCTCGGCCTGATGGCTAAGATCAGGATGTGTATACATATTACGAGGTAACTCTGAGAAGTCACCCATCTCGGCCTGATGGCTAAGATGACAATGTGTATACACATTCCGGGGCGACTCCGAAAAGTCATCGATCTCGGCCTGATGGCTGACGTGAGAATGAGTATACACATTCCGGGGCGACTCCGAAAAGTCATCGTTCTCGGCCTGATGGCTGAGATGAGAATGTGTATACACATTCCGGGGCGACTCCGAAAAGTCATCGTTCTCGGCCTGATGGCTGAGATGAGAATGTGTATACACATTCCGGGGTAACTCTGAGAAGTCATTCATCTCGGCATAAAGCCCAAGATGAGGATGTATACACATACGAAGGTGACTCCAAGAAGTTATACATCTCGGCCTGATGGCTAAGCTAAGGATGTGTGTCCATATTCCGAGGTAACTCCGAGAAGTCGTCCATCTCGGCCTGATGGCTGACATCAAAGTGTATACACATCCGGAGGTGACTCCGAGAAGTTATCCATCTCGGCATGATGACTAAGATCAGGATGTACTTCGGAATGTGTATACACGTCGCGAGGTGACTCTGAGAACTTATCTATCTCAGCCCGACGACTAAGACCGAAGTGTACACACATTCGGAGGTGACTCCGAGAAGTCGTCCATCTCGGCTTGATGGCTGAGATGATTATGCGTATACACATTCCGAGGGGACTCCAAGAAGTCACGCATCTCGGCCTGATGGCTGAGGTGACAATGCGTATACACATTCCGAAACGACTCCAAGAAGTCACCCATCTCGGCCTGATGGCTAAGATGACAATGTGTATACACATTCCTAGGTGACCCCGAGAAGCCATCCATGTCCTCTTGATGGCTGAGATCAAAGTGTATACACATCCGGAGGTGACTCCGAGAAGTTATCCGTCTCAGCCTGATGGCTAAGATCAGGATGTGTGTCCATATTCGGAGGTAACTCCGAGAAGTCGTCCATCTCGGCCTGATGGATGAGATGAGAATGTGTGTACACATTCCGGGGTAACTCCAAGAAGTCATCCATGTCGGCTGGATGGCTGAGATCAAAGTGTATACACATCCGGAGGCGACTCCAAGATGTCACCCATCTCGGCCTGATGGCTAAGATGACAATGTGTATACACATTCCGGGGCGACTCCGAAAAGTCATCGATCTTGGCCTGATGGCTGACGTGAGAATGAGTATACACATTCCGGGGCGACTCCGAAAAGTCATCGTTCTCGGCCTGATGGCTGAGATGAGAATGTGTATACACATTCCGGGGCGACTCCGAAAAGTCATCGTTCTCGGCCTGATGGCTGAGATGAGAATGTGTATACACATTCCGGGGTAACTCCGAGAAGTCATCCATGTCGGCTTGATGGCTGAGATCAAAGTGTATACACGCTCCGAGGCGACTCCGAAAAGTCATCGATCTCGGCCTGATGGCTGACGTGAGAATGAGTATACACATTCCGGGGCGACTCCGAAAAGTCATCGTTCTCGGCCTGATGGCTGACGTGAGAATGAGTATTCACATTCCGGGGCGACTCGGAAAAGTCATGGTTCTCGGCCGGATGGCTAAGATGACAATGTGTATACACATTCCGGGGTAACTCCGAGAAGTCGTTCATCTCGGCCTGATGGCTGAGATGACAATGTGTATACACGTTCCGGGGTAACTCCGAGAAGTCGTTCATCTCGGCCTGATGGCTAAGATCAGGATGTGTATACATATTACGAGGTAACTCTGAGAAGTCACCCATCTCGGCCTGATGGCTAAGATGACAATGTGTATACACATTCCGGGGCGACTCCGAAAAGTCATCGATCTCGGCCTGATGGCTGACGTGAGAATGAGTATACACATTCCGGGGCGACTCCGAAAAGTCATCGTTCTCGGCCTGATGGCTGAGATGAGAATGTGTATACACATTCCGGGGCGACTCCGAAAAGTCATCGTTCTCGGCCTGATGGCTGAGATGAGAATGTGTATACACATTCCGGGGTAACTCTGAGAAGTCATTCATCTCGGCATAAAGCCCAAGATGAGGATGTATACACATACGAAGGTGACTCCAAGAAGTTATACATCTCGGCCTGATGGCTAAGCTAAGGATGTGTGTCCATATTCCGAGGTAACTCCGAGAAGTCGTCCATCTCGGCCTGATGGCTGACATCAAAGTGTATACACATCCGGAGGTGACTCCGAGAAGTTATCCATCTCGGCATGATGACTAAGATCAGGATGTACTTCGGAATGTGTATACACGTCGCGAGGTGACTCTGAGAACTTATCTATCTCAGCCCGACGACTAAGACCGAAGTGTACACACATTCGGAGGTGACTCCGAGAAGTCGTCCATCTCGGCTTGATGGCTGAGATGATTATGCGTATACACATTCCGAGGGGACTCCAAGAAGTCACGCATCTCGGCCTGATGGCTGAGGTGACAATGCGTATACACATTCCGAAACGACTCCAAGAAGTCACCCATCTCGGCCTGATGGCTAAGATGACAATGTGTATACACATTCCTAGGTGACCCCGAGAAGCCATCCATGTCCTCTTGATGGCTGAGATCAAAGTGTATACACATCCGGAGGTGACTCCGAGAAGTTATCCGTCTCAGCCTGATGGCTAAGATCAGGATGTGTGTCCATATTCGGAGGTAACTCCGAGAAGTCGTCCATCTCGGCCTGATGGATGAGATGAGAATGTGTGTACACATTCCGGGGTAACTCCAAGAAGTCATCCATGTCGGCTGGATGGCTGAGATCAAAGTGTATACACATCCGGAGGCGACTCCAAGATGTCACCCATCTCGGCCTGATGGCTAAGATGACAATGTGTATACACATTCCGGGGCGACTCCGAAAAGTCATCGATCTTGGCCTGATGGCTGACGTGAGAATGAGTATACACATTCCGGGGCGACTCCGAAAAGTCATCGTTCTCGGCCTGATGGCTGAGATGAGAATGTGTATACACATTCCGGGGCGACTCCGAAAAGTCATCGTTCTCGGCCTGATGGCTGAGATGAGAATGTGTATACACATTCCGGTGTAACTCTGAGAAGTCATTCATCTCGGCATAAAGCCCAAGATGAGGATGTATACACATAAGAAGGTGACTCCAAGAAGTTATACATCTCGGCCTGATGGCGAAGCTAAGGATGTGTGTCCATATTCCGAGGTAACTCCGAGAAGTCGTCCATCTCGGCCTGATGGCTGACATCAAAGTGTATAGACATCCGGAGGTGACTCTGAGAAGTTATCCATCTCGGCATGATGACCAAGATCAGGATGTACTTCGGAATGTGTATACACGACGCGAGGTGACTCTGAGAACTTATCCATCTCAGCCCAACGACTAAGACCGAAGTTTATACACATTCGGAGGTGACTCCGAGAAGTCGTCCATCTCGGCTTGATGGCTGAGATGATTATGCGTATACACATTCCGAGGGGACTCCAAGAAGTCACGCATCTCGGCCTGATGGCTGAGGTGACAATGCGTATACACATTCCGAAACGACTCCAAGAAGTCACCCATCTCGGCCTGATGGCTAAGATGACAATGCGTATACACATTCCTAGGTGACCCCGAGAAGTCATCCATGTCGGCTTGATATCTGAGATCAAAGTGTATACACATCCGGAGGTGACTCCGAGAAGTCGTCCATCTCGGCCTGATTGCTAAGATGACAATGTGTATACACATTCCAGGGCGACTCCGAAAAGTCATCGTTCTCGGCCGGATAGCTGACGTGAGAATGAGTGTACACATTCCGGGCGACTCCGAAAAGTCATCGTTCTCGGCCTGATGGCTAAGATGACAACGTGTATACACAATCCGGGGTAACTCCAAGAAGTCATCCATGTCGGCTTGATGGCTGAGATCAGGATGTTTATACATATTCCGAGGTAACTCTGAGAAGTCATCCATTTCGGCCTAATGACCCAGATGAGAATGTGTATACACATTCCGGGCCGACTCCGAAAAGTCATCGTTCTCGGCCTGATGGCTTACGTGAGAATGAGTATTCACATTCCGGGGCGACTCCGAAAAGTTATCGTTCTCGGCCGATGGCTAAGATGACAATGTGTATACACATTCCGGGGTAACTCCGAGAAGTCGTACATCTCGGCCTGATGGCTGAGATGACAATGCGTATACACATTCCGAGGGGACTCCAAGAAGTCACGCATCTCGGTCTGATGGCTAAGATGACAATGTGTATACACATTCCGGGGTAACTCCGAGAAGTCGTACATCTCGGCCTGATGGCTGAGATGACAATGCGTATACACATTCGGAGGCGACTCCAAGAAGTCACCCATCCCGGCCTAATGACCAAGATGAGGATGTGTATACACATTCCGAAGTAACTCCGAGAATGCATCCATGTCGGCTTGATGGCTGAGATCAAAGTGTATACACATCCGGAGGTGACTCCGAGAAGTTATACATCTCGGCCTGATGGCTAAGATCAGGATGTGTGTCCGTATTCCGAGGTAACTCTGAGAAGTCATCCATCTCGGCCCGATGCCTGAGGTCGAAGTGTATACACGTTCCGAGGTGACTCCGAGAAGTTATCCATCTCAGCCCGACGCCTAAGATCGAAGTGTATACACATACGGAGGTGACTCCGAGAAGTCGTCCATCTCGGCCTGATGGCTGAGATGACAATCCGTATACACATTCCGAGGGGACTCCAAGAAGTCAACCAACACGGCCTGGTGGCTGAGATGTGAATGTGTATACACGTCGCGAGGTGACTCCGAGAACTTATCCATCTCACCCCGGCGACTAAGATCGAAGTGTATACACATCCGGAGATGACCTCCAGAAGTCATCCGTCACGGCCTGATGGCTGAGATGAGAATGTGTGTACACATTCCGGGCCGACTCCGAAAAGTCATCGATCTCGGCCTGATGGCTGACGTGAGAATGAGTATACACATTCCGGGGCGACACCGAAAAGTCATCGTTCTCGGCCTGATGGCTGAGATGAGAATGTGTGTACACATTCCGGGCCGACTCCGAAAAGTCATCGATCTCGGCCTGATGGCTGACGTGAGAATGAGTATACACATTCCGGGGCGACACCGAAAAGTCATCGTTCTCGGCCTGATGGCTGAGATGAGAATGTGTATACACATTCCGGGGCGACTCCGAAAAGTCATCGTTCTCGGCCTGATGGCTGAGATGAGAATGTGTATACACATTCCGGGGTAACTCTGAGAAGTCATTCATCTCGGCATAAAGCCCAAGATGCGGATGTATACACATCCGAAGGTGACTCCAAGAAGTTATACATCTCGGCCTGATGGCTAAGCTAAGGATGTGTGTCCATATTCCGAGGTAACTCCGAGAAGTCATCCATGTCGGCTTGATGGCTGAGATCAAAGTGTATACACATCCGGAGGTGACTCCGAGAAGTCGTCCATCTCGGCCTGATGGCTAAGATAACAATGTGTATACACATTCCGGGGTAACTCTGAGAATTCATCCATCACGGCCTGGTGGCTGATATGAGAATGTGTATACACGTCGCGAGGTGACGCCGAGAACTTATCCATCTCAGCCCGACGACTAGGATCGAAGTGTATACACATCCGGAGATGACCTCCAGAAGTCATCCGTCACGGCCTGATGGCTGAGATGAGAATGTGTGTACACATTCCGGGGCCGCTCCGAGAAGTTATCCATCTCGGCCTGATGGCTAAGATCAGGATGTGTATACATATTACGAGGTAACTCTGAGAAGTCATCCATCTCGGCCCAATGACCCAGATGAGAATGTGTATACACATTCCGGGCCGACTCCGAAAAGTCATCGATCTCGGCCTGATGGCTGACGTGAGAATGAGTATACACATTCCGGGGCGACTCCGAAAAGTCATCGTTCTCGGCCTGATGGCTGAGATGAGAATGTGTATACACATTCCGGGGCGACTCCGAGAAGTCATCGTTCTCGGCCTGATGGCTGAGATGAGAACGTGTATACACATTCCGGGGTAACTCTGAGAAGTCATTCATCTCGGCATAAAGCCCAAGATGAGGATGTATACACATACGAACGTGACTCCAAGAAGTTATACATCTCGGCCTGATGGCTAAGCTAAGGATGTGTGTCCATATTCCGAGGTAACTCCGAGAAGTCGTCCATCTCGGCCTGATGGCTGACATCAAAGTGTATACACTTCCGGAGGTGACTCCGAGAAGTCGTCCATCTCGGCCTGATGGCTAAGATAACAATGTGTATACACATTCCGGGGTAACTCTGAGAATTCATCCATCACGGCCTGGTGGCTGATATGAGAATGTGTATACACGTCGCGGGGTGACTCCGAGAACCTATCCATCTCAGCCCGACGACTAAGATCGAAGTTTATACACATCCGGAGATGACTCACAGAAGTCATCCGTCACGGCCTGATGGCTAAGATGACAATGTGTATACACATTCCGGGGCGACTCCGAAAAGTCATCGTTCTCGGCCGGATGGCTGACGTGAGATTGAGTGTACACATTCCGGGCGACTCCGAAAAGTCATCGTTCTCGGCCTGATGGCTAAGATGACAATGTGTATACATATTCCGGGGTAACTCCAAGAAGTCATCCATGTCGGCTTGATGGCTGAGATCAAAGTGTATACACATCCGGAGGTGACATCGAGAAGTCATCCATCACGGCCTGGTGGCTGAGATGTGAATGTGTATACACGTCGCGAGGTGACGCCGAGAACTTATCCATCTCACCCCGGCGACTAAGATCGAAGTGTATACACATCCGGAGATGACCTCCAGAAGTCATCCGTCACGGCCTGATGGCTGAGATGAGAATGTGTGTACACATTCCGGGGCCGCTCCGAGAAGTTATCCATCTCGGCCTGATGGCTAAGATCAGGATGTGTATACATATTACGAGGTAACTCTGAGAAGTCATCCATCTCGGCCCAATGACCCAGATGAGAATGTGTATACACATTCCGGGCCGACTCCGAAAAGTCATCGATCCCGGCCTGATGGCTGACGTGAGAATGAGTATACACATTCCGGGGCGACTCCGAAAAGTCATCGTTCTCGGCCTGATGGCTGAGATGAGAATGTGTATACACATTCCGGGGCGACTCCGAGAAGTCATCGTTCTCGGCCTGATGGCTGAGATGAGAATGTGTATACACATTCCGGGGTAACTCTGAGAAGTCATTCATCTCGGCATAAAGAACAAGATGAGGATGTATACACATACGAACGTGACTCCAAGAAGTTATACATCTCGGCCTGATGGCTAAGCTAAGGATGTGTGTCCATATTCCGAGGTAACTCCGAGAAGTCGTCCATCTCGGCCTGATGGCTGACATCAAAGTGTATACACTTCCGGAGGTGACTCCGAGAAGTCGTCCATCTCGGCCTGATGGCTGAGATGACAATCCGTATACACATGCCGACGGGACTCCAACACGTCATCCATCACGGCCTGGTGGCTGAGATGAGAATGTGTATACACGTCGCCAGGTGACTCCGAGAACCTATCCATCTCAGCCCGACGACTAAGATCGAAGTGTATACACATCCGGAGATGACTCCCAGAAGTCATCCGTCACGGCCTGATGGCTAAGATGACAATGTGTATCCACATTCCGGGGCGACTCCGAAAAGTCATCGTTCTCGGCCGGATGGCTGACGTGAGATTGAGTGTACACATTCCGGGCGACTCCGAAAAGTCATCGTTCTCGGCCTGATGGCTAAGATGACAATGTGTATACACATTCCGGGGTAACTCCAAGAAGTCATCCATGTCGGCTTGATGGCTGAGATCAAAGTGTATACACATCCGGAGGTGACTCCGAGAAGATATACATCTCGGCCTGATGGCTAAGATCAGGATGTGTGTCCATATGCCGAGGTAACTCCGCGAAGCCGTCTATCTCGGCCTGATGGCTGAGGTGACAATGCGTATACACATTCCGAAACGACTCCAAGAAGTCACCCATCTCGGCCTGATGGCTAAGATGACAATGTGTATACACATTCCTAGGTGACCCCGAGAAGCCGTCCATGTCCTCTTGATGGCTGAGATCAAAGTGTATACACATCCGGAGGTGACTCCGAGAAGTTATCTGTCTCAGCCTGATGGCTAAGATCAGGATGTGTGTCCATATTCCGAGGTACCTCCGAGAAGTCGTCCATCTCGGCCTGATGGCTGAGTTGACAATGTGTATACACATTCCGGGGTAACTCCAAGAAGTCATCCATGTCAGCTTGATGGCTGAGATCAGAGTGTGTACACATCCGGAGGGGACTCCGAGAAGTCGTCCATCTCGGCCTGATGGCTAAGATAACAATGTGTATACACATTCCGGGGTAACTCTGAGAAGTCATTCATCTCGGCATAAAGCCCAAGATGAGGATGTATACACATCCGAAAGTGACTCTAAGAAGTTATACATCTCGGCCTGATGGCTAAGCTAAGGATGTGTGTCCATATTCCGAGGTAACTCCGAGAAGTCGTCCATCTCGGCCTGATGGCTGACATCAAAGTGTGTACACATCCGGAGGTGACTCCGAGAAGTTATCCATCTCGGCATGATGACTAAGATCAGGATGTACTTCGGAATGTGTATACACGTCGCGAGGTGACTGTGAGAACTTATCCATCTCAGCCCGACGACTAAGACCGAAGTGTATACACATTCGGAGGTAACTCCGAGAAGTCGCCCATCTCGGCTTGATGGCTGAGATGACTATGCGTATACACATTCCGAGGGGACTCCAAGAAGTCACGCATCTCGGTCTGATGGCTAAGATGACAATGTGTATACACATTCCGGGGTAACTCTGAGAAGTCATTCATCTCGGCATAAAGCCCAAGATGAGGATGTATACACATCCGAAGGTGACTCCAAGATGTTATACATCTCGGCCTGATGGCTAAGCTAAGGATGTGTGTCCATATTCCGAGGTAACTCCGAGAAGTCGTCCATCTCGGCCTGATGGCTGACATCAAAGTGTATACACTTCCGGAGGTGACTCCGAGAAGTCGTCCATCTCGGCCTGATGGCTGAGATGACAATCCGTATACACATGCCGACGGGACTCCAACACGTCATCCATCACGGCCTGGTGGCTGAGATGAGAATGTGTATACACGTCGCCAGGTGACTCCGAGAACCTATCCATCTCAGCCCGACGACTAAGATCGAAGTGTATACACATCCGGAGATGACTCCCAGAAGTCATCCGTCACGGCCTGATGGCTAAGATGACAATGTGTATCCACATTCCGGGGCGACTCCGAAAAGTCATCGTTCTCGGCCTGATGGCTAAGATGACAATGTGTATACACATTCCGGGGTAACTCCAAGAAGTCATCCATGTCGGCTTGATGGCTGAGATCAAAGTGTATACACATCCGGAGGTGACTCCGAGAAGATATACATCTCGGCCTGATGGCTAAGATCAGGATGTGTGTCCATATGGCGAGGTAACTCCGCGAAGCCGTCTATCTCGGCCTGATGGCTGAGGTGACAATGCGTATACACATTCCGAAACGACTCCAAGAAGTCACCCATCTCGGCCTGATGGCTAAGATGACAATGTGTATACACATTCCTAGGTGACCCCGAGAAGCCGTCCATGTCCTCTTGATGGCTGAGATCAAAGTGTATACACATCCGGAGGTGA
Source organism: Trypoxylon attenuatum (assembly GCA_963989405.1). Lineage (NCBI taxonomy): Eukaryota > Metazoa > Arthropoda > Insecta > Hymenoptera > Crabronidae > Trypoxylon > Trypoxylon attenuatum. The sequence goes on along the minus strand of OZ022492.1, from coordinate 7,025,684 downwards.
CTCCGAGAAGTTATCTGTCTCAGCCTGATGGCTAAGATCAGGATGTGTGTCCATATTCCGAGGTACCTCCGAGAAGTCGTCCATCTCGGCCTGATGGCTGAGTTGACAATGTGTATACACATTCCGGGGTAACTCCAAGAAGTCATCCATGTCGGCTTGATGGCTGAGATCAGAGTGTGTACACATCCGGAGGGGACTCCGAGAAGTCGTCCATCTCGGCCTGATGGCTAAGATAACAATGTGTATACACATTCCGGGGTAACTCTGAGAAGTCATTCATCTCGGCATAAAGCCCAAGATGAGGATGTATACACATCCGAAAGTGACTCTAAGAAGTTATACATCTCGGCCTGATGGCTAAGCTAAGGATGTGTGTCCATATTCCGAGGTAACTCCGAGAAGTCGTCCATCTCGGCCTGATGGCTGACATCAAAGTGTGTACACATCCGGAGGTGACTCCGAGAAATTATCCATCTCACCCCGGCGACTAAGATCGAAGTGTATGCACATCCGGAGATGACCTCCAGAAGTCATCGTTCTCGGCCTGATGGCTGAGATGAGAATGTGTATACACATTCCGGGGTAACTCTGAGAAGTCATTCATCTCGGCACAAAGCCCAAGATGAGGACGTATACACATCCGGAGGTGACTCCGAGAAGTTATCCGTCTCAGCCTGATGGCTAAGATCAGGATGTGTGTCCATATTCCGAGGTAACTCCGAGAAGTCGTCCATCTCGGCCTGATGGCTGAGATGACAATGGGTATACACATTCCGAGGCGACACCAAGAAGTCACCCGTCTCGGCCTGATGGCTAAGATGACAATGTGTATACACATTCCAGGGCGACTCCGAAAAGTCACCCATCTCGGCCCGGTGCCTGAGATCGAAGTGTATACACATTCCGAGGTGACTCCGGGAAGATATCCGTCTCGGCCTGATGGCTAAGATGACAATGTGTGTACACATTCCGGGGTAACTCCAAGAAGTCATCCATGTCGGCTTGATGGCTGAGATCAAAGTTTATACACATTCCGGGGTAACTCCAAGAACTCATCCATGTCGGCTTGATGGCTGAGATCAAAGTGTATACACGCTCCGAGGCGACTCCGAAAAGTCATCGATCTCGGCCTGATGGCTGACGTGAGAATGAGTATACACATTCCGGGGCGACTCCGAAAAGTCATCGTTCTCGGCCTGATGGCTGACGTGAGAATGAGTATTCACATTCCGGGGCGACTCGGAAAAGTCATGGTTCTCGGCCGGATGGCTAAGATGACAATATGTATACACATTCCGGGGTAACTCCGAGAAGTCGTTCATCTCGGCCTGATGGCTGAGATGACAATGTGTATACACGTTCCGGGGTAACTCCGAGAAGTCGTTCATCTCGGCCTGATGGCTGGGATGACAATGTGTATACACATTCCGCGGCGACTCCGAAAAGTCGTCGTTCTCGGCCGGATAGCTGACGTGAGAATGAGTGTACACATTCCGGGGCGACTCCAAGAAGTCATCCATCACGGCCTGGTGGCTGAGATGTGAATGTGTATACACGTCGCGAGGTGACGCCGAGAACTTATCCATCTCACCCCGGCGACTAAGATCGAAGTGTATACACATCCGGAGATGACCTCCAGAAGTCATCCGTCACGGCCTGATGGCTGAGATGAGAATGTGTGTACACATTCCGGGGCCGCTCCGAGAAGTTATCCATCTCGGCCTGATGGCTAAGATCAGGATGTGTATACATATTACGAGGTAACTCTGAGAAGTCATCCATCTCGGCCCAATGACCCAGATGAGAATGTGTATACACATTCCGGGTCGACTCCGAAAAGTCATCGATCTCGGCCTGATGGCTGACGTGAGAATGAGTATACACATTCCGGGGCGACTCCGAAAAGTCATCGTTCTCGGCCTGATGGCTGAGATGAGAATGTGTATACACATTCCGGGGCGACTCCGAAAAGTCATCGTTCTCGGCCTGATGGCTGAGATGAGAATGTGTATACACATTCCGGGGTAACTCTGAGAAGTCATTCATCTCGGCATAAAGCCCAAGATGAGGATGTATACACATACGAAGGTGACTCCAAGAAGTTATACATCTCGGCCTGATGGCTAAGCTAAGGATGTGTGTCCGTATTCCGAGGTAACTCCGAGAAGTCGTCCATCTCGGCCTGATGGCTGACATCAAAGTGTATACACATCCGGAGGTGACTCCGAGAAGTTATCCATCTCGGCATGATGACTAAGATCAGGATGTACTTCGGAATGTGTATACACGTCGCGAGGTGACTCTGAGAACTTATCTATCTCAGCCCGACGACTAAGACCGAAGTGTACACACATTCGGAGGTGACTCCGGGAAGTCGTCCATCTCGGCTTGATGGCTGAGATGATTATGCGTATACACATTCCGAGGGGACTCCAAGAAGTCACGCATCTCGGCCTGATGGCTGAGGTGACAATGCGTATACACATTCCGAAACGACTCCAAGAAGTCACCCATCTCGGCCTGATGGCTAAGATGACAATGTGTATACACATTCCTAGGTGACCCCGAGAAGCCATCCATGTCCTCTTGATGGCTGAGATCAAAGTGTATACACATCCGGAGGTGACTCCGAGAAGTTATCCGTCTCCGCCTGATGGCTAAGATCAGGATGTGTGTCCATATTCGGAGGTAACTCCGAGAAGTCGTCCATCTCGGCCTGATGGATGAGATGAGAATGTGTGTACACATTCCGGGGTAACTCCAAGAAGTCATCCATGTCGGCTGGATGGCTGAGATCAAAGTGTATACACATCCGGATGCGACTCCAAGATGTCACCCATCTCGGCCTGATGGCTAAGATGACAATGTGTATACACATTCCGGGGCGACTCCGAAAAGTCATCGATCTCGGCCTGATGGCTGACGTGAGAATGAGTATACACATTCCGGGGCGACTCCGAAAAGTCATCGTTCTCGGCCTGATGGCTGAGATGAGAATGTGTATACACATTCCGGGGCGACTCCGAAAAGTCATCGTTCTCGGCCTGATGGCTGAGATGAGAATGTGTATACACATTCCGGGGTAACTCTGAGAAGTCATTCATCTCGGCATAAAGCCCAAGATGAGGATGTATACACATACGAAGGTGACTCCAAGAAGTTATGCATCTCGGCCTGATGGCTAAGCTAAGGATGTGTGTCCATATTCCGAGGTAACTCCGAGAAGTCGTCCATCTCGGCCTGATGGCTGACATGAAAGTGTATACACATCCGGAGGTGACTCCGAGAAGTTATCCATCTCGGCATGATGACTAAGATCAGGATGTACTTCGGAATGTGTATACACGTCGCGAGGTGACTCTGAGAACTTATCCATCTCAGCCCGACGACTAAGACCGAAGTGTACACACATTCGGAGGTGACTCCGAGAAGTCGTCCATCTCGGCTTGATGGCTGAGATGATTATGCGTATACACATTCCGAGGGGACTCCAAGAAGTCACGCATCTCGGCCTGATGGCTGAGGTGACAATGCGTATACACATTCCGAAACGACTCCAAGAAGTCACCCATCTCGGCCTGATGGCTAAGATGACAATGTGTATACACATTCCTAGGTGACCCCGAGAAGCCATCCATGTCCTCCTGATGGCTGAGATCAAAGTGTATACACATCCGGAGGTGACTCCGAGAAGTTATCCGTCTCAGCCTGATGGCTAAGATCAGGATGTGTGTCCATATTCGGAGGTAACTCCGAGAAGTCGTCCATCTCGGCCTGATGGATGAGATGAGAATGTGTGTACACATTCCGGGGTAACTCCAAGAAGTCATCCATGTCGGCTGGATGGCTGAGATCAAAGTGTATACACATCCGGAGGCGACTCCAAGATGTCACCCATCTCGGCCTGATGGCTAAGATGACAATGTGTATACACATTCCGGGGCGACTCCGAAAAGTCATCGTTCTCGGCCTGATGGCTGAGATGAGAATGTGTATACACATTCCGGTGTAACTCTGAGAAGTCATTCATCTCGGCATAAAGCCCAAGATGAGGATGTATACACATAAGAAGGTGACTCCAAGAAGTTATACATCTCGGCCTGATGGCGAAGCTAAGGATGTGTGTCCATATTCCGAGGTAACTCCGAGAAGTCGTCCATCTCGGCCTGATGGCTGACATCAAAGTGTATACACATCCGGAGGTGACTCCGAGAAGTTATCCATCTCGGCATGATGACTAAGATCAGGTTGTACTTCGGAATGTGTATACACGTCGCGACGTGACTCTGAGAACTTATCCATCTCAGCCCAACGACTAAGCCCGAAGTATATACACATTCGGAGGTGACTCCGAGAAGTCGTCCATCTCGGCCTGATGGGTGAGATGACAACGTGTATACACAATCCGGGGTAACTCCAAGAAGTCATCCATGTCGGCTTGATGGCTGAGATCAGGATGTGTATACATATTCCGAGGTAACTCTGAGAAGTCATCCATCTCGGCCCAATCACCCAGATGAGAATGTGTATACACATTCCGGGGCGACTCCGAAAAGTTATCGTTCTCGGCCGATGGCTAAGATGACAATGTGTATACACATCCTGGGGTAACTCCGAGAAGTCGTACATCTCGGCCTGATGGCTGAGATGACAATGCGTATACACATTCCGAGGGGACTCCAAGAAGTCACGCATCTCGGTCTGATGGCTAAGATGACAATGTGTATACACATTCGGAGGCGACTCCAAGAAGTTATACATCTCGGCCTGATGGCGAAGCTAAGGATGTGTGTCCATATTCCGAGGTAACTCCGAGAAGTCGTCCATCTCGGCCTGATGGCTGACATCAAAGTGTATAGACATCCGGAGGTGACTCTGAGAAGTTATCCATCTCGGCATGATGACTAAGATCAGGATGTACTTCGGAATGTGTATACACGACGCGAGGTGACTCTGAGAACTTATCCATCTCAGCCCAACGACTAAGACCGAAGTTTATACACATTCGGAGGTGACTCCGAGAAGTCGTCCATCTCGGCTTGATGGCTGAGATGATTATGCGTATACACATTCCGAGGGGACTCCAAGAAGTCACGCATCTCGGCCTGATGGCTGAGGTGACAATGCGTATACACATTCCGAAACGACTTCAAGAAGTCACCCATCTCGGCCTGATGGCTAAGATGACAATGCGTATACACATTCCTAGGTGACCCCGAGAAGTCATCCATGTCGGCTTGATGGCTGAGATCAAAGTGTATACACATCCGGAGGTGACTCCGAGAAGTCGTCCATCTCGGCCTGATGGCTAAGATGACAATGTGTATACACATTCCAGGGCGACTCCGAAAAGTCATCGTTCTCGGCCGGATAGCTGACGTGAGAATGAGTGTACACATTCCGGGCGACTCCGAAAAGTCATCGTTCTCGGCCTGATGGCTAAGATGACAACGTGTATACACAATCCGGGGTAACTCCAAGAAGTCATCCATGTCGGCTTGATGGCTGAGATCAGGATGTTTATACATATTCCGAGGTAACTCTGAGAAGTCATCCATCTCGGCCCAATGACCCAGATGAGAATGTGTATACACATTCCGGGCCGACTCCGAAAAGTCATCGTTCTCGGCCTGATGGCTTACGTGAGAATGAGTATTCACATTCCGGGGCGACTCCGAAAAGTTATCGTTCTCGGCCGATGGCTAAGATGACAATGTGTATACACATTCCGGGGTAACTCCGAGAAGTCGTACATCTCGGCCTGATGGCTGAGATGACAATGCGTATACACATTCCGAGGGGACTCCAAGAAGTCACGCATCTCGGTCTGATGGCTAAGATGACAATGTGTATACACATTCCGGGGTAACTCCGAGAAGTCGTACATCTCGGCCTGATGGCTGAGATGACAATGCGTATACACATTCGGAGGCGACTCCAAGAAGTCACCCATCCCGGCCTAATGACCAAGATGAGGATGTGTATACACATTCCGAAGTAACTCCGAGAATGCATCCATGTCGGCTTGATGGCTGAGATCAAAGTGTATACACATCCGGAGGTGACTCCGAGAAGTTATACATCTCGGCCTGATGGCTAAGATCAGGATGTGTGTCCGTATTCCGAGGTAACTCTGAGAAGTCATCCATCTCGGCCCGATGCCTGAGGTCGAAGTGTATACACGTTCCGAGGTGACTCCGAGAAGTTATCCATCTCAGCCCGACGCCTAAGATCGAAGTGTATACACATACGGAGGTGACTCCGAGAAGTCGTCCATCTCGGCCTGATGGCTGAGATGACAATCCGTATACACATTCCGAGGGGACTCCAAGAAGTCAACCAACACGGCCTGGTGGCTGAGATGAGAATGTGTATACACGTCGCCGGGTGACTCCGAGAACCTATCCATCTCAGCCCGACGACTATGATCGAAGTGTATACACATCCGGAGATGACTCCCAGAAGTCATCCGTCACGGCCTGATGGCTAAGATGACAATGTGTATACACATTCCGGGGCGACTCCGAAAAGTCATCGTTCTCGGCCTGATGGCTAAGATGACAATGTGTATACACATTCCGGGGTAACTCCAAGAAGTCATCCATGTCGGCTTGATGGCTGAGATCAAAGTGTATACACATCCGGAGGTGACTCCGAAAAGTCATCGATCTCGGCCTGATGGCTGACGTGAGAATGAGTATACACATTCCGGGGCGACTCCGAAAAGTCATCGTTCTCGGCCTGATGGCTGAGATGAGAATGTGTATACACATTCCGGGGCGACTCCGAGAAGTCATCGTTCTCGGCCTGATGGCTGAGATGAGAATGTGTATACACATTCCGGGGTAACTCTGAGAAGTCATTCATCTCGGCATAAAGCCCAAGATGAGGATGTATACACATACGAAGGTGACTCCAAGAAGTTATACATCTCGGCCTGATGGCTAAGCTAAGGATGTGTGTCCATATTCCGAGGTAACTCCGAGAAGTCGTCCATCTCGGCCTGATGGCTGACATCAAAGTGTATACACTTCCGGAGGTGACTCCGAGAAGTCGTCCATCTCGGCCTGATGGCTGAGATGACAATCCGTATACACATGCCGACGGGACTCCAACACGTCATCCATCACGGCCTGGTAGCTGAGATGAGAATGTGTATACACGTCGCCGGGTGACTCCGAGAACCTATCCATCTCAGCCCGACGACTAAGATCGAAGTGTATACACATCCGGAGATGACTCCCAGAAGTCATCCGTCACGGCCTGATGGCTAAGATGACAATGTGTATACACATTCCGGGCGACTCCGAAAAGTCATCGTTCTCGGCCTGATGGCTAAGATGACAATGTGTATACATATTCCGGGGTAACTCCAAGAAGTCATCCATGTCGGCTTGATGGCTGAGATCAAAGTGTATACACATCCGGAGGTGACATCGAGAAGTCATCCATCACGGCCTGGTGGCTGAGATGTGAATGTGTATACACGTCGCGAGGTGACGCCGAGAACTTATCCATCTCACCCCGGCGACTAAGATCGAAGTGTATACACATCCGGAGATGACCTCCAGAAGTCATCCGTCACGGCCTGATGGCTGAGATCAGAATGTGTGTACACATTCCGGGGCCGCTCCGAGAAGTTATCCATCTCGGCCTGATGGCTAAGATCAGGATGTGTATACATATTACGAGGTAACTCTGAGAAGTCATCCATCTCGGCCCAATGACCCAGATGAGAATGTGTATACACATTCCGGGCCGACTCCGAAAAGTCATCGATCTCGGCCTGATGGCTGACGTGAGAATGAGTATACACATTCCGGGGCGACTCCGAAAAGTCATCGTTCTCGGCCTGATGGCTGAGATGAGAATGTGTATACACATTCCGGGGCGACTCCGAGAAGTCGTACATCTCGGCCTGATGGCTGAGATGACAATGCGTATACACATTCCGAGGGGACTCCAAGAAGTCACGCATCTCGGTCTGATGGCTAAGATGACAATGTGTATACACATTCCGGGGTAACTCCGAGAAGTCGTACATCTCGGCCTGATGGCTGAGATGACAATGCGTATACACATTCGGAGGCGACTCCAAGAAGTCACCCATCCCGGCCTAATGACCAAGATGAGGATGTGTATACACATTCCGAAGTAACTCCGAGAATGCATCCATGTCGGCTTGATGGCTGAGATCAAAGTGTATACACATCCGGAGGTGACTCCGAGAAGTTATACATCTCGGCCTGATGGCTAAGATCAGGATGTGTGTCCGTATTCCGAGGTAACTCTGAGAAGTCATCCATCTCGGCCCGATGCCTGAGGTCGAAGTGTATACACGTTCCGAGGTGACTCCGAGAAGTTATCCATCTCAGCCCGACGCCTAAGATCGAAGTGTATACACATACGGAGGTGACTCCGAGAAGTCGTCCATCTCGGCCTGATGGCTGAGATGACAATCCGTATACACATTCCGAGGGGACTCCAAGAAGTCAACCAACACGGCCTGGTGGCTGAGATGAGAATGTGTATACACGTCGCCGGGTGACTCCGAGAACCTATCCATCTCAGCCCGACGACTATGATCGAAGTGTATACACATCCGGAGATGACTCCCAGAAGTCATCCGTCACGGCCTGATGGCTAAGATGACAATGTGTATACACATTCCGGGGCGACTCCGAAAAGTCATCGTTCTCGGCCTGATGGCTAAGATGACAATGTGTATACACATTCCGGGGTAACTCCAAGAAGTCATCCATGTCGGCTTGATGGCTGAGATCAAAGTGTATACACATCCGGAGGTGACTCCGAAAAGTCATCGATCTCGGCCTGATGGCTGACGTGAGAATGAGTATACACATTCCGGGGCGACTCCGAAAAGTCATCGTTCTCGGCCTGATGGCTGAGATGAGAATGTGTATACACATTCCGGGGCGACTCCGAGAAGTCATCGTTCTCGGCCTGATGGCTGAGATGAGAATGTGTATACACATTCCGGGGTAACTCTGAGAAGTCATTCATCTCGGCATAAAGCCCAAGATGAGGATGTATACACATACGAAGGTGACTCCAAGAAGTTATACATCTCGGCCTGATGGCTAAGCTAAGGATGTGTGTCCATATTCCGAGGTAACTCCGAGAAGTCGTCCATCTCGGCCTGATGGCTGACATCAAAGTGTATACACTTCCGGAGGTGACTCCGAGAAGTCGTCCATCTCGGCCTGATGGCTGAGATGACAATCCGTATACACATGCCGACGGGACTCCAACACGTCATCCATCACGGCCTGGTAGCTGAGATGAGAATGTGTATACACGTCGCCGGGTGACTCCGAGAACCTATCCATCTCAGCCCGACGACTAAGATCGAAGTGTATACACATCCGGAGATGACTCCCAGAAGTCATCCGTCACGGCCTGATGGCTAAGATGACAATGTGTATACACATTCCGGGCGACTCCGAAAAGTCATCGTTCTCGGCCTGATGGCTAAGATGACAATGTGTATACATATTCCGGGGTAACTCCAAGAAGTCATCCATGTCGGCTTGATGGCTGAGATCAAAGTGTATACACATCCGGAGGTGACATCGAGAAGTCATCCATCACGGCCTGGTGGCTGAGATGTGAATGTGTATACACGTCGCGAGGTGACGCCGAGAACTTATCCATCTCACCCCGGCGACTAAGATCGAAGTGTATACACATCCGGAGATGACCTCCAGAAGTCATCCGTCACGGCCTGATGGCTGAGATCAGAATGTGTGTACACATTCCGGGGCCGCTCCGAGAAGTTATCCATCTCGGCCTGATGGCTAAGATCAGGATGTGTATACATATTACGAGGTAACTCTGAGAAGTCATCCATCTCGGCCCAATGACCCAGATGAGAATGTGTATACACATTCCGGGCCGACTCCGAAAAGTCATCGATCTCGGCCTGATGGCTGACGTGAGAATGAGTATACACATTCCGGGGCGACTCCGAAAAGTCATCGTTCTCGGCCTGATGGCTGAGATGAGAATGTGTATACACATTCCGGGGCGACTCCGAAAAGTCATCGTTCTCGGCCTGATGGCTGAGATGAGAATGTGTATACACATTCCGGGGTAACTCTGAGAAGTCATTCATCTCGGCATAAAGCCCAAGATGAGGATGTATACACATACGAAGGTGACTCCAAGAAGTTATGCATCTCGGCCTGATGGCTAAGCTAAGGATGTGTGTCCATATTCCGAGGTAACTCCGAGAAGTCGTCCATCTCGGCCTGATGGCTGACATCAAAGTGTATACACTTCCGGAGGTGACTCCGAGAAGTCGTCCATCTCGGCCTGATGGCTAAGATAACAATGTGTATACACATTCCGGGGTAACTCTGAGAATTCATCCATCACGGCCTGGTGGCTGATATGAGAATGTGTATACACGTCGCGTGGTGACTCCGAGAACCTATCCATCTCAGCCCGACGACTAAGATCGAAGTTTATACACATCCGGAGATGACTCACAGAAGTCATCCGTCACGGCCTGATGGCTAAGATGACAATGTGTATACACATTCCGGGGCGACTCCGAAAAGTCATCGTTCTCGGCCGGATGGCTGACGTGAGATTGAGTGTACACATTCCGGGCGACTCCGAAAAGTCATCGTTCTCGGCCTGATGGCTAAGATGACAATGTGTATACATATTCCGGGGTAACTCCAAGAAGTCATCCATGTCGGCTTGATGGCTGAGATCAAAGTGTATACACATCCGGAGGTGACATCGAGAAGTCATCCATCACGGCCTGGTGGCTGAGATGTGAATGTGTATACACGTCGCGAGGTGACGCCGAGAACTTATCCATCTCACCCCGGCGACTAAGATCGAAGTGTATACACATCCGGAGATGACCTCCAGAAGTCATCCGTCACGGCCTGATGGCTGAGATGAGAATGTGTGTACACATTCCGGGGCCGCTCCGAGAAGTTATCCATCTCGGCCTGATGGCTAAGATCAGGATGTGTATACATATTACGAGGTAACTCTGAGAAGTCATCCATCTCGGCCCAATGACCCAGATGAGAATGTGTATACACATTCCGGGCCGACTCCGAAAAGTCATCGATCTCGGCCTGATGGCTGACGTGAGAATGAGTATACACATTCCGGGGCGACTCCGAAAAGTCATCGTTCTCGGCCTGATGGCTGAGATGAGAATGTGTATACACATTCCGGGGCGACTCCGAGAAGTCATCGTTCTCGGCCTGATGGCTGAGATGACAATGTGTATACACATTCCGGGGTAACTCTGAGAAGTCATTCATCTCGGCATAAAGCCCAAGATGAGGATGTATACACATCCGAAGGTGACTCCAAGATGTTATACATCTCGGCCTGATGGCTAAGCTAAGGATGTGTGTCCATATTCCGAGGTAACTCCGAGAAGTCGTCCATCTCGGCCTGATGGCTGACATCAAAGTGTGTACACATCCGGAGGTGACTCCGAGAAGTTATCCATCTCGGCATGATGACTAAGATCAGGATGTACTTCGGAATGTGTATACACGTCGCGAGGTGACTGTGAGAACTTATCCATCTCAGCCCGACGACTAAGACCGAAGTGTATACACATTCGGAGGTAACTCCGAGAAGTCGCCCATCTCGGCTTGATGGCTGAGATGACTATGCGTATACACATTCCGAGGGGACACCAAGAAGTCACGCATCTCGGTCTGATGGCTAAGATGACAATGTGTATACACATTCCGGGGTAACTCTGAGAAGTCATTCATCTCGGCATAAAGCCCAAGATGAGGATGTATACACATCCGAAGGTGACTCCAAGATGTTATACATCTCGGCCTGATGGCTAAGCTAAGGATGTGTGTCCATATTCCGAGGTAACTCCGAGAAGTCGTCCATCTCGGCCTGATGGCTGACATCAAAGTGTATACACTTCCGGAGGTGACTCCGAGAAGTCGTCCATCTCGGCCTGATGGCTGAGATGACAATCCGTATACACATGCCGACGGGACTCCAACACGTCATCCATCACGGCCTGGTGGCTGAGATGAGAATGTGTATACACGTCGCCAGGTGACTCCGAGAACCTATCCATCTCAGCCCGACGACTAAGATCGAAGTGTATACACATCCGGAGATGACTCCCAGAAGTCATCCGTCACGGCCTGATGGCTAAGATGACAATGTGTATCCACATTCCGGGGCGACTCCGAAAAGTCATCGTTCTCGGCCGGATGGCTGACGTGAGATTGAGTGTACACATTCCGGGCGACTCCGAAAAGTCATCGTTCTCGGCCTGATGGCTAAGATGACAATGTGTATACACATTCCGGGGTAACTCCAAGAAGTCATCCATGTCGGCTTGATGGCTGAGATCAAAGTGTATACACATCCGGTGGTGACTCCGAGAAGATATACATCTCGGCCTGATGGCTAAGATCAGGATGTGTGTCCATATGCAGAGGTAACTCCGCGAAGCCGTCTATCTCGGCCTGATGGCTGAGGTGACAATGCGTATACACATTCCGAAACGACTCCAAGAAGTCACCCATCTCGGCCTGATGGCTAAGATGACAATGTGTATACACATTCCTAGGTGACCCCGAGAAGCCGTCCATGTCCTCTTGATGGCTGAGATCAAAGTGTATACACATCCGGAGGTGACTCCGAGAAGTTATCTGTCTCAGCCTGATGGCTAAGATCAGGATGTGTGTCCATATTCCGAGGTACCTCCGAGAAGTCGTCCATCTCGGCCTGATGGCTGAGTTGACAATGTGTATACACATTCCGTGGTAACTCCAAGAAGTCATCCATGTCGGCTTGATGGCTGAGATCAGAGTGTGTACACATCCGGAGGGGACTCCGAGAAGTCGTCCATCTCGGCCTGATGGCTAAGATAACAATGTGTATACACATTCCGGGGTAACTCTGAGAAGTCATTCATCTCGGCATAAAGCCCAAGATGAGGATGTATACACATCCGAAAGTGACTCTAAGAAGTTATACATCTCGGCCTGATGGCTAAGCTAAGGATGTGTGTCCATATTCCGAGGTAACTCCGAGAAGTCGTCCATCTCGGCCTGATGGCTGACATCAAAGTGTGTACACATCCGGAGGTGACTCCGAGAAATTATCCATCTCACCCCGGCGACTAAGATCGAAGTGTATGCACATCCGGAGATGACCTCCAGAAGTCATCGTTCTCGGCCTGATGGCTGAGATGAGAATGTGTATACACATTCCGGGGTAACTCTGAGAAGTCATTCATCTCGGCACAAAGCCCAAGATGAGGACGTATACACATCCGGAGGTGACTCCGAGAAGTTATCCGTCTCAGCCTGATGGCTAAGATCAGGATGTGTGTCCATATTCCGAGGTAACTCCGAGAAGTCGTCCATCTCGGCCTGATGGCTGAGATGACAATGGGTATACACATTCCGAGGCGACACCAAGAAGTCACCCGTCTCGGCCTGATGGCTAAGATGACAATGTGTATACACATTCCTAGGTGACCCCGAGAAGCCGTCCATGTCCTCTTGATGGCTGAGATCAAAGTGTATACACATCCGGAGGTGACTCCGAGAAGATATACATCTCGGCCTGATGGCTAAGATCAGGATGTGTGTCCATATGCCGAGGTAACTCCGCGAAGCCGTCTATCTCGGCCTGATGGCTGAGGTGACAATGCGTATACACATTCCGAAACGACTCCAAGAAGTCACCCATCTCGGCCTGATGGCTAAGATGACAATGTGTATACACATTCCTAGGTGACCCCGAGAAGCCGTCCATGTCCTCTTGATGGCTGAGATCAAAGTGTATACACATCCGGAGGTGACTCCGAGAAGTTATCTGTCTCAGCCTGATGGCTAAGATCAGGATGTGTGTCCATATTCCGAGGTACCTCCGAGAAGTCGTCCATCTCGGCCTGATGGCTGAGTTGACAATGTGTATACACATTCCGGGGTAACTCCAAGAAGTCATCCATGTCGGCTTGATGGCTGAGATCAGAGTGTGTACACATCCGGAGGGGACTCCGAGAAGTCGTCCATCTCGGCCTGATGGCTAAGATAACAATGTGTATACACATTCCGGGGTAACTCTGAGAAGTCATTCATCTCGGCATAAAGCCCAAGATGAGGATGTATACACATCCGAAAGTGACTCTAAGAAGTTATACATCTCGGCCTGATGGCTAAGCTAAGGATGTGTGTCCATATTCCGAGGTAACTCCGAGAAGTCGTCCATCTCGGCCTGATGGCTGACATCAAAGTGTGTACACATCCGGAGGTGACTCCGAGAAATTATCCATCTCACCCCGGCGACTAAGATCGAAGTGTATGCACATCCGGAGATGACCTCCAGAAGTCATCGTTCTCGGCCTGATGGCTGAGATGAGAATGTGTATACACATTCCGGGGTAACTCTGAGAAGTCATTCATCTCGGCACAAAGCCCAAGATGAGGACGTATACACATCCGGAGGTGACTCCGAGAAGTTATCCGTCTCAGCCTGATGGCTAAGATCAGGATGTGTGTCCATATTCCGAGGTAACTCCGAGAAGTCGTCCATCTCGGCCTGATGGCTGAGATGACAATGGGTATACACATTCCGAGGCGACACCAAGAAGTCACCCGTCTCGGCCTGATGGCTAAGATGACAATGTGTATACACATTCCAGGGCGACTCCGAAAAGTCACCCATCTCGGCCCGGTGCCTGAGATCGAAGTGTATACACATTCCGAGGTGACTCCGGGAAGATATCCGTCTCGGCCTGATGGCTAAGATGACAATGTGTGTACACATTCCGGGGTAACTCCAAGAAGTCATCCATGTCGGCTTGATGGCTGAGATCAAAGTTTATACACATTCCGGGGTAACTCCAAGAACTCATCCATGTCGGCTTGATGGCTGAGATCAAAGTGTATACACATCCGGAGGTGACTCCGAGAAGTTATACATCTCGGCCTGATGGCTAAGATCAGGATGTGTGTCCATATTCCGAGGTAACTCCGCGAAGTCGTCTATCTCGGCCTGATGGCTGAGATGAGAATGTGTATACACATCCGAAGGTGACTATAAGAAGTTATACATCTGGGCCTGACGGCTAAGCTAAGGATGTGTGTCCATATTCCGAGGCGACTCCAAGAAGTCATCCATCTCGGCCCGATGGCTAAGATGACAATGTGTATACACATTCCGGGGTAACTCCGAGAAGTCATCCATGTCGGCTTGATGGCTGAGATCAAAGTGTATACACGCTCCGAGGCGACTCCGAAAAGTCATCGATCTCGGCCTGATGGCTGACGTGAGAATGAGTATACACATTCCGGGGCGACTCCGAAAAGTCATCGTTCTCGGCCTGATGGCTGACGTGAGAATGAGTATTCACATTCCGGGGCGACTCGGAAAAGTCATGGTTCTCGGCCGGATGGCTAAGATGACAATATGTATACACATTCCGGGGTAACTCCGAGAAGTCGTTCATCTCGGCCTGATGGCTGAGATGACAATGTGTATACACGTTCCGGGGTAACTCCGAGAAGTCGTTCATCTCGGCCTGATGGCTGGGATGACAATGTGTATACACATTCCGCGGCGACTCCGAAAAGTCGTCGTTCTCGGCCGGATGGCTGACGTGAGAATGAGTGTACACATTCCGGGGCGACTCCAAGAAGTCATCCATCACGGCCTGGTGGCTGAGATGTGAATGTGTATACACGTCGCGAGGTGACGCCGAGAACTTATCCATCTCACCCCGGCGACTAAGATCGAAGTGTATACACATCCGGAGATGACCTCCAGAAGTCATCCGTCACGGCCTGATGGCTGAGATGAGAATGTGTGTACACATTCCGGGGCCGCTCCGAGAAGTTATCCATCTCGGCCTGATGGCTAAGATCAGGATGTGTATACATATTACGAGGTAACTCTGAGAAGTCATCCATCTCGGCCCAATGACCCAGATGAGAATGTGTATACACATTCCGGGCCGACTCCGAAAAGTCATCGATCTCGGCCTGATGGCTGACGTGAGAATGAGTATACACATTCCGGGGCGACTCCGAAAAGTCATCGTTCTCGGCCTGATGGCTGAGATGAGAATGTGTATACACATTCCGGGGCGACTCCGAAAAGTCATCGTTCTCGGCCTGATGGCTGAGATGAGAATGTGTATACACATTCCGGGGTAACTCTGAGAAGTCATTCATCTCGGCATAAAGCCCAAGATGAGGATGTATACACATACGAAGGTGACTCCAAGAAGTTATACATCTCGGCCTGATGGCTAAGCTAAGGATGTGTGTCCATATTCCGAGGTAACTCCGAGAAGTCGTCCATCTCGGCCTGATGGCTGACATCAAAGTGTGTACACATCCGGAGGTGACTCCGAGAAATTATCCATCTCACCCCGGCGACTAAGATCGAAGTGTATGCACATCCGGAGATGACCTCCAGAAGTCATCGTTCTCGGCCTGATGGCTGAGATGAGAATGTGTATACACATTCCGGGGTAACTCTGAGAAGTCATTCATCTCGGCACAAAGCCCAAGATGAGGACGTATACACATCCGGAGGTGACTCCGAGAAGTTATCCGTCTCAGCCTGATGGCTAAGATCAGGATGTGTGTCCATATTCCGAGGTAACTCCGAGAAGTCGTCCATCTCGGCCTGATGGCTGAGATGACAATGGGTATACACATTCCGAGGCGACACCAAGAAGTCACCCGTCTCGGCCTGATGGCTAAGATGACAATGTGTATACACATTCCTAGGTGACCCCGAGAAGCCGTCCATGTCCTCTTGATGGCTGAGATCAAAGTGTATACACATCCGGAGGTGACTCCGAGAAGATATACATCTCGGCCTGATGGCTAAGATCAGGATGTGTGTCCATATGCCGAGGTAACTCCGCGAAGCCGTCTATCTCGGCCTGATGGCTGAGGTGACAATGCGTATACACATTCCGAAACGACTCCAAGAAGTCACCCATCTCGGCCTGATGGCTAAGATGACAATGTGTATACACATTCCTAGGTGACCCCGAGAAGCCGTCCATGTCCTCTTGATGGCTGAGATCAAAGTGTATACACATCCGGAGGTGACTCCGAGAAGTTATCTGTCTCAGCCTGATGGCTAAGATCAGGATGTGTGTCCATATTCCGAGGTACCTCCGAGAAGTCGTCCATCTCGGCCTGATGGCTGAGTTGACAATGTGTATACACATTCCGGGGTAACTCCAAGAAGTCATCCATGTCGGCTTGATGGCTGAGATCAGAGTGTGTACACATCCGGAGGGGACTCCGAGAAGTCGTCCATCTCGGCCTGATGGCTAAGATAACAATGTGTATACACATTCCGGGGTAACTCTGAGAAGTCATTCATCTCGGCATAAAGCCCAAGATGAGGATGTATACACATCCGAAAGTGACTCTAAGAAGTTATACATCTCGGCCTGATGGCTAAGCTAAGGATGTGTGTCCATATTCCGAGGTAACTCCGAGAAGTCGTCCATCTCGGCCTGATGGCTGACATCAAAGTGTGTACACATCCGGAGGTGACTCCGAGAAATTATCCATCTCACCCCGGCGACTAAGATCGAAGTGTATGCACATCCGGAGATGACCTCCAGAAGTCATCGTTCTCGGCCTGATGGCTGAGATGAGAATGTGTATACACATTCCGGGGTAACTCTGAGAAGTCATTCATCTCGGCACAAAGCCCAAGATGAGGACGTATACACATCCGGAGGTGACTCCGAGAAGTTATCCGTCTCAGCCTGATGGCTAAGATCAGGATGTGTGTCCATATTCCGAGGTAACTCCGAGAAGTCGTCCATCTCGGCCTGATGGCTGAGATGACAATGGGTATACACATTCCGAGGCGACACCAAGAAGTCACCCGTCTCGGCCTGATGGCTAAGATGACAATGTGTATACACATTCCAGGGCGACTCCGAAAAGTCACCCATCTCGGCCCGGTGCCTGAGATCGAAGTGTATACACATTCCGAGGTGACTCCGGGAAGATATCCGTCTCGGCCTGATGGCTAAGATGACAATGTGTGTACACATTCCGGGGTAACTCCAAGAAGTCATCCATGTCGGCTTGATGGCTGAGATCAAAGTTTATACACATTCCGGGGTAACTCCAAGAACTCATCCATGTCGGCTTGATGGCTGAGATCAAAGTGTATACACATCCGGAGGTGACTCCGAGAAGTTATACATCTCGGCCTGATGGCTAAGATCAGGATGTGTGTCCATATTCCGAGGTAACTCCGCGAAGTCGTCTATCTCGGCCTGATGGCTGAGATGAGAATGTGTATACACATCCGAAGGTGACTATAAGAAGTTATACATCTGGGCCTGACGGCTAAGCTAAGGATGTGTGTCCATATTCCGAGGCGACTCCAAGAAGTCATCCATCTCGGCCCGATGGCTAAGATGACAATGTGTATACACATTCCGGGGTAACTCCGAGAAGTCATCCATGTCGGCTTGATGGCTGAGATCAAAGTGTATACACGCTCCGAGGCGACTCCGAAAAGTCATCGATCTCGGCCTGATGGCTGACGTGAGAATGAGTATACACATTCCGGGGCGACTCCGAAAAGTCATCGTTCTCGGCCTGATGGCTGACGTGAGAATGAGTATTCACATTCCGGGGCGACTCGGAAAAGTCATGGTTCTCGGCCGGATGGCTAAGATGACAATATGTATACACATTCCGGGGTAACTCCGAGAAGTCGTTCATCTCGGCCTGATGGCTGAGATGACAATGTGTATACACGTTCCGGGGTAACTCCGAGAAGTCGTTCATCTCGGCCTGATGGCTGGGATGACAATGTGTATACACATTCCGCGGCGACTCCGAAAAGTCGTCGTTCTCGGCCGGATGGCTGACGTGAGAATGAGTGTACACATTCCGGGGCGACTCCAAGAAGTCATCCATCACGGCCTGGTGGCTGAGATGTGAATGTGTATACACGTCGCGAGGTGACGCCGAGAACTTATCCATCTCACCCCGGCGACTAAGATCGAAGTGTATACACATCCGGAGATGACCTCCAGAAGTCATCCGTCACGGCCTGATGGCTGAGATGAGAATGTGTGTACACATTCCGGGGCCGCTCCGAGAAGTTATCCATCTCGGCCTGATGGCTAAGATCAGGATGTGTATACATATTACGAGGTAACTCTGAGAAGTCATCCATCTCGGCCCAATGACCCAGATGAGAATGTGTATACACATTCCGGGCCGACTCCGAAAAGTCATCGATCTCGGCCTGATGGCTGACGTGAGAATGAGTATACACATTCCGGGGCGACTCCGAAAAGTCATCGTTCTCGGCCTGATGGCTGAGATGAGAATGTGTATACACATTCCGGGGCGACTCCGAAAAGTCATCGTTCTCGGCCTGATGGCTGAGATGAGAATGTGTATACACATTCCGGGGTAACTCTGAGAAGTCATTCATCTCGGCATAAAGCCCAAGATGAGGATGTATACACATACGAAGGTGACTCCAAGAAGTTATACATCTCGGCCTGATGGCTAAGCTAAGGATGTGTGTCCATATTCCGAGGTAACTCCGAGAAGTCGTCCATCTCGGCCTGATGGCTGACATCAAAGTGTGTACACATCCGGAGGTGACTCCGAGAAATTATCCATCTCACCCCGGCGACTAAGATCGAAGTGTATGCACATCCGGAGATGACCTCCAGAAGTCATCGTTCTCGGCCTGATGGCTGAGATGAGAATGTGTATACACATTCCGGGGTAACTCTGAGAAGTCATTCATCTCGGCACAAAGCCCAAGATGAGGACGTATACACATCCGGAGGTGACTCCGAGAAGTTATCCGTCTCAGCCTGATGGCTAAGATCAGGATGTGTGTCCATATTCCGAGGTAACTCCGAGAAGTCGTCCATCTCGGCCTGATGGCTGAGATGACAATGGGTATACACATTCCGAGGCGACACCAAGAAGTCACCCGTCTCGGCCTGATGGCTAAGATGACAATGTGTATACACATTCCAGGGCGACTCCGAAAAGTCACCCATCTCGGCCCGGTGCCTGAGATCGAAGTATATACACATTCCGAGGTGACTCCGGGAAGATATCCGTCTCGGCCTGATGGCTAAGATGACAATGTGTGTACACATTCCGGGGTAACTCCAAGAAGTCATCCATGTCGGCTTGATGGCTGAGATCAAAGTTTATACACATTCCGGGGTAACTCCAAGAACTCATCCATGTCGGCTTGATGGCTGAGATCAAAGTGTATACACATCCGGAGGTGACTCCGAGAAGTTATACATCTCGGCCTGATGGCTAAGATCAGGATGTGTGTCCATATTCCGAGGTAACTCCGCGAAGTCGTCTATCTCGGCCTGATGGCTGAGATGAGAATGTGTATACACATCCGAAGGTGACTATAAGAAGTTATACATCTGGGCCTGACGGCTAAGCTAAGGATGTGTGTCCATATTCCGAGGCGACTCCAAGAAGTCATCCATCTCGGCCCGATGGCTAAGATGACAATGTGTATACACATTCCGGGGTAACTCCGAGAAGTCATCCATGTCGGCTTGATGGCTGAGATCAAAGTGTATACACGCTCCGAGGCGACTCCGAAAAGTCATCGATCTCGGCCTGATGGCTGACGTGAGAATGAGTATACACATTCCGGGGCGACTCCGAAAAGTCATCGTTCTCGGCCTGATGGCTGACGTGAGAATGAGTATTCACATTCCGGGGCGACTCGGAAAAGTCATGGTTCTCGGCCGGATGGCTAAGATGACAATATGTATACACATTCCGGGGTAACTCCGAGAAGTCGTTCATCTCGGCCTGATGGCTGAGATGACAATGTGTATACACGTTCCGGGGTAACTCCGAGAAGTCGTTCATCTCGGCCTGATGGCTGGGATGACAATGTGTATACACATTCCGCGGCGACTCCGAAAAGTCGTCGTTCTCGGCCGGATGGCTGACGTGAGAATGAGTGTACACATTCCGGGGCGACTCCAAGAAGTCATCCATCACGGCCTGGTGGCTGAGATGTGAATGTGTATACACGTCGCGAGGTGACGCCGAGAACTTATCCATCTCACCCCGGCGACTAAGATCGAAGTGGATACACATCCGGAGATGACCTCCAGAAGTCATCCGTCACGGCCTGATGGCTGAGATGAGAATGTGTGTACACATTCCGGGGCCGCTCCGAGAAGTTATCCATCTCGGCCTGATGGCTAAGATCAGGATGTGTATACATATTACGAGGTAACTCTGAGAAGTCATCCATCTCGGCCCAATGACCCAGATGAGAATGTGTATACACATTCCGGGCCGACTCCGAAAAGTCATCGATCTCGGCCTGATGGCTGACGTGAGAATGAGTATACACATTCCGGGGCGACTCCGAAAAGTCATCGTTCTCGGCCTGATGGCTGAGATGAGAATGTGTATACACATTCCGGGGCGACTCCGAGAAGTCATCGTTCTCGGCCTGATGGCTGAGATGAGAATGTGTATACACATTCCGGGGTAACTCTGAGAAGTCATTCATCTCGGCATAAAGAACAAGATGAGGATGTATACACATACGAACGTGACTCCAAGAAGTTATACATCTCGGCCTGATGGCTAAGCTAAGGATGTGTGTCCATATTCCGAGGTAACTCCGAGAAGTCGTCCATCTCGGCCTGATGGCTGACATCAAAGTGTATACACTTCCGGAGGTGACTCCGAGAAGTCGTCCATCTCGGCCTGATGGCTGAGATGACAATCCGTATACACATGCCGACGGGACTCCAACACGTCATCCATCACGGCCTGGTGGCTGAGATGAGAATGTGTATACACGTCGCCAGGTGACTCCGAGAACCTATCCATCTCAGCCCGACGACTAAGATCGAAGTGTATACACATCCGGAGATGACTCCCAGAAGTCATCCGTCACGGCCTGATGGCTAAGATGACAATGTGTATCCACATTCCGGGGCGACTCCGAAAAGTCATCGTTCTCGGCCGGATGGCTGACGTGAGATTGAGTGTACACATTCCGGGCGACTCCGAAAAGTCATCGTTCTCGGCCTGATGGCTAAGATGACAATGTGTATACACATTCCGGGGTAACTCCAAGAAGTCATCCATGTCGGCTTGATGGCTGAGATCAAAGTGTATACACATCCGGAGGTGACTCCGAGAAGATATACATCTCGGCCTGATGGCTAAGATCAGGATGTGTGTCCATATGCCGAGGTAACTCCGCGAAGCCGTCTATCTCGGCCTGATGGCTGAGGTGACAATGCGTATACACATTCCGAAACGACTCCAAGAAGTCACCCATATCGGCCTGATGGCTAAGATGACAATGTGTATACACATTCCTAGGTGACCCCGAGAAGCCGTCCATGTCCTCTTGATGGCTGAGATCAAAGTGTATACACATCCGGAGGTGACTCCGAGAAGTTATCTGTCTCAGCCTGATGGCTAAGATCAGGATGTGTGTCCATATTCCGAGGTACCTCCGAGAAGTCGTCCATCTCGGCCTGATGGCTGAGTTGACAATGTGTATACACATTCCGGGGTAACTCCAAGAAGTCATCCATGTCGGCTTGATGGCTGAGATCAGAGTGTGTACACATCCGGAGGGGACTCCGAGAAGTCGTCCATCTCGGCCTGATGGCTAAGATAACAATGTGTATACACATTCCGGGGTAACTCTGAGAAGTCATTCATCTCGGCATAAAGCCCAAGATGAGGATGTATACACATCCGAAAGTGACTCTAAGAAGTTATACATCTCGGCCTGATGGCTAAGCTAAGGATGTGTGTCCATATTCCGAGGTAACTCCGAGAAGTCGTCCATCTCGGCCTGATGGCTGACATCAAAGTGTGTACACATCCGGAGGTGACTCCGAGAAATTATCCATCTCACCCCGGCGACTAAGATCGAAGTGTATGCACATCCGGAGATGACCTCCAGAAGTCATCGTTCTCGGCCTGATGGCTGAGATGAGAATGTGTATACACATTCCGGGGTAACTCTGAGAAGTCATTCATCTCGGCACAAAGCCCAAGATGAGGACGTCTACACATCCGGAGGTGACTCCGAGAAGTTATCCGTCTCAGCCTGATGGCTAAGATCAGGATGTGTGTCCATATTCCGAGGTAACTCCGAGAAGTCGTCCATCTCGGCCTGATGGCTGAGATGACAATGGGTATACACATTCCGAGGCGACACCAAGAAGTCACCCGTCTCGGCCTGATGGCTAAGATGACAATGTGTATACACATTCCTAGGTGACCCCGAGAAGCCGTCCATGTCCTCTTGATGGCTGAGATCAAAGTGTATACACATCCGGAGGTGACTCCGAGAAGATATACATCTCGGCCTGATGGCTAAGATCAGGATGTGTGTCCATATGCCGAGGTAACTCCGCGAAGCCGTCTATCTCGGCCTGATGGCTGAGGTGACAATGCGTATACACATTCCGAAACGACTCCAAGAAGTCACCCATCTCGGCCTGATGGCTAAGATGACAATGTGTATACACATTCCTAGGTGACCCCGAGAAGCCGTCCATGTCCTCTTGATGGCTGAGATCAAAGTGTATACACATCCGGAGGTGACTCCGAGAAGTTATCTGTCTCAGCCTGATGGCTAAGATCAGGATGTGTGTCCATATTCCGAGGTACCTCCGAGAAGTCGTCCATCTCGGCCTGATGGCTGAGTTGACAATGTGTATACACATTCCGGGGTAACTCCAAGAAGTCATCCATGTCGGCTTGATGGCTGAGATCAGAGTGTGTACACATCCGGAGGGGACTCCGAGAAGTCGTCCATCTCGGCCTGATGGCTAAGATAACAATGTGTATACACATTCCGGGGTAACTCTGAGAAGTCATTCATCTCGGCATAAAGCCCAAGATGAGGATGTATACACATCCGAAAGTGACTCTAAGAAGTTATACATCTCGGCCTGATGGCTAAGCTAAGGATGTGTGTCCATATTCCGAGGTAACTCCGAGAAGTCGTCCATCTCGGCCTGATGGCTGACATCAAAGTGTGTACACATCCGGAGGTGACTCCGAGAAATTATCCATCTCACCCCGGCGACTAAGATCGAAGTGTATGCACATCCGGAGATGACCTCCAGAAGTCATCGTTCTCGGCCTGATGGCTGAGATGAGAATGTGTATACACATTCCGGGGTAACTCTGAGAAGTCATTCATCTCGGCACAAAGCCCAAGATGAGGACGTATACACATCCGGAGGTGACTCCGAGAAGTTATCCGTCTCAGCCTGATGGCTAAGATCAGGATGTGTGTCCATATTCCGAGGTAACTCCGAGAAGTCGTCCATCTCGGCCTGATGGCTGAGATGACAATGGGTATACACATTCCGAGGCGACACCAAGAAGTCACCCGTCTCGGCCTGATGGCTAAGATGACAATGTGTATACACATTCCAGGGCGACTCCGAAAAGTCACCCATCTCGGCCCGGTGCCTGAGATCGAAGTGTATACACATTCCGAGGTGACTCCGGGAAGATATCCGTCTCGGCCTGATGGCTAAGATGACAATGTGTGTACACATTCCGGGGTAACTCCAAGAAGTCATCCATGTCGGCTTGATGGCTGAGATCAAAGTTTATACACATTCCGGGGTAACTCCAAGAACTCATCCATGTCGGCTTGATGGCTGAGATCAAAGTGTATACACATCCGGAGGTGACTCCGAGAAGTTATACATCTCGGCCTGATGGCTAAGATCAGGATGTGTGTCCATATTCCGAGGTAACTCCGCGAAGTCGTCTATCTCGGCCTGATGGCTGAGATGAGAATGTGTATACACATCCGAAGGTGACTATAAGAAGTTATACATCTGGGCCTGACGGCTAAGCTAAGGATGTGTGTCCATATTCCGAGGCGACTCCAAGAAGTCATCCATCTCGGCCCGATGGCTAAGATGACAATGTGTATACACATTCCGGGGTAACTCCGAGAAGTCATCCATGTCGGCTTGATGGCTGAGATCAAAGTGTATACACGCTCCGAGGCGACTCCGAAAAGTCATCGATCTCGGCCTGATGGCTGACGTGAGAATGAGTATACACATTCCGGGGCGACTCCGAAAAGTCATCGTTCTCGGCCTGATGGCTGACGTGAGAATGAGTATTCACATTCCGGGGCGACTCGGAAAAGTCATGGTTCTCGGCCGGATGGCTAAGATGACAATATGTATACACATTCCGGGGTAACTCCGAGAAGTCGTTCATCTCGGCCTGATGGCTGAGATGACAATGTGTATACACGTTCCGGGGTAACTCCGAGAAGTCGTTCATCTCGGCCTGATGGCTGGGATGACAATGTGTATACACATTCCGCGGCGACTCCGAAAAGTCGTCGTTCTCGGCCGGATGGCTGACGTGAGAATGAGTGTACACATTCCGGGGCGACTCCAAGAAGTCATCCATCACGGCCTGGTGGCTGAGATGTGAATGTGTATACACGTCGCGAGGTGACGCCGAGAACTTATCCATCTCACCCCGGCGACTAAGATCGAAGTGTATACACATCCGGAGATGACCTCCAGAAGTCATCCGTCACGGCCTGATGGCTGAGATGAGAATGTGTGTACACATTCCGGGGCCGCTCCGAGAAGTTATCCATCTCGGCCTGATGGCTAAGATCAGGATGTGTATACATATTACGAGGTAACTCTGAGAAGTCATCCATCTCGGCCCAATGACCCAGATGAGAATGTGTATACACATTCCGGGCCGACTCCGAAAAGTCATCGATCTCGGCCTGATGGCTGACGTGAGAATGAGTATACACATTCCGGGGCGACTCCGAAAAGTCATCGTTCTCGGCCTGATGGCTGAGATGAGAATGTGTATACACATTCCGGGGCGACTCCGAAAAGTCATCGTTCTCGGCCTGATGGCTGAGATGAGAATGTGTATACACATTCCGGGGTAACTCTGAGAAGTCATTCATCTCGGCATAAAGCCCAAGATGAGGATGTATACACATACGAAGGTGACTCCAAGAAGTTATACATCTCGGCCTGATGGCTAAGCTAAGGATGTGTGTCCATATTCCGAGGTAACTCCGAGAAGTCGTCCATCTCGGCCTGATGGCTGACATCAAAGTGTGTACACATCCGGAGGTGACTCCGAGAAATTATCCATCTCACCCCGGCGACTAAGATCGAAGTGTATGCACATCCGGAGATGACCTCCAGAAGTCATCGTTCTCGGCCTGATGGCTGAGATGAGAATGTGTATACACATTCCGGGGTAACTCTGAGAAGTCATTCATCTCGGCACAAAGCCCAAGATGAGGACGTATACACATCCGGAGGTGACTCCGAGAAGTTATCCGTCTCAGCCTGATGGCTAAGATCAGGATGTGTGTCCATATTCCGAGGTAACTCCGAGAAGTCGTCCATCTCGGCCTGATGGCTGAGATGACAATGGGTATACACATTCCGAGGCGACACCAAGAAGTCACCCGTCTCGGCCTGATGGCTAAGATGACAATGTGTATACACATTCCAGGGCGACTCCGAAAAGTCACCCATCTCGGCCCGGTGCCTGAGATCGAAGTGTATACACATTCCGAGGTGACTCCGGGAAGATATCCGTCTCGGCCTGATGGCTAAGATGACAATGTGTGTACACATTCCGGGGTAACTCCAAGAAGTCATCCATGTCGGCTTGATGGCTGAGATCAAAGTTTATACACATTCCGGGGTAACTCCAAGAACTCATCCATGTCGGCTTGATGGCTGAGATCAAAGTGTATACACATCCGGAGGTGACTCCGAGAAGTTATACATCTCGGCCTGATGGCTAAGATCAGGATGTGTGTCCATATTCCGAGGTAACTCCGCGAAGTCGTCTATCTCGGCCTGATGGCTGAGATGAGAATGTGTATACACATCCGAAGGTGACTATAAGAAGTTATACATCTGGGCCTGACGGCTAAGCTAAGGATGTGTGTCCATATTCCGAGGCGACTCCAAGAAGTCATCCATCTCGGCCCGATGGCTAAGATGACAATGTGTATACACATTCCGGGGTAACTCCGAGAAGTCATCCATGTCGGCTTGATGGCTGAGATCAAAGTGTATACACGCTCCGAGGCGACTCCGAAAAGTCATCGATCTCGGCCTGATGGCTGACGTGAGAATGAGTATACACATTCCGGGGCGACTCCGAAAAGTCATCGTTCTCGGCCTGATGGCTGACGTGAGAATGAGTATTCACATTCCGGGGCGACTCGGAAAAGTCATGGTTCTCGGCCGGATGGCTAAGATGACAATATGTATACACATTCCGGGGTAACTCCGAGAAGTCGTTCATCTCGGCCTGATGGCTGAGATGACAATGTGTATACACGTTCCGGGGTAACTCCGAGAAGTCGTTCATCTCGGCCTGATGGCTGGGATGACAATGTGTATACACATTCCGCGGCGACTCCGAAAAGTCGTCGTTCTCGGCCGGATGGCTGACGTGAGAATGAGTGTACACATTCCGGGGCGACTCCAAGAAGTCATCCATCACGGCCTGGTGGCTGAGATGTGAATGTGTATACACGTCGCGAGGTGACGCCGAGAACTTATCCATCTCACCCCGGCGACTAAGATCGAAGTGTATACACATCCGGAGATGACCTCCAGAAGTCATCCGTCACGGCCTGATGGCTGAGATGAGAATGTGTGTACACATTCCGGGGCCGCTCCGAGAAGTTATCCATCTCGGCCTGATGGCTAAGATCAGGATGTGTATACATATTACGAGGTAACTCTGAGAAGTCATCAATCTCGGCCCAATGACCCAGATGAGAATGTGTATACACATTCCGGGCCGACTCCGAAAAGTCATCGATCTCGGCCTGATGGCTGACGTGAGAATGAGTATACACATTCCGGGGCGACTCCGAAAAGTCATCGTTCTCGGCCTGATGGCTGAGATGAGAATGTGTATACACATTCCGGGGCGACTCCGAAAAGTCATCGTTCTCGGCCTGATGGCTGAGATGAGAATGTGTATACACATTCCGGGGTAACTCTGAGAAGTCATTCATCTCGGCATAAAGCCCAAGATGAGGATGTATACACATACGAAGGTGACTCCAAGAAGTTATACATCTCGGCCTGATGGCTAAGCTAAGGATGTGTGTCCATATTCCGAGGTAACTCCGAGAAGTCGTCCATCTCGGCCTGATGGCTAACATCAAAGTGTATACACATCCGGAGGTGACTCCGAGAAGTTATCCATCTCGGCATGATGACTAAGATCAGGATGTACTTCGGAATGTGTATACACGTCGCGAGGTGACTCTGAGAACTTATCTATCTCAGCCCGACGACTAAGACCGAAGTGTACACACATTCGGAGGTGACTCCGAGAAGTCGTCCATCTCGGCTTGATGGCTGAGATGATTATGCGTATACACATTCCGAGGGGACTCCAAGAAGTCACGCATCTCGGCCTGATGGCTGAGGTGACAATGCGTATACACATTCCGAAACGACTCCAAGAAGTCACCCATCTCGGCCTGATGGCTAAGATGACAATGTGTATACACATTCCTAGGTGACCCCGAGAAGCCATCCATGTCCTCTTGATGGCTGAGATCAAAGTGTATACACATCCGGAGGTGACTCCGAGAAGTTATCCGTCTCCGCCTGATGGCTAAGATCAGGATGTGTGTCCATATTCGGAGGTAACTCCGAGAAGTCGTCCATCTCGGCCTGATGGATGAGATGAGAATGTGTGTACACATTCCGGGGTAACTCCAAGAAGTCATCCATGTCGGCTGGATGGCTGAGATCAAAGTGTATACACATCCGGATGCGACTCCAAGATGTCACCCATCTCGGCCTGATGGCTAAGATGACAATGTGTATACACATTCCGGGGCGACTCCGAAAAGTCATCGATCTCGGCCTGATGGCTGACGTGAGAATGAGTATACACATTCCGGGGCGACTCCGAAAAGTCATCGTTCTCGGCCTGATGGCTGAGATGAGAATGTGTATACACATTCCGGGGCGACTCCGAAAAGTCATCGTTCTCGGCCTGATGGCTGAGATGAGAATGTGTATACACATTCCGGGGTAACTCTGAGAAGTCATTCATCTCGGCATAAAGCCCAAGATGAGGATGTATACACATACGAAGGTGACTCCAAGAAGTTATGCATCTCGGCCTGATGGCTAAGCTAAGGATGTGTGTCCATATTCCGAGGTAACTCCGAGAAGTCGTCCATCTCGGCCTGATGGCTGACATGAAAGTGTATACACATCCGGAGGTGACTCCGAGAAGTTATCCATCTCGGCATGATGACTAAGATCAGGATGTACTTCGGAATGTGTATACACGTCGCGAGGTGACTCTGAGAACTTATCCATCTCAGCCCGACGACTAAGACCGAAGTGTACACACATTCGGAGGTGACTCCGAGAAGTCGTCCATCTCGGCTTGATGGCTGAGATGATTATGCGTATACACATTCCGAGGGGACTCCAAGAAGTCACGCATCTCGGCCTGATGGCTGAGGTGACAATGCGTATACACATTCCGAAACGACTCCAAGAAGTCACCCATCTCGGCCTGATGGCTAAGATGACAATGTGTATACACATTCCTAGGTGACCCCGAGAAGCCATCCATGTCCTCCTGATGGCTGAGATCAAAGTGTATACACATCCGGAGGTGACTCCGAGAAGTTATCCGTCTCAGCCTGATGGCTAAGATCAGGATGTGTGTCCATATTCGGAGGTAACTCCGAGAAGTCGTCCATCTCGGCCTGATGGATGAGATGAGAATGTGTGTACACATTCCGGGGTAACTCCAAGAAGTCATCCATGTCGGCTGGATGGCTGAGATCAAAGTGTATACACATCCGGAGGCGACTCCAAGATGTCACCCATCTCGGCCTGATGGCTAAGATGACAATGTGTATACACATTCCGGGGCGACTCCGAAAAGTCATCGATCTTGGCCTGATGGCTGACGTGAGAATGAGTATACACATTCCGGGGCGACTCCGAAAAGTCATCGTTCTCGGCCTGATGGCTGAGATGAGAATGTGTATACACATTCCGGGGCGACTCCGAAAAGTCATCGTTCTCGGCCTGATGGCTGAGATGAGAATGTGTATACACATTCCGGTGTAACTCTGAGAAGTCATTCATCTCGGCATAAAGCCCAAGATGAGGATGTATACACATAAGAAGGTGACTCCAAGAAGTTATACATCTCGGCCTGATGGCGAAGCTAAGGATGTGTGTCCATATTCCGAGGTAACTCCGAGAAGTCGTCCATCTCGGCCTGATGGCTGACATCAAAGTGTATACACATCCGGAGGTGACTCCGAGAAGTTATCCATCTCGGCATGATGACTAAGATCAGGTTGTACTTCGGAATGTGTATACACGTCGCGACGTGACTCTGAGAACTTATCCATCTCAGCCCAACGACTAAGCCCGAAGTATATACACATTCGGAGGTGACTCCGAGAAGTCGTCCATCTCGGCCTGATGGGTGAGATGACAACGTGTATACACAATCCGGGGTAACTCCAAGAAGTCATCCATGTCGGCTTGATGGCTGAGATCAGGATGTGTATACATATTCCGAGGTAACTCTGAGAAGTCATCCATCTCGGCCCAATGACCCAGATGAGAATGTGTATACACATTCCGGGGCGACTCCGAAAAGTTATCGTTCTCGGCCGATGGCTAAGATGACAATGTGTATACACATCCTGGGGTAACTCCGAGAAGTCGTACATCTCGGCCTGATGGCTGAGATGACAATGCGTATACACATTCCGAGGGGACTCCAAGAAGTCACGCATCTCGGTCTGATGGCTAAGATGACAATGTGTATACACATTCGGAGGCGACTCCAAGAAGTTATACATCTCGGCCTGATGGCGAAGCTAAGGATGTGTGTCCATATTCCGAGGTAACTCCGAGAAGTCGTCCATCTCGGCCTGATGGCTGACATCAAAGTGTATAGACATCCGGAGGTGACTCTGAGAAGTTATCCATCTCGGCATGATGACTAAGATCAGGATGTACTTCGGAATGTGTATACACGACGCGAGGTGACTCTGAGAACTTATCCATCTCAGCCCAACGACTAAGACCGAAGTTTATACACATTCGGAGGTGACTCCGAGAAGTCGTCCATCTCGGCTTGATGGCTGAGATGATTATGCGTATACACATTCCGAGGGGACTCCAAGAAGTCACGCATCTCGGCCTGATGGCTGAGGTGACAATGCGTATACACATTCCGAAACGACTCCAAGAAGTCACCCATCTCGGCCTGATGGCTAAGATGACAATGCGTATACACATTCCTAGGTGACCCCGAGAAGTCATCCATGTCGGCTTGATGGCTGAGATCAAAGTGTATACACATCCGGAGGTGACTCCGAGAAGTCGTCCATCTCGGCCTGATGGCTAAGATGACAATGTGTATACACATTCCAGGGCGACTCCGAAAAGTCATCGTTCTCGGCCGGATAGCTGACGTGAGAATGAGTGTACACATTCCGGGCGACTCCGAAAAGTCATCGTTCTCGGCCTGATGGCTAAGATGACAACGTGTATACACAATCCGGGGTAACTCCAAGAAGTCATCCATGTCGGCTTGATGGCTGAGATCAGGATGTTTATACATATTCCGAGGTAACTCTGAGAAGTCATCCATCTCGGCCCAATGACCCAGATGAGAATGTGTATACACATTCCGGGCCGACTCCGAAAAGTCATCGTTCTCGGCCTGATGGCTTACGTGAGAATGAGTATTCACATTCCGGGGCGACTCCGAAAAGTTATCGTTCTCGGCCGATGGCTAAGATGACAATGTGTATACACATTCCTAGGTGACCCCGAGAAGTCATCCATGTCGGCTTGATGGCTGAGATCAAAGTGTATACACATCCGGAGGTGACTCCGAGAAGTCGTCCATCTCGGCCTGATGGCTAAGATGACAATGTGTATACACATTCCAGGGCGACTCCGAAAAGTCATCGTTCTCGGCCGGATAGCTGACGTGAGAATGAGTGTACACATTCCGGGCGACTCCGAAAAGTCATCGTTCTCGGCCTGATGGCTAAGATGACAACGTGTATACACAATCCGGGGTAACTCCAAGAAGTCATCCATGTCGGCTTGATGGCTGAGATCAGGATGTTTATACATATTCCGAGGTAACTCTGAGAAGTCATCCATCTCGGCCCAATGACCCAGATGAGAATGTGTATACACATTCCGGGCCGACTCCGAAAAGTCATCGTTCTCGGCCTGATGGCTTACGTGAGAATGAGTATTCACATTCCGGGGCGACTCCGAAAAGTTATCGTTCTCGGCCGATGGCTAAGATGACAATGTGTATACACAATCCGGGGTAACTCCGAGAAGTCGTACATCTCGGCCTGATGGCTGAGATGACAATGCGTATACACATTCCGAGGGGACTCCAAGAAGTCACGCATCTCGGTCTGATGGCTAAGATGACAATGTGTATACACATTCCGGGGTAACTCCGAGAAGTCGTACATCTCGGCCTGATGGCTGAGATGACAATGCGTATACACATTCGGAGGCGACTCCAAGAAGTCACCCATCCCGGCCTAATGACCAAGATGAGGATGTGTATACACATTCCGAAGTAACTCCGAGAATGCATCCATGTCGGCTTGATGGCTGAGATCAAAGTGTATACACATCCGGAGGTGACTCCGAGAAGTTATACATCTCGGCCTGATGGCTAAGATCAGGATGTGTGTCCGTATTCCGAGGTAACTCTGAGAAGTCATCCATCTCGGCACGATGCCTGAGGTCGAAGTGTATACACGTTCCGAGGTGACTCCGAGAAGTTATCCATCTCAGCCCGACGCCTAAGATCGAAGTGTATACACATACGGAGGTGACTCCGAGAAGTCGTCCATCTCGGCCTGATGGCTGAGATGACAATCCGTATACACATTCCGAGGGGACTCCAAGAAGTCAACCAACACGGCCTGGTGGCTGAGATGTGAATGTGTATACACGTCGCGAGGTGACTCCGAGAACTTATCCATCTCACCCCGGCGACTAAGATCGAAGTGTATACACATCCGGAGATGACCTCCAGAAGTCATCCGTCACGGCCTGATGGCTGAGATGAGAATGTGTGTACACATTCCGGGCCGACTCCGAAAAGTCATCGATCTCGGCCTGATGGCTGACGTGAGAATGAGTATACACATTCCGGGGCGACACCGAAAAGTCATCGTTCTCGGCCTGATGGCTGAGATGAGAATGTGTATACACATTCCGGGGCGACTCCGAAAAGTCATCGTTCTCGGCCTGATGGCTGAGATGAGAATGTGTATACACATTCCGGGGTAACTCTGAGAAGTCATTCATCTCGGCATAAAGCCCAAGATGCGGATGTATACACATCCGAAGGTGACTCCAAGAAGTTATACATCTCGGCCTGATGGCTAAGCTAAGGATGTGTGTCCATATTCCGAGGTAACTCCGAGAAGTCATCCATGTCGGCTTGATGGCTGAGATCAAAGTGTATACACATCCGGAGGTGACTCCGAGAAGTCGTCCATCTCGGCCTGATGGCTAAGATAACAATGTGTATACACATTCCGGGGTAACTCTGAGAATTCATCCATCACGGCCTGGTGGCTGATATGAGAATGTGTATACACGTCGCGAGGTGACGCCGAGAACTTATCCATCTCAGCCCGACGACTAGGATCGAAGTGTATACACATCCGGAGATGACCTCCAGAAGTCATCCGTCACGGCCTGATGGCTGAGATGAGAATGTGTGTACACATTCCGGGGCCGCTCCGAGAAGTTATCCATCTCGGCCTGATGGCTAAGATCAGGATGTGTATACATATTACGAGGTAACTCTGAGAAGTCATCCATCTCGGCCCAATGACCCAGATGAGAATGTGTATACACATTCCGGGCCGACTCCGAAAAGTCATCGATCTCGGCCTGATGGCTGACGTGAGAATGAGTATACACATTCCGGGGCGACTCCGAAAAGTCATCGTTCTCGGCCTGATGGCTGAGATGAGAATGTGTATACACATTCCGGGGCGACTCCGAGAAGTCATCGTTCTCGGCCTGATGGCTGAGATGAGAATGTGTATACACATTCCGGGGTAACTCTGAGAAGTCATTCATCTCGGCATAAAGACCAAGATGAGGATGTATACACATACGAAGGTGACTCCAGGAAGTTATACATCTCGGCCTGATGGCTAAGCTAAGGATGTGTGTCCATATTCCGAGGTAACTCCGAGAAGTCGTCCATCTCGGCCTGATGGCTGACATCAAAGTGTATACACTTCCGGAGGTGACTCCGAGAAGTCGTCCATCTCGGCCTGATGGCTGAGATAACAATCCGTATACACATGCCGACGGGACTCCAACACGTCATCCATCACGGCCTGGTGGCTGAGATGAGAATGTGTATACACGTCGCCGGGTGACTCCGAGAACCTATCCATCTCAGCCCGACGACTAAGATCGAAGTGTATACACATCCGGAGATGACTCCCAGAAGTCATCCGTCACGGCCTGATGGCTAAGATGACAATGTGTATACACATTCCGGGGCGACTCCGAAAAGTCATCGTTCTCGGCCTGATGGCTAAGATGACAATGTGTATACACATTCCGGGGTAACTCCAAGAAGTCATCCATGTCGGCTTGATGGCTGAGATCAAAGTGTATACACATCCGGAGGTGACTCCGAAAAGTCATCGATCTCGGCCTGATGGCTGACGTGAGAATGAGTATACACATTCCGGGGCGACTCCGAAAAGTCATCGTTCTCGGCCTGATGGCTGAGATGAGAATGTGTATACACATTCCGGGGCGACTCCGAGAAGTCATCGTTCTCGGCCTGATGGCTGAGATGAGAATGTGTATACACATTCCGGGGTAACTCTGAGAAGTCATTCATCTCGGCATAAAGACCAAGATGAGGATGTATACACATACGAAGGTGACTCCAGGAA
The DNA here is from genome assembly GCA_963989405.1 of Trypoxylon attenuatum. Lineage (NCBI taxonomy): Eukaryota > Metazoa > Arthropoda > Insecta > Hymenoptera > Crabronidae > Trypoxylon > Trypoxylon attenuatum. The sequence continues at coordinate 6,990,590 of OZ022492.1, read as the reverse complement.
GTTATACATCTCGGCCTGATGGCTAAGCTAAGGATGTGTGTCCATATTCCGAGGTAACTCCGAGAAGTCGTCCATCTCGGCCTGATGGCTGACATCAAAGTGTATACACTTCCGGAGGTGACTCCGAGAAGTCGTCCATCTCGGCCTGATGGCTGAGATGACAATCCGTATACACATGCCGACGGGACTCCAACACGTCATCCATCACGGCCTGGTGGCTGAGATGAGAATGTGTATACACGTCGCCAGGTGACTCCGAGAACCTATCCATCTCAGCCCGACGACTAAGATCGAAGTGTATACACATCCGGAGATGACTCCCAGAAGTCATCCGTCACGGCCTGATGGCTAAGATGACAATGTGTATCCACATTCCGGGGCGACTCCGAAAAGTCATCGTTCTCGGCCGGATGGCTGACGTGAGATTGAGTGTACACATTCCGGGCGACTCCGAAAAGTCATCGTTCTCGGCCTGATGGCTAAGATGACAATGTGTATACACATTCCGGGGTAACTCCAAGAAGTCATCCATGTCGGCTTGATGGCTGAGATCAAAGTGTATACACATCCGGAGGTGACTCCGAGAAGATATACATCTCGGCCTGATGGCTAAGATCAGGATGTGTGTCCATATGCCGAGGTAACTCCGCGAAGCCGTCTATCTCGGCCTGATGGCTGAGGTGACAATGCGTATACACATTCCGAAACGACTCCAAGAAGTCACCCATCTCGGCCTGATGGCTAAGATGACAATGTGTATACACATTCCTAGGTGACCCCGAGAAGCCGTCCATGTCCTCTTGATGGCTGAGATCAAAGTGTATACACATCCGGAGGTGACTCCGAGAAGTTATCTGTCTCAGCCTGATGGCTAAGATCAGGATGTGTGTCCATATTCCGAGGTACCTCCGAGAAGTCGTCCATCTCGGCCTGATGGCTGAGTTGACAATGTGTATACACATTCCGGGGTAACTCCAAGAAGTCATCCATGTCGGCTTGATGGCTGAGATCAGAGTGTGTACACATCCGGAGGGGACTCCGAGAAGTCGTCCATCTCGGCCTGATGGCTAAGATAACAATGTGTATACACATTCCGGGGTAACTCTGAGAAGTCATTCATCTCGGCATAAAGCCCAAGATGAGGATGTATACACATCCGAAAGTGACTCTAAGAAGTTATACATCTCGGCCTGATGGCTAAGCTAAGGATGTGTGTCCATATTCCGAGGTAACTCCGAGAAGTCGTCCATCTCGGCCTGATGGCTGACATCAAAGTGTGTACACATCCGGAGGTGACTCCGAGAAGTTATCCATCTCGGCATGATGACTAAGATCAGGATGTACTTCGGAATGTGTATACACGTCGCGAGGTGACTGTGAGAACTTATCCATCTCAGCCCGACGACTAAGACCGAAGTGTATACACATTCGGAGGTACCTCCGAGAAGTCGTCCATCTCGGCCTGATGGCTGAGTTGACAATGTGTATACACATTCCGGGGTAACTCCAAGAAGTCATCCATGTCGGCTTGATGGCTGAGATCAGAGTGTGTACACATCCGGAGGGGACTCCGAGAAGTCGTCCATCTCGGCCTGATGGCTAAGATAACAATGTGTATACACATTCCGGGGTAACTCTGAGAAGTCATTCATCTCGGCATAAAGCCCAAGATGAGGATGTATACACATCCGAAAGTGACTCTAAGAAGTTATACATCTCGGCCTGATGGCTAAGCTAAGGATGTGTGTCCATATTCCGAGGTAACTCCGAGAAGTCGTCCATCTCGGCCTGATGGCTGATATCAAAGTGTGTACACATCCGGAGGTGACTCCGAGAAGTTATCCATCTCGGCATGATGACTAAGATCAGGATGTACTTCGGAATGTGTATACACGTCGCGAGGTGACTGTGAGAACATATCCATCTCAGCCCGACGACTAAGACCGAAGTGTATACACATTCGGAGGTAACTCCGAGAAGTCGCCCATCTCGGCTTGATGGCTGAGATGACTATGCGTATACACATTCCGAGGGGACTCCAAGAAGTCACGCATCTCGGTCTGATGGCTAAGATGACAATGTGTATACACATTCCGGGGTAACTCTGAGAAGTCATTCATCTCGGCATAAAGCCCAAGATGAGGATGTATACACATCCGAAGGTGACTCCAAGATGTTATACATCTCGGCCTGATGGCTAAGCTAAGGATGTGTGTCCATATTCCGAGGTAACTCCGAGAAGTCGTCCATCTCGGCCTGATGGCTGACATCAAAGTGTATACACTTCCGGAGGTGACTCCGAGAAGTCGTCCATCTCGGCCTGATGGCTGAGATGACAATCCGTATACACATGCCGGCGGGACTCCAACACGTCATCCATCACGGCCTGGTGGCTGAGATGAGAATGTGTATACACGTCGCCAGGTGACTCCGAGAACCTATCCATCTCAGCCCGACGACTAAGATCGAAGTGTATACACATCCGGAGATGACTCCCAGAAGTCATCCGTCACGGCCTGATGGCTAAGATGACAATGTGTATCCACATTCCGGGCGACTCCGAAAAGTCATCGTTCTCGGCCTGATGGCTAAGATGACAACGTGTATACACAATCCGGGGTAACTCCAAGAAGTCATCCATGTCGGCTTGATGGCTGAGATCAGGATGTTTATACATATTCCGAGGTAACTCTGAGAAGTCATCCATCTCGGCCCAATGACCCAGATGAGAATGTGTATACACATTCCGGGCCGACTCCGAAAAGTCATCGTTCTCGGCCTGATGGCTTACGTGAGAATGAGTATTCACATTCCGGGGCGACTCCGAAAAGTTATCGTTCTCGGCCGATGGCTAAGATGACAATGTGTATACACATTCCGGGGTAACTCCGAGAAGTCGTACATCTCGGCCTGATGGCTGAGATGACAATGCGTATACACATTCCGAGGGGACTCCAAGAAGTCACGCATCTCGGTCTGATGGCTAAGATGACAATGTGTATACACATTCCGGGGTAACTCCGAGAAGTCGTACATCTCGGCCTGATGGCTGAGATGACAATGCGTATACACATTCGGAGGCGACTCCAAGAAGTCACCCATCCCGGCCTAATGACCAAGATGAGGATGTGTATACACATTCCGAAGTAACTCCGAGAATGCATCCATGTCGGCTTGATGGCTGAGATCAAAGTGTATACACATCCGGAGGTGACTCCGAGAAGTTATACATCTCGGCCTGATGGCTAAGATCAGGATGTGTGTCCGTATTCCGAGGTAACTCTGAGAAGTCATCCATCTCGGCACGATGCCTGAGGTCGAAGTGTATACACGTTCCGAGGTGACTCCGAGAAGTTATCCATCTCAGCCCGACGCCTAAGATCGAAGTGTATACACATACGGAGGTGACTCCGAGAAGTCGTCCATCTCGGCCTGATGGCTGAGATGACAATCCGTATACACATTCCGAGGGGACTCCAAGAAGTCAACCAACACGGCCTGGTGGCTGAGATGTGAATGTGTATACACGTCGCGAGGTGACTCCGAGAACTTATCCATCTCACCCCGGCGACTAAGATCGAAGTGTATACACATCCGGAGATGACCTCCAGAAGTCATCCGTCACGGCCTGATGGCTGAGATGAGAATGTGTGTACACATTCCGGGCCGACTCCGAAAAGTCATCGATCTCGGCCTGATGGCTGACGTGAGAATGAGTATACACATTCCGGGGCGACACCGAAAAGTCATCGTTCTCGGCCTGATGGCTGAGATGAGAATGTGTATACACATTCCGGGGCGACTCCGAAAAGTCATCGTTCTCGGCCTGATGGCTGAGATGAGAATGTGTATACACATTCCGGGGTAACTCTGAGAAGTCATTCATCTCGGCATAAAGCCCAAGATGCGGATGTATACACATCCGAAGGTGACTCCAAGAAGTTATACATCTCGGCCTGATGGCTAAGCTAAGGATGTGTGTCCATATTCCGAGGTAACTCCGAGAAGTCATCCATGTCGGCTTGATGGCTGAGATCAAAGTGTATACACATCCGGAGGTGACTCCGAGAAGTCGTCCATCTCGGCCTGATGGCTAAGATAACAATGTGTATACACATTCCGGGGTAACTCTGAGAATTCATCCATCACGGCCTGGTGGCTGATATGAGAATGTGTATACACGTCGCGAGGTGACGCCGAGAACTTATCCATCTCAGCCCGACGACTAGGATCGAAGTGTATACACATCCGGAGATGACCTCCAGAAGTCATCCGTCACGGCCTGATGGCTGAGATGAGAATGTGTGTACACATTCCGGGGCCGCTCCGAGAAGTTATCCATCTCGGCCTGATGGCTAAGATCAGGATGTGTATACATATTACGAGGTAACTCTGAGAAGTCATCCATCTCGGCCCAATGACCCAGATGAGAATGTGTATACACATTCCGGGCCGACTCCGAAAAGTCATCGATCTCGGCCTGATGGCTGACGTGAGAATGAGTATACACATTCCGGGGCGACTCCGAAAAGTCATCGTTCTCGGCCTGATGGCTGAGATGAGAATGTGTATACACATTCCGGGGCGACTCCGAGAAGTCATCGTTCTCGGCCTGATGGCTGAGATGAGAATGTGTATACACATTCCGGGGTAACTCTGAGAAGTCATTCATCTCGGCATAAAGACCAAGATGAGGATGTATACACATACGAAGGTGACTCCAGGAAGTTATACATCTCGGCCTGATGGCTAAGCTAAGGATGTGTGTCCATATTCCGAGGTAACTCCGAGAAGTCGTCCATCTCGGCCTGATGGCTGACATCAAAGTGTATACACTTCCGGAGGTGACTCCGAGAAGTCGTCCATCTCGGCCTGATGGCTGAGATAACAATCCGTATACACATGCCGACGGGACTCCAACACGTCATCCATCACGGCCTGGTGGCTGAGATGAGAATGTGTATACACGTCGCCGGGTGACTCCGAGAACCTATCCATCTCAGCCCGACGACTAAGATCGAAGTGTATACACATCCGGAGATGACTCCCAGAAGTCATCCGTCACGGCCTGATGGCTAAGATGACAATGTGTATACACATTCCGGGGCGACTCCGAAAAGTCATCGTTCTCGGCCTGATGGCTAAGATGACAATGTGTATACACATTCCGGGGTAACTCCAAGAAGTCATCCATGTCGGCTTGATGGCTGAGATCAAAGTGTATACACATCCGGAGGTGACTCCGAAAAGTCATCGATCTCGGCCTGATGGCTGACGTGAGAATGAGTATACACATTCCGGGGCGACTCCGAAAAGTCATCGTTCTCGGCCTGATGGCTGAGATGAGAATGTGTATACACATTCCGGGGCGACTCCGAGAAGTCATCGTTCTCGGCCTGATGGCTGAGATGAGAATGTGTATACACATTCCGGGGTAACTCTGAGAAGTCATTCATCTCGGCATAAAGACCAAGATGAGGATGTATACACATACGAAGGTGACTCCAGGAAGTTATACATCTCGGCCTGATGGCTAAGCTAAGGATGTGTGTCCATATTCCGAGGTAACTCCGAGAAGTCGTCCATCTCGGCCTGATGGCTGACATCAAAGTGTATACACTTCCGGAGGTGACTCCGAGAAGTCGTCCATCTCGGCCTGATGGCTGAGATGACAATCCGTATACACATGCCGACGGGACTCCAACACGTCATCCATCACGGCCTGGTGGCTGAGATGAGAATGTGTATACACGTCGCCAGGTGACTCCGAGAACCTATCCATCTCAGCCCGACGACTAAGATCGAAGTGTATACACATCCGGAGATGACTCCCAGAAGTCATCCGTCACGGCCTGATGGCTAAGATGACAATGTGTATCCACATTCCGGGGCGACTCCGAAAAGTCATCGTTCTCGGCCGGATGGCTGACGTGAGATTGAGTGTACACATTCCGGGCGACTCCGAAAAGTCATCGTTCTCGGCCTGATGGCTAAGATGACAATGTGTATACACATTCCGGGGTAACTCCAAGAAGTCATCCATGTCGGCTTGATGGCTGAGATCAAAGTGTATACACATCCGGAGGTGACTCCGAGAAGATATACATCTCGGCCTGATGGCTAAGATCAGGATGTGTGTCCATATGCCGAGGTAACTCCGCGAAGCCGTCTATCTCGGCCTGATGGCTGAGGTGACAATGCGTATACACATTCCGAAACGACTCCAAGAAGTCACCCATCTCGGCCTGATGGCTAAGATGACAATGTGTATACACATTCCTAGGTGACCCCGAGAAGCCGTCCATGTCCTCTTGATGGCTGAGATCAAAGTGTATACACATCCGGAGGTGACTCCGAGAAGTTATCTGTCTCAGCCTGATGGCTAAGATCAGGATGTGTGTCCATATTCCGAGGTACCTCCGAGAAGTCGTCCATCTCGGCCTGATGGCTGAGTTGACAATGTGTATACACATTCCGGGGTAACTCCAAGAAGTCATCCATGTCGGCTTGATGGCTGAGATCAGAGTGTGTACACATCCGGAGGGGACTCCGAGAAGTCGTCCATCTCGGCCTGATGGCTAAGATAACAATGTGTATACACATTCCGGGGTAACTCTGAGAAGTCATTCATCTCGGCATAAAGCCCAAGATGAGGATGTATACACATCCGAAAGTGACTCTAAGAAGTTATACATCTCGGCCTGATGGCTAAGCTAAGGATGTGTGTCCATATTCCGAGGTAACTCCGAGAAGTCGTCCATCTCGGCCTGATGGCTGACATCAAAGTGTGTACACATCCGGAGGTGACTCCGAGAAGTTATCCATCTCGGCATGATGACTAAGATCAGGATGTACTTCGGAATGTGTATACACGTCGCGAGGTGACTGTGAGAACTTATCCATCTCAGCCCGACGACTAAGACCGAAGTGTATACACATTCGGAGGTACCTCCGAGAAGTCGTCCATCTCGGCCTGATGGCTGAGTTGACAATGTGTATACACATTCCGGGGTAACTCCAAGAAGTCATCCATGTCGGCTTGATGGCTGAGATCAGAGTGTGTACACATCCGGAGGGGACTCCGAGAAGTCGTCCATCTCGGCCTGATGGCTAAGATAACAATGTGTATACACATTCCGGGGTAACTCTGAGAAGTCATTCATCTCGGCATAAAGCCCAAGATGAGGATGTATACACATCCGAAAGTGACTCTAAGAAGTTATACATCTCGGCCTGATGGCTAAGCTAAGGATGTGTGTCCATATTCCGAGGTAACTCCGAGAAGTCGTCCATCTCGGCCTGATGGCTGATATCAAAGTGTGTACACATCCGGAGGTGACTCCGAGAAGTTATCCATCTCGGCATGATGACTAAGATCAGGATGTACTTCGGAATGTGTATACACGTCGCGAGGTGACTGTGAGAACATATCCATCTCAGCCCGACGACTAAGACCGAAGTGTATACACATTCGGAGGTAACTCCGAGAAGTCGCCCATCTCGGCTTGATGGCTGAGATGACTATGCGTATACACATTCCGAGGGGACTCCAAGAAGTCACGCATCTCGGTCTGATGGCTAAGATGACAATGTGTATACACATTCCGGGGTAACTCTGAGAAGTCATTCATCTCGGCATAAAGCCCAAGATGAGGATGTATACACATCCGAAGGTGACTCCAAGATGTTATACATCTCGGCCTGATGGCTAAGCTAAGGATGTGTGTCCATATTCCGAGGTAACTCCGAGAAGTCGTCCATCTCGGCCTGATGGCTGACATCAAAGTGTATACACTTCCGGAGGTGACTCCGAGAAGTCGTCCATCTCGGCCTGATGGCTGAGATGACAATCCGTATACACATGCCGGCGGGACTCCAACACGTCATCCATCACGGCCTGGTGGCTGAGATGAGAATGTGTATACACGTCGCCAGGTGACTCCGAGAACCTATCCATCTCAGCCCGACGACTAAGATCGAAGTGTATACACATCCGGAGATGACTCCCAGAAGTCATCCGTCACGGCCTGATGGCTAAGATGACAATGTGTATCCACATTCCGGGGCGACTCCGAAAAGTCATCGTTCTCGGCCGGATGGCTGACGTGAGATTGAGTGTACACATTCCGGGCGACTCCGAAAAGTCATCGTTCTCGGCCTGATGGCTAAGATGACAATGTGTATACACATTCCGGGGTAACTCCAAGAAGTCATCCATGTCGGCTTGATGGCTGAGATCAAAGTGTATACACATCCGGAGGTGACTCCGAGAAGATATACATCTCGGCCTGATGGCTAAGATCAGGATGTGTGTCCATATTCCGAGGTAACTCCGAGAAGTCGTCCATCTCGGCCTGATGGCTGACATCAAAGTGTGTACACATCCGGAGGTGACTCCGAGAAGTTATCCATCTCGGCATGATGACTAAGATCAGGATGTACTTCGGAATGTGTATACACGACGCGAGGTGACTCTGAGAACTTATCCATCTCAGCCCAACGACTAAGACCGAAGTTTATACACATTCGGAGGTGACTCCGAGAAGTCGTCCATCTCGGCTTGATGGCTGAGATGATTATGCGTATACACATTCCGAGGGGACTCCAAGAAGTCACGCATCTCGGCCTGATGGCTGAGGTGACAATGCGTATACACATTCCGAAACGACTCCAAGAAGTCACCCATCTCGGCCTGATGGCTAAGATGACAATGCGTATACACATTCCTAGGTGACCCCGAGAAGTCATCCATGTCGGCTTGATGGCTGAGATCAAAGTGTATACACATCCGGAGGTGACTCCGAGAAGTCGTCCATCTCGGCCTGATGGCTAAGATGACAATGTGTATACACATTCCAGGGCGACTCCGAAAAGTCATCGTTCTCGGCCGGATAGCTGACGTGAGAATGAGTGTACACATTCCGGGCGACTCCGAAAAGTCATCGTTCTCGGCCTGATGGCTAAGATGACAACGTGTATACACAATCCGGGGTAACTCCAAGAAGTCATCCATGTCGGCTTGATGGCTGAGATCAGGATGTTTATACATATTCCGAGGTAACTCTGAGAAGTCATCCATCTCGGCCCAATGACCCAGATGAGAATGTGTATACACATTCCGGGCCGACTCCGAAAAGTCATCGTTCTCGGCCTGATGGCTTACGTGAGAATGAGTATTCACATTCCGGGGCGACTCCGAAAAGTTATCGTTCTCGGCCGATGGCTAAGATGACAATGTGTATACACATTCCGGGGTAACTCCGAGAAGTCGTACATCTCGGCCTGATGGCTGAGATGACAATGCGTATACACATTCCGAGGGGACTCCAAGAAGTCACGCATCTCGGTCTGATGGCTAAGATGACAATGTGTATACACATTCCGGGGTAACTCCGAGAAGTCGTACATCTCGGCCTGATGGCTGAGATGACAATGCGTATACACATTCGGAGGCGACTCCAAGAAGTCACCCATCCCGGCCTAATGACCAAGATGAGGATGTGTATACACATTCCGAAGTAACTCCGAGAATGCATCCATGTCGGCTTGATGGCTGAGATCAAAGTGTATACACATCCGGAGGTGACTCCGAGAAGTTATACATCTCGGCCTGATGGCTAAGATCAGGATGTGTGTCCGTATTCCGAGGTAACTCTGAGAAGTCATCCATCTCGGCACGATGCCTGAGGTCGAAGTGTATACACGTTCCGAGGTGACTCCGAGAAGTTATCCATCTCAGCCCGACGCCTAAGATCGAAGTGTATACACATACGGAGGTGACTCCGAGAAGTCGTCCATCTCGGCCTGATGGCTGAGATGACAATCCGTATACACATTCCGAGGGGACTCCAAGAAGTCAACCAACACGGCCTGGTGGCTGAGATGTGAATGTGTATACACGTCGCGAGGTGACTCCGAGAACTTATCCATCTCACCCCGGCGACTAAGATCGAAGTGTATACACATCCGGAGATGACCTCCAGAAGTCATCCGTCACGGCCTGATGGCTGAGATGAGAATGTGTGTACACATTCCGGGCCGACTCCGAAAAGTCATCGATCTCGGCCTGATGGCTGACGTGAGAATGAGTATACACATTCCGGGGCGACACCGAAAAGTCATCGTTCTCGGCCTGATGGCTGAGATGAGAATGTGTATACACATTCCGGGGCGACTCCGAAAAGTCATCGTTCTCGGCCTGATGGCTGAGATGAGAATGTGTATACACATTCCGGGGTAACTCTGAGAAGTCATTCATCTCGGCATAAAGCCCAAGATGCGGATGTATACACATCCGAAGGTGACTCCAAGAAGTTATACATCTCGGCCTGATGGCTAAGCTAAGGATGTGTGTCCATATTCCGAGGTAACTCCGAGAAGTCATCCATGTCGGCTTGATGGCTGAGATCAAAGTGTATACACATCCGGAGGTGACTCCGAGAAGTCGTCCATCTCGGCCTGATGGCTAAGATAACAATGTGTATACACATTCCGGGGTAACTCTGAGAATTCATCCATCACGGCCTGGTGGCTGATATGAGAATGTGTATACACGTCGCGAGGTGACGCCGAGAACTTATCCATCTCAGCCCGACGACTAGGATCGAAGTGTATACACATCTGGAGATGACCTCCAGAAGTCATCCGTCACGGCCTGATGGCTGAGATGAGAATGTGTGTACACATTCCGGGGCCGCTCCGAGAAGTTATCCATCTCGGCCTGATGGCTAAGATCAGGATGTGTATACATATTACGAGGTAACTCTGAGAAGTCATCCATCTCGGCCCAATGACCCAGATGAGAATGTGTATACACATTCCGGGCCGACTCCGAAAAGTCATCGATCTCGGCCTGATGGCTGACGTGAGAATGAGTATACACATTCCGGGGCGACTCCGAAAAGTCATCGTTCTCGGCCTGATGGCTGAGATGAGAATGTGTATACACATTCCGGGGCGACTCCGAGAAGTCATCGTTCTCGGCCTGATGGCTGAGATGAGAATGTGTATACACATTCCGGGGTAACTCTGAGAAGTCATTCATCTCGGCATAAAGACCAAGATGAGGATGTATACACATACGAAGGTGACTCCAGGAAGTTATACATCTCGGCCTGATGGCTAAGCTAAGGATGTGTGTCCATATTCCGAGGTAACTCCGAGAAGTCGTCCATCTCGGCCTGATGGCTGACATCAAAGTGTATACACTTCCGGAGGTGACTCCGAGAAGTCGTCCATCTCGGCCTGATGGCTGAGATAACAATCCGTATACACATGCCGACGGGACTCCAACACGTCATCCATCACGGCCTGGTGGCTGAGATGAGAATGTGTATACACGTCGCCGGGTGACTCCGAGAACCTATCCATCTCAGCCCGACGACTAAGATCGAAGTGTATACACATCCGGAGATGACTCCCAGAAGTCATCCGTCACGGCCTGATGGCTAAGATGACAATGTGTATACACATTCCGGGGCGACTCCGAAAAGTCATCGTTCTCGGCCTGATGGCTAAGATGACAATGTGTATACACATTCCGGGGTAACTCCAAGAAGTCATCCATGTCGGCTTGATGGCTGAGATCAAAGTGTATACACATCCGGAGGTGACTCCGAAAAGTCATCGATCTCGGCCTGATGGCTGACGTGAGAATGAGTATACACATTCCGGGGCGACTCCGAAAAGTCATCGTTCTCGGCCTGATGGCTGAGATGAGAATGTGTATACACATTCCGGGGCGACTCCGAGAAGTCATCGTTCTCGGCCTGATGGCTGAGATGAGAATGTGTATACACATTCCGGGGTAACTCTGAGAAGTCATTCATCTCGGCATAAAGACCAAGATGAGGATGTATACACATACGAAGGTGACTCCAGGAAGTTATACATCTCGGCCTGATGGCTAAGCTAAGGATGTGTGTCCATATTCCGAGGTAACTCCGAGAAGTCGTCCATCTCGGCCTGATGGCTGACATCAAAGTGTATACACTTCCGGAGGTGACTCCGAGAAGTCGTCCATCTCGGCCTGATGGCTGAGATGACAATCCGTATACACATGCCGACGGGACTCCAACACGTCATCCATCACGGCCTGGTGGCTGAGATGAGAATGTGTATACACGTCGCCAGGTGACTCCGAGAACCTATCCATCTCAGCCCGACGACTAAGATCGAAGTGTATACACATCCGGAGATAACTCCCAGAAGTCATCCATCTCGGCCTGATGGCTAAGATGACAATGTGTATACACATTCCAGGGCGACTCCGAAAAGTCATCGTTCTCGGCCGGATAGCTGACGTGAGAATGAGTGTACACATTCCGGGCGACTCCGAAAAGTCATCGTTCTCGGCCTGATGGCTAAGATGACAACGTGTATACACAATCCGGGGTAACTCCAAGAAGTCATCCATGTCGGCTTGATGGCTGAGATCAGGATGTTTATACATATTCCGAGGTAACTCTGAGAAGTCATCCATCTCGGCCCAATGACCCAGATGAGAATGTGTATACACATTCCGGGCCGACTCCGAAAAGTCATCGTTCTCGGCCTGATGGCTTACGTGAGAATGAGTATTCACATTCCGGGGCGACTCCGAAAAGTTATCGTTCTCGGCCGATGGCTAAGATGACAATGTGTATACACATTCCGGGGTAACTCCGAGAAGTCGTACATCTCGGCCTGATGGCTGAGATGACAATGCGTATACACATTCCGAGGGGACTCCAAGAAGTCACGCATCTCGGTCTGATGGCTAAGATGACAATGTGTATACACATTCCGGGGTAACTCCGAGAAGTCGTACATCTCGGCCTGATGGCTGAGATGACAATGCGTATACACATTCGGAGGCGACTCCAAGAAGTCACCCATCCCGGCCTAATGACCAAGATGAGGATGTGTATACACATTCCGAAGTAACTCCGAGAATGCATCCATGTCGGCTTGATGGCTGAGATCAAAGTGTATACACATCCGGAGGTGACTCCGAGAAGTTATACATCTCGGCCTGATGGCTAAGATCAGGATGTGTGTCCGTATTCCGAGGTAACTCTGAGAAGTCATCCATCTCGGCCCGATGCCTGAGGTCGAAGTGTATACACGTTCCGAGGTGACTCCGAGAAGTTATCCATCTCAGCCCGACGCCTAAGATCGAAGTGTATACACATACGGAGGTGACTCCGAGAAGTCGTCCATTTCGGCCTGATGGCTGAGATGACAATCCGTATACACATTCCGAGGGGACTCCAAGAAGTCAACCAACACGGCCTGGTGGCTGAGATGTGAATGTGTATACACGTCGCGAGGTGACTCCGAGAACTTATCCATCTCACCCCGGCGACTAAGATCGAAGTGTATACACATCCGGAGATGACCTCCAGAAGTCATCCGTCACGGCCTGATGGCTGAGATGAGAATGTGTGTACACATTCCGGGCCGACTCCGAAAAGTCATCGATCTCGGCCTGATGGCTGACGTGAGAATGAGTATACACATTCCGGGGCGACACCGAAAAGTCATCGTTCTCGGCCTGATGGCTGAGATGAGAATGTGTATACACATTCCGGGGCGACTCCGAAAAGTCATCGTTCTCGGCCTGATGGCTGAGATGAGAATGTGTATACACATTCCGGGGTAACTCTGAGAAGTCATTCATCTCGGCATAAAGCCCAAGATGCGGATGTATACACATCCGAAGGTGACTCCAAGAAGTTATACATCTCGGCCTGATGGCTAAGCTAAGGATGTGTGTCCATATTCCGAGGTAACTCCGAGAAGTCATCCATGTCGGCTTGATGGCTGAGATCAAAGTGTATACACATCCGGAGGTGACTCCGAGAAGTCGTCCATCTCGGCCTGATGGCTAAGATAACAATGTGTATACACATTCCGGGGTAACTCTGAGAATTCATCCATCACGGCCTGGTGGCTGATATGAGAATGTGTATACACGTCGCGAGGTGACGCCGAGAACTTATCCATCTCAGCCCGACGACTAGGATCGAAGTGTATACACATCCGGAGATGACCTCCAGAAGTCATCCGTCACGGCCTGATGGCTGAGATGAGAATGTGTGTACACATTCCTAGGCCGCTCCGAGAAGTTATCCATCTCGGCCTGATGGCTAAGATCAGGATGTGTATACATATTACGAGGTAACTCTGAGAAGTCATCCATCTCGGCCCAATGACCCAGATGAGAATGTGTATACACATTCCGGGCCGACTCCGAAAAGTCATCGATCTCGGCCTGATGGCTGACGTGAGAATGAGTATACACATTCCGGGGCGACTCCGAAAAGTCATCGTTCTCGGCCTGATGGCTGAGATGAGAATGTGTATACACATTCCGGGGCGACTCCGAGAAGTCATCGTTCTCGGCCTGATGGCTGAGATGAGAATGTGTATACACATTCCGGGGTAACTCTGAGAAGTCATTCATCTCGGCATAAAGACCAAGATGAGGATGTATACACATACGAAGGTGACTCCAGGAAGTTATACATCTCGGCCTGATGGCTAAGCTAAGGATGTGTGTCCATATTCCGAGGTAACTCCGAGAAGTCGTCCATCTCGGCCTGATGGCTGACATCAAAGTGTATACACTTCCGGAGGTGACTCCGAGAAGTCGTCCATCTCGGCCTGATGGCTGAGATAACAATCCGTATACACATGCCGACGGGACTCCAACACGTCATCCATCACGGCCTGGTGGCTGAGATGAGAATGTGTATACACGTCGCCGGGTGACTCCGAGAACCTATCCATCTCAGCCCGACGACTAAGATCGAAGTGTATACACATCCGGAGATGACTCCCAGAAGTCATCCGTCACGGCCTGATGGCTAAGATGACAATGTGTATACACATTCCGGGGCGACTCCGAAAAGTCATCGTTCTCGGCCTGATGGCTAAGATGACAATGTGTATACACATTCCGGGGTAACTCCAAGAAGTCATCCATGTCGGCTTGATGGCTGAGATCAAAGTGTATACACATCCGGAGGTGACTCCGAAAAGTCATCGATCTCGGCCTGATGGCTGACGTGAGAATGAGTATACACATTCCGGGGCGACTCCGAAAAGTCATCGTTCTCGGCCTGATGGCTGAGATGAGAATGTGTATACACATTCCGGGGCGACTCCGAGAAGTCATCGTTCTCGGCCTGATGGCTGAGATGAGAATGTGTATACACATTCCGGGGTAACTCTGAGAAGTCATTCATCTCGGCATAAAGACCAAGATGAGGATGTATACACATACGAAGGTGACTCCAGGAAGTTATACATCTCGGCCTGATGGCTAAGCTAAGGATGTGTGTCCATATTCCGAGGTAACTCCGAGAAGTCGTCCATCTCGGCCTGATGGCTGACATCAAAGTGTATACACTTCCGGAGGTGACTCCGAGAAGTCGTCCATCTCGGCCTGATGGCTGAGATGACAATCCGTATACACATGCCGACGGGACTCCAACACGTCATCCATCACGGCCTGGTGGCTGAGATGAGAATGTGTATACACGTCGCCAGGTGACTCCGAGAACCTATCCATCTCAGCCCGACGACTAAGATCGAAGTGTATACACATCCGGAGATAACTCCCAGAAGTCATCCATCTCGGCCTGATGGCTAAGATGACAATGTGTATACACATTCCAGGGCGACTCCGAAAAGTCATCGTTCTCGGCCGGATAGCTGACGTGAGAATGAGTGTACACATTCCGGGCGACTCCGAAAAGTCATCGTTCTCGGCCTGATGGCTAAGATGACAACGTGTATACACAATCCGGGGTAACTCCAAGAAGTCATCCATGTCGGCTTGATGGCTGAGATCAGGATGTTTATACATATTCCGAGGTAACTCTGAGAAGTCATCCATCTCGGCCCAATGACCCAGATGAGAATGTGTATACACATTCCGGGCCGACTCCGAAAAGTCATCGTTCTCGGCCTGATGGCTTACGTGAGAATGAGTATTCACATTCCGGGGCGACTCCGAAAAGTTATCGTTCTCGGCCGATGGCTAAGATGACAATGTGTATACACATTCCGGGGTAACTCCGAGAAGTCGTACATCTCGGCCTGATGGCTGAGATGACAATGCGTATACACATTCCGAGGGGACTCCAAGAAGTCACGCATCTCGGTCTGATGGCTAAGATGACAATGTGTATACACATTCCGGGGTAACTCCGAGAAGTCGTACATCTCGGCCTGATGGCTGAGATGACAATGCGTATACACATTCGGAGGCGACTCCAAGAAGTCACCCATCCCGGCCTAATGACCAAGATGAGGATGTGTATACACATTCCGAAGTAACTCCGAGAATGCATCCATGTCGGCTTGATGGCTGAGATCAAAGTGTATACACATCCGGAGGTGACTCCGAGAAGTTATACATCTCGGCCTGATGGCTAAGATCAGGATGTGTGTCCGTATTCCGAGGTAACTCTGAGAAGTCATCCATCTCGGCCCGATGCCTGAGGTCGAAGTGTATACACGTTCCGAGGTGACTCCGAGAAGTTATCCATCTCAGCCCGACGCCTAAGATCGAAGTGTATACACATACGGAGGTGACTCCGAGAAGTCGTCCATCTCGGCCTGATGGCTGAGATGACAATCCGTATACACATTCCGAGGGGACTCCAAGAAGTCAACCAACACGGCCTGGTGGCTGAGATGTGAATGTGTATACACGTCGCGAGGTGACTCCGAGAACTTATCCATCTCACCCCGGCGACTAAGATCGAAGTGTATACACATCCGGAGATGACCTCCAGAAGTCATCCGTCACGGCCTGATGGCTGAGATGAGAATGTGTGTACACATTCCGGGCCGACTCCGAAAAGTCATCGATCTCGGCCTGATGGCTGACGTGAGAATGAGTATACACATTCCGGGGCGACACCGAAAAGTCATCGTTCTCGGCCTGATGGCTGAGATGAGAATGTGTATACACATTCCGGGGCGACTCCGAAAAGTCATCGTTCTCGGCCTGATGGCTGAGATGAGAATGTGTATACACATTCCGGGGTAACTCTGAGAAGTCATTCATCTCGGCATAAAGCCCAAGATGCGGATGTATACACATCCGAAGGTGACTCCAAGAAGTTATACATCTCGGCCTGATGGCTAAGCTAAGGATGTGTGTCCATATTCCGAGGTAACTCCGAGAAGTCATCCATGTCGGCTTGATGGCTGAGATCAAAGTGTATACACATCCGGAGGTGACTCCGAGAAGTCGTCCATCTCGGCCTGATGGCTAAGATAACAATGTGTATACACATTCCGGGGTAACTCTGAGAATTCATCCATCACGGCCTGGTGGCTGATATGAGAATGTGTATACACGTCGCGAGGTGACGCCGAGAACTTATCCATCTCAGCCCGACGACTAGGATCGAAGTGTATACACATCCGGAGATGACCTCCAGAAGTCATCCGTCACGGCCTGATGGCTGAGATGAGAATGTGTGTACACATTCCTAGGCCGCTCCGAGAAGTTATCCATCTCGGCCTGATGGCTAAGATCAGGATGTGTATACATATTACGAGGTAACTCTGAGAAGTCATCCATCTCGGCCCAATGACCCAGATGAGAATGTGTATACACATTCCGGGCCGACTCCGAAAAGTCATCGATCTCGGCCTGATGGCTGACGTGAGAATGAGTATACACATTCCGGGGCGACTCCGAAAAGTCATCGTTCTCGGCCTGATGGCTGAGATGAGAATGTGTATACACATTCCGGGGCGACTCCGAGAAGTCATCGTTCTCGGCCTGATGGCTGAGATGAGAATGTGTATACACATTCCGGGGTAACTCTGAGAAGTCATTCATCTCGGCATAAAGCCCAAGATGAGGATGTATACACATACGAAGGTGACTCCAGGAAGTTATACATCTCGGCCTGATGGCTAAGCTAAGGATGTGTGTCCATATTCCGAGGTAACTCCGAGAAGTCGTCCATCTCGGCCTGATGGCTGACATCAAAGTGTATACACTTCCGGAGGTGACTCCGAGAAGTCGTCCATCTCGGCCTGATGGCTGAGATAACAATCCGTATACACATGCCGACGGGACTCCAACACGTCATCCATCACGGCCTGGTGGCTGAGATGAGAATGTGTATACACGTCGCCGGGTGACTCCGAGAACCTATCCATCTCAGCCCGACGACTAAGATCGAAGTGTATACACATCCGGAGATGACTCCCAGAAGTCATCCGTCACGGCCTGATGGCTAAGATGACAATGTGTATACACATTCCGGGGCGACTCCGAAAAGTCATCGTTCTCGGCCTGATGGCTAAGATGACAATGTGTATACACATTCCGGGGTAACTCCAAGAAGTCATCCATGTCGGCTTGATGGCTGAGATCAAAGTGTATACACATCCGGAGGTGACTCCGAAAAGTCATCGATCTCGGCCTGATGGCTGACGTGAGAATGAGTATACACATTCCGGGGCGACTCCGAAAAGTCATCGTTCTCGGCCTGATGGCTGAGATGAGAATGTGTATACACATTCCGGGGCGACTCCGAGAAGTCATCGTTCTCGGCCTGATGGCTGAGATGAGAATGTGTGTACACATTCCTAGGCCGCTCCGAGAAGTTATCCATCTCGGCCTGATGGCTAAGATCAGGATGTGTATACATATTACGAGGTAACTCTGAGAAGTCATCCATCTCGGCCCAATGACCCAGATGAGAATGTGTATACACATTCCGGGCCGACTCCGAAAAGTCATCGATCTCGGCCTGATGGCTGACGTGAGAATGAGTATACACATTCCGGGGCGACTCCGAAAAGTCATCGTTCTCGGCCTGATGGCTGAGATGAGAATGTGTATACACATTCCGGGGCGACTCCGAGAAGTCATCGTTCTCGGCCTGATGGCTGAGATGAGAATGTGTATACACATTCCGGGGTAACTCTGAGAAGTCATTCATCTCGGCATAAAGCCCAAGATGAGGATGTATACACATACGAAGGTGACTCCAGGAAGTTATACATCTCGGCCTGATGGCTAAGCTAAGGATGTGTGTCCATATTCCGAGGTAACTCCGAGAAGTCGTCCATCTCGGCCTGATGGCTGACATCAAAGTGTATACACTTCCGGAGGTGACTCCGAGAAGTCGTCCATCTCGGCCTGATGGCTGAGATAACAATCCGTATACACATGCCGACGGGACTCCAACACGTCATCCATCACGGCCTGGTGGCTGAGATGAGAATGTGTATACACGTCGCCGGGTGACTCCGAGAACCTATCCATCTCAGCCCGACGACTAAGATCGAAGTGTATACACATCCGGAGATGACTCCCAGAAGTCATCCGTCACGGCCTGATGGCTAAGATGACAATGTGTATACACATTCCGGGGCGACTCCGAAAAGTCATCGTTCTCGGCCTGATGGCTAAGATGACAATGTGTATACACATTCCGGGGTAACTCCAAGAAGTCATCCATGTCGGCTTGATGGCTGAGATCAAAGTGTATACACATCCGGAGGTGACTCCGAAAAGTCATCGATCTCGGCCTGATGGCTGACGTGAGAATGAGTATACACATTCCGGGGCGACTCCGAAAAGTCATCGTTCTCGGCCTGATGGCTGAGATGAGAATGTGTATACACATTCCGGGGCGACTCCGAGAAGTCATCGTTCTCGGCCTGATGGCTGAGATGAGAATGTGTATACACATTCCGGGGTAACTCTGAGAAGTCATTCATCTCGGCATAAAGCCCAAGATGAGGATGTATACACATACGAAGGTGACTCCAAGAAGTTATACATCTCGGCCTGATGGCTAAGCTAAGGATGTGTGTCCATATTCCGAGGTAACTCCGAGAAGTCGTCCATCTCGGCCTGATGGCTGACATCAAAGTGTATACACTTCCGGAGGTGACTCCGAGAAGTCGTCCATCTCGGCCTGATGGCTGAGATGACAATCCGTATACACATGCCGACGGGACTCCAACACGTCATCCATCACGGCCTGGTAGCTGAGATGAGAATGTGTATACACGTCGCCGGGTGACTCCGAGAACCTATCCATCTCAGCCCGACGACTAAGATCGAAGTGTATACACATCCGGAGATGACTCCCAGAAGTCATCCGTCACGGCCTGATGGCTAAGATGACAATGTGTATACACATTCCGGGGCGACTCCGAAAAGTCATCGTTCTCGGCCTGATGGCTAAGATGACAATGTGTATACATATTACGAGGTAACTCTGAGAAGTCATCCATCTCGGCCCAATGACCCAGATGAGAATGTGTATACACATTCCGGGCCGACTCCGAAAAGTCATCGATCTCGGCCTGATGGCTGACGTGAGAATGAGTATACACATTCCGGGGCGACTCCGAAAAGTCATCGTTCTCGGCCTGATGGCTGAGATGAGAATGTGTATACACATTCCGGGGCGACTCCGAGAAGTCATCGTTCTCGGCCTGATGGCTGAGATGAGAACGTGTATACACATTCCGGGGTAACTCTGAGAAGTCATTCATCTCGGCATAAAGCCCAAGATGAGGATGTATACACATACGAACGTGACTCCAAGAAGTTATACATCTCGGCCTGATGGCTAAGCTAAGGATGTGTGTCCATATTCCGAGGTAACTCCGAGAAGTCGTCCATCTCGGCCTGATGGCTGACATCAAAGTGTATACACTTCCGGAGGTGACTCCGAGAAGTCGTCCATCTCGGCCTGATGGCTAAGATAACAATGTGTATACACATTCCGGGGTAACTCTGAGAATTCATCCATCACGGCCTGGTGGCTGATATGAGAATGTGTATACACGTCGCGGGGTGACTCCGAGAACCTATCCATCTCAGCCCGACGACTAAGATCGAAGTTTATACACATCCGGAGATGACTCACAGAAGTCATCCGTCACGGCCTGATGGCTAAGATGACAATGTGTATACACATTCCGGGGCGACTCCGAAAAGTCATCGTTCTCGGCCTGATGGCTGAGATGAGAACGTGTATACACATTCCGGGGTAACTCTGAGAAGTCATTCATCTCGGCATAAAGCCCAAGATGAGGATGTATACACATACGAACGTGACTCCAAGAAGTTATACATCTCGGCCTGATGGCTAAGCTAAGGATGTGTGTCCATATTCCGAGGTAACTCCGAGAAGTCGTCCATCTCGGCCTGATGGCTGACATCAAAGTGTATACACTTCCGGAGGTGACTCCGAGAAGTCGTCCATCTCGGCCTGATGGCTAAGATAACAATGTGTATACACATTCCGGGGTAACTCTGAGAATTCATCCATCACGGCCTGGTGGCTGATATGAGAATGTGTATACACGTCGCGGGGTGACTCCGAGAACCTATCCATCTCAGCCCGACGACTAAGATCGAAGTTTATACACATCCGGAGATGACTCACAGAAGTCATCCGTCACGGCCTGATGGCTAAGATGACAATGTGTATACACATTCCGGGGCGACTCCGAAAAGTCATCGTTCTCGGCCGGATGGCTGACGTGAGATTGAGTGTACACATTCCGGGCGACTCCGAAAAGTCATCGTTCTCGGCCTGATGGCTAAGATGACAATGTGTATACATATTCCGGGGTAACTCCAAGAAGTCATCCATGTCGGCTTGATGGCTGAGATCAAAGTGTATACACATCCGGAGGTGACATCGAGAAGTCATCCATCACGGCCTGGTGGCTGAGATGTGAATGTGTATACACGTCGCGAGGTGACGCCGAGAACTTATCCATCTCACCCCGGCGACTAAGATCGAAGTGTATACACATCCGGAGATGACCTCCAGAAGTCATCCGTCACGGCCTGATGGCTGAGATGAGAATGTGTGTACACATTCCGGGGCCGCTCCGAGAAGTTATCCATCTCGGCCTGATGGCTAAGATCAGGATGTGTATACATATTACGAGGTAACTCTGAGAAGTCATCCATCTCGGCCCAATGACCCAGATGAGAATGTGTATACACATTCCGGGCCGACTCCG